>JAESUZ010003733.1:0-1200000 GCA_017311185.1 Proteles cristata cristata
AGATCACATACTGGGACATAAAGCAGCCCTCAATAAATATAAAAGAATAGAGATCATACCATGCACACTGTCAGATCACAATGCTTTGAAACTTGAAATCAATTATAGGAAGAAGTCTGGAAAACTTCCAAAAACATGGAGGTTAAAGAACACCCTTCTAAAGAATGAATGGGCTAATCAGGCAATTAGAGAGGAAATTAAAAAAATATGGAAACAAATGAAAATGAAAACACAACAATTCAAAATCTATGGGATGCGGCCAAGGCAGTCCTAAGAGGAAAGTACGTTGCTCTCCAGGCCTATTTCAAGAGATTAGAAAAAGCACAAGTCCAAAATCTAACAGCTCACCTAAAGGAACAAGAGGCAGAGCAACAACAACTTCCTAAACCCAGAAGAAGAAGAGAAATAGTAAAAATTAGAGCAGAAATAAACAACATAGAGACCAAAGAAACAATTGAACAGATCAATGAAACCAAGAGTTGGTTTTTTGAAAAGTAAACAAAATTGACAAACCTCTAGCCAGACTTATCCAAAAGAAAAGAGAGAGCACCCAAATAGACAAAATTATGAATGAAAATGGACTTATTACAACCAACCCTCAGAAATACAAGCAATTATCAGGGAATACTATGAAAAATTATATGCCAACAAATTGGACAACTTAGAAGAAATGGACAAATTCCTAAACACACACTCACTACCAAAATTCACACGGGAAGAAATAGAAAACCTGAACAGACCCATAACGAGGAAGAAATTGAATCAGTGATCAAAAATCTCCCAACAAATAAGAGCCCTGGACCTGATGGCTTCCCTGGGGAATTCTACCAGAGATTTAAAACAGAATTAATCCCAATTCTTCTCAAGTTATTCCAAAAAATAGAAAGCGAAGGAAAACTCCCTGACTCATTTTATGAAGCCAGCATCACACTGATTCCCAAGCCAGACAGAGATCCAGCAAAAAAAGAGAGCTACAGGCCAATATCCTTGATGAATACGGATGCAAAAATTCTCAACAAGATCCTTGCAAATCGAATCCAGCAGCATATAAAAAGAGTCATCCACCAAGATCAAGTGGGATTCATTCCTGGGTTACAGGGCTGGTTCAACATTCGCAAATCAATCAATGTGATACATCATATCCATAAAAGAAAAGATAAAAACCATATGATCCTGTCAATAGATGCAGAAAAAGCATTTGACAAAATACAGCATCCCTTCTTAATAAAGACTCTCGAGAGAGTTGGGATAGAAGGAACCTACTTAAACATCATCAAAGCCATCTATGAGAAGCCTTCAGCTAACATCATCCTCAACGGGGAAAACTCAGAGCTTTCCCCCTGAGATGAGGAACACGACAGGGATGCCCACTCTCACCACTGCTGTTTAACATAGTGCTGGAAGTCCTAGCATCAGTCATCAGACACCAAAAGGAAATCAAAGGCATCAGAATTGGCAAAGAGGAAGTCAAACTTTCACTTTTTGCAGATGACATGATACTCTACATAGAAAACCCGACAGACTCCACCAGAAGCCTACTAGAACTGATGCAAGAATTCAGCCAAGTTGCAGGGTACAAAATCAACGTACAGAAATCTGTTGCATTTTTATATACCAACAATGAAGCAACAGAAAGAGAAATCAAGAAACTGATCCCATTCACAATTGCACAAAAAACCATAAAATACCTCGGAATAAACCTAACCAAGGAGACAAGAGATCTGTATGATGAAAACTATAGAAAACTTATGAAGGAAATTGAAGAAGACACAAAGAAATGGAAAAACATTCCATGCTCATGGATAGGAAGAATAAATATAGTTAAGATGTCATTACTACCTAAGGCACTGTACACATTCAATGCAATTCCAATCAAAATTGCACCAGCATACTTCTCAAAACTAGAACAAACTATCCAAAAATTTGTATGGAACCACAAAAGACCCCGAATAGCCAAAGTAATGCTGAAAAATAAAACCAAACGGGAGGGATCACCATCCCAGACTTTAGCCTCTACTACAAAGCTGTCATCATCAAGACAGTATGGTATTGGCACAAAAACAGACACATAGACCAATGGAACAGAATTGAGAACTCAGAAGTGGACCTAAAAGTATACAGCCAACTAATCTTTGACAAAGCAGGAAAGAATATCCAATGGAAAAAAGACAGCCTTTTTAACAGATGGTGTTGCGAGAACTGGACAGCAACATGCAGAAGAATGAAACTAGATCATTTTCTCACACCATGCACAAAAATAAACTCAAAATGGATAAAGGACCTGAACGTGAGACAGGAAACCATCAAAACCCTAGAAGAGAAAGTAGGAAACAACCTCCTTGACCTCTACCGCAGCAACTTCTTACTTGACACATCCCCAAAAGCAAGGGAATCAAGAGCAAAAATAAATTGTTGGGACCTCATCAAGATTAAAAGTTTCTGCACAGCCAAGGAAACAACCCAGAAAATTAATAGGCAACCAACGGAATGGGAAAAGATAGTTGCAAATGACATATCAGATAAAGGGTTGATATCCAGAATCTACAAGGAACTCACCAAACTACACACCTGAAAAGCAAACAACCCAGTGAAGAAATGGGCAGAAGATATGAACAGACACTTCTCCAAAGAGGACATCCAGATGGCCAACAGACACATGAAACGAAACTCAGCATCCCTCCTCATCAGGGAAATACAAATCAAAACCACCCTGAGATACCACCTCACGCCAGTCAGGTTGGCTAAAATGAGCAAATCAGAGAATTCTAGATGCTGGCGAGGATGTGGAGAAACTGGCACCTTCCTACGCTGTTGGTGGGAATGTAAACTGGTACAGCCTCTCTGGAAAACAGTGTGGAGGTTCCTAAGGAAACTAACAATAGAACTCCCCTAGTACCCAGCAATAGCACTGCTAGGAATTTACCCAAGGGATACAGAAATGTTAATGCATAGGAGCACATGGACCCCAATGTTCATAGCAGCACTCTCCACAATAGCTAAAACCTGGAAAGAGCCTAAGTGTCCATCAACAGATGAATGGATCAAGAAGATGTGGTTTATCTATACCATGGAATACTACATGGCAATGAGAAAAAATGACATCTGGCCATGTGTAGCAACATGGATGGACCTTGAGGGTGTTATGCTGAGCTAAATAAGTCAGGCAGAGAAGGACAAATACTATATGTTTGCACGTATAGGAGGATTAGGAGGAACTTAACAGAGGACCAAGGGGGAGAAGAAGGGCGGAAATGGTGGGGGAAAGGGGGAGAGGCAAACCATGAGAGACTCTTGAATGCTGACAAAAACTGAGGACTGGTGGATGTGGGGGGGAGGAGGGGTGGGCATGGAGGAGGGCACTTGTGGGGACGAGCACTGGGTGTTATGTGGAAACTAATTTGACAATAAACTATTTGTAAAAAAAATAAATAAATAAAAAAATAAAATAAATAAATAAAAAAAATATATGTCTGATACAGGAGTATCTGGAATATATACGGAATTCTTACAACTCAGTAAGAAGAAAACAACCCAGTTAAAAATGGGAAAAAGATGGGAAAAGACATTTCACCAAACAAGATACATAAATGGCTAATAAGCCCTTGAAACGATGCTCAACACCATTAGGCATTGGGAAAATGCATATGAAAACCATAATGTAATACCACTTCACACCCACAATAATGGCTATAATCACAGAGACAATAACAAATGTTGGTGTGAATGTAGAGAAGTCAGAATTTTCAGAGATTGCTAGTGGGAATGTAGAATAGTACAGCCACTTTGGAAAAACAGTTTTGAAGGGGTTCAGAAGAAGCTTACTTAAAATGTGGCATTTTGGCATGTGGATTACTTTGAGCTGAAATCAGTCAAGGCCCAAAAGGCTCAGAAAAAGCATTTTACCTCCCTCTTCACCGTCTGAAAGAAATTTAGATAGAGGGTCTGGTCCAGGAAAATTGCTATCACCAGGAATAACTACAAAGAGTATGGGCCAGGTGTGGTAAACTGGGGGAAGCTTGGCAAGGCCTGGAGATAAGATTTTTCCCTGTGTTCCACTGTCTCTGCACAGCACGACAACGATTTGTTTATCAAACATCTGCTATTCCCATCTTCCTGTAAATTATCTTCCACCCCTTTGAAGTACCAGATTCCTACTCTCTTTTCCATGGCTGAGGATGCATACAAGCCCCAACTGCCTGAGTGTGGGTCTTATACTCTTATGGGGCCCCCATATGCATCTTATTAAATTTGTTTTCTTCTTGTTAATCTGTCTTATGTCGATTTAATTAATAAACCAGCCAAAAGAACCTAGAAGGGTAAAGAAAAAAATGTCCTCCCCTAAAGTTTGATAGTTCCTTAACAAGCTAAACATAGAGTTACTATATGCTCCTTGATGTCCCAAAGGAAATGAAAATATATGTCCATGTAAAGACTTGTAAGTGACCATTTTAAAAAAAAACATTATTTACCAAAAATTGAAGACAAATTCTAATGCCAGTCAACTGGTAAATGGATAAGCAATATACAGTATACCCACACAATGGAACCAATTAAGCCATAAAGAAGAATAAAGTACTGATGCATGTATAACATAGATGAGCCTCAAAAACATTATGCTAACTGAAAAAGGCCAAGCACAAAAGACTATATATTGAATGATTTCATGTCTATGAAATAGCCAGAAAAAGGAAATCTATAGAGAAAGGAAGTAGAACAGGAGTTGCCTAGGGGCAGAGGGTGAGAACAAGGATTGACTGCAAAAGTATACAATGGGTGTTTTGGGATGATGGAAAATGTTCTATAACTGGATGGTGGTGATGGTGGCAAAACTGTAGACACACTAACAATCGTTTAATTGTACTTATAAATTGCTCCTCAGTAAAACTGTTTTTACAAAAAGTCCCAATATCTGGGCTCCTCTCAGTAAAATTCAATGAAAGTTGCTGGAGTGAGTTTAGGCATTTTTAAACTTCCTCGAGGAGCTCCACTGGGCAGATAGGGATGAGAACCAGTGGGCTGTGGGCTGTCACCATGCTACTCACAGTGTAGCCTGAGGACCAGTTACATCAGGATCATCTGGAAGCCCGTTAAAGATGTTGAATCTCAAGCCTGACTCCAGACCTGCTTCAGTATCTGCATTTAAATAAGATCCCCACATGATGTAGATGCTTATTGAAGTCTGAGTGTCACTGCTCTGTGACCGGGCATTTCTCGTGTTCTTTAATGATTTGTTTCAGATATGTCCTTATTTCTCTGCTGTCTACCTTCAGGACAGTTAGTACAACTCCACATTGAATGCAGGGTAGATAGAGCTTCAACCAAAATTCTGAGAAGGCAGGATCCCTGTCTGCCTTGATTACTGCTGCTTCTCCATGCCAAGCAGAATTCCTGCCACATAGCTGATACTGAAGTACATACTTCTGGAAAGCATAAGTAATTATCAGCCTAGACTTCACTCCCCTTTTCTAACTATTGGACTCCTACTAGCATTCAAGACCTAGATGAAAGACTAGCTCTACAGGAAGAGTCAGTTTCCCTCCTACGTGACCCCACTGGTCTTTATTCACCTTTCAGGACAGCAGTAGGAGAACCCATCCCACTGAAAGAGCATCAACCAATGGATCTATGCCATCAAAACGCTTGGAGCTTCTCTGCACAAATTAACCAGTTAATACAAAGAAAGTTTTCTACTATTATGAGAGTTCTACTTAATAATATTATGTGTCTACCTTATGAGGACACATGAGTGAACAACAATTATGGGTCCTTGTCTTCTTTGGAAGTTACACTTCACTGTGGGAAATACAGGGAGAAAGATGTTGGTCATCTTTGAATGTTAACAAATAGTAACCTCCTTTCCCGTGTTCACTTTCCTTGCTGCAGGGAGGCTCACGCTTTTAGCTTGGATTCTCCTAATGCAGAGTCTGAGTGGAGGATTTTGGTGTAAATAATGTATTGCAGACATATGGAAACATCAAGGGGGAAATAAGTGAGAGAGGAAAGGAAAGAAGCACATAAAACAATGTGTTATCATGTCAGATACCACTGTGGGCAAGTGGGACTCAACCTCAGTGGGGGAAATATGGGAGGAAATGTCCCAACCAAGGGGGAAAGAACCTGGAGTACTTTCAGCTGTCTTCCTATCTGTTACTGAAGGTTGCTTCTGGAACCATTAAGTCTCTATAGCTTCTGATTTTCCAAGGATGCTCCATTAGCCACAGTGGAGAAAAATAGAGAGGTGCAGGTATTTAAAATAGGTAGAGTAAAAAAAAAAAGTACATGTCAAGGAAATGGACATGACAAGCTCAGAGTACTGTTGGGTGGGGTAGGAGGGGTGACAGATATATTGCCCAGGGAACTAGAATATGAATAGATGAAAAACAATCCAGTTTTCAAGTTAGTGGCTCAAACAGGCTAACCTGGAAGAACTGAAGTCTGCAGGTTAAGAGAGGTTCTGGTGAATCACAGAAAACAAACAAAGAAAACCAGAAAAACCAGATAAACCTTGTCTCAAAGGCCAAGTCAATAGCTGGCAGCATGGAGAAAAAGCAGATTGAGTTAAGCAGAAACGACATTTATCTTGCCATTCTGATGGCCACCTACAGGTCCTCTGAGGAAATACCCAGTGATCATTGGCCCTGAACCTCTGTTCTTGGGGCAATATTACAACTTTGTAGGTGTGGTCCCCAGCATTCTCAGGGGTGTGTACTTGTGGTTATGTAGTGTTTGGGGAGAGAGACATAAAACAGGTATTTTGGGGCTATACTGGGAGTCCCGGACCCAGACCACAGATAGGCAGTTACTAAGTAGAGCTTAAAGATCCAAGTCAGCCAAGCTGTCTCCTCATTTCAACATGGCACTCTTCCCAGCCAGGGTCTTTGGTGGCAAATCAAATATTCTATTACATTATTTTCCAATTTCAGGCATTTCCCTAGCTGGATTCTCGAGGGGTCTATTTTCTGAGAGTTCAAAAACATTGTCCTGCTTGCCATCTGCCTTGATGACCTGACATATTGGACACTGACTCTGGGACCAAAACCTGTGTGGCTCAAGGACACCATCCTGCCCCCAGCTTACGGCACCTGAGAGATGGCAGAAACACAAACCTCTCAACCCAGCTGAACTCCAGGCAAATGGCTTCTCCAGTCTTGCTGGCATTTATTCAGCCCTTAGTAGGTGAATGTAGATTAGATTCACCCCCAAAACCTTCACAATGTCCCATTTGCCAATGAGTAATATGACAATTTTGATTTTTCCAACATGGTTATGCAGCATCTGTAAGATACCGAAGGCACTTAAATACAGTTTTAGTACCAATTCGACCTCATTAGGTGTCAACAACTGCACCTTGGCTCCTAAGTGGGTGGTTCATTTTTTTGACTTTTGCTGCCTCTCCAGCGAATCACCGTCTAAATTTTAGGGGACCACATCTAAGAATAATTCATGTTTTGTAAAGTGAGCAGAGAGGCAGGGGCACAGCTGGAGTCAGAACTCTGTAGCTCTCACAGAAGCCAGGCTCAAATAGCTGCAAAGGACTTGAGCCAAAAATCCCACACCCATTAGTCAGTGTGATGAAAAGTGATTAGCATTTAGCACAACCATGGCAACCTCCGAATTCAGACAAGCCCCTGCTCCCAGCTCCCTGCTCGATTCTGGCTCTTGGTGATACTGATGTCACTAATTGGTGACAGAACTCATTTTCCTGAGTTCCCCCACCCCCACTCCCTACAACTCTGTGGTTTGCCCTTGAAGGGGTGTGTGTGTGTGTGTTTGTGTGTGTGTGTGTGTGTGTGTGTCTGTGCATGCACACGCATACACACAGCTGGACAGAAGCCAATGTAACTGAGAAAGGGGAGGGACAAAAGTGGAATGAAGTTGTAGGTTAGCTAATCCCTTGGCAGGTGTGAGGTGGAATCCTGAGGATGTTTCTGGACCACACAGGCCTGGGAATTTTGTGGCTCAGACAGTGCCCCTTCTGACAGTTTGGTTGGGTTCAAAGAAATTGCTCATGGGTTGGCTGAAACCAAACGAGTACTGTATTTACTCTTATGAACGAGGTATGGTTTCTCATCACTGCGCCAACCCCTCTCTCAGAGTTACAGTCTGGCCCATTCTCCTTCTCAACATAGGAACCCCCTCCACCACACCCATTACAGGTAGTTAGCTCCTGCTTCTGCTTACGCTAAGGGCAGCTCTCTTGGCTACCTCAGGTAGCTGTTTTAGAGCCGAGTCTAAAACAATGGGAGAGCCTGGGTGGCTTAGTCGGCTGGGCGTCTGACTTTTGCTTAGGTCATGATCTCGTGGTTTGTGGGTTCGAGCCCCGCGTCGGGCTCTGTGCTGACTGCCAGCTCAGAGCCTGGAGCCTATTTCAGTCTGTATCTCCCTCTCTCTCTGACCCTCCCCTGCTCACGCTGTCTCTCTCTCTCTCTCTCCTAGAAATAAATAATGATATTTAAAAAAATAAAACAATGGGAGAATCAGAAACACATGCTTCATTGAATGGAAGCAGCAGCTTCTGGTCTTCATTCAATTGTTAGATGGAGAGTTGTGTGTCTGCACGCGCATGTGTGTAGGAGAGGAGGAAAGGGAGAGAGCAAGAGAGAGCGTGCACCATCATTTCAATTATTATTTTTTTAAACATCAAACTTAAAGAAAACACAGAGTGGGCAAACAGTATCCATCCAAAAGCAAGTGATGCTTCAACAGGCTGTCAGTTTACAGCCCTGGCTTAAGCAGATACAGGGAGCACAGCTCATAAAGCACCTATCACACACCAAAGCTTCCTGCGTGTACTTGCCTCTTTACGAATATCTTGTTCCACGGGTCCCATTCATTTTTTAAAACTCATTCAAAAAAATTTTAGTGAGTATTTATTATGCTCTAGGTTTCTTAGCTGAGGAATCCCTGCAGGAAACCCAGGGAATGAGAGGGCTCTCTCATGGAGAGTTCACTGTACCTATTGGAGGATAAACACTCCTCTCCGCATCCTTACCCCAAAGTCTTCTGTTTCTAGACCTAACAGCCCAATTTCTCCAACTTCTCCTAAAATTTCAGAGTTTCTCCTTTCATTGTTTAATTTGCCAACATCCTTCCTAAAATATGGCACAACTGGTATAAAGTACTAGTTACAAAGCCCCATTCTGAATGTGTTATGATTCATCAATTTTCTTAACTACTTGGCTGCACATCTGTTAATGCACTGCTGTTTAAAATATACCTACCACCCTTTTATGGTGTATCTGGGTTTTGGTGGGGGCACATATCTTCATTTCTAAGCATCCTGAGACATAAAGTGCTCCACGGACATCACTGCACGCAGCAAGGACAATCTGTTTTCATATTCTTTGTAACTTAATGGAACACAGTACACACAGAGCCAAGCTTATTTGCTTTCTTGTGCTTCCATTTCCAAAAGGTCACAGATTTCATGAAGAAGTGCTACATGACATAAGCATTTCTAGGAGCACTTGAGGAAAATAACATTAATTGCCTGCGACTCTAATTGGCTTTATGACAGCAGCCAGGCCAGTGGCTGGGAAAAGGCACCCCAGAACAGCTGTTAAATACACAACATGGTGGAAAGGTGTCAAAAGCCAAGAACCCTTCCTGCATAGAACTGACATTCGAGAGGCCCACACAGACCCAGCAATCAGAAAAATCTCCCTCCATGTGGTGATTTTCAAATCTGCTCAATTTAAAATGGTTTCTGTGGAGCATGCAGAACACGCTACATTTCGGCTCTGGCTGGCAGTAAACTACACTTGGAAGATCAAAACCCCAAGCCTACTCGTCATTAGCAGAGTGTTTAGGAATGTACACAGTGATTAGGCCACAATTACATTATTTATCCAGCCTTTGCTAGGCGTGTGTTTTTGTAATTAGAGATGATCTGGGGAGGACCACATGGAAATGAACAACCTCGATCTGCCAAGAATAATGTGCTTGAGCAATCATTCAAGTATCCTCAAATGATTGTCCTGTTTCTCTCCTCTCTAAACATTCATCAGGAATTGGGCGTGAGCTCTGGATAAGTTTTTTGTTTTGTTTTGTTTTGTTTTTTACACCTCTTGATGACATATGAGATGTAAAAGCAGAGGCCTATATGAGCTCTGTATGTTGGGACTTGGTCGTCTCCCTCAGGGTTTGTGTTGCTGTAGGAAAACCAGTTTGAGAACTGGAGATCAGGGTCTGATTCTGAATCCCACTGCTTAATATCGGCCGAGTAACTGAACCATCAAAATGATTTTTGGGGAGATTCAAATGCATCTATAGAAGTGAATTGAAAAATATGAAGCACTATGTGGATGTACTGAGCTACTATCATTACTGCAGTTCTATTTCCCAGAGACACGTATTCTAAAATCTTAACAAGTAGTTACAACTATGTCTTGTCATGGTTTGCCAGTTTGTTTTACCTAGAACTACAGGATCAGTTACCCAAAGCCACTGCTACTCCTGTTTGGCCCACAGGTTGCGAACAACAGACCCCTGGATAGACTGAGCCCACAGAGATAGTTTATTTGACCTGCAATGCTTTGTTTATTCCTGTTTTTCTTTTTTAATTGCCTTGCTTTTCCACATTTTACATATGAGATTTTTCAGATTGATATTTTCATGTGGCGTTTTCACAGGCAGGGTTCAGATTTCCTACTTCTGCTGAAAAATGGGAAGACTGGGCAACGTGGGCTTGGATTCCCTACAGCTGCAATTGCTGGAGCTGAGTAGCGGCTGCCCCAAGGGCATGTACACTCCACAACTGTGGTCCCCACCTGGCTTCCCTCACTGTGTCTTTTGTCATAACCCTATAGGCACTTGGATGTCAACTCCTGCTTTTCCCTTTTTTGTTTCAGAGACAAATAGCTCTCTAAATTATCAAAAAGGATAGGATCAAGAATAATAAAGAGGATTGATGAGACTGAATAATCAGCTTATTGGACATTAATAAATAAGAGCAGAGATACAAAACATTATTTATGAGAAATAGTAGAGCTAAAAATATGAACAAAATACTAAAGCAGTATCAAGTCATGGCTTCAACCCTAGCTCTCTGGGCCTCAGTTTCCTCATCTGCTGTATGAGAATAACAATAAGTGTTTTTAGAATTCAAGTCAATAACAAGGGTTTACTAAGCACCCACTCTGTGCCAGAGACTCTTCCAGACATTGATAATGCAATTACAATCCAAACCAAGTCTGTACTCATGTGGTTTATATTAAACAAATGAATTCATGTTAGATGGCTAGAACAATCTCTGGCAAGTAATAAATACTCTTATTATCATTTTATTCAAAATATGGTGTCTACTAAAAAGTAGTTATTAAATCAGAAATGGTAAATCTAGGGGGCATCTGGGTGACTCAGTTCATTAAGCATCTAACTCTTGATTTCTGCTCAGGTCATGACCTCACAGTTCATGAATTTGAGCCCCGCAGCAGGCTCTGTGCTGACAGTGTGGGGCCTGCTTGGGATTCTCTTGCTCCTCTCTACCCCTCCCCCACCTACATGTATTCTCTCTCTCTCTCTTTCCCTTTCTCTCACAATAAATAAATAAACTTAAAAAAAAAGAAACGGTCAATCTGTTTAAGCTTATATTTTGTTTCCTGATAATAGCCACCAGAAATAGTGTTAAGAATGAATCTGAGGCCTTGTCCAGCCTCAACAGGAAGAAATGCAGTGATTGATTATTGATGCCGACAAGGGCTTGAGTTACACGTGCAGAAATTTATGTTGATGGGTTTTATAATCCAGGTTTAAAGGATCCCTAAGTTCCATAGATTAAATTTCTCCAAATGTAAATGTCTGTCTCTCTTGTCAGTGCTGACAGTCCTTCTGAGACTTCTTGTTCAGGGAGAGACAAAAATCATGATCTCTGAGCTTTATCTTTTTACCAGGTGGCTCAGAAGAACAAGGCCACGCTCTGGCGCTGCAGATGTGCTGAGAGCACGCAAAGCTCGAAGGGCTATAGCCTGTGATGAGGGAGGGTTTGAAGATGTCTATTCCAATAACAGGCTCCAAAGACAACCCTCTCAGACCTACAAACCCAACTCAAGGGAACGGAAATGCCTTTCGAGTAAGGATACACTTCTCTTCAATAAAATATTGAAAAAGAAAGAAAGAAAAGAACATTCTAACAAACAATACCACAAAACCCCAGAGTTAGCCTCTGGCAGGTCTAGAGACTGCAACACTCTGTGGGGGTGCCTGTGCCCTTACTGATGTCTCAGGCTTGATTCCCCCTTAAGTCTGTTCTCATGCAATGTCTGACCAGGCAAAGGTGGAAAGTCACCGCGAGTTTCCTCCCTCACAGACAAATCCAAATGTCCACTCTTTGCAAACTCCTCCGGGGCAAAAATGAGATAAAACCTTCCTCAACAATATTAAATGTAAACCTACTGGACTCCCTGGAAGCTTGCACCTGCTGCCCCAGCCCAGGACTTCTCTCCGTCTCCCTTCAGAATCACGCATGGCAGCCACGTTCCCAGGGATAAAGAATTCACGGCCACAGGCTGCTGAGGGGAGAGGTCACTGGATAATGAAATAGAGGAAGCATGTCTGGGCCTCCAGGTTAAAGGTGAACAGGCCAGGTGACATCCTGTTATTAAGCAGACATGAGCAATAATGTTGGGGGAGGGGGGTGCCGACTCTGCACGGTGGCTCAAATGCGCACTTCCTGATTAGCTCTCCTCCTCTCTTGGATACTGGATGTTTGAAAATGGTCCTGTCCAGGCTGCTCACCCATCCATTCCGTTATAGTTTCAGAAGATCTGCATTGCGCCTGTCCAGGTGAGACAAAACCTGTGTTATGGCGAAGGAGGAGGACTTTCTGATGAACGTCATGGCACAAGCAGATGGCCTCCTGTTCCCTACATGGCACTCATGGCACCTTTCACATATAACATTTATCATTTATTTGTACAGCTATGGTCAGTCTCCCCTACCAGTCTGTAGGCTTTTTCCTGACACAGACTGGGTCAGGAGTTTTTATTTGTTGGTTTATTTATTTATTTATTTATTTATTTGCTCGTTCGTTTGTTTACCATGCTGTTCCTATACTCCAGCACAAGGGCAAGAAACTTTTTTCTTAAAAGGGCCATATAGTAAATACTTTTGGCTATGGGGTCGGTAAGGCCTCTTTTGGGGTTATTCAACTCTGCTGCTGTAGCTTGAAAGCGGCCAAAGATAATATGTAAACAAATGGGCAGGGCTGAGATCTAGCACAAATTTATTTACAAAAATAGATGGTGGACAAATTTATTTACAAAAATATTTGTTCTATGGGCCATTTGCTGCCACCTGACCTAGTGCAATAAATCTTTAACAAATCTACGTTAAGTATAAAACAAGAATTTTCATCTTGTTGAGTTCCATCAAGCACTGAAGACAAGAGTAACAGCAGATGGGTTGAAATCAGGGTGGCGGGGATGGAGGGCCAGGTACTAGGAGAACCAGCCAGGAGCTGTTAGGACAGGGACTGTTCTGTTTCTTGGTACTGGGTGAAACTGTGTGAAAATCTATCGGGTCATGCACTTAAATTTGAGCACTTTTCTGCAAGCATGTCATACTCTGATAAAAGCCTACAAGCTAAAAAATAAATACGTAAATAAAATAAGGGCTAAGGAGAGAAAGCATGTTATACTCTGATAAAAGCCTACAAGCTAAAAAATAAATACGTAAATAAAATAAGGGCTAAGAAGAGAAAGCAAAGCATCACTGCCTGCTCAGTTTGATCTTCCACAATGAGGGCTGATGAAAAAAAGTGTATCTCAACAAATTCTGAGCGTCAACCTGGAGGATCAGCCAAATCACCTCTTTGCAAACATAGGTGAAAATACTGCTGTTTGGCCAGTCAGTTCCACAGGTAATGTTCGGGTACTGATTATGAAATGACCTTGGAAATCAAAGAGATATCATGGAAACTCTCTGAGCCTCTGATTTTTCATCTCTAAAATAATCATTGTCTATCCCACAGCTCTGTCATGAGGATTAAACCAGATGATGTATATAAAATGCCTAGAACAGTTCTGGTACCAGTAAATGTCTATGGTCAGTACCCAAGGAATGTAAGGTAATAAGAAAAAAGATCCTACTGGAAAGAAGGTGTGCTGGGTATCTTGCATTTGCTGCCTCATGCATTATCCATCCTCGTCTGCTTCCTGTCCTGAGATTAGCCAGCATGGGCCCCATCAGACGGCTCTCCTGAGTTTCCTGGCTTCCAGTGTTAGCAATGAGGCGTGAGAGAGAGCCAGGTCAGGGCACTGATTTCCCCTGGCTCCTCCCTGCGGCATTCTTCAATGAAATGGAGGTAAACATCCCTTTCCACACAGCTGTTTTGTCAAGTCCCCATAAATGATCCTCCCTGTGCTTCCTCAGGACACTGGTCGGGAACTGTTCCCTGCTAACAAGAACTAAGGGGTATTGGGGTACTTCCGTGGTTTCCCCTGAGCACATCTTTGTCCTCAGTTTCCAGGACTCTGACGAAAGCAGCAATAACACATTAGGAAAGTGAGTTCAAATGTGAGCGAGGCAGGAACATTTCTGAAAATAATATACTGTTGTCTTTTTTGCCACTATGGATGCGGAAAAACAGGGATTATTTTTCTCTAGGGCCGACACAAAAAAGGTTATAAGGCTTTGTTTGTCAAGTCTGGGCTTTCTTGCTTCAGGAACTGACTAAGCCTAAGTGAGTTTCTCAGAGGTGAAAAGGGCAGTTAAAGGCCAACCAAGGGCTTTATTTGAGCATGGATGCTCAGGGAGGCAGGGTGATGAGCAGTTTCAAGAGGGATGGGGGGGGCACCTTCACTCCCCAAAACAAGACTTTTCTTGTGGAGCCACTGTGGATTTTTAGAACTTTGGCAAAGAGCTCCCACCCAAGCCTGTCACAGAAGTACCCGCCCTCTTCGAATGTACACATCGGCCTGGACAGTGAGTCCTACAGCAGTGACCATGATGTGTGGGCAGTTAGAGGCCTTTCTAGTCAATTGCTGGGACCATACAAACCTCTCAGGATTTCTCCATAATCTCAAGGGACAGCTTTTATAAACCATAGTTGGAGATGCTAAGGTTCTACCGCTATGATTCTGATTTTGTGTGACATGAGTTGGGCCCCTAAACTGCATCTTTAGGAGGTACCTAAAGCACAGGGAGGTACTATAAGTATCTCTATTTCACAAAGAAGAAAAGTAGAGTCCTTGAGAGCTTAACTTTCTTCAGCTCAAGGTGCTTGGGGGTCTAGGCTCATATTGGTTGAACAAGAAAAAATAAACAAATTGCCCTTTCTTCTGCGTGTAGCACATTTATACCCATTTGAGAAGCACAATTCTTATTTCATTCTGGGGAATCCTGCCCAAATCCAGATATTTGCAAAATTCCAAGAGCTGAGCAGTGTTCTACTTCTTCCTTCCCAATCAAGGAAGCTGGAATGCTGTCACTAGCAAAAACTCTCCCCAAATGCTCATTTGGTAAGACGGATCTGGGACACTTAATCTATGAAGGTGCAGGGGAAAACCAAGAAATGTCTCCTATCTTGCTATTAGGTGCCAAGCTTAGAAAGTCAAGTAAAACAATCAACTGGGCTGCTCACCAAGTCAGCAAAAAATGTTTATGTAATTAATCTTCATCATGGTAGTTCAGTCACAACATTAGTGTCAAATATACCCTGAAAATAAATGTAAATTGTAGGTACAAATCAATTTACTTTATGCATTCAGCAGCAATTCCGCTTGCCTCCACATGTACACTTAATAGCTCTTTGAGGCTTATAAATAAACAGTTACTGGTCTTCAGAAAGATGCAAGTCTGCAAACTGAGATTCCAGATAAAACAACAGCAAAACTGTAGCACCACAAGACCACAGGAATTAGGAGATGCCCAAAGAAGTATTGGGAGTGATTGTGTTAGCCTATCTTGGGGGAGGGGAAAGCGCCACTACATTATCCATTTTCGCTTTTCACCTTTTTCGTGTGTTAACACCTCCTCCTTGCCATCAAACCTCAGTGTTTTGGAAGGGAGGATTATAGAGGGTCCCAGATAAAGAATGAGGCCAGACTTGTTTTCATTCCAAATTGCAATGGAAATGGAATCTCTTTCTCCCGGGAAATGTGACATGTCCTAGGGATTTCCTTTCTGATACCCTGGAGGAAAAAAAAACATTTTTAAGGGACCAGGAAATGCAAAGATCTTATGGTCAGGTAAACAAACTTGAACTAAGAATGGAGACCTTGTGTGAAACTTTGTGATGTAGGTACCTTCCCCAAAATTCATTTTTCAGTTTTCTTTGTCTTTTTGTCTGCTCTCAGATGGATGGATGTAATAGGCTTTCTCTCCTTTGCAAAATGTTTAACTTGATATTGACAGCCATTTCCTTTGAATCTTTCATAAGTAAATCATAGGCATTGATTAGGTTTTGTCTTTCTACCTTCTGTTTTCCACCTGAGCATATTTTCTAGTTTTCTCCCAATGGTTATAAGCACTGTACTAACAGTATCATTAAATAAAATGTCTGGGTTAGGGGAACCCATTAATTGAGTGCTAATGAAGAAAGTAAAAAAAAACAAATTATGTTTATTTATTTATTTTTGAGAGACAGAGAGACAGAGAGAATGGAAGGGGCAGAGACTGAGGGATAGAAAATCCAAAACAGGCTCTGCACTATCATAGTGCCCAAAGTCTGGGTTAGGGAAACACTCATTAATTGAGTGCTAATGAAGAAAGTAAAAAAAAAAAAAATTATGTTTGTTTATTTATTTTTTAGAGACAGAGAGACAGAGAGAGTGGAACGGGAGAGACTGCACTGTCATAGTGCCCAAAATGGGGATGGAACTCACTTAGCATGAGATAATGACCTGAGCTGAAATCAAGAGTTAGATGTTCAACCAGCTGAACTACCCAAGTGCTCCTCATGAAGAAAGATTTTTTAATTTTCCAATGCTCACTGTTGAAAACTGTTCTCTTAAATGCTTTCCTTCCTTTCATCCTTCATTTCATTCTCATTTTTTTTTAATGTTTTATTTATTTCTGAGAGAGAGAGGAAGACAGAGACAGAGACAGCGTGAGCAGGGGAGGGGCAGAGAGAGAGGGAGACACAGAATCCGAAACAGGCTCCAGGCTCTGAGCTGTCTGTCAGCACAGAGCCCGACACGGGGCTCAAACCCACGAACCATGAGATCATGACCTGAGCTGAAGTCGGATGCTTAACTGACTGAGCCACCCAGGCGCCCCTCATTCTCATTTCTAAGAGACATGCAAAAAAAGGACATAAGTATCAGCACAGGAATACCCAAATTTAATTACAGAGAAATTAATATCAGCAATTATGGCTATAAAGGAGGTGAAACTGCAGCAAGTTTCAGATACATGAAATCACGACTATGATTTAGGACTAAGTTTAGTGCTAAGGTCTAAGCTCCCTGGCAGACAAAGCAAAATGAGAAATAGATCCCATTTTCAAATCAAAAGTAGTTCATATAGCAAGATAAACTTTTGGGGGAAATATGGGGTACTAAAATAAAGTGATAGTAACTTATGGGAAGATTTATGTGACTTTTCATTTATCAAGTTGGATCAATCTGGTCACATCACTGGACCATTGTGATTTGTGAAGAATGAAATGTTTTCCCCTCTTCCCACAAACTCCTCTACATAAGTGTTTTACTTGGTTTTCTTAACTCTTTTGACCAGAAGTTGAACTTAGGATGAGTTTGTATTCGTTTGATCAACTGCAAATCAGTGAGATTATGATCCTACTCCCACCCTCTGTTATTTTCACTTTTTTTAAAATAAAAGAAAACAAAAAAACAGGGGCACCTGGGTGGCTTAGTTGGTTAAGCATCTGACTTTCTCTTAGGTCATGATCTCGAGGTTCGCTACACTCTTATGTCCTTGAATGCTGCTATGGTACGTATCCATCTTAGTTTATCTGAACAAGGAAAGTTGTTCTTGTTCAGTGGGAACTCGAGGAGTTCTTACCTACACTAGTAAAGATCATTAAGGTAGACTCATTCTTATAAGAACTTGGAAGCGGTTGTTTTGAAAAGTTAAAAAATAAAGGTGTGGAGGGGCGCCTGGGTGGCTTAGTCGGTTGGGCGTCCGACTTTCGTTTAGGTCATGATTTCGCAGTTCGTGGGTTCGGGCCCCGTGTCGGGCTCTGTGCTGACTGCCAGCTCAGAGCCTGGAGCCTATTTCAGAGTCTGTATCTCCCTCTCTCTCTGACCCTCCCCTGCTCACATTGACTGTCTCTCTTTCTCCTAGAAATAAGTAAAAATATTAAAAAAAACAAACGTTTTGATTAGTTTGTCATAGAGCTTTGACACCATCCCCTAAAAAATTCTTTAAAGATCACCTAATTATTTCCATGTTAGTCAGAGACCCAAAGACGACTCAAGAACGAAAGCATCATAAGGGCCCAAGGAACAGCAGGGCAAATGCACCAACTGCATTGTCTAGGAAGCATTAAGCACCAAAGCAGGATTTTTCTGAATTTCAGATTACAGATGGCTGAAGGAGATCATACGTTAGGCTAAAATAAGGACCCGTCGTTTCTCTTCAACTCAAATCCAGATCTCATACGGTGAGTTTGATATCCCATAACTATCAAACTCTTATAGAAATTCAGTATTTCAACACTTAGAATTTCCTCTTGCATGTGACAAAAGTAGAATGATTCTTGGTCAGATTATATGTAGTGATTTCTAGTTTATAACCTAGCAATTGTATTTATATCCCATGTATTCTTCATTCTTCTACAATACTAGTCCAGGGACTTTATAATTGAAAAGGCCCTGAGTTACTTGCTTTGCTTAAATTTCATCCATTGTGATGTCTTTAATTTCTAGCTTCTCTTTTTAATCTTGGGTTAAAAACTTCTCGGCTACTAGAAGTAGACAGGTTTCACATTTTAATTTGGAATCATTGGAAAACCAAATATATTAGGTGGAAAAAGCACAAGATTTGATGTCAAAAGACCCATATGTGATTCTTGTTCTCCCCTTTACTGCCCATTTATGAAGGACACTCAGATTTTTTAGCTTCTCTTTCCTAATCAGTAAAAGGTATAACAATAATGTATATTAAGATTGATTTGAAGATTAAGTAGGATTATATGAGAAAGTTTGTCAACCATAAGATTCTATTTGCTTCATATTTATTGTTATTATTAAACCAAAGTTATTTTGTAAAGATAAGGAGAGAAAAGTCACAATGATAACAAGAAACATCATGAAATTCTTACTATATGCCAGGAATTCTACAAAGCACTTTAAATATATGAATTTATTTGAACCTCATGGCAACCAAACGCAGTATTATCACTATTCCTATTTTTCAGATGAGGAAACTGAGGAACAAAGAGGATAATAACCTTTCCCAAGGTCACAGAATTAATGGATGTCACTGCTGGGATTCAAACCCAAGCATTAAATATGTAGGCTCTTAATCATTTGACTGTATGTCCCCAGCACATCACTATGGGAATGTTAACATATGTTACACACATACAGAAAGGATTCCATCATTAAAAATGTTTAGGAAATAGTTTAAAGAAAAAGTTGAACAGGTTTCTTGACTGTATGACCCCTCATATTCCTTAACAGGCACTGTGAATCTCTGAGATTGGAGTATGGTGGGTGGCACTGCTTAAGACCAAACTGAACCAAATCTGTTTCTTCATGAGCATTTCGAAGGAACGGTGTTCCATGGAACACATTTTGACAAATGCTGATGTATGAGGTATGATAAATAAGTAGCAATCACATACCTCTTGAGGGCTGTAAAACAATTCTTTGAAGTAGGGAGACAAGTATACATCGACTCCATTTACACATGATCTCCATTTTATACGCTATGTAATATATTGTGTGTTACCCCCTGCACTCCCCCAAAAAAGCATTAAAGTTCTCTTTTAAAAATGCATGGGTAAAGGATGTTTTTGTGTTAAAGGAGCTACAGGATATGATTTTTTTTCCCTCCCTAGGATAATTCTCTGAGGCTGACATTTAGAGAAGAAAGATGCCCAAGGAAGACCTGAGCTTTCACACATATTGTTGCCAGGAGATACTGTAGGTCATGCCAGGGCAGGACTGAGGGAGATCTAGGAACCAGTCTGCAAGTGATTAATGAGAGCAACATGACCCATTCAACCCTTCCAGACACTTCTCAACCTGGGCATCTGGAATTACCTTTAGGACATATGGAGAAAGAAGGGAGTGACACTGCTTTTAAACCACTTAAAGTGTCTGATCACCTTCACAGAGACTTCCCCACTGCCCTGAGGTAAATGAATTTTTCCCTATGAAATTTTTCCTTTTCTGTTACAAATACCAACTTACCATCTCTGCTCCCCATCCCCCCATCTCCTGCCCATGCAGAAGGAATCACAGTACAGCTGTCATTAGCTTAACACAGAGACTAAAATAAAAGAGCTTAGAGATGTGTGGATCTGGTAAATGTCACTAAATTGTGAAGCAAAGGAAATGGTTGCCATGAATAAATATTTGACCCACTTTTTAGAACCCCATGAGGCCTTATAAACCACTCTGGATGTGGTCCACCCAGCTATAGGCACTAGCTCTATACCATCACTGAACCCATCCCATTTCATATGCCTACGCTGTATATTCATGGTAAATCCACAGTTGTGTTAGGACATTACTACTGGGGTGAGTATAGAATTTCAAAGTCTGGAAATTCATAAGAAATAGATGGTGAGAACATCCTTGTCTGCACTTTGGCCACATGATGCTACTCCTCTTGTCAGTCCAAGTATTTAAAGAAGAGTTATTATCCTCATTTCTTACACCAGTCTTCTTAGCAAAGCAGGTATCTCACACCTGGAATTCACTTCACTTTACTCTTTTACCCTTTCCCTGCCCAAACACAGCTTACTAAGCTCCCTTTCATGTACTAATAATTTTTTTTAAGAACAGTAAAGGTATAGATGAAGAGCAAACTTTCATTTTTTTAAAAATGTTTTATTTATTTCTAGGAGAGAGAGAGAGAGAGACAGCGTGAGCAGGGGAGGGTCAGAGAGAGGGAGTCACAGACTGAAACAGGCTCCAGGCTCTGAGCTGGCAGTCAGCACAGAGCCCGATGCGGGGCTCGAACCCACGAACCGCGAGATCATGACCTAAGCAAAAGTTGGATGCTTAACCAACTAAGCCACCCAGGCGCCCTGAAGACCAAATTTTCAAAACAAACACTTCTATTTAGAATTGAAATTGTCCAAAAGACTGCATCTCCCTGCATGGTCTCTCCCCACATGAATGCAAATAGGCATCCCTGGATGGAATCAATGCATCTTTTCCTTGCACTACCTTGTAGGAGATCAATAACATCTGTAACATAACATTTGTACCTCATGTTATT
The DNA here is from genome assembly GCA_017311185.1 of Proteles cristata cristata. Taxonomy (NCBI): domain Eukaryota; kingdom Metazoa; phylum Chordata; class Mammalia; order Carnivora; family Hyaenidae; genus Proteles; species Proteles cristata. The sequence continues at coordinate 21,358 of JAESUZ010003733.1, forward strand.
GAGTTTGCTCTGGCAAAATATTTTAAAGCTGAGCAAGAGTTGTAAGAATACTATGAACTAATGGTTTCCTGAATGTATTGATGAATCTGTTGCACACATTACTGCACTGGTTGAAATAAAAACTGATTCCAACACTGAAATAAAACCTTTAGTCTTTCTAGGAGAATTATAAAACCCGCATGGAGAAAAAATAAAAGAACTGGATTGGAATGAACATTTTCAGTGTCAGTTGGTAACTCTGGTGTCAGTTGGATCCTCTGGGAAGTTGATGGTAAGAATGAGTTAGGAGCGCATTAAATTTATTGAAAAGTAACACTTGTAAAAGGAAAGGGAAGGAAGCTGAATTGGGCAGGGAGCCTGACAGGACTCTACAGAGCACAGATTGCCCTTTGGAGGAGTCTTCCACTGGGTAGAAAAGGTTCAGCCCTGTACCACTCTGCTGCTCAGTCATTAGCTGGGGCTTATCTGGAAAGACCTTGGTTCAAAAGCTAAGGTCCACTGAAGGAGGAACAGCGAGAGGCTTTCAGCTAACCACACATCTTACAGTTGAGCAAGGAATTCTGTCTTGAAGGGGGATCTGAATTACATATGTCTGCTATGACTCTCAACATGTATTTCATCCCTTCCTTATTGCAGAGCAGATATATGATTTAAGTTAATACAGAGGAATCTCTAATTATGGATTCTCAACATTGGGGCTCTGTTGATGCAAGCTGCTATAAATATGAGCAAAGAAACACACTAGATCAAAAAGCCCATTAAATACCACCACAAAAGGCATTAGTGGTCTCTTTGATTTACAAGTAGAATCTTTCAGAACTAAACAAAGTAGAGAGGCTTTCTAGTATGGCCTATGGATTCAAACAACATATTAATTTACTGCGAATCAATAATGATTTAGAGTAAATTAACTAAAAGATAACTGTCACCTTGGACAATTAAGATCAGGAAATGGGATCCATGATGGATAAGTTATACTGATGAAGAAAAGAGATTCTAAGAAATTGACAAACACAGTCATGATGAGAAATTTTATCACGTCTCTTTTAGTCACTAGTGAATCACACATACAACATGATTGAAGATACATAAAATAGTTAAACATTAAAAGCTAATGATCATTAATTAAAAGTTTAATCTATGTTAATGTCCCTTATCAGGATAAGCCTTAGAGAAACAGCTTCGAAAGCAAAGAACAAGAGGAAGGTAGAAAACACTGAATTGCTCACCTTTCTGCTTTACATTTGGTTTCTATTCACACATCTGTTTTGTCCTTATAGGCTTCATGGAGCCATAGCACATATGTGCCTTGTGGTCCACACACATCAGATACTGTCTTCATCTCTGTGCCCCATAGATGGGCATTCCATGTGTACTCACACCAGGGCTCTCTGTCCCAGGGCACCCCAGATCATGCCTGCATCACCGCCGTTGGGTGCCTTGGCTAGTGACACAGGTAACTGGATTTGCAGGACACAGGTCACTCAGTATTCATGGATTCATCACTTGCAGGTCTGATTACACGAGCACTCCAAAGGTGTTAGAATACAGCTATGTGTGATTTTCTTAAAGCCTGAAGTTCTGAGGGTCTTACCAGGTGAATTGAGCTTGTGGATGAACTTAGCAGACAGCCCAGCCCCAACTAGTCCACTGGTCTTGTTTTCTACTCATTATAAGTTTAAAATCTCACTCTCTTTGGGGATGTGGGGGGTTGACTTACAATATTCAAACATATGTTACTACAATTTATGGGATAAAATTCATGTTTGAAGTTCTGTCTTATGATTGTTGATGAGTCTGCTTTTTTTTTCTTTTTTCAGTTTAGTATAAAGAATCTATACATAACTTTGTCTTCCACATAAAGAGTTTGACTTTTTAAACATTCATGGACCATTTAGAAAAACGGTGGTGCCTGGGTGGCTCAGTAGGTTAAGCCTCCGACTTCGGCTCAGGTCATGATCTCATGGATCGTGGGTTCGAGCCCTGCGTCGGGCTCTGTGCTGACTGCCGGCTCAGAGCCTGGAGCCTGTTTCAGATTATATGTCTCCCTCTCTCTCTGACCCTGTCCTGCTCATGCTCTCTCTCTCTCTCTCAGAAATAAATAAAACATTACAAAATTGAAAAAAAAAAAAGAAAAACAGACCACATTTAGCTCACAAGTCACTAAAACAAAGAAAAACATAAAGAATTAAAATTCATATTCCATGGACCAGATGCTCTTAACAATTAATATACTTCTCAATTACAAATATTAAACTAACCCTTCCCCCCAACATTAGCAAGAGTATCAATCATCATTCCAACAGGAAACAGTTCGTTCAAATTAGGACATTCTAAGGACAGTTTAATGAAGGGGATATTTAGATGTAGGAAATCACAATGAGTAGTTTGGTCTCCCCAAATAAGAGTGGAATTGCCTAAGAGGTCTGAAGAGACAAGATTCAAGAAAGATAATTAGAGCTTAGAAGAAAAAAATTGTATGAGAGGGCAACTTTGAGAAGAGAAGTAACCTTAGGTTGAGGATACAGTCAATCTGAGACCCTGAAGAGACAGCAACACTAACTCTACTCCTAGTACATTTGCAGCCACTTCAACTCACCACAACATACTATACACAATGCCAAACCTTCAGTAGGCTAGAAGACGTATATCTCTCTATTGTCTTCTCAGGAGGCCCAAGTAGATAATGTAGAGGTGATCTTAAGTATTTTATCTCTTTTTTTCAGTAGAAAGAAAGGCCCCTTCAATGCTAGCCATGTGGTGCAGTAGATAAGGACAGTCCAAGAGAACAGTGCTTGTATCAAGATGGCCACCATGCCAGTTGGACAGCTGCCTTTGGGGCAGGCTTTAGGAAAAATGCTTAGCTTTGGATTATTTTCCAGAGACTGGACAGTCCAAACTGCAATCTGAAAACTTTCCATTTTTACCTCTTCCAGGATTTTCCTATAGTATGACTAAATTCAAGCTATACCATAAAATTATTACATCCATTTTCAAACTTTTGGATTCATCCAGGTTTGACTGAACATTGACTTTGAGGGCAGGAGTTCTTTATATAGGCCACATAGATGTGTATATTGACCTTCTCCAGGACCAGAGAACTTTCTTTAAAATCACAATAAACTTTTGTAACAAGTCATCTTTTAACATTCTTACAATGCCACTACTTGCACTCTATGCAGTCATCAGTTACACCTGGCAACTACAGAGGTGGCTCTCTATAATTCCTGGAGTATGGCAGCTTGAAACTTTCAGTACTAATTCATTTTGCATTAGTGCTTAGCAGCAAAAAATCTTGACTCCCGGCGCTGAGAAGTAAATTATTCTTGGAGTACTATTCTTAGATGCTTTGAGTTTAATTACCTTGTAATTTCCAGGTCATGTTATTACCATGAAGTTACATGATTTTGCAAATTTATTTACAGCCTATAAAAAGAAAATGACTTTGGAAATAAATGTTGCTAAATTGGTCCCTTGTAAATAGCTCTTCTGTTGTTGAAAAAAAGAAACAAAAAGCTTTCCTACAGGAAAATGTAGCCTGTTCAAATGCCGAATCTTTTAAAAATCAAGAATCAGAATCCTGAATTAAAGATGTGAAGTCACTCAAACAGGAGTTAGGGATCTCTGAAAGGTCAGGCAGGCAGGTAGCATTCAGGAAAAAAGACCAATAAGATAAAGGGGATCAGATAGAAAAAGAATGATCATATCAGGGCCGGGGCTTTGGTCAAAGTCTGAAATATTGGTACTATTTAGGATTCAAGGGCCAGAGGTTTATAAACAATTGACAAGTATTGTTCAATGGAAATTCACAAAGGTCAGGGTTGACTTGAATATTACACTTGATAGATCTTATTTTTTTCCTATCCACAGTATATTTATGTAACCAAGAAAGTGAGGCATGATTGGTCTGTAGGGAAATCAAGACTGTTTCCTTCCTTACTCTACCCTACCTAATCTCATTTCTACCTTTCTAAGATAGTAGCAAGAATACTGGCCTCCCAAGAAAGGAAGACTTGCTGAAATTTAAGGATGTTGATGGGCCTACTTTCAGAGGGGATAAAGGTCATGTCATACTTGGGCCTGGCCTCTCTTCTCTTTCTTCCTTGCTCCACTTGAGAGATAGTAAGAGCCTAGGGCTGTTCCTGCAGGGCCTGACATTTCTCAGCCCCTCCTTAGATGGTCTCTTTCCTCCTTGCTCAGTAGCTTTGGAAGGGAACCTAGGCCAGCTTGATGTAGCAAGATTTCCCACGGTTGGTTGTCATTGGACATCACTAACCTCATGGAGATTGAACCAGACTCTTTGAGCATTTTGGGACATGATGCAGAGAGTCACAGCTATCTTCACTACCTGCTTTATCTGAGGCTGACTGGGCCTAACTGGCTTTGGAGAAAGAAGGCTTTCATTTGGTCAACTTGTGTTATTAAAACCCTGCCTTGTTATTAAAACTATCCCTGTGTTATTAATAACACTGATTAAAACTCTGCATTTAGGTTCAGATATAATAATTTTTTCTTTTTTTTAATGTTTTATTTATTTCTAGCAGAGAGAGAGAGAGACAGCATGAGCAGGGGAGGGCCAGAGAGAGAGGGAGTCACAGACTCTGAAACAGGCTCCAGGCTCCAGAGCTGGCAGTCAGCACAGAGCCCGACGCGGGGCTCGAACCCACGAACCGCGAGATCATGACCTAAGCAAAAGTCGGACGCTTAACCGACTAAGCCAGGCGCCCCAGATATAATAATATTTAGTTATCTTGTCACTAGTAACCGTCTGTAGGCATGTATCTCTCAGGAGGACCTCGTGGGGAAAATGGGTGGCTGGCCCAAGGTACAATTTGTATGTTTCTTGGGCCATAGGAATAGTATCTAGCACATCAGACACATCCCAAAGTCCAATAGGGTCAGTATATGGGTGGATGGTCAATTTCTATGAAAATATGGCCTATTTTTCTCAATCTGTATTATTACTCTAGGAACCTTTTCCCCTTTCCTGTGCCTTTCCCTTCTCTTTACTTATTCCCTCAGCAACTTGTGTACTAATTTTTCCCCAGGTACCTACTGGCTACTACATATTCCTTTCTCTTTATCACTTCCTAACTTCTAGCCTGTATACTATCGCTAAGTGTCTCACAAATTTCTTTCCTCCTAAGGAGTATAAGGGAAAACTCAAACAGAACATTTTACTGCCCATCTGAGAGCAAACAAAAAGGATGTTCGAATCCAGGAGTAAAATGAGTTCACCATCAACCAACAACTGATTATTCTCTAACTCATATATCATGACCATTTTGGCTGATATGCCTAAAATGGGTTTCTAGTTCATAAACTTTGGCATTTTCAAATTTTCAGTGACCTTTTAAGAGGGCAAATCTTACTTTTAAAATGGCATTGCATGTTTGTTAAAAACTTCCTCGATGTTTAAAAGCTGATATCATGGGATCTATATGTTGCCAAATAATAATTTAAAATACATAAATATTTTACACATATTGTTGCATCTACTTTTGGCCAGCATTCCAGAAATAGTAAGCATCCAATATACATATTAACTGCTGGAACCAAAAAAGCATGACATATTCAGCAGCTTGATATTTTATTAAAGTTAAGCCAGCTGGTGGCAGTTTGGTAACTGAGGTTATATCTCAACTCCCTAAAAATGACTGTTACATTGCACTGCACTGGAGGCAAAACAAAATATAACAAAAACAAACAAACAAACAAAGAAACCCAACCAAACCATCATGTGGGTTTTGGCTATAGACAGCAGTTTCCTAATTCTTGTTAAGCTTCAGGCTAGTATTTCATTTTGGGGCTAGGTTTTACACATCACTGCCTATAGATTTTGCAATTTCTGCACTTCTGAGAACCAATTTTTTTTTAAATTTTACTTTTTAGAGAGTGCAAGCAGGAGTGGGACAGAGAGAGGAGAGGACAGAGGATCTGAGGCAGGCTCTGCACTGACAGCTGAGAGCCTGACGTGGGGCTTGAACTCATGAATTAGGAGATCATGACCTGAGCTGAAGTTGGATGTTCAACTGACTGACCCATGCAGGACCCCTGAGAACTAATTTTTAATAAACCTCAGATTTTGTTCTGCTGCAGAAAAGTGAAAATTCTTTGGCTCTCTGTTTTGTGGTAATTAGTATTACTAAGAACCTCTGATATGGTTGCCAAAGACAAATCTAAATATGGACAGTGACCCTCAAGGACTGAGGGGGTAGCATTTCCTTGGCAAAAAAAACAAACAACCCCAAAAGCTGTCATGGTAGTGAATGAACTATGTTCTCTTCTATTAGACTGAGCCCCTTTTAATTTAATGAATACATGTTATCATTACATTATCTTGATTTGGTATGTTCATGTAAGTACTACAGGATTACAGAGAAGGAATTAACTTTGCCTAGTGGGTTGAATGGCAGACATGAGATAATGTTAATGGTTAATGAAAGACCTCACAGAGGAGGTGACATTTAGGCTGAGTCTTGAGAAATGGTTGAAGATTGCCAAGTGAAAAGCAGGGAAAAGAAACATGTACCACCTAGATCAAAAAAGGGGATGGGAAAGGGTCTGTACAAATGTTAGAGTACTCTATTAGAAATATCTACAAACATTCCCTGTTCATGGTCTTTTGTAGAGAGTCTGTCCCTACCTCAGTTCCTGAAGGATGGTTCTATATGCCTGCAACCTGATCAGCTAATGCTGATTGGATCAAAGATGGATACCTTACCCAACACATGGTTGTTAAGTAATCAGATGGTCGTTAGAGAATCTGAAGTAACAGGCCAGAGATACTTGGGCTGAAAAGTCGAGACAAGTTACATTCAGCCATCTGTGGTGAATTTATCAGGCCATGTGCAGGGCAAGAAAGGAGAGGAAGCTGGTCCAGAGTAAGCAAGAACTGAAGAGACTCATGGAAAAAGGCAATGATGGAAGAACCTCATAGATTTTGTTTCCGGTCTTTTGTATTAGTCAAAACACACCAGGTTATATTATAGCAGGGGATGGTAAACCAGAGCCCTTGGGATAACCTAGCCAAGGTCTGTTTTTGGATAGCCTAAACTAAGAATTGTTTTTACAGTTTTAAGAATCATAAAGAAGGAGGAGGAGAGTCAACTACCTATGTGTCTTGGAAAGCTTTTATAGAAAAGGTCTTTCAATCCTGCACTATAGTAACAACTATCTCCAAAACTTAGATGCTTATAACAAGAGGTTGGGGGTGCTCAGTCTGCTAAGCATCCAACTCTTGATTTCGGTTTCGGTCATGATCTCACAAATGGTGAGTTCGAGCCCCACACTGGGCTCTGTGCTGACAGTGTAGATCCTGCTTGGGATTCCCTATCTCCCTCTCTCTCTGCCCCTCTCCCACTCACTCTGTCTCTTCTCTCTCTCTCTCAAATAAACTTAAAAAACAAACAAAACAAACAACAAAAAGAGGCTTATAACAAGAAAGGTTTATTTCTCACTTATGTTGCCCATCACCTTGGAGCTTTGCTCCAAGTCTCCTTACCGGAGGAAGGAGGCTGACAGAGCAGCCACCATGCTGAACACTGTCAAACTGTGTGGCAGAAGGAAAGAGCTCCAGAAAGTCTTTCACCAATGATTAAATGTTCCATTCTGGAAGCGGACCACATCACAACCATGCAAAACACACTGGCCAGAATTAGTCATACATACCCATTCAAACACAAGGGGAGGTACCATGCCATGATGCACCATGAAGCTAGAGGACTGGAGATGTTTGACAAACAGCACTGAAGATTAAAACAGATGTTGAAAATTGTATCCACACCTGAATGATTTTCAGTAAAATTCTGTTCCTTCAAATGACAAAAGCCTTGAATATAGAGAAGTTGCAGGAGAGGATCTATAAATTCAGGTGGGAGTCGGATTAGGAAGATTAACTATTATCAAGAGTTAATACCTTTTTTCCCCTTGTGTTCAGTGTCAAGTCTTAATGGAATTCTGTTAACAGGAGTATTGGTTTTTACCAAGAAGTTACATCCTTAGACGAGGCTTTTAGAAACATCATTCTAGCTACCACATGGAAATAAAAATTGGAAAATTTGTTAAATAAATTCACGAGCCAAAATGGGGACCCAGTTGGAAGCTATTGCAGTGAACAAGGCATGAGTAGATGTGGATCTGAAATAAAGTCTCATCCAGGGAAATGAGCTAGACACCCACACAGAAGCAAAGGCATAAGAAAGATTCACAAGATTTGTTGCCAAGAAAAGTGGGACATGGTAAGCAGTGGGCAAGCCTGAGATTTACACTTTGGACAAATAGTGGGTGTTAAAACAAATCATTTAGACATGAAGGTGGAAGAGAAAATAGTTCACAGGCCCTGTTCATCATGCATGGTTTCTGAAGATTCTGAGAATAACTTTTGACCTAATAACCTGATTATATTCCTCTCTCCTTGAACTTTTATTTCTGGATCCATAAGGAATAAACTTCAAATCCTTTTTTTTTTCTGTTCAAACTGTGATCCTCCAGTGGTGCTTCTCCTGTTTGTTTATTTCTTATGTACTGATGGATAGCATTTCTAGACTTCTACACTGCAGTCCACCATTTTGAAGTGAATTGTGGCACATAGCCACATACTTGTTGATTTATTTCTTTAGTGCATCCTGACCACTAAGGCCTCAGTTGCTTGTCAGGAAATCGGGCATGTGAGAAGGGAAAAAGTTTACTATGTGGCAGCTTAGCTCATATTTCTCCCTGGAATAAACTGGAGATGAAGTTTAATGTTTAGCGGTAGCTAATTAAACAAGTTAATGTATAGGAGGCAGATGGAAACGTAGATGATTAAAAAAAACAGATTGAACACAGCTCTTCTGGGATATGCTAAAGATGCAGGCTTATGCAATGGCAATCAGAGGCACAATTCATGGGAAGCAACTGATCTCAGATGCCTGTACAGAAATTGATGGAAATGCATTAATGTACCGTTATTGTGGCAATTTCTATAGTTCAGTGAACTATGTACTACTAATGAGGGTTAAAACATTAAACATGTTGTTTAATGCCACTGAACATATATATCATAATGTAACATCAATAATCCATGTATTGCATATATTCTTTTGTTTCCAGACTTCATGGCCCCATTTGTAGGCTATTGGTGATGTCACTCATATGTTATTTCTCTTTGGTGCCTGTGCTGTTCATGTGCCTGGTTGCTCTCAGATCTGTTCCTATACTTTCTCTGTTCTGCTTTGTACCAAAGGAAGTGGGTGGCTGAAAACTATAATTCCTAGGCTCCTTTGCTAACTGGTGTCTGGCTAGTTCATCCAATGGGAGGCCATGTAGACAGACTGGAGAGCAGGTCGAAAGGAGCAGCCAGGATAAAGCCAGGAAAGCTCCTCCTTTCTGCTTCAGGCAGCATCTTGTCAAGTGGCTGCAAGTTCTTGCTAGATACACATCCCCTTTGTTTTCCTTGTTCTGGAAAAACCCTGTGTTAGCGCCAGCTCACAATGGGAGTGGAGTTCCTTCTCCAGACTCTACCTTTCACCTGACAGTTCCAGCCACATAGCCCTGTAGGACAGCTCCTCCTCCAGCTTCTAGCTCCACCCAGATGACACCTGAATTTTAACACCATCTCTTCTCTTGCTCTCCCCTCGTCTAGCCATAACCGCCCCTTCCTGCAATTGTTAAATTTTAGGCTGGCACTCCCTCCTCCTGTCCACTCTCAGTTCTTTCAGCACCACAACTAGATCCCACTATGTTTTTTCAGATATAGTGAGGTATAAATGACAAATAAATTTGTCATATATTCAAATTATAATATATGCAAATGAAACTGTCATCTACTTAAATTGTACAGTGTGATGATGTGGAAGGATCCCTGCAATAGAGTTCATCAACAGTCTATCCCTGTATTAAACCCCTTGTATTGAGTACCTGACAAGGGTTCTCTCTATGGTCCATGAAGATGGACCTCAGTATTCACAATAGCCTCCAGGGGACTTGTAGAGTTACAGGGCTAAGTCACTGACATAGGCATAAAGGAACAGGATTCTGAGTCATGCTGTGCTGGGATGGAAAGACTGACCTTCAGAGGATCTCGTGCTGAATGGACATTTCAGAAGAGAGATAAGTTCTTTTTTTTTTTTCCTGCCCTAGCACCTCCACCAGCTTTTGATATTCTCAGGGTGCAAAATCTCAAGTAATAATGGAAAACCCGTTAACAATCCTATACTCCATATCCTCACACTAAAACACATCCTAAGAGAAAACTTGGCTGCTTCCTCTGAGAATAAAATTGGGAAAAAGAGGAGAATATTAATAGATTAATAAATTATTGAGAGCTAAATCAGCATGTAAACAGCATCCTTTAAAAGCAATCTTCTGATGACTTTTGTAGGACTTAAAAATGAGCTTATCTAACTTTGGTTAGGTTGCCTGACTCTAGATAGGTTTGACTTTTTTTTTTTTCCTTCCTCTAGACAAGACAGAGCAATGTGTTTTGTTATAATCAAAGGGCTTATAACATCCAGGCAACATGAACATAGAACATGCACAGAGAAGCAGTGGAGCCTAAGAGTTAAACATAGAGGCTCATGAGTTCGAATGAGCCTGGGTTTGGACCCTAGCTCTTCTGCCTACTAATAGTATGACTTTGGGTAAGTTACTTAAATGTCTGGGACTCAGGTTTCTTAAATGTGAAATGGGGATGACAGCACCCACCTCACTGAACAGTTGTGAAAACTCAATGAGATAAATATTCTAAAGTATTAACAAAGTATCTTGTCTGATTCTCAGCAAGGTCTAAGAAGAAGAGCTGAAGAAATATGGAGGCTCAGCGTCAATGACTCTTAACCACTGGAATGAGTAAGAATCATGGAGTGCATTTGTTGAAAATGTAGAAGGCTGGCCCCTGGTCCCTGAAATTCTGATTCAAAAGGTCTGAAGGTGAATACTAAAAATGTGGAGTTTTTGTAGATTCATACCCAGGAAATTTGAATGTCTATGGACCAAAGGTCTCATTATGAGCAATACTCTCATTTTTATTTCTTTGTCTACCTATTTGCAACATTTCCTTTGACTCTACTCTTTCCTTTACATTAGTGATTTACCTGAATCCTAAAGTTATTTTCTTTTTTTTTTCCCCTGCGTTACTCTCTTTATTTTTTTTTTCCTTTTTTTTTTTACAAATAGTTTATTGTCAAATTAGTTTCCACATAACACCCAGTGCTCATCCCCACAAGTGCCTCCTCCATGCCCACCCTCCTCCCCCCCACATCCACCAGTCCTCAGTTTTTGTCAGCATTCAAGAGTCTCTCATGGTTTGCCTCTCCCCTTTTCCCCCACCATTTCCGCCCTTCTTCTCCCCCTTGGTCCTCTGTTAAGCTCCTCCTAATCCTCCTATACGTGCACACATATGATGTTTGTCTTTCTCTGCCTGACTTATTTCGCTCAGCATAACACCCTCAAGGTCCATCCATGTTGCTACACATGGCCAGATTTCATTGTTTCTCATTGCCCATGTAGTATTCCATGGTATAGATAAACCACATCTTCTTGATCCATTCATCTGTTGATGGACACTTAGGCTCTTTCCAGGTTTAGCTATTGTGAGAGTGCTGCTATGAACATTGGTACATGTGCTCCTATGCATCAACATTTTGTATCCCATTGGGTAAATTCCTAGCAGTGCTATTGCTGGGTCATATGGGTTTAATCTTGTGAGGTCCCAACATTTATTTTTGCTCTTGATTCCCTTGCTTTTGGGGATGTGTCAAGTAAGAAGTTGCTGCGGTGGAGGTCAAGGAGGTTGTTTCCTGCTTTCTCCTCTAGGGTGTTGATGGTTTCCTGTCTCACGTTCAGGTCCTTTATCCATTTTGAGTTTATTTTTGTGCATGGTGTGAGAAAATGATCTAGTTTCATTCTTCTGCATGTTGCTGTCCAGTTCTCCCAACACCATCTGTTAAAAAGGCTGTCTTTTTCCATTGGATATTCTTTCCTGCTTTGTCAAAGATTAGTTGGCTGTATACTTTGGGTCCACTTCTGAGTTCTCAATTCTGTTCCATTGGTCTATGTGTCTGTTTTTGTGCCAATACCATACTGTCTTGATGATGACAGCTTTGTAGTAGAGGCTAAAGTCTGGGATGGTGATCCCTCCCGTTTTGGTTTTATTTTTCAGGATTACTTTGGCTATTCGGGGTCTTTTGTGGTTCCATACAAATTTTTGGATAGTTTGTTCTAGTTTTGAGAAGTATGGTGGTGCAATTTTGATTGGAATTGCATTGAATGTGTAGAGTGCCTTAGGTAGTAATGACATCTTAACTATATTTATTCTTCCTACCCATGAGCATGGAATGTTTTTCCATTTCTTTGTGTCTTCTTCAATTTCCTTCATAAGTTTTCTATAGTTTTCATCATACAGATCTCTTCTATCCTTGGTTAGGTTTATTTCGAGGTATTTTATGGTTTTTTGTGCAATTGTGAATGGGATCAGTTTCTTGATTTCTCTTTCAGTTGCTTCATTGTTGGTGTATAAAATGCAACCGATTTCTGTACGTTAATTTTGTACCCTGCAACTTGGCTGAATTCTTGGATCAGTTCTAGTAGGCTTCGGGTGGAGTCTGTCGGGTTTTCGATGTAGAGTATCATGTCATCTGCGAAGAGTGAAAGTTTGACTTCCTCTTTGCCCATTCTGATGCCTTTGATTTCCTTTTGGTGTCTGATGGCTGATGCTAGGACTTCCAGCACTATGTTAAACAGCAGTGGTGAGAGTGGGCATCCCTGTCGTGTTCCTGATCTCAGGGGAAAGCTCTGAGTTTTTCCCCGTTGAGGATGATGTTAGCTGAAGGCTTCTCATAGATGGCTTTGATGATGTTTAAGTAGGTTCCTTCTATCCCAACTTTCTCGAGAGTCTTTATTAAGAAGGGATGCTGTATTTTGTCAAATGCTTTTTCTGCATCTATTGACAGGATCATATGGTTTTTATCTTTTCCTAAAGTTATTTTCTTAACACATCATTTTAGTCAGAAGAAAAGAAAGAAGATCGGACAGCCTGGACACTAATAATTGGTAAGCTACTTAGTGACCATGTAGCTTTGATCAAGTCACTTCATCACTTGAAACCTTAGTTTCTTAAAAAAAGAAAGAAAGAAAGAAAGAAAGAAAGAAAGAAAGAAAGAAAGAAAGAAAGAAACCTTAGTTTCTTCATTCAAGAAATAGGAAATACTTGTCCTACTTGTCTCTCAGGCCTGTTAAAAGGAGCCATGGAGAAAAATGATGATAAGAACATTTTAAAAAAATGTAGTAGAAGGTACTACAGCAGTATGAGTTATAATATGGACCCAGTTTGATTACAGCCTCAATTTTATGAGTTATAAACATGGAAGAGTTTCATTTTTTAAACTTTGCTACTAACTGTACTTTGTCAAAGGTGATACTCTCATTTCAATTACATGGCTTTTCAGTCATTTTTAATTCTGCAACCAGTAGAACCTCATGTAAGTTGAGATTCAGTATTTCCTATCTTCTATTCAGCTCAGAGGGTTTCCAACTCCACAGCACAGGCGTAGACTTTGGGACCAGGAATTTGGAGTGAAGTGGGTATGTGTTCCCATGACTTGCATCCCATCCCAAACCCTGCCCTTGCTCATCTGGCCTGGGGCAGGATAGAAGATAAACTAATAAACATTGGCTTGTGTCCTTCTATCACAGCTCCATGATTTAGTGCTGTTCTCTTTGTGAGCAGTAATAACTGCTCTGAACGTGGAGTGTCCCTAAGCCATGTTGACTAGATTACTCTTGCCTTTTTCTGTCTCATGAAAGCTAATAGGTCAAAGTCTGAAGAGTCAATGTATGCTGTGCAGACTCCAAAATGCCAGCCAGGTGAGACACTAAATCCCAGTACTGCTTTGCTGGTAGTGATTACTTCCCACAGGATTTGCCCGTGTATTCTTGCTGGTACCATCAAGATATATCCTTTTGACACACCTGTTTGCCTTACACATAGGTGGTCTCCAATAAATCTGAGGACCCCATTCTCATCACCTAAGTTCTGGTGGCCAGTGGCATGGGTTAGCTCCGTCTTAGGGACAGACTAATTCTCCAAGTTTATTCGCTAGTAATGTCCTTGCACCCACATTGAGAACACAAGCATAAGCAGTGTGTCTGACTGCTTGGCATACAGTCAAGTGGTAAATAGCATGCTTCTCTTCCTTGTTATGAAACTTAGAAACTAGTCTGAAAATGTTGTAACTATTTGATTCTAATTACATAACATTTTGGAAAAGGTAAAACTATAGAGACAATGAAAATATCAGCAGTTGTCAGGGGCTCTGGCATTGGGGGACAGGAATAAATAAGTGGAGTAGGAGATTTAGGTCAGTGAAACTCTGTATGATACTATAATGAAGGATGTATGACATAATGCATCCGTCAAAATATATGGAACTGTGCAACACAGAACTCTAAAGTGAACTATAGTTTCAAATTAATGTGTCAATATTGGTTCATCAATTTTAATAAATATAGCACACTGATGCAAGATGTTAATAGTATGAAAACTGGGCAGGAAAGGTATATGAGAATTCTCTGTATATTCTGGTCAATTTTCTGTAAACTTAAAACTTCCCTAAAGAATAAAGTCTCTTTTTTTTTTTAAATGATAAGCCCATTATTATCAACTACTAATATTTTATTTTTAAAAGATTTATTTTATTTTTAGAGAGAGAGCATGCAAGAAGGAAAGAGAGACAGAGGGAGATAGAGCAAGAGAATCTCAAGCAGGCTCCATGCTCAGCATGGAGCCCAATGCAAGGCTGGATCCCATGACCCTGGGCTCATGACCTGAGCAGAAATCATGAGTTGGATGCCCAACTGACTGAATCACCCAGACACTCCAACTAGTCATTATTTTATATAGCAGTTCTGTAAAAGTTTTACTTGGTGTGTTTTGGGAGGAAAAAAGTCAACTAACAGTGCTAGTGGTTGAGTTGAAAAATAAATGAAGTATTTGGCATGTTATGAGAAATATTTTGGCATCAGAAAATCCTAGCTCTGCCATTTTGCAGGCTGTGAGATCTTGGATAGGTTAATTAATCATGCTGGGTTTATATTTCCTACCTCTAAATTGGAGATAATAATAGGATACTCAAAAAGTTGCTGTGAAAATTAGATGAGAGAATACAAGAAAAGTTCTAAGCATTTTAACTGACTTAAAAAGTGGCAGAGATGATGGTCCTGAAGATGTTGCCTAGAGAAAGAGGACAGGAAGAATAGAGGGAAGATAGAACTGATCTGAGAGTAAAAGAGGGCTTCAGAATATTGTAGGTTTTTCATATTCAATTACTACCATCAGCAACCTAAGACTCTCAATTCAAGCTTAACCCTACAGGTTAGGAAAGTGACAGGAAAAATGTAGAATCTTTAAAAATAATTTCAAATTGTGTATGAGTCATATTGAAATTCTACCCTTGTATAGCAGAGAGAGGGGAAATCCACTCAACTAAGACTTAAGTAAAAAATAAAATAAAATAATAAATAAATAAAAATAAATCTCTGAGTATTTTTCCAAATAAAATAATAAGTTTTGGGGGAGAGTTGATATTTTGCCTCAGTTTCCACCTTTACATTCACTTTAAATATCCTTGAAGAAAAGTTAAAATCTAATGAGGACATATCATAGTTTACATTTTTTTAAAAGAATTCTGTTTGATTCTTCTACAACTTATTTTCCTCCCTGATCCAAATGATATGCCAAACAGGAGCCGAGGAGCCAGGTGTAATGCCCCAGTTTCCATAGCAAGGACTAAAGGCTTTAATTGTCGTAAATGAAGAGTCCTGTGCCCTGGATTTGGAGAACCTCTATTTTAAGCAACTCCTCTTATTATTCTGTTTCAGGGACTCTATTTTTCAAAGCCCTGATTTTGCCTGGATGCCAAACTGTAGGAAGTCATATGATTTGGGGCTGCATCAGGTCTAGTATTTAAAATGCCAGAGAAGACTTAGCATTTTAATAGAGAAGACTTTGAAACGCATTACCTCATTTGACTGGGGATAAAAACTGAGGGCTATAATTGGTGGATAGTTCACCCTAAGTCTCACAGTTAGTACCTGATAAGCCAAAATGTATACCCAGGTCTATGTGACTTAAGAGGTCATATCTATAATGACACATTTAATTTCTGGGTTCTGTCAAACTAACACTCCCAATCCCTCCTTCATCCCAGGCCAAACTGCTTCCTTTTCTTCTTCTCACTCACTTTGGTTAAATAGATCAGCTCACCCATGTAAACCTAAACCTTCCCTTCCTCCTATTTCCCTTTCTACTCCAGCCCCTTCTGCCTAGCCCTGTTCTCCCAACTGTACATCCTTAAAGCTCAAGAAGACTGTCCGTCAACTCAGGGCTTCCTTAAGCAAATTCCACCTCAGAAACCCTTAATTTTAGCAAATGTGGGGAGGAGAAAAGAGTGGAACACTCTCAAACTGCAAGTGCTAATACTTTGCTTTTCTTCACACTTGTGAGACCTCCCATTCAGGTCATAAATCCCACTCACTTCTGAGTCTCTCACACAGCTTTGGTTGCTGTCCTAGATTACAACACAAGGGACAACCCTACTTCTAACATTATGTATCCAGGCCTTTGTGGGAAGGTTTTGTACCACAGAAATTTAGGAAAATCTTGTTTCCAACAATTACAACTCTGGGACATCAATTAAATGCTTAATCAGCCATGACGGCAGATTATATTTTCTAAAACTGGCTGCAGTAGCATATATCCCATCCCACACGCTCCTTTTGCAATGTCGACACTCTCCCATCAGGAGGTAGGACTGATGTTCTCTCCTCTAGAACCTGGGCAGAATTTTTAAAGTCCCTCAATCAAGAGAATATGGGAAAAGTGGCAGTGATGTACAAGGCTAGAACACAAAAGAATTGCAACTTTGCCCTTTCTTTGGATTATTTACACTGGGAAAGCTAGCTGCCATGTATTGAGAATATTTAAGCAGCCTTGTCAGAGAGAAATTAGAGTCCCTAGCCAAAAGCCAGCACAAATTTCCATGCATGTGAATAAGACATTTTGGAAGTGAGTTCTTCAGCCCCAGTCAAAACTTCAGATTACTGTAGCCCAGCCAATCTAAGACTGCAACTACCTGAGAGATTCAATTGAGAACTGTGCATAAGATCCCTTTCCAAGTATCTGACCAACAGAAATTGGGGGAGATAACACTTCAATATTTCTGATTAAGTCACTAGATTTTGGGTTGATTTTATGCATCAATCAATAAATAAACAACCATTAATGCCTAATCTTAAATCTGTCCCAGTACTGAGTAACTCAATCCAGGATAATTTTAGTGTAGCTTTCAAGAAAGGAAGAATTTTTTAAAAATTAAGGCCAGAACTGGGGGTAGGATTCTCTTATTGTTCCAAGGAAACAGGATGTACTGGAATCAGAGAAAAGTGCTCTAAGAAGATGAGTGAATTAAGAAAATAGACTATTTCCCTGCCTTGTCTAAGAGGCTGCTTGGATTGAAATAACTGTTGTGGCCAAATTCTAATTCTCTGGAAGAAGAAGAGTATTTGATTAAGGGGGTAAGAATTGAAATCTTTCTCATTAGAGCCTTAAATGAACTCTGTATCATCCAGGGATTATTATATCCACCCTCTGTAACTTCCTTCCTGTGTTTAAAGAAAAATGCATCCACTAGGTATGGGCAAAAAGGGGCTTCTCAAAGCCTACTGTTAAAGAATTCTGGGAGCTTTGCAATAATCTGATGGTGACTTCAAGGTCAGGGAGGCATTGATGTTTCTTTAGAGGAACACAGGCTGGTCTGACAACCATCAAAGGATGTATCACTGAACTAGGGATATAAGGGATATAATATGGTGTCCGCAAGATTTAGACAAGGTATGGGAAAATGCATGATTTTCCAAATAAGCCATTTATTTCCTTCCTTTGACCTGAAATAGCAAACAGTTGATTGGGAAAGATTCATTCTGAAATATGTTTTTGAGTCAGCTTGGCCCTTTTTATATGCAAGGAATAAAGAGTCACTCAGATTTCCTTAAGACATGGGGATTATTATAAGAATAAATGTGGAAATAGACAAGACATCTTAATAAAGAAGATTTTACTTCTTGACACACAGATACCTGAAACATTACATTCTCAATTTTTCTAAAAATCAAAACAAGTTTAGTATCACCTTACCCCATGTCCTACAAGCACATGGATGGAAAATCTTAATCCTTTTGGAGAAATGGATGAATAAGACCTCTGGAATCAATGGAAGTCCAATAAGCCTGGGAAAGAGCCTCTAATATCTGTAGTCCATTGTGTGAAGCAGCTAGGATTTTCATCGACTAAGTTCCTATACTCTCACTCAGAGTTGCTCATGTATCTGCTGCCGTTAATATTTTAGCCCCCAAGTTCACAGCATATAGTGTCCACTATCCCAGGTCCGCTTCTCCTAGAGGCTGTGTGGGAGTGGCCTCTCCCTTCCTTATCATTCCAGGGAGGAGGAGTCTAGCTCTTTTTCATTGACTTCTGTCCTTAACCTATGGAAGCATGTCCTCCTCCTCCTCCTCCTCCTCCTCCTTCTCCTTCTCCTTCTTCTTCTTCTTTTTAAAATGGTTATTTTTGAGAGTGCGTGAGAGACACAGAGTGCAAGTGGAGGAGGGTCAGAGAGAGAGGGAGATACACAATAAGAAGCTGGTTCTAGGCTTTGAGCTATTAGCACAGAATCCATCATGGGGCTTTAACCCATGAGCTGTGAGATCATGACCTGAGCCAAAGTCTGACACTTAACCAACTGAGCCACCCAGGTGCTCCTGGAAGCGTATCCTTTTGACAGTGGCATACCAAGGATAGCTGGTGAGAATACTCAGTCCCAAGACAGGTAACAAGATTCCTATCTATAAAAAAAAAGTGAAGACAAGAATAAAACCCACAAGTTTCCTTTTTTATTGTCTCCCAGCAGGCAATTTAAAAACACTCATTCATCTCTGTGAGGAGGCAGACTATCCCCACTTCTAATCCTTGGAATGCCACTGTCTTTTGAACAGTCAAGTATTATGTCCCAGTGAGCCTAGGTTTGGAAAACAAGCCCTCTTGATTGTCTCCTACCACAACAGACATTTCAACCTTCTGAACATGAAGAGCCTTACAACCTGGCATTTGGGAAGAACAAGAACTATAATATGCCTGGGCTCATGGGAATGAAAATCTGAGTAAGCCAATTAATCCTTATTATTCTTGTTGCATGAAACTTTCCTGCTAGGTTGGCTTTGAGTCAGGTGCCCACTTCTGGCCCAGTCAGTGGTGGAGTAGAGCTATAAAATGTCCCAAAGTCGATTTATGTGGAAGGAACTTCATTCAATTGTGACATAGGCATGGTAGGTATTATGAGATTTAGCTTATACAAAAACTTTTTACAAACAACAACAACAGCAAAAACTCAATTTGTGTGTCTCTAAAGGTGAAGAATTTTTGGAGAAGTGATGGGGGCATGTTAGGATGATATTCTACATGAGGTGTCTGAATTGCCTTCATGCGTGGTCCACACAGTTGAAGAAGATCATGTGAGGTCAGCATCCAGAGCTAAATACTCGCCTTAGGAGGAAATCTTTTCCAGCCCCTTAATTTCCCTACCTGGAAAGGAACATTAACACCATCAGGATAAATCCCCAGAGGACGTCTGAAGCAATAACAAAAAGGATTAAGTGACTTTAGGGTTAGAGGATAGTTTGAGGTACATAGCCTATTTCATAGCTGTTACTAGCTTAAGCACCACCAAATAAGAAGGAAAGTGTGAATTTTATTTTATTTTATTTTATTTTTTTAAACGTTAAGTTTTTTATTTATTTCTAGGAGAGAGAGAGAGAGAGAGCGAGAGCGCGTGAGCAGGGAAGGGTCAGAGAGAGAGGAGTCACAGACTGAAACAGGCTCCAGGCTCTGAGCTGGCAGTCAGCACAGAGCCCGAGGCGGGGCTCAAACCCACGATCCGTGAGATCATGACCTAAGCGAAAGTCGGACGCTTAACCGACTAAGCCACCCAGGCACCCCGGAAAGTGTGAATTTTAAAGCAGTGTTACTCAAAGTGTGGGCCATGAACCAGCATCATCAGCATCAACCAGGAGCTTGTTAGAAACAACCTTTGTTTTTTTTTTTTTTAACTAAATGAGAATTTGGAGCTGTTTACTACTGAAGCATATCTAGGCTATCCTGACTGATACAACTATAAATCAAGACGTATGGCATGGATGAAAAGGAGTATTTAAAGAAAATGTGCAGTTCTAAATGATTACATAAGAAAAGAAGACACACTGAAAATAAACAGGCTAAGCAACATGTTAAAGTAATTAGAAAAATAATAAACATACAGACTTAAAGAAAGTGGAAGGAAAGGAATTCTTCAAGTGAAATAAAAACACAATGCTCAATTAGAGATATTCCATTAAGCCAAAGTCAATTATTTGAAAACACTAGTCAGGTCAACAAATCTCTACTGAGGCTGATCAAGAGAAAGAGAAGGCACAAATCTAAAAAAGTGACTGGGAATGGAAAAGGGCTAAATTGACCAGAAAAGCTACAACCAGCCACTCTAAAAAAACAACTCCAATCTCAGTGACCTAAAAAATTCTAGTCACAGCACAGTGGGGGTCAGTTGGCTTTCTTTCGTGGCTCCCCTCCAAATAGTGACAAAGCTTGCATAACTGTCCCCACTGACAGGAGCAGGCCAATGCCACCAGGAGCAGTCAGGACCAGTATGGGTGTGGACTGAATTATAGATCACTAATTTTTCAGGCTTGTTTCAACTTCATTAATCTGGAAGCAATGTGATCCTACATTTCACGTGCTTGAATTTTCTGGACTGCATGTATTGGTTATGATGACATTGTGCTTTATTAGTGGAAAAAAGTAAGTCACAAAACTACTTGCAGTACGTTGCCACTTTATAGAGCTTAAAAATAACCATGATGAAATAGTAAATTGTTTAAAAATGTAATAATATTATTTTGTAAAAAATAGAGGAATAAGAAATACAAAATTTAGGATAATAACACAAAATTTAGGATAATAGTTAGCTCTGGGGCTATCTACATATGAATTTAATGGAATTACTACTATTCTGGTTCTTGAGTTAGATAGGTCATTCTCTGTATCATTCTGTGACTGTATTTTATGTCTCATTGTATTATATATATATATATACATATATATATATAATTTTGTATGTATTAAATACTGCCTCTAATTACCCTCAGTTTCCATTTGAATTATTTAGATCTTAGCATCTCATTCATCAGCTTTCTTATTTATGAAATGAGAAGAAGACTAGTTTCTACCTCCTTCACTGGAGAGTATAAGAGTAAATGAATATTTTGAGAACTTACTACAAAAGTTTCTCTCTATTCCAATTTCCTTGCCTCCTCTCATAAAAATCAGGCTTAGGACAGCTGAAAAATGTCAAAAGAACCACAAGAGATGGTGTGTTCCTGTTTTAATGTGGTTGCACGTTTACTGATCTTAGGATCCCCACTCAGAACAGGCTTTTCATCCTCTGATTCCATTTTGTGAAGGAAGGCAGACCCTGGGCTTAGTCACATGTGAAGATTCATTAAATAGGTTTCTAGTATTCACATAAGGGAGTTGTGGGGCAAGAGAAAAAGAAGGAAAGAAAGAGGGAAAAGTTGTCTGGCTGTCCAGGACCAGGAAGAGAAAAAGAACAAGATCAAAAGGCTTTAATGACTCATTTTCTTCCTGTGAGTGCCAGGAGGTCTGTGAGAAACTGAAACACACCATTTACCTTCTCATTCCCCTTGTCCAACCAACAACTGGTGATTCCTTTAAAAACAAACATATCCTCTGGACCAATGACCTGGAGTCACTAATTTGTGCCCAAAGATCTGTCTCTCCACTGGCAAGAATAAACTTCATGGGTCCCAGAGAATGAAATAATTTTTTAAAATATTAATACACAAAACCAGGAAACAACCCCAGTGCATATTTTCCAGCTAATTCTTGCACAGAGAGTAAATGAGCAATAATAGTTTTATTAAGCTAGAGCAGTTGGGGCAATATTTATTCATCTGAAACAGCCTAAGAAATGTAAATGATGAAACAAAAGACATTGCAGACTGGGGACAAAAAACAAGCCTCCAGTGAGGCTGAGTGGAGCTTTTCAAAGAAACCATAAAATGTACCCAAATGCATAGGAGGGAAATTAAAGATCAAAAGGAAATTATCATATTCAAGCAGTTCTGCCATACTGACTTCAACTCTCCTGGACTTTGAGAGGAAAGCAGTCAGTGGTAATAATTAAGAAAGCCTGCACTTGTTTTTCTAATAAATATTTCATGATATGTCATCTGCTTCTAAGAGGAGCCATAACACGCCACAGCCACTGCATACTTAGCAGTTGTGGAATGACAAAAACTGGGCTAATTATGCTAAGATCATACAAATTTAGAACCGAAGGCAGTGGAAGCTGACAGGCCATGTCAAGGGCTATGAATTTGGGTTATACACAGAACCCCAGGAGTTAGCAGTGTCAGCTTATTATGTGCCAGGCACCCCGGCAGGTCTTACTCACTGGGGCACCCTTGCAGAGAGTTCTAAAACACACTTTTTGGCAAGAACAGCACTTCACTGGCTTTCAGAAATATATGGGGCAAAGCCAGAAGGACCTGAATCCCGTGTGTCCTCATCTCAGGGAGACCTTAATTTTTGGACTGCAATTACTATTGCCTGTTTCAACCTTTAGGAGCTGGGGCTATTTCTTAATCTCTTTGCGGTTTGATTTCCTTATTCATTGATTCCAGAAATATGTATTGAACACCTACTGAGTGTCAGGGTCTGCTCTGGACACAGAGCCATGAACCAAAATGACATGTTTGCCCTTGTGGCATCCTCATTCTGGAGGGAAAGACAGACTATAGACAAAGGAAATATGTAATGTTTCAGGCACTGCTGTGTGCTAACGAAAAGCATAAACCAGGGGCGGGGATTGGAAGTGATAGAGTAGGGTGTTTTGTGGTTGGTTTTCTAGAAAGAAGGAGCAGGAGAGGCCTCACTAAGAATGTTTGAGACAAGTCTGAAGGAAGTGAGGAAGAAGCCATGTGGATACACGAGAGCAGAAAATTCTAGCCAGAGGGAGCAGCAAGCACAGAGACATTTCTTCTGAGAAGAAAATGTGCTGGTGTGTTGGAAAAGTCAGCCAGGGTACCATGGGGCTTGTGAAGGACCAAGAAGGGTAAGGTTGGTAGGAGATGGGGTTAGAGGGACCACCACAGGAGATAGCAGATCATGTCAGTCCTCATTGGCCATGTGAGGACTTGGATTTCCCTCTGAAAAGATGGGCAGCCATCAAAGTGGGTAAAGCATAGAGGACAATCATCTACCCTAACCATCCAATGGCATTACCCTGGTTGAGTAAATACTATCATGGGGACAAGGTCATAAGTAGGGAGACTGGTCAGGAGGCTCTTGCAATAACCCAGGTGGGATATGATGCCTTGAACAGTAGAAGCCAAAAAAAGAAGGTCCATAGGTAGAGTTGAAATTATTTTTTTGTGGATTGAATGTGGGAAGTGAGACTAAGATGTCATCCAAGGATGACTCCAATGTTTTTTTGCCCTTAGTTATTAAAAGAATAGATTTAACATTTACCAAGGAGTAACTCAAAAAGAAACACATTTAGGAAGAATATCAAGAGGTTGGCTTAGGTCATGTTCAGATGCCTATTAGATATTGAGTGAATTGGGTGGGTATATGGGTCTGAAGTTCAGAGGAGTAACCTTGGCCTGATTTATTAAGTTATAAATCCTTGGGGATCTAGATGGTATGTAAAGTCATGAGGACAGATGACATCCTCCATGAATAAGTCAAAATAGAAAAGATTGGAGAACAATCAACAACTGAGTCTCAGGGCATTTTAATGTTTCTGTAAAACAGCAAATGATTGTCTCTACAAAATGGACATAATAATATTATGTCTCATTGAATTGTGAGGCTTCATGAATAAATACAAAGCACTAAACATATACATCCTAGCACACGGTGTCAATACTGAGTAGATTTAAACAAAACTACCCTGTTGGAGACTATAACTCCCATTATACAAAAGCAAGGAATAAGGCTCAAAGAGTGTTTAAAAGCTTCCTGCTTTATCACATGTAACTAATGAATTTTGGAAATGACCTTTGAACTTGGTTTTTCTAGTTCCAAATTAAGTATTTTATCCTCATTTGCAATATGCTTTCTTGCTAATGAACCAGTCACGTGCCTGTCTTCAAGAAGCTTGCACATTAGCAGAGGAAGATATAAAGCAAGAGTGTATAAATTAAAAAGATTCAAGTGACAATTGAACGGAAGGGACTTCCTAGAACCAGTGTCCTGGGAGCCCTGGTTATGAGAATTCTTGGTTTCCTCTTCATGTCAAGGCAATGGGGTCTGGTCCAGTCAGTGTTGCCTTCATGTGAGGTCATGGTAAGGGCCTCACAGTTATCCACAGTTATAAGGAAGTTTCCCTTTCCCCAGTCCTTAGGCCAACTGGAAAATTGGCCATAGCCTTATTTACTATACCACTCTGGAATTCAAGAGCTGGTTGGTGTGACCACGTCAACTTAACCACAGTTCCAGGATCAGCGATGTCTCTTTCATTGGAAACACTTTCCTCCTTTGAACAAATTCCTGGTACTCTGGTGGGGTGTTGGTTCAAAAACTGGCCCCATTACATGGAGGGTAAGAAGAGACTAAAGACAGAAGGCAGATCACTTCAGGTTGGTATATGGCAGTTTTAATAAGCAAGGAAACTTACTTATGAGACTTGTCATGGATGGTTGGAAGACAAGTTGATCTCCACACCCACTCATCAAATCTTAGAAGTTTACAAAGAGGCCTTAACTGGGTTTAGTCACATATTTGGTCCAGATGATTTTAACACCTTACTCTCTCAAGGCTATGTCCTTGGAACCGTTTTCACTGTGAGCACATAAGCAGAATGTACATTCCAGTGACAGGAGAGGAGTTGAGGAGACTGTGCACAGATTCAGTTCACAGGTCAACATGTCCTCTGGATTACCACCTCCATCATGAGCAAATGCCAACAGACAAAGCTCTTCCTTTGCTCTAAGGGTAGAGTTAGTCTTGTGTTGTGTGACCAATAATAACAAAAGCAACTCATTATTAAATGGATATACTTAAAGGTCTTAAAACTTCCTTAATCATGGGGTGCCTGGGTGGCTCAGTCAGTTAAGCATCTGACTTTGGCTCAGGTCATGATTTCACGGTCTGTGGGTTCGAGCCCTGTGTTGGGCTCTGTGCTGACAGCTCAGAGCCTGGAGCCTGCTTCTAATTCTGTGTCTCCCTCTCTCTCTGACCTTCCCTTGGCTTGTGCTCTGTCTCTCTCTGCTTCTCAAAAATAAATAAATATTAAAAAATGTTTTAAAAAAACTTCCTCAATCAGAACTAGAACCATGTAGCAGCACCATTTGGAGTCTGTGCCAGCATTTCATATTGTAATTAATAGTATCTAGGCTTTTACATCTTCATTTCATTCTAATAACAATATGATAGAGGTTGTAAGGCTTATATTTACTATCAGTATCCTCATCTTATAGGAAAGGAAACTGAAGGGGCGCCTGGGTTAAGCGTCCAACTTTCACTTGGGTCATGATCTCACGGTTCATGGGTTCGAGCCCCGCGTCAGGCTCTGTGCTGACTGCCAGCTCAGAGCCTGGAGCCTGTTTCAGAGTCTGTGATTCCCTCTCTCTCTGACCGTCCCCTGCTCACGTTGTCTCTTTCTTTCTCTCTCCTAGAAATAAATAAAAACATTAAAAAAAAAAAAAGGAAAGGAAACTGAAGTTCAGAAAGTTTCTCTGATTTGCTTGTGGTTACACAGCTATGAAGTGACGAGCAAGGATCTGGACCCAAACTTTCTGATCCCACATCAGCAGCACGTACCAACAGGGACATATAGTTGCCTAGGATTCTATATTTTACTGTCTTGCATAGCAAGGTAGTAGCAAAGCAGGTACCAGAACACAAACTTTTCAATCCTCTGTCCCAGTGACATCCAGTCTCTCATAGTTAAAGTAACTTTTAAGAAGGGCCTTAAATTATTTCTTTAACTAACTTTACTGGGATGGAATTTAAGATGGACTCAAATGATTTGAAACTTCCTCTACAGCCAAAATAACCCCCACCAAACCGCCCCCAAAAAACCCAAAAACCAAAAATCAAAACCAAAAACAAAATCTTCATAATTTTGAAGTCCTAGCATTTCAGAAAGGTTGGTTTTTAGTGGCCATATATATTCCCTAATACTTATCAATGTGACCCTACCAGATCTTTCTTAAAAAGATTAATCAATGCATGGACCTTTTTCCTCACCAAACTGAATCAGATGCTGATTTAGTATTACTAAATGGGCAATTAAATGTCTACATTTAATTCCAACATCTGCAATCCACCCAAATAAAAGTTCTCAAATGTCAGCAGTCACCCACATGCTATTCAAAACCCCAAATCCACACTGGTCCCACACTTTCGTGACTGCCTCCGTCACCTCATGTAAACACTCATTGTTTTCTAAATGTCTTCATTATGCAGCCAAAAATAAGTCTCCACTCATAGCAACCCACGCAGATAAAGTTTTCCTTCAACTTTGTTTCCAAGTGTCCAAAAGAGGAAGGGATATCACAGAATCTGGTTCTTTTTCTGCTTCCAGATAATTGGTTAAGGAAAAGATATAAGCATTATCCTAACTAAAAATGTAGGCGAGTTGACTCAGTATATTTCAAGTACAACTTGCTCTATAAGAAGGAATCCACTTGGGACACTGTGGAACTAGATCTCAGTGGCAGAGACATAGTCAGGAAATTGATGGAGGACTGAAACATGGGATCAATTCCCAGATCTTGCTGGGTACTCTGTGTTTTTATATACACTGAGGACGAGAGAGGAAACCAGTGTCCTCAATCAGTCCTTTATTGGAGACATGCTGTATTGTACAAATGGTCCAGAAAGTGGCTTGGAGCTGAAAAAGCTGGAGTTCCACAAAGAAACAACAAAGTGATTTAATGTCTCCTAACTAACTTTTGAGCCTTGGAATATCCATCTAATGAGATGAAAAAATAATATGGAATTAAAGATGCTACTCAACGGCTGGTGACTATCTTTCCTTCTCCTTTGCAGTAGAAAAGAAGAAAACTGAAATTACCTCTCTAGGTCCTTTTGTCTACAGAAAAGTATATTTAGAGGAGCAAGGAGGATTAGTTTTCCCTCTGCCTGCCAAACTCTCACCATACCAGTAGGTCAACCACTCCTGACACCCAATGCCAGAGCCACTGTCATCACTTACAACTGCTCCTAATCTTCTCTATCCTTTTCCACTTCTTTCCTGCCTTCCCTGTGCTCTTTGAGTTCTAAATTTGTATGATCTTATCATAATTAGCCCAGTTTTTGTCATTCCACAAACTTTCCAATTCATCATTATCCAGCTATTAAAAATGCTCATTTTATGCTTTAAGAAGATGTATAGGATGGAAAAAAGTTCATAATAGGTCAAAAGTGAAATAGTTTTCAAAATAGTAGGTAGTACATAATCCCAACTTAGAGTGGAAAATAAAAAATATCTAGAAGACCATCAAAATATTAACAGTGATCTTCTTAGACACCACATAACCATGTCTAAAGACACTCCTTTTTTGCTTTACCTAAATCCTTCTCAGTTTTATAATAAAAAGTATGTTACTTAAAAATCACACAGTATCGGGCCAATGCAATAAATTTAACAAACAGAGTTGCCTACCTATTGTGTGTGGGATCTTCTAGTACATAATAAAACACTATAAAAGGAAAGAAGGTTTGTCATCTGCAAAGAACTTAAAGTCTAGCTAGTTGGCTTGAAGACAACAGTATGGAGGTGACCAAAATATCATGAAAATGACTTTTATTTTTTAGATAAACTTTTTATCTTAGAGGCTTTTCGATTTTCAGAAAAACTGAGCAAAGTACAGAGACTTTCCTATATATTTCACACGCAATTTCCCCAATAACATCATGCAAGTTTGTTTATTTATTTATTTATTTATTTATTTATTTATTTATTTATTTATTTGAGGTGGGGGAGCAGAAGAAGATAGAGAGAATCTTAAGCCCAATGTGGGGCTAGATCACATGATTCTGTGATCATGATCTGAGCTGAAATCAAGAGTCAGATGCTCAACCAACTGAGCCACTCAGGTGCCCCAACATCTTGTATTATGGTATACTTCATCACAACAAATGAACTGATATCATACATTATTATTAATTAAATCTCATACTTTATTATGATTCCCTTATTTTTAAACTATTGTCATTTTTCTGTTCCAGGATCCCACCCAGGAGACCACATTAAATTTAATTTTCATGTCTCCTTAGGCTTCCTTGGAGTGTGAAAGTTGCTCAGACTTTCCTTGTTTTTGACCTTGACCTTGGCAGTGTCAAGGAGTACTGGTGAGGTATTTTGTATAATGATCCTCAACTGGAATTTGTCTAATGTCTTTCTCATGACTAGTCCAGAGTTGTAGTTTTTTGAGGAGGAAGTCACAGAGGTAAAGTGCCATTTACATCATTTCATGTCAAGCGCATATACCATCAATGAGACTTATTGTTGATGTTAACTTTGATTACCTGGACAGCTGAGGTACTATTTGTCAGGTTTCTTTATAGTAAAGTTACTCTTCTTCCCCCATCTATGTTGTAAACTCTCTTTGGAAAGAAATCACCATGCGCAGTGCACATTTAAGGAGTGCGAAGTTACGCTTCACCTCCTTGACAGCAAAGTACATACACGAATTATTTGGAATTCCTCAGCATGAGAGAGCGCTCTCATTTCTCTCTTTGTCCCATTTATTTGTTTATCCAAACATTTCTGTGTGCCAATATGGGCTCATGGATATTTATTTTATATTTGGGGTTATCATACAGTACTTCTTTATTTTTGTTCTTCCTTACATTTTAGTAGCTTTGGCCCCTGGGGGCTCCATCAGTGCCACTTTGACATATCACCATTATTGTGGGGGCTTCTGTGTGTTTCATTTTTCTGTACTTCCTTACTTTCTCATACTACAAGATGCTCCAGGGTCATCTTGTATATATTTCCCACCTCAGTCCTAATGTCAGCCATTTCTATAAGAATTTCTTGTTTCTTTGATTGGAGAATAGTATTAAAAACCAAGATCTGGGCTCTGGTGTACTCCTTGCTATTGGCCTATCATTGCTTATAGGTCCTCTCAGCTGACTGAGCAAGAAGATATATGTGAATATACTAATCCATGTATAACTATACATACATATTCATACATACATACATATATATACACAAATATACATATATACATATATATATATATATTTCTCTAAATATTTCTACATGTAATCATCTGTATCTGTACTAATCCAAACATGAGTTCATACTGATGTTTCTGAGTATGATCAATGACCACATGGATCATTCTAGTTTATCCCTCTGGCTTATTTGTAACATCTCAACCCAATAGTGAAAAACCAAAAATCAGAAACTCAGAAGTGATGCAAGGCACTGCCATTGCCTTGCCACTCTCCACCCCTCTAGTGATTCTAACATGCTGCTAGGCTTGAGGACCACTATTCTGGTCAGATTATGGTGGCCTTCATTCTGAAATCCCCAGTGCCTAGTACCTAATACATGATAGGTAACCCCCCCAAAATACTTGTTGTTGACATGGAGCCAAGACTGACGTTGGAAGTGACATGGACATGAAGTGGTATGGAAAGAAGGAAGGAGTGAATCCGAGGGTTTAGGGCAGAAGAGGTTGCCTGAAAAATAAGGAACAACTGAAAAAGTTGGAGGGTGGAAGAGGGTGGGAGTAGCCATCTTCACATACACGAACAAAGTGCACACAACAGCTTCTGCTGTATGTTTCCCCATCTATACAGAGACCAGAGGAGAGAAAGCAGGCCAAAATTCCAGCAAGTTTGCCTCACTATAAGGGATAGCATCTTCGCTGTAAAGATGTAAAAATAGAGAGCAGTCTGTGTAGCCTCTGTGAATCTATTAAAAACTCCTGGAGACATTGCTACTGAATTAGGTCAGCTGAGAAATGCAGTTTGGAAAAGGAGTTAAAACTCTTAAGAAAAAGTCTCTCAAACTTTCTTCTGCCAGGAAGCAATTAATTCTTTATGGAATCAAGATCCCCACTCCATGCCAGCAGCGTCCCTCACTGTAGGCTGCATTTGCAGGTAAGATAGGCCAGTCACACCAAATCCTCTGTCAAAGTTTAACCCTTTCACCTCCACTCACTGGCCACATGTGTGTGTGTCCCCAATCTCTTATGATTCTCCCAGAAGGACTCAGGACAGTGTCCTGCATAGGGACGGGCACACTCTAAAGCTGATTTCTGCCTACCTGCATGCTCCTCATATCACTCCAACTGTTTTCCGCCTCCATGTCTTCAAATACCTTGTGTTCTTGCCAGGAACCTCTGCACAGCTGTTTCTTGACCCTCCTTTACCAAGTTAACTTCTTTTGGTCCCAGCTCAAGCCTTTCTTCTTCAGGGAAGCCCGCCTCTGGCTGCATAACCTAAGGTGGAGGCTCCTTTTCAATAGCCTCATAAAACCATGTTCTCCTTATTCTGCAGAGCAGAGAACATAGCGTATAGATATACAATTGCCAGTGTGAGTCCTTGATTAGTGTATGTCTCCTCTTCCAGACTCTTTTTTTTTTTTTACAAATAGTTTATTGTCAAATTAGTTTCCACATAACACTCAGTGCTCATCCCCACAAGTGTCCTCCTCCATGCCCATCCCCCCTCCCCCCAACATCCATCAGTCCTCAGTTTTTGTCAGCATTCAAGAGTCTCTCGTGGTTTGCCTCTCTCCCTTTCCCCCACCATTTCCGCTCTTCTTCTCCCACTTGTTCCTCCGTCAAGTTCCTCCTAATCCTCCTATACATGCAAACATATGATATTTGTCCTTCTCTGCCTGACTTATTTCGCTCAGCATAACACCCTAAGGACCTGAACGTGAGACAGGAAACTATCAAAACCCTAGAGGAGAAAGCAGGAAACAGCCTCCTTGACCTCCACCGCAGCAACTTCTTACTTGACACATCCCCAAAAGCAAGGAAATCAGACTCTTTCTACTGAATAACACCACCCCAAAATTTGGTAGCTTAACAGAAAACTGTTTTGTGCATGGATCTGCATATTGGTCAGTAGTTGATGAGGGCAGTTCATTTCTGTTCCATGTGGCATCAGTTCCACTGGCACTGGAGGATACACTTCTGAGATGGCTCATTCACATGGCTGGTAGGTGATGCTAACCATCATTCCATCTGCATGGGGCCTCGCAGTGGTGGCATGGTGACTGGGTTTCAAGAGTTAAACTCCCCAGAGACATGGAGTAGATGTTGCAAATTTCTTAAGATTTGAGACTAGAAGCTGGTACAGCATCATTTCTGTTATATTCTAACTGTTGAACAGTTGTAGAGCTCAGATTCAAGAATAGGAGACATAAATTCCCTCTCCACCTCAGTGGGAAAAGTAAAGACTTTGGGGGCCACATATTAAAAATTCCACAAGCATAATTTTTGTCAAGTTTCTTTTTTTTTGTCCCCTGAACACCTAGCACAAATCCTGGCACAGAAGAGGCAAGGATCCAATGAGGAAATTTCATTTTTGGCATTCTCTGCTTGCCAGGGAGCCTGTGTCTGGTCACAGTATTTCTGAGCCAATTCCTAGTTCTATGATTGTCTGAACTTTGCCTACAAGCCAACCTGTTGTACCAAACTAACACCTAGAAGTCATTTCATTCAAGCCTGCTACTTGATTCCTTTTAGTTGTAAGGAAAGATGGCAAACAAGTCATTCTCACCATTTGCAAAAATGGCAATTATAGACACTTGCCTGAATACATGGTGTACTCTAAAGTAGTTACACATGACTAAGGCAAGTAATACCCACCTACAGCTGACATTCAATACCACCCACAGCAGAGTTCGCGGCCACTAATGTAAAACCGCTGGGGATATCAGACCTGCATAAAGCCTGACTGGAAGAATCTAGCCAGTTATGAATCCTGAATGTAGCCTCATTCATTTATATGGTTCGGAGAAATGGCTCACGTCCTCCACTCACAGGCCCGATTATAAACAGAGAGCCCTTACTGAGCACTGACTACATGCAAGGCACTATTCCAAAAACTTTATATATGTTAACTTGTTTACTCCTGTCAACAACCAATGAGATCACTACTATTAGTATCATCACCCTTGTAGAGGATAGGCACTAAGATGGTTCCCAAATTAATGCCTATGTGTGATCCCTTTCCCTCGAGTGTGGGTGGGGCCATTGACTTGCTTCTGACCAATGTTATATAGTAATTGGATGGGATATGCTGGTCACACCAAACTGCCATCTTGGCTTCTCCACTGTTGGCTGTGAATAAGGGAGCTGCCCCAGGTCCCACAACCACAGGAAACAAACTCTGCCAACAACCTGAGGGAGCTTGGGGAGTGAACTCTCCCTGATCGAGCTTCCAGATTAGACCCCAGCATGGCTGACTTTTGATTGCAGCCTTGCAAGGGACCCAGCTAAGCTGTGCCTAGCCTCCGGATCCCTGGAAACTGCAAGACCATAGATGTATGCTGTTTGAAGCTGCTAAGTTTGTGATACTCTATTATGCAACAATAGATGATGGACACATCTGTCTGACAGGCAAGGATAATGGGGATGTTAAACATGCTGCACAAGGTTCTTTAGGCTTTAAACTGGCCCTTGCTTTCTATTCTAAAACAGAACCATTTTTGAGTATTTACAACATACCAGGCACTATGTCAGGTACTTCATGAGCATCATTTCCTTTAATTCTAAACAAACAAACAAACAAACAAACCCTCCAAAACCCCATGTGCAATAGGCGGTACTATCACTTTACAGATAAGTAAACTGAGATCACAAAGGTTAATTTGTCCAAACACAGCTACATAGTATTCGGACCAGGATATGAACCCAGACAGCTTGACTCCAGAGTTCATATTTACCCCTAAATGTGTATGACAGTGCTTTCTGGAATGATGCAAAGTAACTGCAGGTATGTCCTGAAAAAAAGGGAAAGGCCCAGGCCTCTGACCTAAGCTGGGGTTCCCAGAGCTGACGTGGGGCCAAGAGACTCAACATGAGGGTGAAAACTGTCTCTTAAATTGCAGAGCATACAGCTAAGCCAGTCATCAGTGAAGGAACCATTGAGTCTGAGCAAAGTGTCAACCTGAGGGTTCTGGGAAAGGGACCCCAAAGCCTATGAGTGAGGGAAGAACTTGGCAGTAGCATCCTTATTAGGGTTGTGCACATTTGTAGTTGCTAGATCTGAGAAAAAGTGTTACGTTAGACTTTTGTAAGCTCAGCCATGTCCCCCAACCTGGCAGGCTAACCTTATCGGTACAAGTCTAGAGCAATTCTGCATGTAAAGCAGACATGTCTGCAGAAATCTGTCTCTCAGCCAGGAGCACTCTTAGTTGCAGTGTCATAAACAGACAATGGAACACTGGAGCACAGTGCAGTGCACTCAGACTTGCTAAGGTGGCCTCAGACTAGCTCTACAGGGGAAGCTGTCACCATCCTGTGTCCTGGCCATTTCAAAAACATTGAGGAAAGCTGAAGGGAGAGAGCCAGGTAGAAATGGGATCCAGGGGCCACATATCTCAATTTACCTTGACCTAGATTCTATTTTTCTGATAATCTAGTAGGCTATGTACCCAAAGATGATCAAGACACAGTGTTTGCTTTTAAGGAACTCCTATCTGAGTTAAGAAGAACCCACAGAAATCACCAAACAACTAGAACATGGGAAGGTTGATGTAAGCTTGAACAGAGGTCCATATTGAATGCAAGAGGAACTCTAAAGCAGGAAAAATGATCCTAGAAAAATGGTTTAAGTTCCAAATGAGTAGAAGTAGGGAGAAAGGTTGTTTCAGAAAGAGGAAACATTATGTTCAAGGATATAGAGATGAGATATGCAAAGAGTATACACAGAGCAGCAAGAAATAAATTAGAATAGAGTGTAAGGGGGAAGGCAGGTTAAGTAACAGGTCATAATGGGACAAAATAAGCTGGGGCCAAACCACCTAGGAATTTGAATGCCAAAAGAAAAAAAAAAAAGACATTTGATCACTATTCTATAGAATCGGGAGTCCTAAAACCTTTTCGAAAAACCAAGTAGAGTAAAACCTTGGATTGCGAGTAACTCATTCTGTGAGTGTTCTCAAGACATACAAACATTTCTGATAAATTTTAACTTGATAAACAAGCAGTGTCTTGCAATATGATGATCACATGATCACATGATCACAACTGAACCAATGGTTCTTCTCTCTCTCTCTCTCTGAGGGATTGTGGGTAATTGTGTCCTATGCTTAGATGATCAGTATTTGGCTGTGGTGTTTGGTAGAAATTAGAGATTTTTCAGAACGCTGGAAGGTGCCCACAGTTGGCACTAGTGTATTTTTTTGTCACTTCAAAGCACCTATGGACAGTCCTTTGCTTTTCTGTACAAGAGTAAGCATAGGAAAGCTTTGCTTCATTCTAGGTCATTGGATAGATTCCTTCTTAAAGTTGCATGAAAGGAAAAAGATTCCATTTAGCCAACAAATAGCAGTGATTCTGTTAGTGATAGTAAATGTCATCCTGCATAATAACCCTCCTCTCTCTTGTCTCCCTCACACCAGCCACAAAGATTTTCAAAAGTAAATGTAGATTAATTTATTTTTCTTTATATTTTGTATTTTATTTATTATTTTGTATTATATTACAGTACCGTGATAATTTTTATATGAATATTTTGGTGATGTGGGATGAATCAACTGAGTTTCCATTATTTCTTATGGAGAAATTCACTTTGATTTACAAGTGTTTTGGATTACAAACATATTTCCAGAATTAATTATGCTCAGAAACCAAGGTCTTACCATATTTAAATTTGCCACTTAAAAGAAACATCATTTCTCCTTCTATAACAGAGCTCTAGAGAAAGAAGGGCATTGCTTGTCTTAGAGCACTCTAAGGAATACTGACCACATGCAAGTTTCCATAAAGTACAGAGTCCTGTGGTGAAACACGTATCAGAAATGCACATGTTCCCCTTGCGGACATCTAAAATGTCTGATAGGATATGAGAGCAATTGGGATGTCCTGCAGTAGGAAAAACTATGTAACTGTTTCACCCAGTGTTTTCCCAAGTATTATTACTGATATTTTTCTTTGAATACATATATATTAATATTTCTTGCAACCAGAGGATGAATCATTGCAACAGATGGGTGGTCTATATCCTTCAATTTTTATGCTAAAGAAGAGCTTTCTCAAGGGACCATCCACATCCTTATAACCCCTTACAGAAAGTTGAGGGTGCTATTTCTCTCCTACAATCAATGAGCCAGTTTGGTGACTCTAGAATATGTGCCATCATCTAAGAAAGTACTTTATTGGTCAGTCTTCTCTGCTTCAAGGAACAGAAAACTGGCAACATTCACTGTTGTCTCTGCAGTTTGAGGGCCCTGAATGGACTTGTCTAGATACATGTATCTGAGCATTCCACATTAATTACAATGGTCCATTAGAAGGCCCAGGAGTGGTTGCACCTGTAAATAAATGGGGCCAGGACTGATCTGTAAAAGCACAGGGTCTGATATAAATCAGACCCAAGCTGCCAGGGGGTCTTCATTGGGATCGGGAGCATGATGCAGCTATAAAGTGATTCATAGTGGCTGCTTCTCTCTTCCATAAAAACATTCCGTGCCTCATGGAGGGATTCTTTACCACCTATTTCGGGCAACGGACCCAAAGATACGGCACAGAAAGGGAGCATAATTTGGCTATAAAAATGTTGTAATAAGTGATTTTATATAACTGAAATGCCAGTTCCTTTACTACATCCTCCCACTCATTTTACAACCAGTTAATATTTTTCTGAACTTTTGTGTTATATTCCACTCAGCCGCCTCTGCAATCTTTTTTGCCTATTTTTCTGCCAGAGCCACAAGAATAAAGCTGTCAGATGGTCCGCAAAGCCATTTTTCTTGTCTGGCAAATTGTCTAGAGGCAACCATAACCTCCTACCTGCTCCACTATTATAACAGAAGTAGCCTGTCTTAGCAAAACAGAATTTGAATATTCTTTCGATCTGTGTTATCCACAGGCATCTAGGATAAAATTAGTGAAAATATATTTCCACAACATTTTTTGACGTTGTTCTAATGGGAATAGGGTAGCTATTCCTATTAAGTATACCCTGGTACTGACTGCTTAGAAATGGTATAGAGTTCTCCAACAGGATTTCTCAAGGTATTTGAACTGTAATAATAAATGTGGTTGCTCCGGGGGGAAGAAGGATACAGCACCAAAAGTACCCAGAAGAAGATTAAGAACCGAAGTGAGCTAATGGTATACATTGGTTAGGCTTTGAATGTGATGAGGATTTATGGTTTCAATTAGTGCTGGAGAGCAGTTTTAGAAAGTTATTAGCAGGCGACTGGCATTCTCAAAGATGGCTCATTTGTGTATTGCTCAAGATTAGCTGGGTCTTTTAGTTGTTTACAAACACACATGGCGACTTGCACTGAAGGTACAGAAGTGACTGCAATATTCCATATTCAGAGCTCTTTAGCAGAGATGAAGCCTGGTACTTTGGTTTCTTAGTACTCCTGTGTGGGCAAGGCAAAACTTGATTTTGCAACACTTTCTGCCATTAAAAAAGAGTTGAGTTTCCCCACCTGTTCTAAAGTCTGATACACTATTTCGAATGAATAGTCTCCCTATTCTGTATACCCCCTCATATTTAAAATTCTTAAATGCCTCAAATAGTCCACGTTGTGCTGCCTTGAATACAAACTAATTTTTAAATTTCCCCACTGAACTGTTTTTCGCTGAAACCCATAAATCTTTACATCAGAGCGTGCATTTTTTTCTCTTTTAAAGCCTTTGGGGCATTATTCATATGGTGCAGAAATTCTCAAATAGATTAGAATCCTGGTTGAGGCATTTGCAAACACAATAACAAGTGCTCAATCCCAGGGCACAGGAAGCTGTGCCTGGTTCCTCTCACAGCAAACACTTAGGAAAAACATTATATCATCTTGAGCCGGCAGACCTTGATCTGAGCATCCCAGAGAGCCCTGAACAGTTTCCCTACCCTGTTCATAGGGGAAATACAAGGTAACGTTTCCCACATAAGGTTGGAATAGGATTTCTCATAAGATGACAAGCCCTTGGTCCAGGGACCATGTTCTCACTATAGAAGAACAGTGTCTGTGTCTTGTAAGCCTGATCTATATGACTCTTAAGGGTATAGCTCTTCGATCATAAAGTTCAAGTGGGTAAGAAATATCTATTTCCTAATTTTCCCTATTTATTAATATCCTAAGGATATCTCCTTATTTTAAAAACATAAATTTTAAAGGAAAATTTACATTTCCCTAAATCAGGTTAAGGTATCCATACAGTATTCCTCCAGTTGAAAGAAACTAGTATGTAGTGTGAAATCTGGGAGGTTTATCTGATGGAAAACAGGGCCAGGGCTGTGCTGATATCAGCTGTCTTATTCTACTACAGACGTGTGAAGTCAAGCATCCTTCTACTTCTCTGCCAATAGACACATTGCCATGCACCCCTTCCTCCTGGGATCTATTTCCTTCTTCCCTGACTCTTCTGAGAAGAAATAGATTCATTAATTCAGGTATTTACTCAAGGTAATAAGAGTAGAGATCCCAAGAAGATTTATTTTAAGCCCTGCAAAAATCCAAAGACAAAGAGAGACCAAGGGTCTGGGTCTCTGGAATGGAGGAAAACATAAGCAAACCCAAACATGCAAATATCTCTAAAAAACTATCCTGCTTTTAGTCTGTTACAGATGGAAGGAGTTGAGAATCTTTCTTCACCTGTCCTTTTATGGGTGTCTTCCTCCCAATTTTGATTATCTTGGGTGTTGGCTTGTGGATTCAGGAACGTTCTAAGAGCATGTAGATCTAAATTCTGAATGAGGGGAGATGAGGACATGGTTTTGATGGTGGGTGTGGAGAGACAGTTGTGATATTGATTGCGGATTTAACATTATGGTATGTACATTGACCAATTAGATTGAACACCCATAAAACGAGGGCAAGCTATAGAAATGATATGGCTGTACTGGTAAATATGGATGAATATTAGCTCTGGAACTGAATAAATATTGAGTGATTTCACTGCACTAATTAGAACAGTGTACTATGACTGAGTCCGGAAAGGTACTTACTGCCCCTAAGTTAGAGATATATAACAATATAAAGTATTATAAAAATATTATGAACTATATAGAAATAATATGAAATGTGCATATACATGAATACTTATATATGTTTTCACACAAGTATAAATATATTCATGAAAACACATATAAACATATGTATTCATATGTGAATACATACACATATATATCCATCCAAAAGTAAATAAAAAATAATAGCTTTACATTGAAAATTCAAGTCCACATTTCAGATATTTGTCAACTAAGGGGAGAGGGGACTGGGGTTTTGATCCACCAATTCCTGCCAGTCACTGGTGGAAAGCTGCTCTGGGAACTTGAATTTTCTGGCATTTAACAGCCTGTGCCATGAATGTGACAGCTGAATGGGCTGGCCGCTATGGTCAGAGAAAGCTCTCAGACAAAGAGACACAGTTGCTTGCAGTCAGGAGCTGTTGAGTCTGCTAGCATGGAAACGGTAAGAGCTTAGGGGCTATGGGCAAGCCAATATCATTTGCTTCAAAAGCCAGCTGCTCCCAGCTGACATCTGCCAAGCTTCACATCTAACAGATGAAAGAAGACCCTCCCTTTTTAATGAATTTAATTATTCCAGCATAAGTTCTAAAACTAAAGCCTCTGGTACGTTCAAGTGCAATGTTGTAGTTGGTCAACCCTGGGCTATGTGATACCAGTCTGATAAAATGAAGAAATAAGAAAAGTAGGGAAGAATGATTCCTCTAAGAAACTCAAGTATTAGTATATCACAGGTAGGGAAGAATGGATACAAGTCAGAAAAAAATGTATCCAGGCAAAGGTGATGTTATAGATACTGAAATACAAATAAGATCCTCTCATTGCCACCCAGCCTGGAATGTGAACTCACTTGGAACGCGTGGCTATCTGAATCTCTACAATGCCAATGGTGGGTGTCACCATTTTATCTAACTCTTCACTTGACATAATTTCCTTTTGTCCTAGGGTGTGACTGTATAGACGGTGTAGATATATAAACCGTATAGATTTTGTATGGAAAAACAAAACTCAAGTACAAGGGATCAGGAAATAAACCACAGAGAAAAACATCAGCCTTGCTGTTCTTTAAGAAGAGCAGAGAAGTTTTAGGAAACAATTGTATTAGTTGATGGGCAGCTTAGGATGGTCTACATGTAAGACTCTCCACTTTATGGTTTGCAATACAAGGGCCAAAGCAATTAAAGACTTGATTTCTCTAAGGACATAAAAATGAGGAGAATGATCCAGAGCTTAGGACTGTTAGCACTGAAACAACTTAACCAACACGATATTTTATCAGTTCAATGTCTGGTCAATCACAGAATGGGATATTTCATTCAAAGTTCTTTGGAAGAATTGTATAATAATAAATTAAGAAAAATATCAACAGTAGCCAAATTATGGAAAGAGCCCAAATGTCCATCAATGGATGAATGTATAAAGAAGATGTGTGCGTGTGCACGCGGAGTATTATTTGGCAATCAAAAAGAATGAAATCTTGTTACTTGTAACAACATGGATGGAACTAGAGTGTATTATGCTAAGCGAAATAAATCAGTCAGAGAAAGACAAATATCATATCATTTCACTCATACTTAAGAAACACAACAGACGAACATAGGGGAAGAGGAGGAAAAATAAGAAAAAAACAGAGAGGGAAGTAAACCATAAGAGACTTTTAAATACAGAGAAGAAACTGAGGTTGCTGCAGGGGAGGTTGGTAGTGCGATGGGTTGTTTGGATGATGAGCATTAAGGAGGACACATGTTGGGATGAGCACTGGGTGTTATATGAAAGTAATGAATCATTGGGTTCTATTCCTGAAACCAATACTACACTAAATTTTAACTAACTTGAATTAAAAAATATATATATATATACAAAATATATATATTATATATATACATAAATAAATATAAATATTTATTTAATATTTATATTTAATATTTATAAATATATATAAAATAAAAAATATATATATAAACTAAAAAAAGAGAAATGTAAATTGTTTGCTTGCATAATAAAGAAAAATTATATTCTTATCATACCAAGAAAGCCCCTCTCTTCCCAACAGTACTGATCCTCAGAAGCTCTGATTGAGACAAATGTCTACTTCTGAATCAACCTCAGTGGAAAGGGGCTAAGTGCCCCTTTTGCAAGTGGACACCTTTAAGTTACAGGACACTGAGAGAAAATTCAATCAAGGCAGAAACATCAGTATGAACTTGTTCTGATATTCCCAGGCTTGTTCTGAGATATGCCTGCCTACTGTCCTATTTTTCCCCTAATTTTTCTATAATGCTTGTATTTGGAGGTGTGGAGGAGATAAAATGCTGCTTAACCTTGGAAAAAATGTGCATTTGTCCTTATTATATTTATCACTTTGATCAATGATATTTCCTGATGGAGAGAGCATCTCTAACTTGTGGTATCTTGTTTTCCTCTGTGAAACATGTAGAGAAATATACCTCACAAGTGAATACTAAGGGTTTTTCATAGGAGTACACTGCATTCAAGGGTGCTGTAATATCATGTGGGATCTGGAAAGAAGCTAAACAAAAACGAGATCTACTTTGTATATTCTGAATTTTAATACGCTGGGAACAGCAGGCTGTCTACCCATACAAATTGGCTTTAAAAGCCAAGCAGTTAATCTCAAGGCAAATAATCTGTTATTTTAATAATTAATTCAGCTCCTTAAAAACAATGGGTAAGAAGCCAGTTACCAAGAGGTTTAAAAAAATAGTTATTTTATTGGATTCTACTTTAAATGAAAGTTTAATGTTTAGATGTAGACGAGTGAGGATATAAATGTTTTAATAATAGGTTTAGATTATTTTGGTAATGAATTCACAAGATCGTTAATAATAAATTCGCAGCAACTGGTAAAAGAGTCAAGGTCAAGGGAAGGTTCAGAATGGCAGATGCAGAGAGCACTGAGGGGAAAATGGGGAAAGAGTAACATGGGAAGGAAATGGTCAAGATACAACATTTATTTCCCTTGGTTTTGTGTCAAAGTTTTACTCTATCTTTATTATAATTAGACTGTCATGAAGCATGTAAAAATAATATAACAAAACAAATTTCTTAGTGAATTTTGGTGAGAGAACTTTTTATTAAAAGGAAAATGTTTAAAATAGAATAGGTAGAGAATGTCAGTACCAGAGGAAAGGAACTACACAGAGATTCACAAATTCCAGGTTGCAGACTCAGTGCTGACACTACCTACGTTGCTCTGGACAAGTCTTAATCTTGCTCTATCCCAGTTTCCTCCATAAATAAAGGTGATGAGCTACATAATTCCAAATATCCCTTTGAGCCTGCAATTGTGTGATTCTGTACATCACTTAAAAAAAAAGTTGATGCATTAGATTTCCAACAGAACTTCTAAATCAGAGATCAGCAGCAATTGTGAATATTGAAATATATTCATGTGAGAACTAAAATCAAGTTGTAAACAATACTGAATATTCTCCCAAGCTAGTTTCAAATTCTCCAACAGCCTATATAGTATTTTTGAGAGATGCTAATGAAGAGAAATTAAAAGGCAATAACATTTTTACAAGTCATATTATTTCTTTTGATAAATGTAATGTGTGTTGGGAGGCAAGAAAATTGCATTTCAGTTGCTTTTGTTTATTCCTTTTTACTTATTCTAAAGCTCCTTGAGCTTCTTTTGCATTTTTGGAGAAGCTAAAATGAACAAAATCAGGTCCAATCCACACACAGAATCTTCTTCTCATAGGACCCTTCATCTGTGTGTTGGATCCATCTTGGTAGTTAGCAGTTCAGGGAAGAGTACTTATTTGTTGACTCCATGTGCCTAACAGGCTCAGACACAAAGTACTTTATTAAAGAATCTGTATTCCATAAACACAATCTCTGTTTTTCTTCTATATGCCTGTCTTCATAGATGTAAGGAAACCTGGGACTACATTCAGAATGTTTTAACTCTATACTAAGAATAGTGAAGTCACTGAAGATTGGAAAGTTGACATTTAGGTTTCCGTTTGTGTGTGTGTGTGTGTGTGTGTGTGCGCGCGCGCGCACGTGCGCGCAAGCACATGCACACATTTCAGATAAATGATGATGTCATTCATGAGCTGGAGAATATGAGGAAAGGACCAGATTTTCAGGGAAAGATGATGAGTTCAGCAAGTTAGTGTGCATTTACGATCCCCTGGAGAAGGCCATATGGAGATATTCTAGGAATACAGAATATATGAGTGGAAAGCTTAGTAAAAAGGCCTGTAAAGAGACATCAAGGTGGAGGCCACTGGTATGTCCTTCTGGTTAACTAAAACAATGCCCATGGAAAAGAGTCTCTGAATAGAAAGTACCATGATACAGATCTCTTGCATGTCTTATATCATTTATACCCTGAAAAAACCTGTTGTGTGAATATTATTAACCTGATTTACAGAGAAGGGAACTGAGGCTCAAAGATAAGCAGACAAGAGCTTCTCCCATGATGAAATATTCCTTTTCCCCTTTATCCTCTACTTTTTCTTAAGTCAAAATGATTAAATGTGCTTGTTCTCTCCCCAGTCCCCATTCTAATCAGAAAAAAAATCATGGACAAAATAGTAGTCACTACTAAAAATCAATGGGGAGGTTTTGCCCACAATTTCTCAATGAAGACCTACATTATTTCTATTTTGGATGATGGATGCCCTCAGATAATAATGAAAGATCAAAATTAAGGCAAGAAAAGCTGTACATAATTCTCCCTTAACAATCAGCTATATATGGGAAGAGTTTGATACTTGTATTATTATTTCTCATTTT
Organism: Proteles cristata cristata; assembly: GCA_017311185.1. Classification (NCBI taxonomy): domain Eukaryota; kingdom Metazoa; phylum Chordata; class Mammalia; order Carnivora; family Hyaenidae; genus Proteles; species Proteles cristata. Next base: position 64,418 of record JAESUZ010003733.1, read on the forward strand.
TATTTGACTCTTGCTAGCCCAAAAGTTTAAGTTTCTTGCATTATGTTTTTCTATTATTATCTTTCAATTTTTATTAGGTGTCTGTTACTGGACTTCTCTATGATCAGAATTTCAATGCCTCATATAGTTTTCAACGCCAGCTTGGACTTTGGAATTACTCCCCTACAATGTTTTATTTTGATTTTCCTTATTGTCCTGTCCATCTATTTTTGTCATCCTTAACAGTGAAAGGCTGGAAGGCAGTCACAGACACACACACAGACACACACACACACACACACACACACACACACACACACACACACACATGCGTATTTATTACAGGAACCATAGGGAGGGATATTGGAGTCAGCTGAGGTTGAGGAAGGAGGAGCTGGGAAAGTCAGATACTATATAACAAGTACCATAATAACTTGAAGTTTGTACTAACAAACATTTCTGAGACCCGGACAGTCCCCGTGGAAACAAGGTTTTGCTGTTGTTATATCAAAATTCTCTTCAGTAAATAATCAGTGATAGCGTGTATTTACTTTTCTTCATTGTCCTTTTAACAATGCTGAATCATCAAATGGAAAGAGATTCTATTGATTCTTGAATGATAGGTGAAATGCCTTTTGGAGGACCCCACCAACAAGGAAGAGAGGACGCAATGGGAGTTTAAGGCTGAAGGGTTTTCAAAGAACCAGACAATGGAAAAGTACATTTATTTTCAGGCTGGCTCATGACTTGCTAAAGAGGTTATGGTATTGGTTAACTTATTGCCATTGACGAATATTTATTGTATTTCAAATAGCAAGGCTTTATACTAGATCCTGACCAGGAGTGGGTCTAATTCTGTAAGGTCTGGGGCTTATATGATGAGAACAAGAAGCAGAGTTGGTGGTAGTTTTTAAGAATGATAATAGAGGGGCACCTGGGTGGCTCAGTTAAGCATCCTACTTTGGCTCAGGTCATAATCTCATGGTTTGTGCATTTGAGCTCTACAGCCCTAAAGGCTGTCAGCGCAGAGACTGGAGCCTGCTTCAGAGTCTGTGTCTCCCTCTCTCTCTGTCCCTCCCCCACTTGCACTCTGTCTCTCTCTTAAAAAGAAATAAACATTAAGAATTTTAGAAAAAATGATAATGTAAAATCTTTAATGTAGAATAAAGAGTAGGGCATTGGAAGAACCCTCAAGCAAAAATAGGAGCCCTGAAGCTTAAGCTTTACTGATTTCTTGGTAAATCTGCCTTTGACCCTAGAAGCAGAGTAATAAACAGTGACAAGCACAGTAACAACAATAACAGAAACAGCAACAGGGGCAACTACTATATGTTGAGTACCTAGATCTGTGCTAAGCACTTTACATACACTGCCTCATTTAATACTCACTATAATCCCATGAATTAGATATTGATTTCTGCAGATGAGGGAACTGAGGCTGTGTAATTTACCAAGAGACAGACATTAGTAGAACTAAATTTGAAATCAGAAATTCTGACTCTACACTCCAAGCTCTTCATCACCAAAGTATGAGGTTCTTAAGAAGTCCCAATAGTATTAAAGCATTATTACGTGAGGTAGCTGAGATAATCTTGGTAAGTTCACAAGAGGTTTTTTCTTTCTAAAGGAGACAATATCTAAAGGAGTAGGTCTCAAACTTGGCACTACTTACATTTGCAGCTGGATAATTCTTTGTTGTGGGGTTCTATTCTGTGAATTGAATTACAGGATGTTTAGAAATATCCAGCACACTCTTCTCAGTTGGGATAATGTCTCCAGACATTCCCTAATGTCCTATGGCTGGGGATGAAGGGGATAACCTCAGCTGAGAATCAATGACTTAAAGAATAAGAGGTAGCTAAGTAAAAAAAGTGGGGGAGGCATATTCCTGAAAGAGGTCACAGAAAGCACAATGGCAGGGTAGGGGTAAACAGCATGATAGATGCAAGGAAGGGAAAACAATTTAATGCTACTTGAGGCTGAAAGTCAACACTTAGGATTAGTTGGTGATAAAGTAGGAAGAGGTCAAATTACAAAGGCCACTAAATGTTATGCTCAGGGGTTATAATTTTATACTATCAGAGGGGAGGGGATATACTTCCATCTCTGGAAGACAGAAATGTCAATACAACTCTACCAGGAGGTAGACTAGTAATGCTATCTTCCAGTAAGATGTGCTGGGAAAGTTTTTTTGTGCTAAACAATTGCATCAGTTTTATGAGGGAGACAGGGCAGAGAACAGATGAAGGCAGCCATGGAAACCTGTATGAAAAATCCATTCTCTTTTTGGCTTTGCTTAAAATAGAAAAGGAAAAATAAAGAACCACAAAGATGTGTCCATGAGCCTCAACTTGGTTTGCTTCCAAGCTGAGCCATTTAAATAGTAAGAACAGAATTTTTATAGTATGGCAGAAATTGTTCATGGCTTATCTAATATCCACTCTCCATTTTGTCATTACTAACAATATCCTGATTTTGTGGAGGCAACAATGTTATGTTTTAAGCTAAAATTACTTATATTCTCTGATTCCTATGCAACCAGAGGTACCAAGTGACCCAGACAAATAAGATATATGCAGGTGCTATTGGGTGGGGCTTCCTCCCAAAACTCACTAGTAAAAGTAAATATATAGTTAAATTCAGAATACTCTAATATTGTAATGTGGGTGGTAAATCACTCATAACTTTAGTATAAATTTTAAAAGGAAGAAACATTTAAAGAAACTGTAACTACAATAATTTGTTAACAAGTAGACAAAGTAAAAAGATGTGAATTATGGCACCAAAAACATAAAATGTGTGTGCATAAGGTATAAAATAGAGAACTTTCTATGCATTTGAAGTTAAGTTGTTATTAGCTGAAAATAGACTGTTATAAGATGTTTTATGTAAGCTTCGTGGTAATGACAAAGCAAAAGTCTAGAGTAAATACATCAAAGGTAAAAAGAAAGGAATCTAAGCATACCACTATAAAAAATCATTATATCACAAAGGAAGAGAAGAAGAGAAGACAAAAGGAACAGAGAAACTACAAAACAGTCAGAAAACAATTAGCAAAATGGCAATAATAAGTCCATACTTATCAATAATTGCCTTAAATGTAAATGGATTAAGATCTGCAATCAAAATACACAGAATGAACAAAAGGTTTAAAAAGAAAGAAACAAAAACCGATTATATGCTGACTACAAGAAACTCATTCCAACTTTAAAGATACACAAAGGCTTGGGGTGCCTGGGTGGCTCAGTTGGTTAAGCTTAGGTCTTGATCTTCACCTTAGGTCATGATCTCATGGCTTGTAGGTGTGAGCCCTGTGTCAGGCTCTGTGCTGACAGCTCAGAGTCTGGAGCCTGCTTCGGATTCTGTGTCTCCCTCTCTCTGCCCCTCTCCCACTTGTGTTCTGTCTCTCAAAAATGAATAAACATTAAAAAAAGGAAAAGATACACATAGGCTTAAAGGGAAGGAATGGAAATAGATATTCCATGCAAACAGAAATCAAAAAAGTACCTATACTTGTATCAAACAAAATAGATTTTAAGATAAAAACAATAAGAAGAGACAAAGGTTGTTATATAAAAGGGAAAATTCATCAAGAGGATATAGCATCTATAAATATTTGTGCACCAGTATTGGAGCACCTAAATATATAAAGCAAATATGAAAAGATCTGAAGGGAGAAACAGACAGCAATATGATAATAGGAGACTTCAATATCCCACTTTCAACAACAGATAGATCATGCTGACAGAAAACCAATAAGGTAACAATGGACTTAAACTACACATTAGACTGGATATGTCGAAAATAAATAAAAAGAATATTACACCAAACAGCAACAGAATACACATTCTCTAGGAAGATCACATGTTAGACCACAACACAAGTCTTAATACATTTAAGAGTAATGAAATCACATCAAGCATCTTTTCTAACAACAATGGTATGAAACTAGAAATTAACTATAAGAAGAAAACCAGAAAATTCAAACTTTGTGGAGATTAAGTAACATATTCCTGAGCAACCTATAGGCCAATCAGACAAAAAAATCAAGTGGGAAATCCAAAAATATCTTGAGACAAATAAAAATGGAAACACAACACAACACAACACAACAAAACTATGGGATGTAGCAGAAGCAGTTCTAAGAGAAAATTTATAGTGATAATTGCCTACATTAAGAAAAAAAGAAAGATTTCAAAGAAACAACCTGACTTTACACTTCAAGGAACTAGAAATAAGGAAAAACTGAGTCCAAATTTGGTAGAAAGAAGGAAGTAAGAACCAGAGTAGAAATTAATGATGAGAGTCAGGAAACAATAAAAAGGGATCAGTGAAACTAAAATCTGATTTTTTTTCTTTAGAAAGAGGTAAGCAAAATTGACAGACCTTCAGCTAGACTAAGAAGAAAAGTGAGAAGACTCAAATAAAATAGAAATGAAAGAGACTTTATAACCAATGATACAAAAATATATGGATTATAAAAAACTACTATAAACAATTATATGCCAACAGATTAGATAACCTAGAAGAAATGGATAAATTCCCAGAAATTCAACCGACCAAGTTGAATCATGAAGAAAAAGAAAACCCAAACAGACCAATTACTATTAAGGAGATTGACTGAGGATTTGAAAATTTTCCAACAAAGAAAATGCCAGGACCAGATGGCCTTACTGGTGAATTCTACCAAACATTTAAAGAATTAATACTTACACTTCTCAAACTCTCCTAAAAGACAGAAGAAGAGGGGACACTTCTAAACTAATTTTACAAGACCAGCATTACCCTCATATCAAAACCAGACAAGGACACTACAAGAAAAGAATATCGTAGTTAACATCCCTGATGAAAATATATGTAAAAATTCTCAACAAAATATTAGCAAACAGAGTTCAACAATTCATCAAGAAGATCATGATCAAATGGGATTTATTCCAAGGACATAAGGATGGGTCAGCATTCATTAATCACTCAGTGTTCTACATCACATTAACACAATGAAGGATAAAAATCATATGATAGGCTCAATAAATATAGAAGAAGCATTTGACAAAATTCAACATCTACTTAGGACAAAAACTCTCAACAAAGTGGGTATAGAGGGAATGAACCTGAACATAATAAAGGCCAAATATGACAAGCCCACAGCTTACATCATACTCAAAGGTAAAAAGCTAAAAGCTTTTCCTCTACGACAAAGATGCCTGTGTTCACCACTTTTATTCAACACAGAATTGAGAGTCTTAGCCAGAGTAATAGGCAAGGAAAAAAAAAACACATTCAGATTAGAAAGGGTAAAGTAAAACATGACATGATATACATAGAACATATATTTATAGGTTATAAATAAAAAATATATATAATAAAATATATATTTTCTCTATATATTTAGAAAATCCTAAAGACTCCATGAAAAAACTTGTAGATCTAAAAACAAGTTCACTAAAGCTTCAGGATAAAATCTCAATATACAATAATCAGTTGCATTTTTATATACTAATAATAAACTATCAGAAAGCAAAATTAAGAAAACAATCCCATTTACAATTGCATCAGAAAGAACAAGATACCTAGCAATAAATTTAACCAAGGAGGTTAAAAGCCTATACCTGAAAAACTATAAGACATTGATGAAAGAACCTGAAGATACTAATAAGTGGGAAGCTATTCCATGCTCATGAATTGACAGAATTCATGTTGTTAAAATTACCATACCACCCAAAGCAATCTACAAGTGCAATCCGCATGAAAATTCCAACTGCATTTTTCACATAAATAAAAAAAAAACATCCTAAAATTTGTATTAGAAACACAGAAGACCTCAAATAGCCAAAGCAATTTTGAGGAAGAAGAACAAAGTTGGGGCATCACACTTTCTGATTTCAAACTACATGACAAAGCTATAGTAATCAAAACAGTACAGTATTGGCACCAAAACAGATGTATGGATAAATGGAGCAGAATAAATAGCTCAGAAATAAACCCATGCATATATGCACAATTAATATATGGCACACAAGCCAAGAATCTGTAATGGGGAAAGGGCAGTCTCTTCAGTAAATGGTGTTGAGAAAACTGGGCAGTCATAGGCAAAAGAATGAAACTGGACCATTATCTAAAATCAAACACAAAAAGCAACTCAAAATGGGTTAAAGACTTGAACATAAGACTATTACTTCTAAAAGAAAACACAGGTGGTAAGATCCTAGACATTGATCTTGGTAATGATTTTTTTTAAACACCAGAAACAAAGTCAATTAAAAACAAAAATAAACACGTAGGACTATATCAAACCAAAACACTTATGCATTGCATGGGAGACCATCAATAAAATAAACAGGCAACTTATGTTATAAAACAGAAAAAGGATTTGCACATTGTCTATTCAACGAGGGGTAATGTGCAAAATTCACAAAAAACTCATACGACTCAGTAGCAAAAGAAACAAACAGTCCAATTAAAAAATGAACAGAAGCGAGCACTGGGTGTTATGTGGAAACTAATTTGACAATAAACTATTTGTAAAAAAAAATAAAAAATAAAAAATAAAAAAATAAAAAATGAACAGAAGATCTGAATAGACAGACATATTTCCAAAGAAGACATAAAAATGGCCAAAGCTACTTGAAAAAGTGCTCAATATCACTAATCATTAGGGAAACTCAAGTCAAAACCACCATGAGATATTACCCAACATATGTTATATTGGGTGTCATCAAAAAGTCAAGAAACAACAAGAGAATGTGGAGAAGAGGGAATAATGGCACATTGTTGCTGGGAATGTAAAGTCATGCAGCCATGATGGAGAAGAGTATTGAGGTTCATCAAAAAATCAAAAATACAATTACCATATGATCTAGCCATTCCACTTCTAGGTATTTATCACAAGGAAACAAAACCACTAATTTGAAAAGATATCTTCACCTTCATGTTTATCGCAGCATTATTTATAATAGTCAAGACATACATGCAATCTAAGTGTCCATTAATGGATAAATGGATAAAGAAAATGTAGTGTACTATATACAATTGAATATTATTCAGGCATAAAAAGAATGAAGTCTTGCCAATTATGACAACATAGATGGATCTTGAGGGCACTATGCTAAGTGAAATAAGTCAGGCAGAGAAAGACAAATATCATATGATGTGACTTATATGTAGAATTAAAAAAAAAAAAAGAACTTCTAGATACAGATAACAGATTGGTGGTTGCCAGAGGTGGGGTTGGGAGGAAAGGAGTAAAAGAGAGGGGGGTGTCCAAAATCACAAACTTCAAGTTATAAACTAAATACCCTGGGGATGTAATGTGCAGCATGGTGACTATAGTTAATAATACTGTATTATAACCTGAAAGTTGATAAAAGCGTAGATCTTAAAAGTTCTCACGATAAGAGAAAAAAAATGTAACTGCGTGGTGATGGGTGTTAACTAGGGTCATTGTGAAGATCATTTTGCAATATGTACATGTATATCAATTGAATCACTATATTGTACACCTGAAACTAATATAATTCTATATGTCAATTATATTTCAATTTTTAAAATATCATACCAACATACATTCCCTCCAAAAATATTTGAAGGCACATATTCTTCACATTTTTACCAGTGTTGGGTAATAACAAATCTTAAATTCCTACTGGTAAAAGTAAGAAAGTAATGTTTTAAGTTGGATTTTAATTATGGGCAAGGCTGATTATCTTTTTATATTGTTTATTAATTCCTTCATTTGTATTTCTTCCATTCTTGTTAGGTGGGTGACTTATCATGTGTTTATTGGCCATTTGCACAGGAATTAGCTGTTTTATAATTTCCTTGTAAGAGACAAGAAATTAATATTAAGCACATCTCAATAAAGGATTATTTTCATGGTGCCACATAGTTGTGAACCAGTTTGTAATTTATTAGTTTTATCTGATCCAAGATTGCTGAGGATACCAGCAAGTGTCTTAAATTATTTGCCCTTTATATAAGGTATTGACACCAGCCTTTCTAAAAGCACAGTGTTTAGACAGTTCAGAATTTTTTTAAATCTATAATAAGACCTTTATGCTCTGATGGAGTCTATGTCCATGGTAGTGGGATGATTCATATATTGTCGATAGTATGAAACATACTATTATTATTTATGTTTCATACTCAAACATATTTATGTTTCATACTCAAACTTCCTTCTACTTTTTAATATTTTTAAAAAAATCTTAGAGGCAATAGGAATAGGTTAGAGAGCAATCAGATTGACAGCAAAAACTGGGTAAAATCAGCTAATGAAGTGGACCCCTCTCTGCATTTCCTTTTCTCCTCTCATTCTGCTCGATCACAAATGCAAAGGGTCTGTTCATCTTCTTCTCACTCACTAAGGGGCAAGCTCACAGCCTCTGAAGAATACCTATAACAGCCATACTCTCTCCTGCCTCAGGAGCACTGCACTTGCTGTTCCTTCTTCTAAGCCTCTCAGTAAGGCTGGCTTATCTTCCTTCAGGTCACTGTTGGTAATTTTAACCAAACCTGATGCCCACCATGGTGGCCACAGTTATTTGAGACTCTGCTGGGTTCCTTCATGGTACTTACCACAGCTATTTAATTGTGTGGTTTAAAAACCGTAAATTGTAAAAAACAAATTATTTTGTGTATTTGTTTATTTTATATTTTATCCCACATGAAAAGAAGATCTGTGAGAAGCAGTTTGGTTATCTGATTTGCACTGAGTTGGCAAAATATTTCCTTGTCTTGTGCTTGGGCTATGGAAATACTCCCAGACCTCCAGGGGAACCGAGTGGGGGAAACATGCTTTCCTGGGCTTGAGTGGGATAGATAACAAAGCCAAGGCTTCTCTTTGATGATGTTATTGAGGAGAATTTGATGATGTTATTGAGGAGAATAACATTTGCAATAATTCACATGCCCCTCCTCAGACCTTTCCCCCCTCCAAAACAGCCCCCTGCAATTATAAGCGCTATGGAGACTATGTTTCAGGTTAGAAGTATACTCGCTATCAATTTAGCTTGTGCTTAAGCAGAGTTATAATTAGGCTTATGGTATGAAAAGTTAGTTTACAGAGACACTTGATTGCCCAGTTCATCATTACCAAATGTCTATAAAAATGAACTAGAAGCTGAAGTTTATCTTTGACTCATTCTTCTGTTTAATTACATTTATGGAAAGAGGCAACTGGCCATATATATTATTCACGGTCTAGAAACTGCCATTTAATAGTATTTGCCAAACAAATAGCATCCAAAAGGCAAGAAAAAGCCCACAATACGTTTTCATTAAGTACATGTATATATAAGTATATATATATATAAAATATAACATTTATTTATATTATATATACATGCATACATTTATCTTAAACTAATATGATTTAGTTTATGTTATTTATATTTATATAAAACATATCTATATAAATACAAAAAACAATTTGCCTAATTAATTAAGTGCAAAAAACTCAAAGTAGCAACTGTTCATGTATAACTAGACATCATTTTTCATAAATTACATAGGCACTACATTATAAATACTCCTCTCTGCTATTTTGAAGGTAGTTGCTGAGCTTAAATTGAATGGGTTTTTATAACTCACAAGGAAAGAAAGTCTCCATCCTTTAAGGGACAATCAAAAATGGCATCTTAATCTATTCTCATATTACCTCTACTTGTGTGAGTTCTTCCTAAGGTCCTCAGATACTTTCACACTTTATAATACTAACCATACCTCTCCTCTAAGATTGAACAAGAGTTTGCTCTTTAGAAAAGGTCAAAAAATATTCTTTCCTGAAGTGTATTCTTACCATCTGATAATGATTACATCACAACTCATTTGCTTTATGCCTTAAATCCGATGGCTACATATGGCAGTATATCAGTGTTCATAATTGCCCCAGTGCAATTGCTGCCTGATATCGCAGTAGGAGAGAAGAGACAAAAGTGGTCAGTGATTAACTAACACGTTTCTTCCCAGAGCAAGTCTTTGGATTTCAAACAAAGGCTTTCAACATGCTGGGCTTTATGATTATTACACACAGCAACAATAGCCCAACACAAACTAAGGCTGCTTTCCCAAAGTCTCTCTATTAGAATCGACTGGCCTTACCCCTGATAGAGTAAAAAAAAGCTGATGAGACAGAATCCTTCGGGACCTCTTGGAAAACCTCTTGGTTTCATTGCTTTGCCATACGCCCTAGAATGTGTGCAGGTGTAGGGTAACAAAACAGGAAACAAAAAAGAACCTTAAAAATCACTCCTAAGACATGCAGTGACAGCCAGCAGCTCAGTTAGATCACCTCCACTGATAAGGGCTAGTGGGATTGCCTACTACCATCTATTCTTCAGGATTACCTGGGCAAGGAGAACAGAACAACCGATCTTTCCATAGCCTGATCCTATAATCCCACAATTTGCCTCTAAGCCTTTTGGGTAAAAAGGTCTGGGATGCCAGGAAAAACTTCCCAGCACTTCACACTTTCCAAAGTGACCTTGATAAAAACAGGGAAGTGACAATTTCTAAGCTCATCTCAGGGGAGCAGGGGACAGGGAAGCCCCTATCAGGTGACAGAGAAACTGTCTGAGTCTCCTTTGAAAGTATAAAAGATAACTTTGTCAAATATTCAAAAGCAGTCTTCAAAACTCTCATTTCTATCCATGTCTACTCATTTTTATTGAGATACAAAACCTGTCCTCATTTGTACAGTGCTAGGCACTTGTTGCAAAATCATTTCAGTCATTAAATAACACCCAGGATGAAGTTCAGAAATTAAACCTGATATTTAGCAGGACCACAAAGAACTGAAAAGGGCTTCCTCTTTCCGAAGCCACACTCTCCAGCTATCCTAAGGGGTAATGTTTCAGTGCATTCTAACCGGATGTGCTGAATCTCTCATTCATAGAAGTTTGGCCCTTGATATGAATATAAATATGGGTGAAATATGTAAGTACACTGAATGAAAGGAAAAAGCCACATCAATTCCCCAACATTCTTTCCAATTCTCATGGATCTTTTCCTGCACCTGGCACTGTAGTCAAGAAAGTCCTTTTGTTTGTTTACTGAAACATAAATCTGCCAGGAAAGCCTAACTCGAAATTACTGTTGCATTTCTGATGGAAAGCTGCCACATAATTTAAATTTCAACAGCTCTACGGGTTCCCATATTTCTTATTTGTGATTTGCCACCTCACAGGCGAAGTGCATTGTACTATCATTTTAATAAATAGTTTCAGAGTGAAGGTTGTTTTTCTTTGTGTTCAAACTCCATCTGTTTATTATTGCTTTTTTTTTCTTTCTTTTTACTGACACATCCTGAGATCCAATAAAGGGCTTTGAAAAGTCATTTCATTTCAGAGGTAGCCATCACGTTTCAACAGCCAATAAAACAAATGACCAAACAGAATGATGTCTTCAAACTGCCAAAGAGGCGGTGAGTGAGTGACTGTTCTGGTTTTGTCGCTTTGTCTAGAGGAAAGGACAGTGGTGATTCCCCTTGTTTAGCCACTTAGATGTGAGTAAACATTATTTTTCAGAAAATCAGTTTTGTTGGATTTTGTCATCAACGAAGTATTTTCCCCGTAATGGTAGATAATTACCTAGTATATGTGGGAAAATGGGAGTCCATCTTCAGGATAGAGATGGTACTTAGATACAGACTGAGTCCAATTGGATTCACGGTCCAAGCTATGAAGAGATGGATATCAAGCGACTTTTAATCTTGTATTAAACAAAAGATTAAACTGTCAGTATTACGATGAACCACCGTGACGAGCCCTATGATGGAACCACACTCTTAGAGCCGCTTCTAATGATATGTATGCAAGGAATAGATTTTTCTTGATAACGCATGTAATTAGAGTACAGAACAAAACGTTCTGTTCAAATTCATGACATGTCCAACTAATAAAGAAAGAGAGGATAAGGTCCTTACTATTTATTTGCATGAAAAAGCTTCAATACAGGACATACTTTAGAGAAATTAGTTTTTAATCTAGGTGACCAGATGAGATTTTGACCCTGAACTGTTTTTTTTGAGTTGACCTGTGAGAATTTATGCAGAGATAAGGCTGAGGAGCTTACAAGCCAGACAGGCATTGCTTTTTTCATTAATTCCTGAATGTCTCATATAGTCAAGAGAAGCAGAAAATTGGTCCTTTTAAGAGCCCACTGCATGAGAATTTGCTTTTATGAAACATAATCAGCAAGAGTTGATAGGAATCTTAGCAGGAATGTATTCTTTTTAAATTTAGACATTCAAGAAGTTAGATACATTGATTCAGCAGTGATGGTTCTCCACTGACCTGTATAAAACAGAAATCTGCAGTTGTATATTGTTATGAATATATTTGAGAGGTCTCCTGCTATCATACGATTAGCTTTTCAGGGTGAATTACAGACCACACAATGGGTGCTTGAAAGAAAGCTTTACATCAACTCTTGTGCTTGTTGTTCCATGATAAGGGTTGGTGTCACATCGACTGGTTATACACAAGAAATTGCTTTTAAGTCTAGAAGTTTTTTCCTTGTTTTTAAAAATAACCTATATCAACATTATCCATGCAATATATTATGTAACTGCAGAAATCTAAACTTAGGAAGCAATAAAAAAATAGATAAGCATAAGATAAAAGGCAAATGTATCAATCTTGTGTAGCTAACATCACTTGAAACACTAACAAGTAAGAGTAACTGTTCTATTCCTCACACAGATATGAAATATGAAAGTGGTGTGGCTTCTGTTGGCAAGAGACACCAAGTTCCACTCAAATGCTCCAGCTAGATACAGAGGGGTCATCTTTGCTTCCTCCTTTTACCTTTCGTTCCACTTCCAAGCCATCAACGAGTTCTGTCAGGTCTCCCTTCCAACATGTACCATCAAGTGGTCAATCCTTTCCAGCTCCATCCTGGACCAGATCATCATCCCTGGTTGCCTGGTGTCCTAAAAAATTCTTTGTTTTGTTTGGAGGTCATCTCTCTGTCTCTAGTCCCCTTTATTCCATCTTTCATAGAGGGAAGAATCAGATTAAGTTGATCTAGCTTAAAATCTTCACTGTCTTCCCATTGCACTTAGAGTAAGTCCAAATGTATTAAATTCAGAGCCTCTATAATCTAGTTTCTGCCTCTCTATCTAACCTTGTTTCCCATGGAGCCAACAACAGTGTACCCATACCTGTTGGCCATCCTAAATTCTTTCTTATTTCAAGGCATGGTTTTCTCTATGTTTGGACTATGTTTCATCCTTCTCTTTTTCTTATACCTCAGCTAAAATAGCTTCTCCTTGGAGAGATCTTTCTTCACTGCTATATTTGCAGTAGATCTTGTCCCATTCGGCAATTTCTTTTGTTGTACTTCTCAAAATTTACAATGATTTTGCTTGTTGACTTTTTCTTTGTCCATCTCCCCCCAAAAATATCAGTGTTGTGAAGACAGGGAAAATGTAACTGTTGCACTGACATAGTAAGTCCTCCCTCAGCATTTGTTGAATGAATATATTTATTAACTTATTGCAACTCTGCTTTCATAGATAGAGGCTGCAGAAATATAGAAATGCAAATAAATTCCAGGGGAAGGGAATTGTCCTTGATTTAGTTCATGTTCAGGAAGCACAGGTTTTCTTTTTTTTCCCCTACTGTAACATAAATGTTCAATTCTACCTAATTTTCACAAGAGGAAAGTAAAAGAAATAGATATTCTCACACATCACAATCATAAAGCTTACTCAAAGTGTCTATATATTTTTTTTATTTGTGAGTGGGTGATTTTCCTCTGGAAGTGAGCTAAACCCTTTTGGAAGTTTTCTATCTCTTTGGGGCCACTTAAGTAACAGGAAGATACTAGAGTTGTTAACGGTCCCAGAGTGTCACATTTATTGCCAAAGAATATGTAAGCTGACTGTACTCATTGTGTGCATTCACTGTACAAAACAACCATAACAGGCTTGTAAAGAAATGAGAAAGTTCTTGGTTGACATTATTGAAATCTCTTACATATCAAGCTACAATAAGAGAGCTGAAGAAACCATTTTCTTTTTAAAAAAATTTTTAATGTTTATTTATTTGAGAAAGACAGAGAGAGAGAGAGAGAGAGAGAGAGAAAGAGAGAGAGAATGAGCAGGGGAGGGTCAGAGAGAAAGGGAGACATTGAATCTAAAGCAGGCTCCAGGCTCTGAGCTGTCAGCACAGAGGCTGATGAAGCACTCAAATCCATGAACTGTGAGATCATGACTTGAGTGGAAGTCGAACGCTTAACTGACTGAGCCACCCTGAAGAAACCATTTTCTAACCATAAATAAGGAAAAAAGGATTTTGTGGACAAATGTTCTTTAAGTGAATAAAATATTTTACATCATCCTTCCATTTTATTTTGAGCACTATTTTCTTACTATTATTCATTGCTCAGAGGAAAACTGGAAAGCAAGTAAAAAAGAGTTAATGAATAAACTACCACTACACGTATTAACCTGGCAGAATTGCCTAAGGTATGAATTTTATTCCATGTAATTGAAAACTTAGCAAACATGGACATAATAAGGGACACAATGGAAACTTCATGGAAATGTTAAATACAAAATGGATGACTTTGAGGGAATATTTCCAACACCAATTGTTAAAAGTACACTCTTTTCTGCATTTAGGGATAATTTAATATCAATTTTTGTAAGCATGGCTGAAACATAATTGAGTGGAATGTTCTTTCCTGTAACCTAGGAGCAGATACTGTCAAATATAACTAATCCAGTCAAATATAACAGTCTATCCAGTCAAGATTAAGCCAATCGGGAAATTCTGACCTCATCTGGTAGAAGGGAATCATCTCTTCCCAAAATGCTTCCCATCATGAAAGAAGGGATTCCGACCAACCAGATGCAGTGTAGCACAGGTGGACACAGAGGCATTGATAGGGTCTCTGTGGTTCACCATACTTTCCTGGCTTTGACATGGTTACTTAGGCACACACACGAATCTGTGAATTTGTGCATCCACATATTCCTGTGCCCACATTTCGCTATACTTGTGTGTCAGAGGGAGTAACCGAGTAATACTGCAAAATTTTGGGCTTTAGTAGGCAATAGTGGTAGAGTATCACCAAGTCTCTTTCTAGATCAAAAAGATCCTTACTGGTTGGACTTAACTAGCTTGTTCCCCACCAAGGAAAGGGGTTTGAAAATTATCCTGTGTCTGCAGCTCAGGCAGAACAGAGATCTCAGGAGAGAGACAGAAAGCTATCGGACTCTATAGTCAGAAAGAGAAGTCCTTCTGCAGAGTCATAAAGGCACCTTCCTTCAAATGACAGGGGAGAAATCTCCCCATTCACCAGCTAATCTGAATCTGAAGCTAGAGTTCTTCTGGTGCAGCAACAAGATTACCATGATAAGGAATTGGCTACCCTCGCACATCCCAGGGTGAGACAAGAATGACAGATATTTAGAGAAGATTAGACCTACTAACAACCGAACTCTTCAGCAGCTGATAAGAAAACAGAAGAAAAATGAAATACTAGAGCCTTATTGTAACCACATATGCACACCTACATGCACAAAACACATGCACACACACAGATGTATGAATATACATCCACACTCCTGCACACACTCACAAATATGCACACACATACACTAGTTGGGATATACTTATACCAAAAACAATTGTTTCTCTGAAATTTATATTTAACTGGGCATCCTGTATTTTCTCTGGCATTTCTACCTCCATATCTATTTTAATTTTGAATTCCAGTCTGCTTTGCTGGCCACTGCAGGAATTTAAACTCAGCAGATCCTAAGACAGGGTTTCAGGAACACATGAGTGATTGAGAAGGCTCACAGAAAAAGAGAGCCAGGGCGATGGGGCAGAATAGAGCTATGCAAGGCCAGGTTCTAAGCTAGACCCTAGCTTTAGCCTAATCCCGAGGAAAGCTCTAAATCACAAACTAGACCCCATAGTTAGTCCCACTTTGAAGCAAGGACGAGTGATCTTTTGAGACCTACATTGGGCATTTACTGTAGGCAGCCCCCAGAACTGAGAATAACTTTCTAGGGGAGACTAATCTTTTTTGCTAATAATTCTCTGGTGAAGAAGGTAAATGTCAGCCATCAGCAACAGCATTCATAGCAGGTGGGAGATAAGGGAACCTTCTTGGTAAAGAGGATCTTGGCATCAACATCAACTATAGATATCCTAGTTGTAGGTAGCCAGCTGGACTACAGGGACCATCTTTCCATGTTCAAAATTTACTCATGATTTTGATGTTCCAAAAAGGCAGCACCATTTACTGAACTGTCTGGATGTACTACACACCACCAACACAGCAATAGTAATACCTAAAGCTATGCATTTCTTTATAATATCTATATGACCTTTATCTGTGATCCAATCTAATTTAATCCAGCAAGCAGTTACTGAGCACTTATGATGTGCAAATCATGTATCCTTTGGTCTTCTTCTCAAGTACTCTGTGACATAAGCAAGCTAGATCTCCTTAGCCTCATGCTTAGCACATTAGAGAACATAAAGTCTACCAAATATCCCATTAAATATCATTGATGGCCTTTGTAGAGGTTAATTTGCTTTCCCAAAGTTACAAAGCTGAAATGTGGATAAGTCAGAACTTAAAAGCAGGTTTTCTGAGACTCCCTTTGTTTTTGAATAAGTATTCAGACCAAAGTATTCCCAAGTGGGCATTTATAAATAATAAGCATGATGGTCCTAGAAAGGTAAATAGAAACTCATCTGGTAAGTTTTAAAAGTATTAATTTTGCAAGAAATTGGATTCCTAAAAAGTTGCAAAGTTGGTACAGAGATGTCCCTATATCTTGCTTTGTCAATGGTTACATCTTACCTAATTAGTATAGTAACAAAATAAGGAAAATGGGGAAATGTGTATGTTATACTTCTATCTCATCTTACCACATGTGTAGATTTATATAACTACTGCCACAAGCAAGAAACAGAACCATTCCATCTCCACAAAGTATTCCCATATGCTACCCTCTTATCATCACACTTAGCCACACTTTTCACCATTCTGAACACCTGGAAAATACTAATCCCTGTTTCTCTCTCCATAACTTTCTCATTTTGATAATCTTACAGAAGTGGAATCATATAATATGTGACCTATTGTAATGGGCTTTGATCACTTAGCATCATGTCCTTGAGTTCTATCCAAGGTTAATACATTTATCATTCATTTATTCCTGTTTTATTCCTGAGTGGCATTCCGTGACATGAATCTGCAACATTTTGTTTAACCATTCACCTACTAAAGAATGCTGCAGTTGTTTCATTAGTTTATCTATTGTTTTGTATTCAATTTCATTAATTTCTGGGCTTATACTTGTTATTTCTTTCCTTATACTCACTGTGGGTTTAATTTGTTCTTATTTCTCTAATTTCCTAAATTGTTAAGACTTGATTATTGATTTGAGGCTTTTCACCTTCTCTAATTCCATGGGTCATTTAGAAGTAAGTTGTTTATTTAGTTTCCAAGTGTTTGGAGATTTCCCTGTTATCTTTATGTTTTTCATTTCTAGTCATGAAGAACACACTCTGCATGGCTTTAATTCTTTTAAGTTTGCTGAGGATTGTTTAAGGCCCAGATTATGGTCTATGTCAGTGCCGTCCCATGAATGCTTTAATAAAATGTGTATTCTGCTGCAGTTAGCAGGGGGGGTTATGTGTATTGACTAGATCCTGCTGGTTGATGGTGTTGATGATATATCCTTGCTGACTTTCTGTACAGTTGTTTTTATCAATTGTCATGAAACAGATGGTGAAGTCTCCAGCTATAATTGTGATTTGGCCCATTTCTCCTTTCAGTTTGTTCAGTTTTTCCTTCACATATTTTATGACTGTAGTGTTTGGAGAATATTTAAATGGGTAACTACATATTCTTAGTGGATTGACTTTTATCATATATACTGTCCCTCTCTGCCCCAGGTAATTTTATTTGATCCAAACTCTACTTTGTCTGCTATTAATATAGCCACTCTTGCTTTATTTTTCTTTACCTTTCCCTCTCTTCTTTTCACTTTATAAATTAGAGTTTTATTCGTATATAATTCAGATACCATAAAATATACTCTTAATAAAGTGTACAGTTCAGTGGTCTTAAGTATGATCGCAGAGCTGTACAACCATTATGGCTACCTAATTTTAGTACATTTTGGCCACCAAAAAGGAGACCCATAATCATTCCTCCCTCCATCCAGATCCTGGAAACACTAACTTAACTTTCTGTCACATGGATTTGCCTATTCTGGACATTTCATATACATGGAATCCTATAATATATAGCCTTTTGTAACTGACTTTTTCCACCTAGCATAGTGTGTTCAAAGTTCCTTCACGTGGTAGCATGCATCACCACTTCATTCCTTTTCACGTCTGCATTATACTCTGTTATATGGCTACACCACATTTTAAAAGCCCTATTATTCAAACCCACACTGTTCAGATTTGAGTGGGACTTAGGATTCTTCTATGATCTCATTAGAGAACCCACTTCCCTTGCTCTAAAATCTTCTGTCGTGGCCACAGTCGTTTCACTAAAATGTCTCACAGTTAGAAATGTTCATCTTATTGCTGGACATCGAAAGCCAGTCTTTGCCTAGTGATTTTTGCCAAAATTAGAAGCTAATCACAAATTTTTGCAAGTTTCACTGTTTTGTTCTAAAATTCCTTCAAGCCTTTGCTCATCTCTCAGTTAGGTTTAATCTTGAGTATTTTATTTATTTAAAAAAAATTTTTTACATTTATTTATTTTTGAGAGACAGAGTACGAGTAGAGGAGAGGCTGAGAGAGAAGAAGACACAGAATCTGAAGCAGGCTCCAGGCTCTGAGCAAACGTTCAGCACATAGCCTGATGCGAGGCTCAAACCATGAACCGTGAGATCATGACCTGAGCCGAAGTTGGATGCTTAACTGACTGAGCCACATAGGCACCCCATAGTCTTGAGTATTTTATAGGTGGTCTGTTATTTAATGATTCTCAGAGAAGCCCAACTATGTTAATCTCTTGTAACATCTACGTTGCTAAGATAACCATATTTAAAAATATTAAATATAAGCCATACATGATAACTGCATCCTAAGTTTAAGTCTGTGATTGGTGAGTTGGTGTATCCACAGGTTACCACAGGAATGAAAAAGCATACTCAAGATAAGAGCATAATTATAGAAACTGTTCATGCAAAAAAAAAAGTACTTGCAGAGAACTATTTACAAAAGAGATATTGTAAGAATAAAGCATTAATAGCAGCACACCTGTCACCATACCCAGGCCTGCAAGGACAGAAGAGCAGATACCACCATCTGGGAGGGGAGAGTCCTGCAGAGAAGTCCACTTTGAGAGCAGTTTAGAGAAAATGCAGGCCAAGGCAACCTCAGAGGAAGGAGGGATAATTATCCAGATATCTTTTTTCTCCTCTAAACTTTTCTTAGGGCTCCTAATGGTTGAACTTAGAAGGAAGTCGGGGGACAAGGAAGCTGACATCAGCCTCTCAGGATAGGAAGCCAGGTTAAAAAAAAGTACACACGGGATCTGGAGGGAAAGACTGTATTCAGCTTGGGAGGTTTGTTTATTAGTATCCAGGCAGAAATAAGAGCAGATTCGTTAGTCAGGATGCTGGGAGAATATCTGAGAATCAATTCTTGAGTCCTACCAATTACTCAGACTGATATTATCTGAGAAAATTTAATTTAATTTTTTAATTAAATAATTAGAAAATCATAATTTGTATAAAAATTCATGCCTATGAAATACTGATAAAGCTTTTTATCTAGTGTCCCTATAGCCAAAATATATGAGGTAACCTGGGCTCATGGCTTCAGTTTACTTCACGACAAATTTACCTGAGAAGGTAATCATGATATTCAGACAGAAACTATTGAATAATTTTTGGAATCTTCCAGTTTCTCATCCTCAGCTTCTGCCATGCTTTCTGGCATCTCACACCTATCTCTTATTCACCTTATAAGAGCCTGGAAAAAGAAGGTGAAAAAGGGAGCATAGCACTGCTTTTGTATTCCTACTTTCTCACTGATTTCAGATAACTAAGTAAATATATGCATTCACCGGCTTGAATATTATAATATTTTTAATTTTCTAAAATGTTGCACAATTGGGAAACCCTTTTTATTTTTAGCTTCTATGAGCCCACAGAACTACAGGATCACATTTAAAAGCAGCCTGACTTTATCTTTAGTACTCAATATGATTTTTAGATATAACACAATTACCACAAGCTATGAGATACAGGAAGCATCTCAAACCCTATGACCCGTGACTGATATTAATGCCAATATCTTCCCATGGAATAGAAGGACACTGAGAAAATAGGAAATGGGAATAAAAAGATGGATTGGTGATTACAAAAAAAGGCAATAGACTAAAAAACCTCTATCTTCTTAGAGGATGCACCAAAGTCAACATACTTCATGAGATAATGTGCTCCAGAGGGGAAAGGAGGGAGGGCAATGTGGAGAAACAACGGCCCAGGGCACTGATGTTAGAGGAAATGGAACTTCCAGAGAATAGCGTGTCAAGAGATGCCATTCAGCACCAGCTGTCAGCACAGGACAATGGAGAGGAAGCAGAGAAAAGGAGCTGTCTTTTGGAAGAGTATTAAGCAACATATTGAAAAAATGTATTAGCTACTGAAAAGTACTGATTTTGAGACAAGTTTGTACTTTACTGAGGAGGACATAGATACTATTAACATTTTAGTAGATATGAGACCATACTGTACCATACCAAATCAACGTTGTCAGTAATTAACTCTAGTGAAATTATTTCATTTCTAATGTTAGATTCTTCCGATTAGAATAATTGTCTAAGTAAGAAAAGACAGATGGTACCTTACTCTTATATTCACTTATTCTAATTTCCAGTATTGTCTAATTTGTCTCTTTATTAGTAGATAAAGTACACTATCACATGTTTTTATGTTGAAAAATACATAATTTTAATGAAATATGGCAATGGATATTCTTGAAAGTTTTATGGTTTCCTGTGAGTTTGTGTTTCCTCTGACACTTGGTTGTAGAAGAGTCAGGTAAATTATCAAATAAGCCAATTAGGGGCTTTCCTTAACACTGAGACATGAACAATAGAGTCAGTAAGAGAGTTTTATGCAGGGTATTCTTTTTCTTTTCTTTTTTTTCAGGGAGAAAGAGAAAGAGCAGGGGAGGGGCTGAGGGAGAGAGAGAGAGAATGAGACTAACTTGGGGCTTGATCCTATGACCCTGGGATCATGACCTGAACTGAAATCAAGAGTTGGATGCTCAACAACCGAGCCACCCAGGTGGCCCAGGGTATTCTTTTTTCCACTGCCCTCACCCATCATCAATGAATACTCTATTGATTATGAAAATAAAATTTAAAACCACTGACTCCCCAGCATGTTATTTACTTTACCCTTTTATTATCTAAGAAAAAAAAGAAAACCTTATCCATTTACTAAATGGGACTCGATATGCAGTGACAAACACCACATGGTTTGGGACTGCACTCTGCATCTTGAAGAGGTCCCTAAGACTGCTATATTTAACATGAAAAATATTTATGTACAAAATTTCTACCCATATAGTAAATATCAGTGGCATGAAAATACTTAGAAGGCGTTGGTTTCCATTATAAACTATTACATCAAAAAAGATGCATCAACTGTTATGTCTTGGCCAGGATACTATGAAATCAAGTTTGTTTATAAAAGTCTTCTTTGGGGGCACCTGGGTAGCCCAGTGGATTAAGTATCCAACTCTTGACTTCTGCTCAGGTCCTGATTCCACAGTTCTTAAGTTCAAGCCCTGTGTCAAGCTCTGTGCTCCCAGTACAGAACCTGCTTGGGATTCTCTTTCTGCCTCTCCCTGACTTGCACTCATGCTCTCTCTCTTTCAAAATAAATAATTAAACTTTTAAAAAAAAAAGTCTTCTTTGCAATTACATATTTCATTTCATATTTTTCTCTTCAAAATTTGCTTCCGGTTTTAAAACAGAGTCCACTTTCAGCTCCAGGGTGAAACTTTCCATTTGGGAGAAGGCAATGAGGGGTTTGTAAATGATTCCTGAATGTGATGGGCATGGCCAGACTGTTTTTCATGTAGTGATGACCTAGCTTCTGTACAGCTTCATGTCTTGAGCCTGGCAAAGGTATTTAGATACTTGATTGAAGAATATGCCATGTGATATATGATCTTGATATGCTGCATGCCTCTTCATGTGGGAAATATCACCTGTGACAAGCTGCATGAGCTTTCCGAGGGAAGGAGCTTGAAAGCCACCAGGAAACCTAACCCTGGATGAAAGACATACGATGTTGATGGTATCTGACATCAGTAGTTTGGATATTCTTCTTTCATTCTAAGCAATAGCAAAATGGGGGGAAAGAATATATAGCTTTTGAAAATATAAAGCCAAAACAGGCCTAAGATCTACACTTCTCCTCAGAAAACTGTGGTTTAGAATGGTAAGAATATTTTCATTCCCAAGAAAACACTGGATTAAGCAAAGAGATCAAATCTACCCCTTTTCACAAGAGCATTCAAAAATCTATGCAATGTTTCTGAAAGTATGCTACCTACTGCTCAGAGAGTTTCCATGGTAACCTTATTTGTTCCATGACATAATCATCCCCCATTTCTGTGCCATTCATTGTCTTCAGCAGTTGTACTACCTGGCTTTTAGTAACTGCACACCAAGCTCTTATAATAGAAGAGATGAAATGCTTGATGAATTCCAGAGAAACAGAAACACATTTCTTCCCAGTGTAGCTTGTCTTCAAGCAAAGTTTTAGGTCCATGAAAAAAAAAAATGCCATTAAGAAAACAACACTATTCATTTTAATAGACATATGCTTTGTAAGTAATCATTAAAAAGGCCAGATGAGCCAGTGTTTATAAATTCATATTTTTAGTTAGAGTGTTTGACTACTCCATAGATCTTGTCCTCTGCCTAATTGTTCCTTTAAAATATTTTGATTTATTGTGATAATTGGAAGCTAGGGTAGACCATTCATTGAATACAAATAAATCTGAGTAAACCCAGCTATTAGTTAACAGCGTTAGAAAAGAATGTCTTGTATCTACATGCTAAACATATAATTTCTAATATGAAGTTATACCTTCTTTGAAGCCAAAGTTACCAGTAATTAAAAGACATAGCATCTAGGATGAATTTACCCTATATAGCGTTTTTTTTTTTAGATTGTATAGTATTTTTAAACAAATTGTAATTAGTCACTAACATCTGAAAATCAAGATATTTTATATTAGATCAAGGTTATCATTGATATCTGGTAAAACATAGAAAGTTCCCTCAACATTAGTCTCATGTCACCTCTTGGCAACACTGAGCCTGTGATTGGCAGGGACTCATCACAGCTGCCCCTTTAAGCAGGGGTGAGTTATCTGGTTTGTAGTTCCTTATCCAGCTCATTCATTCAGATACTCATTTATACACACATTTAACAAATATTTCCTAAGTATTTACCATGTGCCACAAAACATTTTGCTAGATTCTGTGCTCCTAGAATGTACAATCTAAGGGGGAAATAGAGGGTAAACTGTTCTATAAAATTACAAATTTAAAAGAATGCAATGAGGAAAAATGTGAGGGTGCTATAATCATCTGCCAGGGAGTCCTGAAGGTCCTGGGGGTGAAGCAAAAAGATCAGAGGTTTCCTGAAGAAGCAAATCTCCAAGATGAAATGTGAAAAACCAAGAGGGGTTAACTAGGACAAGTGTGCTCTAGAGAGAAGGAAAAGAAGGAGGGGAGGCAAAGACAGGATGGAATGTTCTCGGATCTAAGAGGAAATGGCTGGCACAAAATGAGGCTGAAGCAGATATACACAGGATCAGACCAGCAATTTTGTGGGTCATGTTAAAATCACTGGCTTTTGGGGGCACCTGGGTGGCTCAGTCGGTTGAGCGTCCAGCTTCGGCTCAGGTCATGATCCTGCAGTTCGTGGGTTTGAGCCCCACATCAGGATCTGTGCTGACAGCCAGCTCAGAGCCTGGAGCCTGTTTGGGTTCTGTGTCTCCCTCTCTCTCTGACCCTCCCCTGCTCACACTATCTCTCTCTCAGAAATAAATAAAACATTAAAAAATTTAAAAATAAATCACTGGCTTTTGTCTTTAAGAGCAGTGAGTGGACACTAAGGACTAAGGTAACAAGAGGACTATGTTTTAAAATTATCATTCTGATTACTGAGTGGAAAAGGTTTTGTAAGGGGCAAGTATGGAAGCAATTGAAGATAATATGCACTAGAGTTGACCTTATAGAAAGGGCTTCAAATATTGATGGTGCAGGGGCACCTGGACAGCTCTTGATTTCTTGATCTCACAGTCGTGAGCTCAAGTCCTGCTTAAGAATCTCTCTCTCTTCCTTTGTCTCTCTCCCCTGCTTGAATTCTCTCTCTCTAAAATAAAAAAAAATGACATGGATATTAAAAGCTTGAATGATATGAGAAATGGCACAAGACCATAAAGGGAGACCTTTGGTTTGGTGCTCCAGATCTACTTCACCCTGCTGTGTACCCAGGAGGCTGACCCACATGGACTTCATCTGCAGGCTCCCTCATCTGCTACATTCTGGTTATTTTCAGCTGATGGGGGTCCCACTTACAGGAGATCCGGGGGTGGTCTCAGGCGAGTGACATCAGGGCATTTATTTACCCAGCGCCCTCCCAGCTGGACTGCAGCGGTTGCATTCTTCCAAAGAGCATGGCTCTTGTCAGACTGTAGTCTTTCCACTTTCCTTTATCTTTCCCTTTCGTTGCCCGTCAAGCTTAGGGGCAGTGATGGTATTCTACTGGTGCGCAAACAAGGATTTCATCACTCATCGTTAGTTTCCACACACTCCTGAACAGTCCTTTCATTTAAACTCTCTTTGGGTAACCCCATTTGAATACGCCATTTGTTTCCTGCCAGGGTTCTTGGACTTAACCTAAATCATGAGCATTAGTTGGAAAAAAGTCCAGCTAGGAGCTTTTTAAAACTCCTAATCCTCGTTACCTTCAAAGGTGAAGAGACAGAAGAAATGATAATTAAACCACAATGACAAACCTAAAAGAAAAGCTTTTAAGATGAATCATTCTGCCCATTCTGTCTCCTATAATGAGGTCAAGAAGGCATCAAGAACACTTAAGCACACAAGAGATATGCTGAAAGGGAATTGAAGCAGATGCTGTTTTGTAGCAAACACTGTTTTGTAGCTGATGCCGTAGTGTGTTGCACAGATACCCTCTTCATTCCTCCATCTCAGTTACTTGGAGTGTTGGTGGCTGATGGGTCTCAGCTGAGTTGCACTCCAGGCCATGCCTTTGCTCAAACAAAGCCTGCAAACAAAGACTGACTGATGGCATAGAAAGGCCCAAGTAGGTCAACTCTGACCTGAAGCTACCTAGCTTCATTCAGGCTAATGTTTCGCTGCAACCACAAAACCTCCTTTCTGCCTAGTCCTTTCCACACTCTTCACAGACACAGATCCCAGAGGCACTCCCCAGTAATTTTCCTACATGCTAATCTCTACTTCATTCTGCTTTCTGAACTACCAGACTTAAGACAGGTATTACGAACCATTTTCTTATACAGATGTAAAAACACCAAATGTTAGAATTTTAAGTTGAGGTATGAAAATCAAAACATATAGTGAGGGGGAGCCTGGGTGACTCAGTTGGTTAAGCATCCGCCTTCTGCTCAGGTTATGATCTTGAGGTTCATGAGTTAGAGTCCCACATTAGGCTCTGTGCTGACAGCTCAGAGCCGGGAGCCTGCTTCAGATTCTGTGTCTCCCTCTCTGCCCCTCCCCAACTCATGCTCAGTCTGTGTCTCTCTCAATAAACATTGAAAAAAGTTTAAAAATATAGTGAGTTTAATAAACATTCACACAATGTACATACTTTTAAAAAAGGTTACTTATTTTAAGAAAGAGAGTGAGAGAGAGAGTGTGTGAGCAGGGGTGAGGAGCAGAAACAGAAGAGAGAGACTCCCAAGCAGGCTCTGTGCTGTCAGCACAGAGCCCGTTGAGGGGCTCAATCCAGTGAACTATGAGATCATAAGCTGAGCTGAAATCAAGAGTTGGATGCTTAATCAACTGTGCCACCTGGGCACCCCATGATGTTGACACTTTTAATATGGATTTCTATGGTAGGAACTAGAGGTAGCCAATTTGTCTTTTTATAGAGTTACTGGAGACACAAATCCTGTGTTAGAAGAATAACATACAAAGTAGTGTTATTCTAAGGCTCATTAAGATAAATGACTTTTTGAGACATGTGCTCCATGGAGCTCTACCTACCTCACTAGGCTGTGGAAAGGCAGCAATGATAGCTGGCATGGTAGGTATTTCCCCAGGATATTTGTAAGTTTAGCCACTGTTTTATTAGCTCTTATTCCAAACCAGGTCTTGTCCTAAGTGACCCATGTGCATTGTCATACGTAATTCTTAAAATAACCATTTGAGATAGATGATTTTATTATCCATACAAGTGTGGTAGAGGAGAATCAAGCCAAGTTCAGGCCACTGAACCACCCTGGGCATCAGCTTCCACAGCTGAAAATGGGCATGACAACTGGCTACAGATATGTGGTGGTGCCTGAATGGGATACAACAGGCTTAGAGAAATGCTTTCGAAGGTAAGTTATTACGCAAACATTACAAATAATAATCACTGTAGTTTATGTGGGTGTGAATGAGCGAGGGAGTGCATCTATGTTGGAGAAAGGGAGAGAGAAAGAATTAATATTCAACAGATTAGCAGATGGAAGCCTTCATTTTTAAAAAAATTTTTTAATTTTTAAAAATGTTTTATTTATTTCTGAGAGAGAAAGAGAGAGACAGCATGAGTAGGGGAGGGTCAGAGAGAGAGGGAGACACAGAATCTGAAACAAGCTCTGAGCTCTGAGTTGGCTGTCAGCACAAGGCCCAGGGTGAGGCTTGAACTCACGAACGTGAGATCATGACCTGAGCTGAAGTTGTACACTTAACCGACTGAGCCACCCAGGTGCCCCAGGGTACCTTCATTTTTTAAAAAAGTTTACTTATTTATTTTGAGAGAGGGGCCTACAGAGAGGGAGAGAGAATCCCAAGCACGCTCTGTGCTGTCAGCACAGAGCCCGAAGACAGGGCTCAATCCCATGAACTGTGAGATTATGATTTGAGCCAAAATCAAGAGTCGGACACCCAACCAACTGAGCCACACAGGCGCCTTTGGCACCTTCATTTTTATCTCTGAGCAACAGTGATACAGGAATCAAATTTACATTTCAAATAATTCATTTGACAGGAACAAGATGATCATATGTCATTAGGAAGAAAAAAGTGGGGCATCAGAAAGAAGAGCTGAGACATACTTTAGAGAGCATTATGCTAAGCGAAATGAAGAGAAATACCATATGATTTCATTCATACGTTGAATTTAGGAAACAAAATAAATGAGGATAGGGAAAATACGAGAAAGAGGACAGACCAAGAAAACAGGCTATTAACTGTAGAGAACAAACTGATGGTTACCAGAGAGGAGGTGGGTGGGGGGATGGGTGAAATAGGTGACAGGGATTAAGGAGGTACTTGTGATTGAGCACTGGGTGATGTATGGAAGTGCTTAATCACTAAATTGTACACCTGAAACTAATATTGCTCTTTATGTTAAGTAACTGGAATTTAAATAAAAACAAACAAAATAAAATACAGAACATGCTTTCTGCTGCCCGCTTTTCCTTTCTAAAAACTGTACTGATATTATTCAAGGTAGAATGTAATCATTTCTATGTTCTACTGAGTAAACTGGTCCCCACGTTTCCTGCCAGTCAAGAATATGTTCATTTGACAATATTGTGCCTACTATCTTAAGAAAATTTACTTGATCAGAGGACTTTTCAGCCCTGCTGGTTCACTGTGGAGTGATAAAACACTAGCCACAAAGCCAAGTACATTTCTCAGCCATGTGCCACAGTGATTGGTGGGATTCGTGTCAGAGTTTTGTAAGAAATACAATACGTGTCATTTCTGTCATCTGAAGTGTTGGTTCCCTGGGAAACATTTATAACTAAGGCTGGTGTTCATGTGCAGGCTATGGAAGAAGAAGGCAGCTCCAAAGGGGAAATATGCTGAAAACCTGCCTGCATAAATTTGAGTTAATATTACTAACTGGGATGGATAGATCATTGTTCACAGGACTGGGTGAGAAAAACCAGTGTCTTAGAGCCTGAATTATAGGGATAGGAACATTGGTTCCTAAGCCCACTTCACATGCAAATGTAACACAGAAATTTCCATAGATTTTGTTCCGATATAAAAACAGATTTTTTTTTTTTTTGGTTGAGAGCCTTAGAGAAGGCAGTGCATGAAGTTGTAAAGTCTGCACTTCATAGGATACCAAGAATGAGAAAACTTCAAGGATAATTTTTCAGCAACCCAGGGGAGTGTTTAAGATTTTTAAGCATATGTTAGCTCCATAGTTTTGTCTACATCTAGACTCCAAAAGCCAAAAATCTAAAAAAGAGAACTTTCTAATCTGGGAATGGCTCCAAATGTCAATCATTCATTAATTCATTAAAAATAATCTCCTAGCATCTACTATATCCTTGGTTCTGTGCATAGGTTGAGTGCTAAAAAAAAAAAAAGTAAGACATAATTTTTTATCTTGAAAGTGTTCACAGACTTGAGAGTTATGATCTTAAGAGAAGTGTGTCCTCTATGTTTTTTCTGGAAAGTAGATATTTCTTGACTCATGTTTGTGCATCTCTCATGACAGTTACTGCAGGAGAATGGAAAGGAACTTAGGAAGGATGGGAGGAGAAGGGAAGAAGAGAGAGGATAAAAAAAATAAGACAAACAAATCCTTGTCATTATGACTGCTTGAGTGAAGCCAAATCTTATCCAGAATTGAGAGACAGTTACTCCAGAAGCAATGAGCTCAGTAATACTGTTGGATTGTTTTATCTCCCACTACCTATAATCCTCTCACCTTGAGATAATTTCCGAAAATAAATGGCTATATGTAAGCCCTTCTCAAACACTAGGTTTTTGGTGGGGGGCAATCTAACTTAAGACAAGTATCATTTAGACAAATTTTAGCTGAGACTGGCTCCACATCCACTGATCCCTGGCTAAAATTAAACACAAATAAGTAACAGATACTGTGGCCCAAAAACATATATCTATGAGACCTGCTCCAGCCTCCTCAGAAAGTAGTTCTAATTTTATTTTTATTTATTATTCAGCATGGTCCTGTGCACCAAGTCTTGAGGTGGCAAAAAAGCAAATGATAGCATCATAAGTCATTAGGGAAACTTAAATCTATTGAATTTCACTAGACATCTATTAGAATGGCTAAAATAACTATCAAAAAAATTCTGATAGTGCCAAGTGCTAGAGAGGAGGCACAACAATTGCAATTCTCAGACCTTACTGGTGGGAATGCAAAATGGTACAGCTGCTTTGGAAAGCAGCCTGGCAGTTTCCTATAAAGTTCAACATACATTTATTGGATTATACAATCCAACAATTCACTTGACCCAAGTATTTTTCAACTGACGAATGAATAAAAACCTGTGGCACATCTATGCAATTCAGCAATAAAGAAAATAATGAATTGCTGATACACATAACACACATGACTATCAGATGAGTTATGCCAAGTTAAAGAAGCCAGACTCAAAAGCTATGTACTATACAATTCCATTTATATGACATTATTACAAAGGCAAACAATAGAGACAGGAAACAGATTAACGATTTTCCATGGCTGGGGGTGGGGGAAGCACTGATGCCCAAAAGGAATGGGGAATTTGGGAATGCTATAGCTGTTCTATGTCTTGATTACAGTGGGGGGAACAGAACTATATTGTCAAAATCCATTGAAATTTACAATAATAATTATTACTTTGCATTTTATATAAATTACACTTCAATAATCCAGACTTAAATAAAGAGGTTAAGTAGCAAGCACCAAAAACATCCTTTAGGGTTTCACTTATTTTCAGTTTTATCTGAGATCCAAAGATACAGTTAGTTCTTTTTGGGCAAATATAGTTTAGAAGCTTACTTTCCATGTTAATAATACAATTATTAATATAGAGTTCACTGCTACACCAATAAGTGCACCCAGTGGAGAGCAATAAATATCATTCTTACTGAACAGGGAGAAAAAAATAAGTGAATATGAAGTAGGAAGGTGCCAAGTTGAGAAGTTAACAGCAAATTGCCTTGCTTTTCTCACTGACAGAGTATTGTTAGAAGATGTGAATTAAAAAGTGGGAAAAATATGTAGAACTGATGAAGAGAGGGAGAAATGGGATTAGTTAGAATGAAGAAAGATCTAAAAGAAGATCTAGCATTAAGAATCTAGAAATACTAGGGTGCCTGGGTGACTCAGCTGGTTAAGTGCTGACTTTGGCTCAGGTCATGATCTCACAGTGGGTTTGTCAGGCTCTGTGCTGACAGCTCAGAGCCTGGAGCCTGGAGCCTGCTTCAGATTCTGTGTCTCCTTCTCTCTCTGCCCCTCCCCTGCTCACGCTCTGTCTGTCTCTTAAACAAATGAATAAATATTTAAAAAGTTAAAAAAAAAGAATCTAGAAATATTAGCAGTAGTTATAGGCAGAAGCAAATACATACAAGCTGGAAACATTTTAATTCCAGTTCTTCTGACGGTCTGGTTGGAGAAAACTAATATATGCCATGTATCTCCCTCTTTTCTAGCTGTAGCTTATAAAAGCCTAAGAACAACCTCTGTATGGTTTTCCCCAATAGTTGCACCAATTTACATTCTTACTAGCAGTGCATAAATGTTTGCTTTTCAACACGTCCTTACCAACAGGTATCTCTTGTCTTTTTGATGACAAGGATTCTTACAGCTGTCAGGTGACATTTTATAACATATAAGTGTGTCAAGTCAACACACTGCATACCTTAAACATACACAATTGTGCCAATTATATCTCAGTAAAGCTAGGGGGGAAAACCTAAGAAAAAACCAGACTAGTCTTAATACAAATGGGCTTACAAGTAAGCACCCTATGATTACACCTGTAACGACTTCATCTTATGGATGCACATGGAACAGCTTCAGCTTTGTTGGGAAAGGCAGCCAAAGTTCTTTAAGCCACATGGTCAGGATACTAGTTTCCAGGAAACAAGTATCTGCTTGAGATAGATACACAGAACTATAAACATAAATGTGTGTGTGTGTGTGTGTGTGTGTGTGTGTGTGTTAGCATATACTAAAGACACTAGTCTGTTATCAGCTTGTTCTTTAGAAACAGCAGTACTAAAAGACCCTTTATAGAGTACAAAAGGTATGATGATAAGCCCAGAATTTATTTCAGAGAGAAAAAATAAATGTGATTGATGTAACAATCCTCAAGATAATGCACAAAAGTATTTAGCAGGACTCAATAGACAAATTGAAAGAGGCCTTCAACCATATAGCCATAGTCTGTTCCAATTAAACTGAACACATTTCCTAAATTAGCTGAATAGAAAATTAAACTATATTACAAGTAAATGGAAACAAGAACTCACATTTCAGTAATAGGTAATTCACACAGTTAGAGGAATAATTACTCATATACAAAGAGTGATTGAAAATAGCAATCTTAGAGGAAAATGTGAATCTTTACACTTGCAAAGAATAAGAGGTGTAGGGAAGAAAGTAATGTCCTTTAACCTATTAATATTCAAATGCAGCTTTTAAACCTCAATCAGAAACAAAGCAAGTGTTTCTTTAAGAAAAATATCTACCTTTATAATTCAGTGTTATAAAAGCAGTGCTTTTATTTTCAATTTCAAAAAAAAAAAATGACTATTTGAATTTGTAGTTAAAAACTTTCTCACTGGGGCACCTGGGTGGCTCAGTTGGTTAAGGAACTGACTTCAGCTCAGGTCATGATCTCATGGTTCATGACTTCGAGTCCCATGTCAGGCTCCATGCTGACAGCTCAGAGCCTGGAGCCTGCTTCAAATTCTGTGTCTTCCTCTCTCCCACCCGCCCACCCCACTTTCATGCTCTGTCTCTGTCTCCATCTCTCTCAACAATAAACATTAAAAATTTAAAAAAACCTTCACATAAAGAAAGTTACAGTCTTCACTAGTGGATTTTACAACACATTTAAAGAAAACAATAATACTAACCCAGATAAGCTCAGGCAGGAAATAGAAAAGAAAGAAATACATTTGAATTCATTTCATAAGACCATCATACCCCTGATATTAAAGCCAAAGATATGACAAGAGAAATCCAGATGAACATCCTTTATGAGCACATGTACAAAAATCCTTAACAAAATCTTAGCGAAATGAATATAGTTACTTATAAAAAGAATAATACATTGTGGCCTAGTGAAATTCATCTTAGGTACACAAGGATGGTTTAATATTAAAAAATCATTGTGGTTTATCATATTAATAAACTAAAAAAACAAAGGTCATATGTTCATCTCGATACATGCAGAGACAGCATTAGACAAAATTCAACATCTAATCAGGATAAAAACATTCAGGAAGAGTAAAGAAGGATCTTCTTCAATTGATAAAGGGCATCTACAAAAATGCTTTCAGCTAATATTCGTAAATATTTTGTTCCCCCTAAAACTAAGAACAATTCAGGGATGTCCCCTCAGCATTTATGTCTAACATTGTATCATATTACATTGTAGCTAACACTTTAAAGACAAAAATGAGAATACAAAAATACAGATTGGAAAAGAAAAAGTAAACTCTATTATTTCCAGATAGCATGATTGTCTTCATAGAAAATCCCAAGGGATCTACCCAAAGTGCTACAAGAATAAATAAATGAGAAACTTCTAGAAAAAAATACAAGATTTCCTAGGACACAAAAAGTATAAACTACAAAAGAGAATCTTGATAAACTGGACAGCATCAAAATTAAAATATAATAGGACAGTTTATGAAGCTGAAAATTACAGACTGAAAAAAAATACTTTCAAGAAATGTATCTGAGGGGCACCTGGGTGGTTCAGTCAGTTAAGCATCTGGCTTTGGCTTGGTTCATGATCTCACAGTCTGTGGGTTTGAGCCCCACATCAGGCTCTCTGCTGACAGCTCAGAGCCTGGAGCCTGCTTCAGAGTCCGTGTCTCCCTCTCTCTTTCTGCTCCTCCCCTGCACACTCTGTCTCTCTCTCTCTCAAAATAAAATAAAGACATAAAATATTAAAAAAAAGAAATTATCTGATAAAAAAAACTTTATTTAGGATTAAAAAAATTAATAACATTATGAAAAATACAATTAAAAATGGAACATATTTTAACGTGTAACGAAAGAAGACACACAAAGGCAAATAAATACATGAAACAATAATCAACATCATTATTCATTTGAGAAAAGCACATTGATAGAATCCCACTGATTTGCTAGTGGGAATGCAAATGATACAGACATTTTGGAAAAACACTGACAGTATCTCATAAAGTTAAGTGTATACTTATCCTATCATCCAGGAGTCCCTCTTCTGGGTATTTTCCCAAGAGAAATAAAAATCTATCTTCACACAGGGGCACCTGGGTGGCTTGGTCGGTTGGGACCCTGACTATTAATTTTGGCTCAGGTCATAATCCCAGGTTTGGAATCAGGCTCCATGATGGGCTTTGTGCAGAGCATGGAGCCTGCTTAAGATTCTCTTTCTCCCCACTCCTCCTCTTCCCTGCTTGTACTCTCTCTCTCTCAAGTAAATAAATAAATAAATAAATAAATAAATAAATAAATAAATAAAAATTTAAAATATGTATATTTCCACACAAAATTTGATATGCAAATGCCCATGTCATATTTATTCATAATATTTAGTAACTAGATATAAACCAAATCTCCATCAACTAAATAACAGGTAAGCAAATTGTGGCATGCAGAGGCAATATGATATTATTTAGTATTAAAAATGGATCTACTGGGGCGCCTGGGTGGCTTAGTCGGTTAAGCGTCTGACTTTCGCTTAGGTCATGATCTCGCGGTTCGTGGGTTCGAGCCCCGTGTGCTGACTGCCAGCTCAGAGCCTGGAGCCTGTTTTAGTCTGTGACTCCCTCTCTGACCCTCCCCTGCTCACGCTGTCTCTCTCTCTCTCTCCTAGAAATAAATAAAATATTAAAAAAAATGGATCTACTGATAAATGAACACCATCAATGAATGAATCCCAAGCATTATGCTAAAAAAGCCAGAAACATAATATACTTATTTCCAAAATACACGATATGCTAGGTCCTAGAACAAACTTTAACTAAATTCAAAAGGATAGAAATAACATACTGTATGTTCTCTGACCCTAATGAAATTATAAATCAATAGCAGGAAAACTGTCTAAATATGTGGAAATTTAAACAACATACTCCAAAATAACCAGAGGATCAAAGGAGAAATCAAAAGAGAAACAGGAAACACTTTGAAATGAATGAAAAGGACACAATTTACCAAAACTTATGCAATGCTGCTAAAGTAGTGCTAACAGAAAAAATTATAGCTACAAATTCCACTATTAAGAAGAAAATCTCAAGTCAATAACCCAGCCTACTACACCTTGAAATGGAAAAAAAGACTAAACTGAATCTAAAGCAAGCAGAAGGAAAGAAACAATAAACAAGAGAGCAGAAATTGATAAAATAGAGAATAGAAAAGTAATACAGAAAACTAATACAACTGAAACCCAGTTCTTTGAAAAGATGAACAAAATTTACAAACTTTTAGTGAGATTAACCATGAGAAAAAAGGAAAAGAAAGACTCAGAAAAATCAGAGGGAGTACTACCACTGACTTTACAGATATTAAAATGACCATAAAGGAATGCTATGAATAATTACATGTCAATGAAGTGGATAATTTACATGAGGTAGATACATTCTTAGAAAGATAGAAACTACTGAAACTGACTCAAGGTAAAATACCCATTTTAATAAACCCATAACAAGTCAGAAGACTGAATTGTAACCAACTACTATTAGTAAGCCTGGATGATTTCACTGGTGAATTCTACCAAACATTTAATGAAGAGCGATTCTTTGCAAACTCTTCCAAAAAACTGAGGAAGAGGGAATCTCACCTCATTTTGTGAGGTCACTATTCTTTTAATGCCAAAACCAGACAAAGACATCACAAGAAAACTGCAGTCCAATATCTTTTATGCATATGAATGCAAGTCTTTAACGAAATACTGGCAAACTGAATCCAGCAACATATTAAAAGAATACACCACAACCAAATCAAGTATACATAGAGAACTCTTATTGCTCAATTATAAAAAGACAACCACATTTTAAAATGGGCAGAGGATCTAAATACACATTTCTCCAAGGAAGCTATAGGAATAACCCATAAGCACACAGTTATTTAACATCATTAGTAATCTGAGAAATGCAAATCAAAACAAAAATGAGTTACCACTTCATATCCACTAAAACAACTAAAATAAAAAAGCTGGATAGTAACAGGTGTTGGAAAGAATGTGAAGAAATTAGAATCCTCATATACTGCAGGCTAGAATGTAAAATGGTACAGATGAATTGGAAATCAGTAGTTTCTTTTTTCCTCAAATAGTTGAACATAGTTACCATACAATCCAGCAATGCCACTCCACCCAGAAGAAATAAAAACATGTGCTCACAAAAAACCTGTAAATGAATGTTCAACAGGAGTATATTCATAATAAACGAAAGGAGGAAGGGTATAGGACAACACAAATGTCCATAAGCTAACTGGTGAATGGATAAACAAAATATGGTATATCAATACAATGGAACATTATTCAGCCATAGGATGCTATGGAATGGAGTAATGATACAGCCTACAATGTATACGATCCTTGAAAACATTATGCTAAGTGAAAGAAGCCAGTCACGAAAGACTGCATGCTATGATTCCATTCCCACAACATGTACAGACCAGGGAAAGCCACGTAGGCAGAAAGCAGATTCACACTTGGTTAGCACTCAAGAATCAGAGAGGTAGAAGAGTGATATCTAAAGGGTATAGGCTTTCTTTCTGAGGTGATGCAAAGTTTCTAAAACTGGCTGTGGTGATTGTTGCATGTACTGAATATACTGAAAAATAAAACACAGCGTTGTATACATCATATGAGTGAATTCTTCAATGAAGTTGTGAAATCTTTTAAAGTGGATTGTATTTAATATATTTATATTAAATTCTGGAAAAGGCAAACTTGCAATGACAATAAGTTCAGTTATTGTCAGGGAGCAGGAGTGGGAAGAGAGTTTGTTAAAGGGCCCAAGAGGAATGTCTAAGGTGACAGAAATGTTTGATATCATCGTGTAGAGGGCACGTTTGTCAAAATCATTACTTGTACTTTTGAAGTTGAAGGCTTTTAATGTATGTAAATTATACTGCAAAGCTGACTTTTGAAAGGCATATTAAGAAAAGAAATACCAAGCAAGGTAAGATTTTTCTAGGCTCTAATTCTTCTAGACACATTATCAGTGCCAATTGATGGAACAAACATTTTGATAGCCTGGGTTAACACTGAATATTTTGTTTATTTTTATTTGTTTGCTTTTTACAAAACACATTTTATGAATGAATGAAATCTTGCCATTGGCAGCAACATAGATAAATCTAGAGGGTATAATGCCAGGTGAAATAAGTCAGTTAGAGAAAAAGACAAATACTATATGATTTCACTCATATGTGAAGTTTAACTAACAAAATAAACAAAGAAAGAAGACACAAACCAAAAAATAGACTCTTAACTATGGAGACAAACAGATGGTTAGCAGAGGGGAGTTGGGGGGGGATGGGAGTATAGGTGAAGGGTATTAACAGTACACTCTTCCCGACGAGCACTGAATAAGGTATAGAACTGTTGAATCACTATATTATACACCTGAAAGTTATAAAACACTGAATATTAACTATACTGGAATTAAAATAAAATTTTAAAAAGCAGATTTTATGTATCATTGCAAAGGATTCCTCAATCAGGCAGGTAAATGGACATTGACATATTTGGTCATAAATAGACTCTAAAATATTCTTTTTTGGATAAAGATCCTTAGTTATCTGATGGAATGTATACACTGGAAATTATTTCTGGATACAAAAGACTTTATTCTCTAGAACGGTTCCTACGAAATAGGGAGTTTATATATGTTCTTTCATTACAGGGTGCTTTTTCAAAGGCTTTGACTTGAATTTGGTGTAATTGGTTTTAAAAAAGAATAAAAAGAAATTTAAACACAGGTTTAATTTTTTTTCACTTTTCCTGGAGAAATGACCTCACTGTAGCAAGAGTAGATGTCACTGTAAACAAGCCTTTTAAAAAACAATCCACTAAATTATTCCATTTCGCAGATTGGGAATAGAAGCCCATGAGAAAAACAATGACCTTCATTTACTTGTATGCTCTAGCAGCATTACTATACCAAAGCTGGATGGAGTGGAGTTGTAATAAGCTAACATTTGGGGTCCACGTGCAGTGATCGTAGTTATCGTTACCAGGCAAATGTACAGTCATGCTCTCTGAGCCTAACTTACTGGTTCTTCCTCTGTCTCAGGAGAGACTCAACAGACCAAAGGATGTGCCAGAACTAAATAGGAAGCTGAATGTCTGGCTTCGCATCTCTGACTTGGGACCAAGACATCTGCTCATCAGAACTGTTGCCAATTTCACTGTTAGTGGATGAGCAAATTTTGCTATGGACACTTTGGAAAGTCAAAAACAGACCATTATTTTCCCAGAGAATGAACAACAAGCTTAATACAGCACAATTTTAAAGGTGTTAGTTTCACACCTTGAAAATGTAATTTTCCACGATAGAGGCCAACTAGCATTGTGGTCGTGAAGCCAGACCCTATGGGTTTGCGTTCTGTATTTACTACTTATAAATCATTAACCTCTGCATGCCTCAGTTTCTTCTGTAGAGTGAGAATATTAGTAGTACTTAAGTAGAGGGCTGTTGTCTGGGTTAAGTGAGTTAGTAAATGTAAAGTGCTCAGAACAATGCCAGGAACTATATATATCATTTATTTAATGTAGATGAGACAGGTGTCATTATTGACATTGTGCAGATGGGGAAGATGGGGCTTTGAAGAGTGAATGGGTCACAGAGCCAGTCAGTGGCTAAGCTAGAATTAAACTCTCCAACTCCCAACTCTAATGTTCTACCCTCTCCATAATACATCCTTAAATTCAGAATCAAGGAAGATGCGCTAGACTCATTCAACTCTGAGGAAGGCAATTACCAAAGACCTGTTCACTTTCTGATTATGACATTCCACAAACTGCAAGAAATTGTTTAGGCTATTAGAACAGTGCTTTTCTTTTTTTCCCTGAGAGACAGCGAGCGAGCGAGTGAGAGTGAGTACTATCAGCGTATGGCAGAGGGAGAGGGAGAAAGAATCTTGGGCAGGTTGTGAAGGGCTTGATCATGAAATCATGACCTGAGCCAAAATCAAGAGTCGGACACTTCACCTACTGAACCATGCAGGTGCCCCTAAAATAGTGCTTTTCAAAATGCTAGTAGTAACCCATGAGTCACAATTTAGTTTAGTGAATTTCAAACAAAATTTAGAGACCACAATGGCATAGAGAATATCAGAAAATATCAAATTAAAGATAATTATTAATTTATGAAATTTTAGTTCACTCACATATATACTTATGTATTTGTACATATGTAGTGGACTGTATTATTTTTCACAATTATTTCCCTCTCCTACCTCCTTTTCCTTACTGAAGAACTCTTCATCCTTGGCCCTTACTAACTGACAGGCAGGGCTCCTAGGAGAGGGGGATGCTTCTACACTGCACTGATGTTTGGGAGCAGTTATGGCACCTTCTAGTCAGTGGAAGGTAAGCATGTGATGTATGCCAACCTGAGCTACCGCTTTCAGAGCAATTATGCAATTTGGCTCAAGGGTTTACTCTTTCCCTCTGCCATTAGCACATATCATGATGTGGCTGTTCCCTTACCCTGAATCCTGGAATAACAAGCTATCTGGAGCAGAGTCCAGCCTCCCGATAGCCTGAAAGAGACAGCTGCAACCCAGAACAGTGCCACTGAGAATGCAAAGCATTCACGTAATATCATGACAAAAATAACAAAACAAAACAAAACAAAAAACAACTTTTGTTTTGAAGCCGCAGAGATTGTGAGTTGTTTCTTACAACAGCATAACTTGACCAAAGATGATGAATAAAGATGTAAATATGTATTGAACTGATGAGACAAAATCTATTTTTTACTGAGGTTGATGGCCAAAAAATTTAAAAACCGCTTCATGGAATGACAACTTGGGAACCTGATACTTTAATATATTAGTTTAGCTCACTTGATATATTAGGTGTGAATTTCCCATGGAGTTACGCTTCACATTTATTTTTGTCGGCTTTTCGCTGGGAAGACATGGACTCAGCCTCTCTCTTAAGACTTAGAATAGTATTTCTTAATCAAGAAGATGTGGTTTATCTATACCATGGAATACTACATGGCAATGAGAAACAATGAAATCTGGCCATGTGTAGCAACATGGATGGACCTTGAGGGTGTTATGCTGAGCGAAATCAGTCAGGCAGAGAAGGACAGCTACCATATGTTTGCACACATAGGAGGATTAGGAGGGACTTAATGGAGGACTGTGGGGGAGAAGAAGGGCGGAAATAGTGGGGAAGAGGGAGAGAGGCAAAACACGAGAGACTCTTGAATGCTGAGAACAAACTAAGGACTGATGGGTGTTGGGGAGAGTGGGGAGATGGGCATGGAGCAGGGCACTTGTGGGGATGAGCACTGGGTGTTATATGGAAACCAACTTGACAATAAACTATTTGTAAAAATAAATAAATGAATAATGAAATATGAAGGGAAAAATAACTTTTAAAATTATTTTAAAAATGTTTTAAAAAAGAACAGCATTCCTTAAATTATAGCATTCACAGATGAATGACAAGCACATCACATTTAGTAAATTAAAATATGTAAGAATGCAGTAGCATTTACTACTTAATGGTAACAAAAGTTAAACATCAATGAGAGATGATTTTGAGATAATAATAATCTAAGCTAGTATTATAGGCTAAGTGAGGTATACATATCTACTTCTGTAACAAGGAACATTATCTGTAGGTGAGGTGTCTCACCCATTCTATTTTTAAATCTTTTATTTCTAGAAAATGACATATGATCATTTCTAGAAATGATACATGGGCCAACTATCGACTTATTACAAGGAAATTTCTCATTGGAGACCATGACAGTTCAGTCTAATACTGGAAATAATAAACACATCACCTATCCCACTCAAATACTCAATGTTGAACTTGAAGGATCACAGCAAATCAAATCCTAATATACTCTAGAAATGTATTTGTCCATTCTTGTAGTTTTTGGATGGGTTTTTAAGCATGTCTCGCAATTTGTCATTGATTTCCTTCATTGATGGAGGGGGACACACCAAGCAATTGAAATTAATTAAGTTTGCAAAGAACGATATGTTTGCTCCACAGTTTGTTGCTCTTAAGAAATTCTGATGTCATATCTTCCACAATAAAAAAAAAATAATAATGTTTCCTTAAAGTGATGGGTACCTGGATTCAAGATCCCGAATATATCATAAAATCTGTCACTTGAACAACCATCTGAAATCATAGAAATAGTCTTGAATGGCACCATGAGTGTAATAAAAAATGCATTTAAAAAATCTCATCTTTTATCTTAAAGTTCATGTAAGCATCTTACTCCTCAACAGCAAAGCAGTAAGGTAACATTTGAAATTGCCACATAACAGCACAGTGCTCCGTAAAGGGTTAAAATCAAATGCCATGATTTAATAGTATTCTTTTTTTTTTTTTTTAGTATTTCTTCAATTCAAAATCCAGATGCAGAGACATATTACTATCAGTTATTTTCTGTAAATAAAATGGTGTTGGATCAGGCACAATCCTTTTAATTCAAAGATCTTCATTGCTTCGTATGTAGTTGGCGCTCTTAAGGGACTCATTAGAACATACATTTTCTATTCCACTTCATAGCTATTGAATGACCATCAACCAAACAAAAGATGTCTTCTTTAAAATGAATGCCCACTGGTAAACAGAACAGAGAATCATTGAGCACTTCTCTCTCTTAGATATACTATGCATATACTGTTACTCAGCTGTGATCAAAGCACCTGTCAACTCACATAGAGAGTGCTTGTATTCCCCAGTGTATGCCACTTGCATTAGATAATGGCCATCAGTGTCACCTGGTGAAGGAACTCTGCTCTCCTAGTATGTATGTCACTAACTCAACGGTGGTTTGCTATGAGGATGCAAGCCTGCATGATGCCTCTGTAGTTTGTTCCCTTATCCACACAACTGATCAATTTTTGTAATGGAAAATTTACTATGCATTTCTTTTTCTGAGAAAATACTATTAGTTTACCAGCATAATATTTGAAAAGATAAAAAAAACACATAAAATGGGATCATTACAAAAAATTGATGGTGTGGTGAGCATTGGGCTCTCTATTGCTCCAATAAAGTGCAACTTTCAGATGTTCATTGTTTTAATTCTTAGACATTTTATGCTGTTTTGGCTGTCTGAGTAATCTCACACCTGTAAGTTCCTTGTGCCAGAGACACAGATTCCGATTCTGTATTCAGTCCTTAAGCTTACAACTTCATCTTAAGTTGCAGTAAATAATAAAAAGTAAATAATTCTACTTTCCCTGTCACTATTTTTAAGCTTGAACTATTTCTAGTCGTTTACTCATGGTACTCAATTGGTAGAATAATGCAACAAAATAACAGGAAAAGTGCACACTTCATAATCATAAATAATAGCACCCAAGTCATAAAATTACTTTAGCTGAAATGAAATGAATGCTGTTAACCACTTGGAAAAGCATTTTAAAAAATGCTTTCATGCAGGCATTAAATGAAAAGTTACCACTGGTTGATCCCTGAATAGTGGGGTTGTTGAGGAGTATTCTCACCTACTTTCCTATTTCAGACCTTTCCCTTAGAAAGTCACTCAAGGCACTTTCACACAGCTAGATACTTACTGTGTGATCTAAATATTAACACTTTAATGTTCTCATTCTTCTTAAGTGAAAAACTGGCAACTACAAAAAGATGAATTTTTCCCTATCAAGAGATCTGGCTTTTACTTTTGCTTATGGTCTGTCCAATGTCTTACAATCACTATTTTAAAAAAATTATTGGTGAATATTCTGAATGCTGTGATTTTTCTCATCTACAAAGGTAATTTTGTAAAATGAAAGAATTATAAAGGGCTACCTTTGCATATTCTATGCTATAGAAAACCAGATATACCTGTTTTAAGAGGAAAAAAACAAAACAATGTTGACAAAAATCCCAACAAAGATCTCCAAGGTCTGTGGCAGGTGGTCATCAAAGCTGCTACATTCTTTTGAATTAAGATCACTGTGGTTTAATCCTTCTCAATGTTTAACAGAATGATGATGAGGCCAAGTGGCAATGTATATTAACACAAAAATTTACCATCAGGTATTTTCACCCTTAAATACTGTTGTGTGAGATATTTTCATCTAGGGCTGAAATTTGACACATGTTGACAATTTCAGTATTTATACAACTACCTGGCTCATTCAATAAGGTTTCATTTAAAATACTTATTGTTACTAAAAATACAATAGGTAGTGGTAAAACTTAGGCTTTGATGTGAAACTGAACTATCAGATTAAAATCCTGGGATTTTACAAATGGTATAATCTGATCAAGTAACTCAACTTTTCTAAATCTCAAATCAAGCTACATAAGGGTAAGAGCATTATCTATTGACTTCATAATTTTACCTCCAGAATTTAACATATTACCTGGTACACAGTAGGCACTTAACAAATATTCAATGACTGAAATAACACATTTAATAATGGGAAATAGTCACGTACTTTATTGCATGGGGTAGATGTGCGAGTGACACAGGATAAAGTATGTAAATGTTGAGCACAGATTTAGAATATAAGCATTAATAATTAGTTG
This sequence comes from Proteles cristata cristata, assembly GCA_017311185.1. NCBI lineage: Eukaryota > Metazoa > Chordata > Mammalia > Carnivora > Hyaenidae > Proteles > Proteles cristata. The sequence goes on from JAESUZ010003733.1 coordinate 107,347, forward strand.
TTATTAGGGTAAACATATAATTCATCTACATATCTAAGTCCTTTTGAGAGTGATAATGGGTGCTATTAGAGGTATAAACTAAAACTTTCCAAGACAAACTAAGGCTATTCAGCCTACCCCTTTTCCTCTTCAGGATCTCTCCAGAATATCATCTTCCCTTTTATTCCACATCTTCTGTCTCAGGGAAAACACATTCTTCCCTAAGGCCATGACCTAAGCCCCCACTGGGTGATTCATCTCATAGGCTCTATGCTATTCATCAATTTATTCATTTCCATCTTATTTACACTTTCAGTAGCTCCATCTTGTCCAGATTCGGAAGTTCAGATATCATGCCTTGGAATCAAAAATTCAGGTTCATATTTTGGCTTTCCAGTTTATGTGATCTTGAATAAACTGCTTATCATCATTGAGCCTCAGTTTCTTTATAGGTAAAATGGTCATAGTGATACCTCTTTCAAAGCATAGCAGTGATGATTAAATGAGATAATGCATAGAAAATGTGCCATGGACCTCCTGACAAGATGACACCTTAGGGACTGATACAGTTTCCCTGCGCTAAGCCAATAACAACACAGGCAGAATACAAAGAGAGAAAAATCATTAGAATATCCCATGGCTTGAATATAAGAGAAGTGTATTTTAGACCAAAAATAGTAAGTAACAAACGGAGCTCAAACTGAAGGAATGCTCTACTTTGTGTCTAAAGACAGTGTTGGCTGCCTAGAGCTAGGCGCCCACATTTTATTTTGTATTTTTTTTTAAGTTTATTTATTTATTTTTAGAGAGAGAGTCCCCATGTGAGCACAGACGAGGCAGAGAGAGTGGAAGAGAGAGAGAATCGCAAGCAAGCTCTGTACTGCCAGCGCAGAGGCTGACATGGGGCCTGAACTCATGAACCTTGAGATCATTTCCTGAGCTGAATGCTTACCGGACTGAGCTACCCAGGCACTCCTAGGCTCCTATGTTTTAACAGAGACCAAAATATAGGCACAAACAAAAGGCAGAGTCAGATTCACTGTTAGAAGCTAGGGAGAGAACAGCCGGGTGGGGGTGAGGGGTGGTAGAAATTGTATACCACTATATGGGATTAAAGCTTTTAGCAAGCTGTAAACCTCAGGAGATAAGAGGCCAAAGATAGGGCTGTGTGAATGGAGACTGAACCAATATCCTTGATATCGCAGAGAAGAAGGACCCTCAAAATGACATCATAAAGACTTTAGGTAAAATTGTCTAATGTCATCAACAAAGACAGAGAGAAAGGGAGAAAGAGGGAGAGAGGAAGAAGCAAGAAAACAAACACAAACATCAAAATACAGATATTTTTTGTTGGCAAAATTTGATCTCTAGGAAGTTTATAGAAGAGTCTGACAATGACTTTAAAATAAATGGAATATTTAAAGATAAAAATACAAGGAAAAAAGTCATTAAAACAATAGATTGTAACACATAGCCAAGAAAAAATGATGGCCAACTAAAGAAACTGATGAGATCTCTCAGTACATTTGAGAATTGACTATTTTGGGTGTGTGTTAAATATTCTATTTAATTGACAACAATAAAATGGCAGAAGAGAGCAATTTGGTTAAATTGTGGAATTAAGAAGGAAGATAAAAGTAATAAAAAAACTTCAGATTTGTTTAAAATATTTATATCTAAATAGATATGTGGGGAAAAAATTAAGGGCTTTTACTAAAACTAAAGACTATAATGTATGCCTTCTGTGTTATCTACTTCTGTGTAACAAATTATGACAAATTTATCTGCTTAAAAGAAATACATTCAATATCTCAAATTTTTTGTGGGTCAGGAATCTGAGCACAGGTTAGCTGGGCCCTCCCTGCTCGGAATCTCACAAGACTGCAATCAAAGTTGGCTGAGCTGGATCCTCAAATGGAGCTCTATAGGGCAAAAGCCTCTTCCCATTTTCCTCAGGTTGTTGGCAGAATTCATGTTCTTGCAGCCATAGGCCTGAAATTTTGGTAGTTTTGCTACCTATTGGCTCAGGCCCTTGCCACGTGGTCCCTTCCATAGTCAGTTCACATCATGATCATTTGCTTCCTCAAGGCCAATAGGAGAATCTCTCTGACTTGTTTTCAACCTCTAGATCTTCATTTGAAGAGCGCACCTGATGAGGAAAGGCCCAATCGGAATAATCTCACTCTTGATTAGCTTAAGGTCAGTTGATTAGAGACCTTAATTACATCTGCAAGATCCCTTCACCTTTGCTATATAACTTAATCCCCAGAGTGCTGTCCCATCAGATTCACCAGTCATGTCCATACTCGAGGGGAGAAGATTACACAGGCTATGTGCACTAGAAGGTGGAAATCATAGGGGCCATCTTAGAATTCTGCCTGTCATATTTTGCTCTCTGATTCATAACAATTTACAACCTTCCCAAATACAACATTCACTCACCCTTCCAAGACTCCCCAAGTCTCATTCCATTAGAGAATTGGCTCATAGTACAGCAATAGGCAGAAAAATAAATAAATACATACACAAACTTTTCAACTGAAAAGGAGAAATAAAAATAATAAATTTTAAACATGATAAAAAGATATAAAATATTGTAGAAAGAAATACAAGTAAACCAATTACCATAATAAATATAAATAAATAAAATGTTCAAAATGAGGAAAAAACCCCAAATAATCTAGGCCTATGTTTTTATACAATGGACAAACTAAAATAAAACATCAAAAAGTGAAAAGTAAGGAAATGAAAAAGCTATGCCAGTAAAATGTAATGCCCCGAATCTGGGGCTATAGTTTAGACAAAATAGAACCTAAGTTCAAAAATAAAGCATTACTAGAAATAAAGAGTACTATCAATGATTACATAAGGAATAACTCCCCCAAAGATATAACAATCATTAATTTATACATATCTAACAATAATACCCAAAAATATGTAAAGACACATTTAAACTGAAAAGCTTTAACATAGCTCTAGATCAAGCTAAGAAAAACTTAAGGATAGCGAAGACCTGAAAACAAAATGATTACTTAATAGCGATATACTGAATTCTGTACCACTATATTCTTTTCAAACACAAATGTGCCATTTATAATAATTGACTATGTCATAAAAAATATCAAGTGACTTCAAGCCTTCACTAGTACAAAGTTCTCTGATAGTAATTAAACTAGATATCAAGAATCAAAAGATAGCTAAAAACACCACACATTTAGAACATTAAAAAATTTACTCTTATGTAATTAATGAGCCAAAAGGAAAACTACAGTGAGATAATTATAAGATATTTAGGACAGAAAACCAATGGAAAGGCAATATAAACTAATGGAATACAGATTTTTCAAAAACTTAACTATTGAGAACAAACTGGTAGTTACCAGAGGGGAGGTGAATGGAGGGATGGGTTACATAGGTGATGAGGGCACTTGTGATGGGCACCAGGTACTGTATGCAAGTGTGGAATCACTGATTTGTACACGTGAAGTTAATATTACACTGTATGTTAACTAACTGGAATTAAAATTAAAAACTTAAAAATAAAAATTCTTAGAGATATGTTTAAATTCATAAAATCATATCAAAAATGCTAAATATAAATGAATTAAGTATTTACACAGAAGATATAGAAAAACATTTTAGAAAACAACCCCCAAATTTGAGAAGAAAAAGAGTAGTAAACATTATCACAATAAATGAATAAAATAGAAAACAAAAATATAGTAGGAAGGATTACAAAAGCAAATACTGATTCTTGGAAAAAGTAAAAAACCTCTAGAAAGGCTAATAAAAAAATAAAAGAATGTATAAACAAAGGATAAGAATAAGAAAAAGGAGACATATGACAGATATCAAAAATTTATTAATCTGAGGATTAATATAATTCTATTCCCTTTGCGAGTGGTTGAGGTAGGGAAAGACATATGACAATTCCTTGTGAAAAGGATGAGAAAGGGGAAATTTCGCTATAGTTCCTCCAGGAAAAGTCCCCCCACCGCCAACCCCACCCTGGGACCTGTCACACGACAAGAAACTTCTCCGCCTTGTCTCTGGACACTGGTGTCTGAAGAAGTGATGCTTGGTGCTGTGGCAGCCATACTAGAACATGAGGACAAAACCAAGGGGATCAGAGGAACTAACAAGAATATTGCTGAGTTCCCAAAGAAACCAACACCAGAATTAACTTCAGATTCTTGACATGTGAAATAAATACATTACTTATTGTTGAATTAGCTCTTATAATAGTATTGTATGAGTTGAAGCCAAAAACATTGTGATGGACATAGCATTCTGAAAGCAGTTTCTTAATCTTATTTACAAAATGGGAATTCAATGCAAAAGCCACAACTTTTCTTCCCAAACAGAATGGAAGAACCTGAAGGGACTTCTTTCTTCAACAGCAACTGCACTCTAGGAGCCAGGCATGGAGAGAAGCTGCTACAGAATCAAGGCTGTAGAACCTTCTTAACTCTCTGCCTCCTTCTCAGCACAGTCTGAACAACGACCAGGATTTACAAGAGATGTCACCTAAGATGTCTAAAGAGAAAGGACCAATGGCCTATTCTCCATCTTATTAAGAAGCCAACACTCTTGGAAAATCTGGTCATAGTCTTTGACTACACTTTCTCTTCCTTCCCATGATTCTTCAAATGCCTAAATCAAAAAAGTACATTCGTTCCACAAATTTCCTAACTAGACACAATCCTAAATATTCTTAGGAAACTGAAGAAGTATAATCCATGCTCTTCAATTTTCCAATTACTTTACCAGGTAGTTGAACTTAAGTGTTAAAAATTTTTTTTTACAATAGTCATTTATTTATGAAAGCAATTTTAGCAAAGGTTTCCTAGCAAAATTAACCATTAACATAAAAAGATGCCCAATGGCACACTTGTTCAGATTTTGGTGAGTGACATGCTCTTGAAAAGCAATTACATTCTCATCTGAGTTTTCTGCTTCTTGCTCTAAGTACATACAGCTTCCTTGTTTTTCATAACAGTATTTGAAATTAGAACCATAGATTCTTATGACTTTTTCTTGCAGTATATTTAGACATACAAGGTTATGGGATTTATAATGCCCTGTTTCTCCCACTCATTGATGGAATATAATATTTTGCTGGCTCTTCTCTTGCTGGAGAAAGATCCTATGAAGACCACACTTTTTCCTCCTGTCTCTCCTTTATTTGTTAGGAAAACAACTCCATGGTCCGCTCAGATTGCTGACATTTATTTATTTATTTAAAAATTTTTTTTAAATGTTTTATTTATTTCTAGGAGAGAGAGAGACAGCGTGAGCAGGGGAGGGTCAGAGAGAGAGGGAGTCACAGACTGAAACAGGCTCCAGGCTCCGAGCTGGCAGTCAGCACAGAGCCCGACGCGGGGCTCGAATCCACAAACCGCGAGATCATGACCTAAGCGAAAGTCGGACGCTTAACGGACTAAGCCACCCAGGCGCCCCAGATTGCTGACATTTAGATAAGGCAGCATGAAACAGATGAATTTTCTTACCTCCAGACAGAAGTAGAAACTATATACAAGACTTTCTTTAAAAAAATAGAATAGAGTGACTGTAATATAGCCTAGACTGGAAGACAGGGCTCTTGAGTCCAACTGTTCAGTCGTAGACTTATGAGATACTAGGGGGAAAATATCACTCAAGAACCTCTTGGTACCTCTCTGGGCTGCACCTATAAATGGTAATTATGCTTTTCTATTACAGAGCTCTCTAACATCTATTGTGATACATAACTATCTCAAAGGAGTAGTTGACAGCTTAGTTAATGCATGGAGTGTAAATCACTTTGAGCTTCTGAGAGGAATGCAAAATGTACATTAAACTCCAAATCAAGTGGTACAGGAAAGGAAAAAGAAACCATGAATCATGAACAAGGCATGGACAGATGTCTTAGGATAGGGATTCTGTACAGTAAATACAACTGCAGCTTATAGCTGAAAAAGGAAAATGATGCAATTGATGGCATGGGTTAACTCCTAAGACAGAACTGAGGAGATAAAGAGGTCAAACTTCTGCTACAGATTTGCAAATGAGCTATTGTGTGGGCTATAGCAACCGTAATACAGATTGTAAGGTCCAAGATGGTCTGGCCACTGCCCGCTTATTACTCGATTGATTCCATTAATGACCCAATTCTTCATGCTTTCCTGTATCTATTACTTTTGTTCATGGGGTTTGAAGCAACTCCCATCAAGAAGTGGAGTTTATTTATAGTATCCATAGAGTCTGACTTGGGTCATGTGACTTGCTTTGGCCAATGGGGTGTTAGCAGTTGTGATGCAAACAGATGCTTAAAAACTGCTTGCATATTTTTTGGTTTTCCTCTTGCTCTTCTGTGATTGTGAGGAGGATATGCCCCAGTAAGGACGCTGAAGGATGAGACACATGGAACAGAGCCAATCTGCCCAGGTATCCCAGCCAAAGTCAACCTAGATCACCCATCAGCCAGCTTTTTCCTAGACACATGAATGAGCCAAATCAGCAAGAGTACAATCTAAATTACTGACTCGGCTCTGGAGCAAAATCTATGCCTATTATTTTAAGCCATGGAGTTTTGAGATGATTTGTTATACAGCAATCTTGTGGCAAGTGACTGGGTAGAGTCAGCAACACTTCCCCTTCTCAATGAACTTCAGCAACATAAGACTTACCTATTGAAGAGAGTATGTGAGCATAGAGTCCTTGCAAACACTGTTCCCTCTGTACCTGGAATTGTCTCCTGTGCTTCTCTCCCTCGTCCTTTACCTTAGTCAGTTTCTTAGTTGAGTATACTTATTCATCAGTTCTTGACTTAAATGCCTTTCCTTGCAACCCCGGGGTAAGTAAGGTTTCTTTACAATATATTCATGTTACTTTATATCGGAGCACTTTTTACTTATATGCCTCCTGCTTATCATTACACACAGACTTTTGTGATATTGATAAGTCTGTCATCTACACTAGATTGCAAAGTCCAGGAGTTTAGTGGACACAACTGTTATTTGGTTCTCAAGTGTGCACTAACGCAGTGGACAATACCAAATACTGTGACTTTGCACTAGTTTTTATGAAATAAAGAAGCTGTAGAAGATGCACCTATCATCACCTTCTGTGGGTGGTGACAATTAACTAACATCTGTATCCTTCTCCCGAGGAATGGCCTTGAGTGACAGGAGTTACTTCATTCAGAGATACCTTAGTGACTGCCCAAACCAGCGTCAGGGGAAGCCAAGAACCAGTGACTGACCAATGCAGGTACTGAATACTCTAGCCTGCTCCCTTCTGGGTGAGACAATCTCTGTGGTGCAATTTATTATGCTCTAGAGCTCCAATGAGACCATGCTAAGCTAGGCTTCCCCTGACACACATCTTTGTCTAGTCCCTTCCTTTATACTACGCCACTCCTCTCAGTGCCCTTATCCTTCTCTGGAGAACCTGACCTCAATAAATCACTTGCAAAAGAATCTTTGTGTCAGGTTCTGTTTCCAATTAAATCCAACCAAAGACAGGAATTCAAATTGAATATTTCTTGCCCATCCAAGAAGGAAAGCTAAGTTAGAACCCTGAAATATTATCCACTGGGATAAATTTTTGGATAGAGGAAAGTTAAGAGCTCACTTTTCTCCAAGGATCCAGAAATTCACAAATGTCTAATTAATGTCAGGGTGCATTAGAGCCTCCATAGTCATTAATACTGACTTCTTCAAATATAAGATTTTTGGGGGTGCATAGGTGGCTCGGCTGGTTAGGTGTCCGACTTCAGCTCCTGTCATAATCTCGCAGTTTGTGGCTTCAAGTCCCACATCAGATTCTTGCTGACAGCTCAGAGCCTGGAGAGTGTTTCAGATTCTGTGTCTCCCTCTCTCTCTGCCCCTCTCCTCTCCTCACACACACACACACTCTCTCTCTCTCTCGAAAATGACTAACATTAAAAAAAATTCAAATATAAGATTTTATTGAGTAAATAAATGTATGAATGTATATAATGCTTTATTCTTTCCTGGAAATGTATATTCCCTTTACCATATCACTAATAATAAATGTATTTCTCCGTAGAACTAGCCAGGTAGAGAGCATGCTCTACATCTGATGAATAGGAGTTTTGTCTCACTTCTATAGGTGAATTGCTACTTTCAGAAGGTAATTAAAGAAGAGGTGATGGTGGCTACAAAAATGCTCATAATGTTAAAAGAAAAATGACACAAAGTTACAGATAGTAAAATCCTAAATAGTAAAACAAATCTATTTCCCTAGACATTGAAAAATTAATGAAAGGAAGCATGCCAAGATGTAAATATTAGCAGGAGAATTACAAAAGAATTTAATCTTTTTACATTTTTTTTAAATTTCAAATTTTTACTATGAGTGATATAATGGGCAATCTGGAAGAAATGGACAAATGCCTAGAAACATATAAACTACAAAAACTGAAAGAGGAAGAAATAGAAAATTTGAGGAGACTCATAACTGGTAAAGAAATCAAGTTAGTAATCAAAAATCTCCGAAAAAAACAAGAGTCCAGGGCCAGATGGCTTTCCATGGGAATTCTTCCAAATATTTAAGGCAGAGTTAACACCTACTATTTTGAAGCTGTTAAAAAAAAATGGAAGGAAAACTTCTAAACTCTTTCTATAAAGCCAGCATTACCCTGATTCCAAAACCAGACAGCCTCCAGTAAAAAGAAGAACTACAGAACAATTTTCCTGAAGAACACAGATGCAAAAATCCTCAACAAGATATTAGCCAACCAGATCCAACAACAATACATTAAAAAAAGTCATTCACCACAAACAAGTGGGATTTATACCTAGGATGCAGGGCTGGCTCAATATTTGCAAAACAATCAATGTGATTTAGCACATCAATAAAAGAAAGGACAAGAACCACATGATCCTCTCAACAGATGCAGAGAAACAATTTGACAAAATACAGCATCCTTTCTTGATTAAAAAAATCTCAGGAAAGTAGGGATAGAAGGATCATACCTCGAGATCATAAAAGCCATATATGAAAGGCCCAATGTTAATATCATCCGCAGTTGCGAAAAACTGAGAGATTCCCCCTAAGGTCAGGAATAAGACAGGGATGTCCACTCTTGCCACTGTTATTCAACATTGCATTGGAGGTCTTAGCCTCAGCAATTAGACAACACATAGAAATAAAAGGTATCCAATTCGGCTAGAAGGTCAAACTTCACTATTCACAGATGACATGATACTCTTATGTAGAAAATCCAAAAGATTCCACCAAAAAACTGCTAGAACTGATCCATGAATTCAGCACAGTTGCAGGATACAAAACCACGCACAGATATCGGTTGCATTTCTACATACCAACAATGAAGTAACAGAAAGAGAAATCAAGGAATTGATCCCATTTACAATTGCACCAAAAGTCATAAAATACCTAGGAAAAACTCTAACCAAAGAGGTGAAAAATCTATACACTGAAAACTATAGAAGGCTTATGAAAGAAATTGAAGAGGACAGAAAAAAAAAAAAAAAAAAAAAAAGGAAACATATTCCATGCTCCTGGATAGGAAGAACAAATATTGTTAAAATGTCAATACTTCCCAAAGCAGTGTATATATTCAGTGTAATCCGTATCAAAATAACACCAGCATTCTTCATAGAGATAGAATAAACAATCCTAATTTTTTTTTTATATTTTTATTTATTTCTAGGAGAGAGAGAGAGAGACAGCGTGAGCAGGGGAGGGTCAGAGAGAGAGGGAGTCACAGACTGAAACAGGCTCCAGGCTCTGAGCTGGCAGTCAGCACAGAGCCCGACGCGGGGCTCGAACCCACGGACCGCGAGATCGTGACCTAAGTGAAAGTTGGATGCTTAACCGACTAAGCCACCCAGGCGCCCCTAAACAATCCTAAAAGTTGTATGGAACCACAAAAGACCCCGAATAGCCAAAGCAATCTTGAAAAAGAAAACCAAAGCAGGAGGCCCCACAATCCCGGATCTGAAGCTGTAATCATCAAGACATCAAGTGTGGTACTGGCACAAAAACAGACACATAGATCAATGGAAGAGAATAGAGAACCCAGAAATGGACCCACAAATGTATGACCAACTAATCTTTGACAAAGCAGGAAAGAATATCCAGTAGAATAAAGACAGCCTCTTCAGCAAGTGATGCTGGGAAAACTGGACAGTGAATGCAGAAAAATGAACCTGGACCCCTTTCTCACACCAGACACAAAAAGAAACTCAAAATGGATATATGACCTAAATGTAAGACAGGAAGCCATCAAAATCCTCGAGGAGAAACCAGGCAAAAACCTCTCTGACCTTGGCCGAGCAACTTCTTACTCAATACAACTCTGGAGGCAAGGGAAACAAAAGCAAAGATGAAGTATTGGGACCTCACCAAATAAAAACCTTCTGCACAGCAAAGAAAACAATCAGCAAAACTAAAAGGCAACTGATGGAATAGGAGAAGACATCTGCAAACGACATATCAGACAAAGAGTTAGTATCCAAAATCTATAAAGAACTTCTCAAATTCAACACTCAAAAAACAAATAATCCAGTGAAGAAATGGGCAAAATACATGAATAGACACTTATCCAGAGAAGACATCCAGATGGCCAACCAACACATGAAAAACTGCTCAACATCACTCATCATCAGGGAAATAGAAATCAAAATCACACTAAGATACCATCTCCCACCTATCAGGATGGCTAAGATTAACAACTCAGGCAACAACAGATGTTGGTGAGGATGCAGAGAAAGAGGATCTCTTTTGCACTGCTAGCGGGAATGCAAACTGGGGCAGCCACTCTGGAAAATAGTATGGAGGTTCCTCAAAAAATTGAAAATAGAACTACCCTATGACCCAGCTATTGTATTACTAGGTGTTTATCCAAAGGATACAGGTATGCTGTTTTGAAGGGGCACATGCACCCCAATGTTTATAGCAACACTATCAACAATAGCCAAAGTATGGTAAAGCCAAATGTCCATCAATGGATGAATGGATAAAGAAGATATGGTATATACATATGATGGAGTATTACTCAGCAGTCAAAAAGAATGAAATCTTGCCATTTGCAACTATGTGGATGGAACTAGAGGGTATTATGCTAAGCACAATTAGAGAAAAACAAATATATGACTTCACTCCTATGAGGACTTTAAGATACAAAATAGATGAACATAAGGGAAGGGAAGCAAAAATAATATAAAAACAGGGAGGGGCACAAAACATAAGAGATTCTTAAATATGGAGAACAAACAGAGGGTCACTGGAGAGGATGTGGGAGGGGGCATGGCTAAACGGGTACAAAGCATTAAGGAATCTACTCCTGAAATCATTGTTGCACTAAATGCTAACTAACTTGGATACAAATTTAAAAAAGAAAAAAAAAGCTCCTCAAAAACAATTTCAAATTTTTAACAAAGCATGACTGAAATTTATTTTAATGGTTAAAAAACCCCCAAATGAGTAACTTAGCAAAAAATCATAGAGAACAATGGCATTTTTTATTCCCCTAAAGGAACTCAGTTCAAACATGTAAGAAGGGGGTCTTCTACTTGTGAAGTAAATGGAGAAGGTGCATGTTCCTCTTTTTCTTCCAATAATTACAACTATAAACCTTTCACATTATGTATTAAACAAACATAAGGTGATTCTTACAGGTGACAATAAGGAGATCTTCTAGAGATCTCAGGAAATGAAGAGCAAAAAGGTAGTGAGTTTCCTGGAGAATTTTGCCCCCCATATTCTAAACTTGGAGCTGGTAAAGCTGGCAACCTGGAAATTGCCAGTGACAAGAAGCAACAGTCATCTGTTCTCCCCAGAGAAAGGACAAGAAAAAGAGTAGCCTACCAAGTCACAAAACAGTCAAGACAAAACAACAGTGCCACTTGTTGACGTCAGCCAAACACCACAGAAATATCCTGTGACCGACCCTAACCAAGGCAGCAAAGGCTGAGCACCCTTACAATGAACTCCACCTTCACGAGGCTGTACAGAAGTGTCTCACCCTCCTGTGCCCAGGCTGAAGCGACTAGCTATTACAACGTAGCTAACACAAAAAGAGTCAGAGGTAAGCAGAGAAATATTTAAGACACTCAAATGTTCAATACTTTTGTGTAAAATGTGGTGTTTTGTGCACTCATCATGTGTAAGAGATGTTTACATTAAGAGGTCAGCATCATGTTTCCAAACTAAGACGTGTGAGTGAACACTTGAAAAATACACAAGATTTTACATTGAAATCTTACTAAGTATACAAACAATATGAGCACATTTTAGATAATTTAAGAATGACTATTTTTAACTTTATTAGATTAAGGGAATTACTTTAAGTAGTTGGGATGGCCTGTTGCAAAATTGAGAACACTCAAAAATAAAATCATATATATTAAATTTGCACAGTTTGCAGGTTTAAAAGAATCTAAGTTTAAAAACAGATTGAAGCATAAATCAAGTACCCATTAAAAGTGAATTGGATATATTAAATTGGATAGATTTAGAAACAGAACAAGAAGATCTATAACTTTAGTTAGCAGGATTTTAAAATTTATAATTTAACTATTAACTTTCATACCAATTTAAATCTTTAAAAAAAATCTTTTCAGTGCATAAAATCTGCCCCTAAGAGGTAAAAACCCCTTACATTGACATAATCTTTACAAGAACACATGCCATGATTATCATCTGTGGGAAATTCTTGTCAGGCTTCTTTAGGGTTTCATTTTCCATCACGGCTAAAAATTGTGTCAAGTTCCAGTGAGTGGTTCTAAGGACATCTGGATTATCCACTCCTTCAGTAGAGGGTCCGTCCTTATCTAATCTGTTTTCTCCCAGCAGCTGCCATCTTGCCAGCGAGGAACAGATGTTAGACAAACATTTGTTTGAATTAAACTTAATTAGCTACATTTTTCAAGCTCTATTTTAAAATGGCGTATGCTGGGACAGTGATCCTGAACAGGTTTTGTGTTCATGGCACACTTTCAGGTACTAGAATTTTAGATACAAGATTAACATTCTCATAAGAACCTGAAACCCATCAGCCATATTTACGACATGAGCACCAGCAGTGATAACGTCAAGCAGTACTGGGTCCTGTCCAGGACTCTGCTGCTGACAACCTAGGGCATGCTTTTTTGTATATAGAGAAGGTAAAGCTCTGCTATGTTCCCTTTATCCAGTTATGTTTCTGAGGTTCTGGCTGGTACCTATACTATGTTTCTTCCTTTTTTTTTTTTTTTTTTTTAATGTTTTATTTATTTCTGAGAGAGAGAGACAGCATGAGCAGGGGAGGGTCAGAGAGAGAGGAAGACAAAGAATCTGAAGCAGGCTCCAGGCTCTGAGCTAGCTGTCAGCAGATAGCCTGACTCGGGTCTTGAACCCATGAACTGAGAGATCATGACCTGAGCCGAAGTCGGGTGCTTAACCGACTGGGCCACCCAGGCATCCCTATACTACGCTTCATCCTAAACTGCAAGTTTTACCCCCAACTGAATGCCTCAACAGAAATCCACATACTGTTTGACATTCCTCGCTGGGACACTATGTGGCACAATTTCAAATATTATTATTTTATTTTTAATGTTTATTATTGAGAGAGAGAGAAACAGAGCATGAGTGGGGAAGGGGCAGAGGGCAAGGGATATACAGAATCTGAAGCAGGCTCCAGGCTCTGAGCTATCAGCACAGAGCCCAACAAGGGACTCGAACCCATGAACCGTGAGATCATGACCTGAGCCAAAGTCAGAAGCTTAACCAACTGAGACACCCAGGAGCCCTAACAAATACTAGAATTTTAGATAACACACTTCAAAGATGTAAGGGACCTCAAACAACATGAAACTATTAATACACCACAACTCATATTGTAGCAAAAAATAATTTAACATACTGAAAAAAATTGGGGGGCATATCCATGAAATGTGTGCTTGTTGAGAATCACTAACTATTCCAATTTTAGGCCTAAGATTAAAATTAGCATTTATTCTGCGACACTATAATGTAAAGTGAATAAAGAGATTTTAAAATGTTATTTAAATAGACCATTTTAGAAACCAACTCTTACTTAAGGTCTGTACTGACCATATTTTCTTTTCTTTCATAATTTCATATATATATATTCTCCCTAAAGAGACTGTTATTTAAAAGAACAGTATAGCTTACGTAAGTTTGTACTCTTATAGATGATTTGCATTGCAAATTAATCCAAGATCCCTAACAAGAGACTGAATAAATTAATTTATATCCTTTTGAGTTGAATACATTCATCTATTAAGCAAATTCTTCTCCAGTTTCACATTATATAGTAATTTTCTCTTGGTAAGTTCATTTTTATTATATCAGTAACTCATACTTACTATAAATTCATAAATACAATGAAACCGACATTTCTCAATCTCAGCATTATTGACTTGGGGCTGAATACTTTTTGTTGTTGTGGAGGGCTGTTCTGTATGTGAGGTTTTGCTGCATCCTCAGTGTTATTAGAAGTGACTGGCATTCTCCTAGTTGTGACATACAAAAATGTCTTCAGATATTGCCAGATGTCCCAAGGAGATCAATACTGTTCCCGGCTGAGAATCACTAAGTTAAATGAAAAGAAAACAAGACACCTATTTTTCTGGCAAACTTAGTTTATATCTTTATGATCAATTTTCTGTGTGTACATATATAAACACAAGGATAATGGATAATTTTTTTAAAAATGATCATATATATTGTTTTGTTACTGCTCCTCTGCAGCATAGAATATGTACACTTTTTCACAAATAAGCCTTCTTCATCATTCTGAATGGCTACATCGCATTCCATTGCTTAGATAGAATACAGTTTATTTGTTCAATTCACTACTTTCAGATACTGAAGTTATTCCCAGTCTTTCTATCTCACAGACAATAATGTGACAAAAGTGCTCATTTCATTGGTTAAGATATTCTTGGGCAATACTTTCTTTCCCTAAGAATTTTAAAGATTTTTGTGTTTCACTGTCTTCTGATATTAAAAGAGGCTGCAGAGAAACAAAAGTCCATAATGCTTTCCTTTGTGTTTTCTCATTTGCATGTCCCCTCAGGAAACCTGAAAAATTCTCCTTTTTATCCTGAAGTTGAATATTTCTTTTTTTATTATTTCTTTTTATTTTTTAATTTATATCTAAGTTAGCATATAGTGCAATAATGATTTCACAAGTAGAGTCCAGTGATTCATCCCCTACATCTAATACCCAGTGCTCATCCCAACAAGTGTCTTCCTCAATGCCCTTGCCCATTTAGACATCCCCCCACCCACACCTCAAGCAACCTTCTGTTTGTTCACTATATTTAAGAGTCTTTTATGTTTTGTCCCCCTCCCTGTTTTTTATATTATTTTTACTTCACTTTCCCTATGTTCATGTTTTGTATCTTAAATTCCACATACGAGTGAAGTCATAGGATATTTGTCTTTCTCTGAATAATTTTGCTTAGCATAATACCCTCTCGTCTAGTATTTTTCATGTACTCTCCGGTCTCCGTTCTTTCTTCACAAACAAAAACAGCTCCACACCCTCCAGAGCTTCTCTCTCCCCCAGGTCATCTCTCGATGCCTTGTACCTGCTGAGTTCTGTGGCTGAAGTTATGCAGACTGTTGTGTTAGTCCTCAGATCAAATTTTCTAAGTGCGCAAAGTGGTTTGAGGTGATCTAGCTGCGTTTCAGGAATGAAAGAAGCAGAGGATTTCCATGCTGCTCTGCCATCTTGGTCCCTCTGCCACCGAGAATTTCTCTTTAAATATTTAGGCACAATTCCACATTCTTTTCAATAAAATTTTCTATTATGTCTTTAAAATAACTCATTTTCGGTTGATGGTTTCTCTACTTCAAAGGCACATGTTATCCTTATGTTGGATTATCCCTATGATTTCCTCCTAATTGCTTTTATTTCTTCATTCCCCGTCCTGCAATCATTGTGAATCATACTTCATTGTACGTTACTCTGTTTGCTTGTTTTCAAATTGGAAACTTCATTTTTTTCCATTTAATTATACCAATAATCCACAATTACTATGGTAAATTACCAAAAGCAGTTAAATCAGGTTTTTCAACCTTGACACTATGGACATTTGGGGCTGGGAAATTTTTAACTGCAGGGGTAGGGTCTCCTGCGCATTACAAGATATTTAAAATTTACTGACCCTTGTGACTTATTAGTTTTTTAATACTGTTCTGGTCCTCATTTGGTTTCCTCAGCTCTCTTTTACTCTTTTGTTTGTATGTCAGTCTGAACATGTTTTTGTTTATTAACAAAACATGTTTTGTTTATTAAAACAAAAAACATGTTTTTGTTTATTAACTGAATTAATATTCTTCTTAAGTTCTATATCATGAAGGTCTTCCAGGGATTTTTTTTCCCTACTTTTTGAATAGATGCTTTTCCAAAACAGGTCATTTGTTGTTATATGTGGCTCCTCTCTCTCTGTCCTTTACTATGTGGCAAAGTCACCATGTCTTTCCTTTTTTCTTGTTCATGATTAAAACCAATCATTCCATGTTTCTAGTCTTTGTTCTGATGTTGTACATGCAAATTCTCCTTGGTTCTCTGTCCACCTGATCAGAGAGCAGTTGTCTACCACTCTGAGGACTAGGAAGAGACATTCCAACTTGTTTCCTGAGTCTGTGTGCCAGTGGTGGGAATGCTAGAGGGGAGGTCCACAGAAACTGGGTCTATCTGCAGTCTCGGTTACAAGAACTAAATCATATGCTCTCTCCTCTGTGACTTTGTTACTCACCCCAGGACAGGGCTACCTTGAGCTAACTGGGAGTGTATGCTGTCCTCATTCACAATGGTGGTGAGGAGAGATACCCTCTCCTTTCTGCTTTTGGAATGGAGCTTCCCACTTTTGTTTCAGCCAGACAGCTCAGCCTTGGTGTTGTCTCTTCCTGTGTCACCCAAGGCCACCCAGCAGCCATTTCCAAATCCTGAAGAGGTGCAACCATGAACATTTTTAAGTTTGTTAATCTGTACCAAAACACTGCCATCCAGCAAGGTTTTCCTGATTATACAGCAATTGCCAAACTAGAGAGAAATATCCATTTCCCTATATTATTGTCAATCTTGCTTATTAAAATGCTTATTGTTAACACAACTGGGTTTTTGTAGAAATTAAACTATGGAAAAATATAGTTGAATATGCGTTCAACTATATTTTTCCATAATTTTGTTTTTAAAACACTTTTTAAACATATTTTCAAACCCAGATGCAATATTCTGACATTACAATTGTCAATGTATTCACACAAACTGTGTATATACACACACATACACACACACACGTGTGTGTGTATACAGACACACACACAAACATACACACATGTATAATTTCAGAGGGAGAGAGAACAAGAAGTGGAGAGGGAAAGAGGGAGAAAGAGAGAGAGGATCCTAACCAGGCTCCATGCTCAGCATGGAGCTCAATGCAGGGCTTGATCCCATGACCCTGGGATCATGACCTGAGCCAAAATCACAAGTTGGATGCACAGTCGACTGAGCTACCTAGATGCCTGTAAACTGTGTAATATTCTAAACAACAGAAAATTAAGAGTTTTTATTTAATTAATGTGTAAAAAGTCCCACAAAAGGCATCTTTCAAAGGCAAACTTTAAAGCAAATATACAAAACCAGGAGTTATTTAAAAAAGAAAAATAAACTTTAGTATTCCAAGACATAGTATTTTAGGTGGGTAACAATGACTTTATTGTTTATAGACAGAGGTTCAGATAATTTTCAAAAATTAATAGATTTTTCATTGAAATCTAGAAAGCAAGGTTACTTCTGCTCTTTCCATAAACACATACAAAAAATGAACACCAACTGGTAGGGTCACCTGACTATATTCATGAGATAATATAAACCAAGAGCTGGAAATAAAACCCAACCAATGTTTTTATTAACATGTGAAATCCTAATACAAGGTCTTTCACTTTTCTATCTATCCATCCACCCATCCATCCATCCATCCATCCATCCAACCATCATCTATCTACACTGTTTTGAGACAGTTCATATGCTATAAAATTCACCCTTAAAAGTATATACTTTGGTGGTTTTTAGTATATCTGACGAGGTTTGCAACCATCACCACCACCTAATTTCACCCTAAAAGCAAGCTCCCAGTTAAAAAATCATGTCTCCATATACTGCCTCTTCATACACATAGGAAGGCAAGAAAAATAGCATATTTCCCATAGTTGGCATATGAAATATAATTAATTCTGGATTTGTTAAATTTGGCATAAGATGTATAAGAACTGCAAATGGCCTCTTTTAAATGTCAAAAGATGAGACAAAATTTTTGGACATAACATAGTCCAGAAGGGTGATGTTGCTAACTACATTTTCTCCTACTGCTGTGATAATTCTGTCTCCAGCCTTCACCTTTCCTGCCTTTTGTCTTATAGGGTGATCACGGTTTTGTATATTGGCCATGGAATTAGGCACTTGGAATTAGGACTCTGGAAAAGGGCTCTTGCCTTACACACTGTGCAAAACCAGAAAGGTGCCGTTCCCACTGGAGTCCATACAACTTGTCCAATTGCATAAGATTATTTTGAGCTTTTAAATTTTGTTTCCCAGAGTATGGGATACACTAAAAAGGAAACAGATTCAAGAACCTGTCTTTGCCTCACACATTCTTTCAAATGTTCTATGACTATAAGCAGCACAACTATACTGAGTTGGGCTTTAAAACCAAGAGCAATGGCTTTGGATTCAGAAGATCAGAATTTCAATCCTGACCAGCCAAATACCAGTTGTGTTCCTGTTCCTGGTCATGTTCTTACCTTCCCTGAGATACAAGGTTCTCATCTGTAAAGTAAGAATGACAGATTCACAGAGTTGCTAAGAGGATTAATAAAGGCAACAAAGGTAGAGTTTCTGGCTGACAGTAAGCAGTAAATCAACGTGAAGTCTTCTGATGTCAAAGTGATGCATCCTAAAACCCATTAGATTTAGACTACAGACCTATATTGTCCAATATGGCAGCCACCAGCAACATGTGGCCACGAATTAACTGAAATTAAACAGACTTTAAGATTCAATTCGCAGTGGTCAAAAAGTCACATGTGGCTAGCAGCTACATACTGGACAGAGCCAACAGTTATCAGTGTCATCAATGAAGAAAGTTCTTTTGGGCAGGGATACCATAGAAGTGACAGGATTATCAGAAGTCTAGAAGTCCAAAATTTTGCCATTAACTATGTAATATTAGCAGAACAACTTTTATCTCATTATATTATTTCCTCAATGGTAAAATGGAATAATGCCTCTGCAGCAACATGGTGGTCAGCAGGCCCACCTGAAACGACTTTTTTCTTGCTTTCTTATCATCTTTCCAGAACCCCAAGATTAAATTATGTACAACAGTGTCTAACAAGGACCACTTTGAGGATGACTCAATAAGTACAGCTCTTTGTGAGCTCAACATTCAAAGCCATGATTTGATATTATTCCAACACACCTGTATGTAGTGGAGAATAGCATATGTTCAATAGCACACTAAGCTACCTGCAGGCAATTTTTGTGGTGATGAAAAGACACAAATTAGTATAGCTGTGTAAGTTTTCATTGGCAAATGGGCTTTCATAGACAACTAAGTTCTCCCAAGGTTTAAAATGGAAAGATCAGAGATCGTATTTCCTACCTACTCATTGGTTTTACCTTAATGTTTAAGTCTGCCTATTCCCTTTTTGTAAATCATAATCTGTTGCTGTCAGTTCTGAAATATTATTATGTTTTTTATTTATCTAGCTAAATAGATTTTATCTATTTATTTTTTCATAAAATACTAAATAATATTTTATGGTCATAAAGTCTCTTATCACAACTAGCTAACCTCTGCTCAACCACTGATAACAGAAGCATAAATAGGCATAGTTGTGTGCCAATAATCCTATATTTACTAAAACAGCCTCTTAGGTCCTAATTTGCCAACTCAAGATCTAGAAGGATATGTAAGAACATCTATTTGAAGGACATATCTATAGAAGAATATGTTCTCACGTACCCTTCCTTGCACTTTCCAACATGGTTTCTTTTTTTAACCACTATTTCTGTTTTCCATTTATTTTAATTTTTTGAACACAGATTGCATACTGCAAATTATCACAGGCTTTTAAACGATTAATTTAGAAATGTCAAAACATAAATTTTTCTTCTCACTTTTATTAAGATCTTGAATACAAAAACAATATAATTTTTTTTAAACGTTTTTATTCATTTCTAGGAGAAAGAGAGACAGCGTGAGCAGGGGAGGGTCAGAGAGAGAGGGAGTCACAGACCAAAACAGGCTCCAGGCTCTGAGCTGGCAGTCAGCACAGAGCGCGACGCGGGTCTTGAACCCACGAACCGCGAGATCATGACCTAAGCGAAAGTCGGAAAGTCGGACGCTTAACCGACTAAGCCACCCAGGAGCCCCAAAAACAATGTAAGTCTTATGATGATTTTCCCCCTTTGAGACCACAAATTGAGGGGGATGTAGACAGCATATAAATCATGAAAGAACTAATTAAAAATGATTCACAGATCTAACAGGTCATTTAAAGTTTTCTGGCTATTTTACTAATTTACAAATTGAATTACAACTTAAATGACAAACCAAAACTGAGCTAAGTGCCACAATGTCATTATTTCTTTACAGACATTACTGTCACAGACAAATCAATTAAGGTCAAATATTTAGATGACTCAAGTAACATCTATACACAAAAATCTAGCAACTTGTATACACAGACAAAAATATAATTCCAAGAACTGGTAAGAAATTACTAAAACAGAATCATGAAATTCTAGAGTTAGAAGCATCCTTATGGAATAAGTTTTTTTGGCCTCAGTGCTTTATGGTTGATAAGTATGGTTCTCATCTCTTATTTTTCCTTCCCTGAAAACACTGTTCTTATTAGATCTTCAGTTTTCTTTATGGGGCTACTCCTCCCTCCCAGCTCTGGCAGTTTGGGTCAGGCTGGTGTCATCCTCAGGCTAAAAATGTGGGTATTTAATCCAGATTCATCAGAGTCCTATAAATTCCTGGCCAGAAGACTGGCCAAAGGATTGTTTCCAGGTCAAAAATGGTTGGTCATCCCCATTCTGGGATGCTTTCCTTCCTCTTCTCTCCCTCCCTTCCTCAAGCTTGCTCTCTCTCTGTGTCTCCCCCCACTTCCTTTCATTCTCTCTTTCTCATCCCCTCCTTCTCTGTTTCTCTTTCAGGGATGCTAAACCTGAGAACATGTTCCAGGTGTGCATAGCAGCCATTCTGCCATCTTGTGGAAATGGTCTGCCTGGAATGAAACCAACATAGACACAAACTGGTCTGAGTTGCAGAGTCCAGGTTCTGAGGTTTTGAATCTCTGGATCCAGGCTTAACTGAACCCAGAACTCCTGTCTTTTGTAATCAAAAGAGCAAAATAGTTCTCCTCTGTTTTTCTTAAGTCTGAGTTGGGTTTTTGTCATTATAGGAGTCTGGACAAACACCATAGGTTAATCAACTCAAAGTGAATGTTGCCAAGCAGGAGGGGTCAGGATTTTAATCACCTCTAAATCTGATGTTTGTTTCAAGAGAAGGCTGAATAGACTAACAAATTCTTTAAAATCTTGTGTGCAAAGAATTTCATGTAAAAAGTGTATCCTAGTCTGTAAGCTTTGCACATACTGAGTACTATAATTGGATTGTTACCTCCTTTCATGGATACTCTTGCTTAGAATCGCTTAAAACACACTGATCTGGGGCTGTCTGGGTGGCTCAGTCAGTTGAGCATCTGACTCTTGATTGCGGCTCAGGTTATGATCTCAGGATCGTGGGATACAGCCCAGCATTGGCCTTTGTGCTGAGCGTGGAGCCTGATTCTCTCTTCCTGTATCCCTCTCCCCTGCTCGTACACACACTCTCTCTCTAAAACAAAACAAAATAAAACAAAAACAAACAAAAAAAACCTGATCTGATATAAAGAAAATTACTGTTCATATTCTTATAGTTCAGGAAACAGACTTGAAAGGGATGCAGGAAGGTCAGAAATATAGTGAATGCTGGTGTAGGTAACATATGGAGGATTTTAGATACACTGTCAACACCAACTGTCCCAATTCTACCCTGTGTCATCAGTCACAATAGCTGGGTCAACACACACATACCAGTGATTAATTCTAGAAATATTTATGGAAACTATGCTGTGCTCAGCACCAAGATACTATGTGAACGACATAAACTCAAACTTCAAATTTCCAAGAGAGAAAGAGGAACTTAATTCTGACAACAAAATCACTTATTTGAAAATAAAGAATTACTTGTTTACCAGTGAAGAAATGGGCAGAAGATATGAACAGACACTTCTCCAAAGAGGACATCCAGATGGCCAACAGACACATGAAACGATGCTCAGCATCGCTCCTCATCAGGGAAATACAAATCAAAACCACACTGAGATACCACCTCACGCCAGTCAGAGTGGCTAAAATGAGCCAATCAGAGAACTCTAGATGCTGGCGAGGATGTGGAGAAACGGGCACCCTCCTACACTGTGGGTGGGCATGTAAACTGGTACAGCCCCTCTGGAAAACAGTGTGGAGGTTCCTCAGGAAACTAACAATAGAACTCCCCTATGACCCAGCAATAGCACTGCTAGGAATTTACCCAAGGGATACAGAAATGCTGATGCATAGGAGCACATGTACCCCAATGTTCATAGCAGCACTCTCCACAATAGCTAAAACATGGAAAGAGCCTAAGTGTCCATCAACAGATGAATGGATCAAGAAGATGTGGTTTATCTATACCATGGAATACTACATGGCAATGAGAAACAATGAAATCTGGCCATGTGTAGCAACATGGATGGACCTTGAGGGTGTGATGCTGAGCGAAATAAGTCAGGCAGAGAAAGACAAATATCATATGTGTGCACGTATAGGAGGATTAGGAGGAGCTTAACAGAGGACCAAGGGGGAGAAGAAGGGCAGAAATGGTGGGGGAAAGGGGGAGAGGCAAACCATGAGAGACTCTTGAATGCTGACAAAAACTGAGGACTGGTGGATGTGGGGGGGAGGAGGGGTGGGCATGGAGGAGGGCACTTGTGGGGATGAGCACTGGGTGTTATGTGGAAACTAATTTGACAATAAACTATTCGTAAAAAAAAAAAAATTAAAAATTAAAAATAAAAAAAAAAAAAAGAAAAAAAAAAAAAGAATTACTTGTTTATTACTAAGCCTTTTAGAAACTCACCACATGAATGACTTCATTCGTTTATCTCCAACTCCATACCGGATTCATTAGAAACAACAGTACATACAGCTATGTGAACATAAGCTTTTACAAAGGGCAAAAAATTTAAATATGATGATTCTTGTCTAATTGACACTGTATGTCATTTCTTTAACCTGCTAGTTATTTAGCAATAAAAAACTAAAACACATCTAAAAAGACGTTGTTAATATTTTTCATTCACTGCATAACAATTTAAAAAGGACATAAGACTGATCCATTCAATGGTTTATTCTCTGCGGCAAATATGGAGCTATAAAAAAATGACATTTTAACTGCTGTCCATATGTGAAATTTATGAGAACAATGTAAACTGACAAAACAAACATACAAACAAATGTTTGGTCTTCTAAGCATTCATACATGAAGAGAAAAACCTTCAATGCTGGCAAATGAGCCTCATTAAATAGGATGAGTTTTATGTGTGTATTTCCTTCAGCGCTATGTAGATGGAAGTCACATTTTAACTTGTTAAGACTCTGTAACACTTACCTGGGCTTCCGGTTTATATATCATTTTTATTCTTTCATTGCATAATCTGCTAACAGAAATGGTTGTTGATAAAGCTGACTGAAACTGAAATAACCCTGGAATTATTTTGGAATAACCCCCCAAATTCTCTAATTTTGGATTCTTGTCTAAGACATACAAGAAAAATGGTTTGAGGGATGAAACTAACATGAGAAATACACAGATCTTAGAGCTTAAAAAACATAGGATTTTATTTAAATTTATGTGCAGATAAGAATTTACCAAAATTTAAACAAAGACCTAATTCAAATTATTTCCCACCACAAAAATGGACATTATGAGAAAAAGCTACATTCTCTCAATTACATTTTCCCGGCTGGTAGATTCTGGAGGGGAAAAGGAGGGGAGAAAAGATGCTGACACAACATAATTTGATCTTCAGTGCTGTCTCGTCTTGAAAGGACTTAATTATGGAGGTTTCCATAAGAATCAGCATTCTTCGGTTTTGACGTTGAAATAGAAGCTTCTATTCCAAAATCACAAATAAGGCTTCTGGCTTTATTTTTAGTGTGAGGTAAACAGTATATTCAGTATTAAGGCAAATGGTTGAATACATGTGTGGGATATTAATGTAGATCTTCCACTGTAAAAATAACATATTTTGGAACATTCATGGATTTTCTAAGTGTGTTGAAATAAGAAACTTGTAAAAGCTGTTGCAGGGTATAATAGTTCTGAATGTCTTAGCTGTGCCTTTTTGAAAGTTAACCTGTTAAATGTAATCTTGTTTGACTTTTTAGAGCATGTGAATTTTTTATTACTAAAAATTGTTGTAGAATTGGTCTGATCTCAAATTCTGTATATACACACACTGCTTGGCCAAATAAACTGTTCCTCTAAAGTTGGCAACAAGCAATGCCTACTGAGCAGGCTTACCATGACCGAAAAGTATGAGAATAGAATGTTGAAGACTGTAAGTGAAATCAGATGACTTAGGTGGGCTATTTATTTAAGAAAATGCAGATTCAAGATTTTTCAGAGAGTGATTATGGGTCATCCCCTCAACCATTTTTTTCCCCAATGGAATGACCATTTCCTTCACAGTGATGAGAGAATCATTCCTTTGTATGGGACAATGGACTTTTTCCTCCAAGGGTCAGGACAAAGCTGTCACTTTTTAGCCACGCTGGCCACAGTCTTCTTGGCTGCATCCTCCAGGTCCACAGCTGAAGTAATGGGGAGTCCACTGTTTTTGAGGATGTTCTGAGCCTCTTGGACATTGGTTCCTAGAAGGTGGGCAGGGGGTACGGAGAGTCACTGAAATGAAACCGGAGGTGGTGCCCTGGGAAGTTTCATACAACCTGAAATCGTGTAAGACCTAGGTCTCACAAACACAGTTTAATTACAGCTCAGGTTCAGCTTTTTTATGATACAGATTTGGCTATTTAGACATATCCACAGAAAAATTTACTCTCCCTTTTATCACCTCAAATGTCTGATATTACGAAGTATATACTATACAAAAATAATAGATAAAAATAAGTACATATAAACATACAGAGACTTTTTACACATTTATATAATAAAATTTCTAGTTATATAAATTTATATAAAAATATAAATATATAAAATATGTCATACATAAAAATTTATTACCTATACTTTTTTCTGGCACTTAAAAAATGCAGATAATGACATTCTTATAAGACTATGAATGAAGAAAGACTAACAACTACTTGGTCAAATGATATCAGAAAAGAAAATCTGAACTGGATGTGTCCCTTGCTTGAACAATCTGAATATGGAATCTAAAGAAAAAGCTACGTGTAAAATATGAGCAAGAGAATGGAAAATCGGTATAATGGGTTGGCATACACAGAACATAGAAAGTAACCCTGAAGATGCACAGGACTAATTCATATCTAGCTTTGTGCCAGGAAATTAATTAAATATAGGTTCTAATCAACACTACTGACAGGGAAGATTATGTGGCAAGATCTCTTTCATGGTGGTCTGGCTAGTAAATAAGATGAAAGACAGGAATTGCCTGAGACTAATGAACATTTTTTTTCTACCGATAAAAACTGACATTTCAGCTGCTAATCTACAGTCAAGTGGATTTAATGTGTTCTGGCCCATACTATAAGTCAAATGTCCTAAAGATCTCATGAAACTAATGTTATGAGAGTCTGTCCACCTATGGCCACGAATCTACCACTTTGGGAACAATGACAGTAATCAACACATGTATTTTCACTTCCTCCCTGCTCCATATGACAAAAAGGGTAGAGTCCTTCAAAATGAGCACTGCAGCATCTTATGGTGTGTCTTCATCTCCCATTTCTGGTGGATTTTAGCATTTATGGGTCAAGCTACCCCACCCAGAGGTGTGCTTCTGCAACCTGTTTAGCAAAGCAAAATGCTTTTCTGTTCTTTCAGAGTAAACAAGCCCATAGGAGAAATGTGATAAAATTTAAGACTCTAATGAAATACCTCATCTTACATCAATTCTTGTGTTTTTATCTAGTTAGCAAAGCAGAGCCTATTTATATACAAAGACCTTGAAATATAGGACTTGGAGGACCTAAGAGTACAAACAAAAGGGAAGCACTTAGTCAGCATATTTCATACAAAAAGGCAAAGGCCAAGTTCAAAAGGAACAGTTGCGCTAACAAGGTGATGTGGTGTGGATTCTCCCAGGAGCCTGGGGCCACCACAGCTGTGGGAAAGGGGACACTGGGCATTGCGTCTTTAGTTCAAGGCTAACTCATTGCTGTATTCCAGAGGAAATCTGCTAAATGTCCTCTATGGAAAGCAACAATTCAAAAGGTAAAGAAGTTATTACTGGGGCGCCTGGGTGGCTTAGTCAGTTAAGCGTCCGACTTTCGCTTAGGTCATGATCTCACGGTTCGTGGGTTCGAGCCCCACGTCGGGCTCTGTGCTGACTGCCAGCTCAGAGCCTGGAGCCTGTTTTGAGTCTGTGACTCCCTCTCTCTCTGACCCTCCCCTGCTCACGCTGTCTCTCTCTCTCTCTCTCCTAGAAATAAATAAAAATATATAAAAAAAAAAGAAGTTATTACCTGGGTGGCCCAGTTGGTTAAATGTTGATCTAACACCTCATTTTGGCTCATGTCATGATCTGACAGTTTGTGAGATGGAGCCCAGACAAGGGCTCCTTGCTGACAGTGAGGAGAGATTCTCCCTCTCTCCCTCTCTCTCTCTACCCCTCCCTCAGGTGCTCTCTCTCTCAAAATAAATAAATAAACATTACCAAACAATCCCTAGCTTCTCATCCTGGCTCTGTTGTAGATTAGTTGTATAGTTTTGGGTAAATTATGTAACACCTTTGAGCCTCAACTTCTTAATCCCCAGACATAACATTATGATCATCTTCCTCATAACTAAAACACATGCCAGACATAATGCTAAGTGACTTCCATGCAGCATATGAAATCTTTATGATGATGATGCCTAGATCTTACTGTCCCTATTTCACAGATGAGGCAACAGAGGCACAGAGAGGTTAAAGAACTTTTCCATAGAGACACACTGTACCTGGCGGTGATGGGAACCTGCATTCTGTTCTCTGTAATAATACAACCCTAAATGTTCTAAAGATATGCTGGTTTGTTTCTCTGTTTATAAAATGAGGATAATAATGCTGACAGCATGGGTTGTGAAGAGAAGCAAGTGAAATAATACACGCGAAAGGATTTTGTAAATGTCTACAATCTGTGGCTGACTTAGCTTGCTGTCGGCCAGAGTCATGGTCCTCTTCTACAATGGATGTGCTCCTCTTCTACAGTGGACAGCTATTGCTGGGAGGCAGCTGCCCAACTAGGAACTACATTTCCCAGGTCTCCCTTGCAGCTATGTGGGGTCATGTGACTTAGTTCTGGCCAAGAGCCTGTGAGCACCATGAAATACATCCCCATAAAAATTGCCATTGTGAGCTCCTGCAGTCACTCGGTTTTCCCTGTGTGCCTTCCAGAATGCCACCAGCCAAGACAACTCTGGAAATCACCTTTCTGAACATGGCAATGCCTCCTTCAGTATGGTTACCAGGATAATTCTGTAGAGCAGAGCACCCTACTCACTCATGCTTTCAGACTTTATGTGAATGAGAAAGAACCGTCTATTTACATTAAGACTCACATTCCAACATTTATCTGTAACAGGAGCCAGCATTACTTTAACTGACATATTACTTTTTAAGTGTGGTAGGCAGCTTCCAAAATGGCTCTCGCATGGTTAATTCCCACTTCCTGGTGTTCACAGCAATGTAATCCCTTTGGCTGTGGGTGGAACCAGCAACTTGCTTCTCATGACTAAGAAGAGCAAAAGTGATAGAATGTCATCTCTGAGACTAAGTTCCAAAAGCCCATGACTTCTTTCTTGTTCCTTCTGACTCTGTTCACTCTGATGCAGCAAACTGCCATTATTGTGGACTGCCCTATGGAGAAGCCCATGAGGCAAGGCATTTAGGGCTGTCTCCAGCCAAAAGCCAAGGAGCAACTAAGGCCTTCGTCCTGACAACCCACGAGGAACTGTATCCTGCCAACAATGATGCTTCTGGAAATGATCCTTCCCCAGTCAAGCCCTGATATGACCCTATCGCCGGCTGACACTTTGACTGCAGTTTTGAGACCTTAAATCAAAGGACCCAACTAAGCCACAGTCAGATTCCTCACCACAAAAAAAACCTGTGAGATCAACAATGTTCCTTGTGTTAAAGCTGCTGAATTTCAGGGCATTTTGTTGCACAGTAGTTACCTAATGCAGATGTGAAGATTTTTTATTTCATTAATCCAATCTAAGTGTTCATTTTGATTCATTTGGAAAGTTTCAGACAAGGTCCCAGAGGTTGAAAAGTGGAACAGAGAATCTGACTGTGGCAGGTGTTAAATACTAGGCTAAGGAACTCTGACATTAATCTGTAGGTGGGGCTTTCATGGAATAATGACACAGTGTGCAGCAAAGTCCTACTGACACCGAATGGAACTGGTCTTTGGGCCAGAAGGTCAATGAAAGTTAAATATGTAAATTTCTATCTCCTTCAACAGAGACATAGAGTTCTCTGCCTACCCGTCCTCTTATCAACCAGGGAAGGAATCTAAATTTGGGTCAGAAAGGCTCTTCTCCCTCTTTCCTTTCTCTCTAGGGCACCCTCCAATCTTAACAGACAGCTCCCAGGCATCAAGAGGCAGATTCATCTGCCTTAACATTTCCACATCTGTGACTCTACTTTCTTTGGTGAAAGTCCTCCTGTGAACACAGATCATAGCCAAGCCTGTCAGGTTCTCTCTGTAACCGAGATGGTACGAGAATTAACAGCACCAGTAGCAGCAAGAATTAGAAGCACCAGTAGCAGCACTGTTACAGTGGTAACAGTAACAGAAGCAATAACAGCAGCTACCACTTAGCAGGCGTCATGCATTGTTCAGTTCTGTTAGTTCATTTGCTACTCAATAGCAACGCTGAGATGGCTACTATTATTATCTTCCTTTTACAGGAGGAGGACTGAGGCACAGGTAAGCTTAAGGCTAAAGGCTAAGTAGCATGGCTGGGAATGGTTAGGAAGTAGTTGAATGAAAATTGAACTTGATCTCTCACTGGTTTGAATGATTTCTGGAACTAATGCTTGAAACATCCATGCTGAACTATGGATGACGATTTTTATAAATGCATGACATCATCATAATAACAATGACAATAATAATAATTAAAAAAGCTGTTTCCCAGTCTTCCCACATTACTTATTTGAGCTTTTGAACTTGTGAGTTTGGTGTTTCTAAAAGACCTTTTGAGTCAGGTCTTTATAAATGAGTGCTTTTTATTCATTTATTTATTCTTTGGTCAAGAGCACTGAGGCCTACTGATTGGCAGGGTGCAGTCTCAAAATCCTTTGGACTTCCCACTCTATTTTGATTTCCTGTGACTCCTGCTTAAGGAGTCAAATTTACAATCTGAAATTTGTAGCACTTTCCAACACATGAGATCATCTAAACTTCAATGATGCTATAAATTATTTAAGAGCAAGGATCAGGTACAACTAGGTATCTGCTTTTTTGCAGCCTCCCTGCCTAGCTACACCCACCCTACCTACTGTCCCCTGCTCGAGGAGGGACCATATAGTGATCTTCGCCCCAAGGGAGACAAGGACTGTTCCCAAGTTGACTGTATCTCATCCAAGGGTGGTCCAAATACAGACGCTGGTCATTAGCTTATGCAATCAGGTTTGCTCTGCTGAGAATCTGAATGGGTAGTTTATACGAAATGGAAAATACCATGACAAGGACTTAACCAGCCGTGAGTAAGCAGGTGAGAGAAAGGCAGTGCAAACATGCAGAGAGGAGTGGAGCGAAGTGCACAGGCTGTTGGAATGATGCTCCTGAGGTTGTCCTCCATGCCTTCTCTTCCTGGGGACTGGCTTCATTATGGCTGCTGTCCATTCTGAGAACTGTTTATTCAGTTTTACCTGTGATCCTTTCCATGGGTATTGATCAAATAGGCTCTTAGCCATTTTAGGTTTCTGAGACTACTTGATCAAGTCGCTCTTCCTTGCAACCAAGAAACCTAACTAAATCAGTTCCTTAATTAACATCTTCAGGACTTAACTTAGCATCAGGTATTCCCAAACACGGAAATGACTTATGACTTAGAAATCCGTGAACTCGCAGACATGCTGGACCTTTGGCCTTGAGTCCTCCAGAACTCTGGTCTTCTCTCTCCTTGGATGACACTCAAACATTCATGAGATATTTGTTTAAATGGCATTTCTTGGGGTGTCTGGGTGGCTCAGTCAGTTGAGTATCTGACTTGGTTTTGGTTCAGGTAATGATCTCACGGTTTCGTAAGTTCAAGCCTCACACTGGTCTCTGTGCTGACATCGCAAAGCCTGCTTGGGATTCTCTCCCCCTCTCTCTGATCTTCCCTATCTCACATTGTCTCTGTCTCTCTCAAAATAACTTAATTAATTAAAATAAAAATAAATGGCATCTTTGGTGATGCCTTCCTTTTTACTATTCCTACAGCCCCTAAACTAGAGCAGGAGCTTATAAATGAGCCTCCAGAGAACCTTGTAGCTCCGGAAGCACAGCACTATTGGGACTGCTCACTGACGTTTCTCTTATCCTCACCAAACATAAGCTTCATGAAGGCTGACATTCTGTCAGGCTGGCCCACCTGGATCCCCGCGCTCAGCAGAGCATCCTTTACACAGCATGGACTTATTGATGGACTGAATGACGGTGGATGGACTCACACATACCAAGTGTGCTTGAGGAGGTGAGGTGTGGGAGAGGGCTTTCCTGATCACCTTGCTGGCTCAACACTCCCAAATAACCCCTCCCCTTTTTTTTTTCATAGGACTGAAACAGAAGCCCCAAACCACCTAAGGGAAAATAAGGAGTGACTGTTCCTGACTTTTCTCAGCTTCTCCAGGGGCTTTTCTAGTGGTCTCTTTCTCTAAGAAGGGCTGAATAGCAGTTGGCTGTGCGCAGTGCCTTGGACGACTCCAAGTTGCCATCACTCCTCAGTCCCTCCTGGCCAGGGAGGCCTGGCTCAAGATTAACAACCATGAGGTGGGGCCAGAAGAGAGGGGGTAGAGCAGAGCCCAAGAAAACGTGCTCTTCTCTCCTTCCAGCTGTGCCTGCAGGGCCATAGCAAAATGCCTAATTGTTTCACAATTCCAGGATCTATTAAAGTGAATTTTAATTACGCTTCCAGTTACACTTTAATTATAGCCTTAATTATTAAGCACAGGCTAGGCATACTCAGAACCCCAGCATGAGACAAGGAAGGAGAGGGACAGGAAGGAAAAGACAGAGAAAAAGGAGAGAGAAGGGTAGGGGGAAGGAAAACGGCTTGGTGGGGGGGGGGGTGGAGAGAGAGAGAGAGACTGGGAGATAGAGATAGAGAGAGATGAGGAATAACCTAGAGGGGGAAGACACAT
Source organism: Proteles cristata cristata (assembly GCA_017311185.1). Classification (NCBI taxonomy): domain Eukaryota; kingdom Metazoa; phylum Chordata; class Mammalia; order Carnivora; family Hyaenidae; genus Proteles; species Proteles cristata. Next base: position 139,012 of record JAESUZ010003733.1, read on the forward strand.
GAAAAGAAAGAGGCACGGAGAACAATGGACACAAGGTGAGCCCGCCCAGTCCCACCGCACCAGCCCCTGCCCTGACCCTGGCAGCACTCTGTCCCGGCTTCCAAGCAGGTTTCTCCTTGTTTGGCTCTCCTGCCAACAGGCCACGGAGAAGCCAAGCCAGAGCAGGTCTTGCTGCCCACAGACCCTGCTTCCTCTTTCCTGTTGAGAGAGAAGCTGGAAGGGGAAGGGGGAACGCACAGAGAAGAGGGTCAAAAAGAAACCCAGCAGCCTGGAAATGAGGTCACTGGAAAAGAAAAGAGAAACAGGGGAAGCCTTGGGCGAATGCTTGCTGTGTGTGGATTCCTTTCATTAATTCTGTTCTTTGAATATTCAAGGTTGGTTTCTTCTTGATTCACCAAGTGGCTGACACCTGCTCCCCACTCCCTTCCTTGCCTCTATTTTTATTTTTTTATTTTTATTTTATTTTTTAAATGTTTTATTTATTTCTAGGAAAGAGAGAGAGAGAGAGCATGAGCAGGGAAGGGTCAGAGAGAGAGGGAGTCACAGACTGAAACAGGCTCCAGGCTCTGAGCTGGCAGTCAGCACAGAGCCCGACACGGGGCTCGAACCCACGAACTGCGAGATCATGACCTAAGCGAAAGTCGGACGCTTAACCGGCTAAGCCACCCAGGCGCCCCCCTTGCCTCTATTTTTAAACAGTAAACCATCATAGCTGCTTTAAACTCCGACCCGGAATTGGGAGTTCCAAAGACACTGTTTATGCCTGTGTACCCAGTTACAAAGGAAATTGAGCTCTTCCCCACATTTAAATAGTGCTGCTGACATGTTCTAAATAATATTAAATACTGCACTGCCTTTTAATGAGGCTGTAGGACAACAGTTATAATAACCACCTGTACAGATAACTGATTGACTCACGCTGGTTCAACTTCAAGCACTTCTTAACATCTGCTTGCTTTAAGCTGCTAAGCTAAGTGGTTACCTACCTGACGTATGCCTTACAAATGGCAATACACAGACAAAGGGGAATGATTATAAAATGAAATCTTGCTCTGCCAATAGAGGATATTATCAAAAGAATAATTATGAAGTTTTTAAAATTCTCCACTTGTGCATGTTTTACAAGACTTCCTGCCAGCAGGTGGAGTGAGAGAGCTATAAAGAGAGATGAAGGTTAATTTATCAAAATTTGTTCTTTGCTTTCGAGACCTGGGAGACAAGATCAATGTAGTGGACAGAAATCACAAGGTTTTCTTCAAAATGTGGGTCTGTAACTACCACCACCGCCCCACACACACACACACTCAGGCCAGTCTTTTATCACAGGGTTGTGAAGAAAATTACTCTCTAGTCTAATAGTATATAGAAACTGAGCTTTTTAAAACAGCTTTATTTGGAGGACACCTGGGTGGCTCAGTTGGTTAAGTGTCTGCGTCTTGATTTTGGCTCAGGTCACGATCTCTCAGTTCATGAGACTGAGCTCCGCATCAAGCTCTGTGATAAGCTGGAGCTTGCTTAGGATTCTCTCTCTCCCTGTCCCCGTCCCCTCCCCTGCTCATACATGCCCTCTCTCTTTCTCTCATTAATTAATTAATTAATTAATTAATTAAAAAAGTAATATTATAATAGGAATTGTTTTTTTTTTTTTTAAAGAATGGAGCAGTTAGCACTTATTGTATATACACTAGGCACAATAAATATGTGTTGGATACATGAGTTAAGGCGTTCACAATTATCATATCACTTCAACCTTCATAGCAACCCTAAAAAAAGACATCATTTTTATCCTCATTTTACAGATGAGATGACTGAGGTACTGGGAGGCTGAGGAACTTGTCCAATGTCCCCCAGCAAGTCAAAGGCTAAGCCAAGACTAGAACCCAGTTTTGCGTGACTGCAAGGCTGCGTGACAACCATGCAACTTGGCCTTTTAAGTGGTAGGAGGAATCCTAAGGATCCTTTAGGATGAAAGTCTCTTGTTTTTACCAGAGGAAACTGAGGCCCAGACATGTCAGGTGATTTGCTCAGGTGAAACAACCAGTGAACCATGTATAGGTCTGACTCTCAATCTGGTTTTCTAAATCAGGGCTATTCTAAGTCAGCTAAGAATAGTTGTTACATTTCTTTCTAAATAGTTGGAAAAATCAGAAGAATAATATTTTGTGATACATGAAAGTTACATGAAATTCAAATTTCCGTCTCCATAAATAAAGTTTTCTTGGAACGCAGCCAAAGTGATTCATTTACAGATTGTCAATGGCTGCTTCTGTGACACAAAGGCAGAGCTGAACGGTTGTGACAGAGTCAGTATGGCCCATCAATTCTAAACTACTCCGACCTCCGCTCTAAGTAATCGAATCTTTCCCCCCTCTGCCCCGGGGAGAAAGGAGGTCAGTGGAAAAAAACAAATTCTACAGAGCAGCAGATTCCTCCTAAAACGTTCAGTGTCCTTTTGCCCTTGCTCCTCTTCCATTATTCTCCTTTCAAGTGACAACCAGATAGAAGAGGTCCATTTTCTTGGTGACATGTAAATTTAGATAACTTATCACATCTCTTTTGTCTTGTTATTGTACTGCTAAAAATGGAATAATTCATTGAGAATCGGAGGTAAAAGTCCTGCTGCATCAGCAATCGTTGCTTGTCAGAGATGACGTGCACCCAATATCTAACACCTTGCTCGGCACATCGCTCCCAGCCTACAGAGTCCCCCCTTGGTAGGGTTACAAACAAGAGCTCGAGTATTAATGGCAGCCAACACTTATTGGCCCAAGGACTGTCTAGGTTATTGTAAAACTCATCTGCTCCTTGCAACAACCCCATGAGACCGCCATAGTTTTATTCCTACTTCACAGATGAGGAAATGGAGATTTTAAACCTGGCTGTCACCGAGAAGCTGAGCGACTTTGGGAAGTTACTGTAGTTGGAAGAGTATCTTATAGAAATGCCTTAGATCCCTCACATTTTAGAAAAATTAAAAATGATAAAAGACATCCTGCGGGGCTATATCCTGTGCACACCTATTCTGCTTGGTGATTTCTCCTCCCACGGTAAGAAGAAACTACTTCTGAGGGTGTGAGTGTAACAGTTATTCTTGTGATGCTCTTTGGGAACCACCAATTTAAGTGGCAGGAAGCTGATGGCCAGGGTCTTCTCAACAGTGTTTCCAAGAAGGGTGTGCAAACCAGATTTAGAACAAGTCTGATTTATATTCACTGAGGACTTATGCAAGGTGCTTATACTTTTGCTTTCAATCATGTAAAACCTCAAAAAGGTAACATCTATGTTAACATAAAACAAATGTACGGAATGGAATGAATTCTCTGGCAAGCAAGCATGTCCTACGATTCTGTACCTGCTCAAAACAGGGCTATTCTCATAAAGAATGGGAGTTCCATGCTCCTAAACATCTGGACAGACTTCCTTTCATGCCTTGCTTGAGTCTACCTCATGGCTTTCAATTCATGCATATTCTAACTTAGGCATGATTTCAGGAATTTTCAAAGGTAACTTTGGCAGTGTGGAACTTTTGTCTGAAATCCTGACCCTGGCACTCCCATGCTGCTGAGAAGTGACATCACTGCATCGCTGCCCGTGATTCTGTACTTATGTGGGGGAAGGGCCAAGTGGATCTCACTGCTAATCTGTTCCTTGAGAAGGAAGGTTCTCAGAACTTCCTATCACCATATTTTTCTTGATCTTTAAAAAATCTTTTGGAGCTGAGGATGGAGGAGGCTTTAGACTCAGGTACCATGGGTAGTTTCCAGAATTCTAGGCTTTGCTGCTGGTCTCTTCTCTACACCAGGCTGCAAATTATGTCCCATTGTCTTTGGAACAAAGATTTATCCAGGCACAGCCATGCCCATTCCTATACTGTGTACGCTGTTTCTGAGCTACAACGGCAGAGGTGAGTTACTGCTACAGGGAATACATGGCCCACAAGGCCTAAAGTTTGCCCATTTATAGGAAAAGTCTGCAGACCTCTGCTCTATACAATTCAAAGTTTTGGCCCCATGGCTGTAGAGCATAAGAACCCAGCCTCATCGAGAGCTTTTCCAGCTTGCGGTTCCCTTGCTTCCCACTTCTGATACAGCAGGCAGTTGTATTTCCAGGACAGAAAATTCTACCAACTCTTACTCTTTTTGAATCAACAGTAGCTGATACTTGGCTCAAGTACCCCCACTTTCCTTTCCCACAAACTGCAGAAGACAATGACCACAGAGCTCTTTTCCACTGAGCTGGGATACAGTCTTAGCATCTTTCTTGGCCCAGCACTGCAGGCAGCCACCATCAATAAACAAAAGGCATGAGACGAAAGCTATTTATATGTCCTGCCTGTTCTAAACCATTCTTGTGGAGTCTTTCCTCCTAGATGGCTCTGCCTTAGGACAGCCTCAAGGTGGCACTCTCTCGGACAGTCTTATTCACAGGACACACCTGTCACCTGTCAAGTAGGACAAACAGAATCTACCAGTGTGTCCCCTTTCTGAGCAACGTGTTCTCTCTCTTTGGTGGCTGATCAAATGTGACTTTCAAGTGTTATATAAGGAAATTGAGGCATGGAGATATGAACTGACTAAATCCCTCAGAAAACACCTACAAAGCCGAACATGGTGTCGTGATGTGCAGGACTTAGGATGTGTCAGTCCACAGACCTGCCATGCTCTAAAACCCCTCCTGATTACAAGTGTCCCATGGAGACAACAAGTGTCCTTGTTTTTGAAGCAAGGACTACCGCCTAGACTGAGGCGGGCACCTAACCAAACAGCAACCCATGGCCAGGCAAAATGAGGAGTAGAGGGGAGGTGTGCTTAGGGAGGTTGAGGGTGGAGGTGGGCAACAGGTCAACCTTGCCTTGCAAGGGAATAGAGATTGAGAACAGGAGAGAAGATGAAAACTCGGTACAGAGCACATGCTAAGAAATGTGCTAAGAGGCCAGGGGATGTTAACAGGCACGGCTTCAGCCCCTGGCCCTGCTGGGCAACCACATTCCCTTCACCCAAGATCATGCCGTCCCTTGGCCAAGACTCCCTTATACTCTGATGACTCTGGGGGTCGGCAGCAAACCTACAGCTCAAATACCCTGAATGAAAAGTCCTTCCAGCAAGTCGGCTACAGTCAGTGTGCCAACGCTGCTTTTTACGATGGGAGTCAAAGGAATAGTTACTGCCCTCTTCTCTTGGGTCTCATACTCTAGCATAATGGAAGACTCGTAGAATGGACGGCTGCCAAGTGTGCAGACGCAGCTGAAATCTGCAATGCTGCCATTGAACGCTTTCCTCTACTTCACATACTTGAGGCTTCTTTGCCTCTTCAGCAGACTAAAGCATCACATGGCAATTTTACTGTGTCTGTGCTAGGAAGGTACTAGATGTGCATTGCTCTGCCTGTGGCTCCAATGTGTCAGTATTTCAGATAGCAAGAATAAGGAAGTATCCACAGAAAAGAGCTGCGGGTGTCTCGGTCAAGAAGAAACAAAATATGAAAAATCAGACTTGTAGACATTTATGTTCTCAACAACTATAAACAAAGTCTAGGGAACATTAGAGATTGATAAGAATAAGGAAGGGAATCACAGGGGACTCTTGTTTTGAAAGATATTTGTCAAAAGAGAAGCAAAATGTTTATGTTGCGGAAATAAACCTTTAGGTACAGAAAAATCAAACTGAACGATTTGACTAAGAGAAACAGGATCTGATTTATCAATTATCTAGGCTCATTGTATTTATAGCTTAACTTGCAATCATAATGAGCACCTGAGAGAAAAGCATACTCCTCTTCAGGTTATTTGAGCTATAGAAGACGGTTGCAGATTTAAATGCAATAACAAGAAAAAATGAAATTAAAAAAATTCTTTAATGATACTGGCAAGCCTTCGTCTAGAACAGTAAAACTACCTGAACAAACCCAAAGCTTAGGCTAAAACATCCTTGCACAGTGGAGATACAAAGCTGTTAACAAATGTCTGTACGTTTTTCTCAACAGTACTGTGGGTTGGGCTCAATTAATCATCTAGGTAACTTTTGTGCCAAGTATATATATTTTTCAGAGACGAAAAAAAAAAATAAACACCTCAGATTATTTGTTCTTTATGCCAGAAACAACTGTGTTAAAAAATTAAACTCCACCACCAAAATATGATTGCTCAATTTACCAAGGAGTCTTTTAAATAAAAATAATCTGTGTCTCAGCTGGTGAGTTGTGTTGTGAGAAAGCAAGTAAATACATGTAATTATGAAGTTACCATTTTCAAAGAGGAGAGTAATCCTTTCCTTATCTGTTGGTAGAACAGCTTGTACTTATCATACAGCTGAGAACAAAGATTCGTCCTCAAAATCTCACTAAATCAAGGCTGATTTCATTGATTAAAACTTTCCTCATCAAGCTATTTCTAATACACTGCATGCGGCAATGGAATCTTGAAAATGTGGGTCACAAATCAGTGAGAATAATGGAAAGGATCTTGGATCTTCCAAATGGGCACATAACAATCAAGAGGGACTACCTTCTTTATTTATAGGAAGCAGACACTTCTAACAAAATCTGTCATTGGCTTTTGAAATGCCTGTTATCTTGGTCATTAAAAGTGTGACATTTATTTAGACTATTATAGCCATGTATCAGAGTATCTCAAACTTAGCAAGTTAACAAATGTTAGCAATAATAATTATTTACTACTGCAATTCAGACTCCGGTAAAATTTTTCTACCACACTTAGTTTTTATGGGTCGCTAAGATTTATTTATCACAGATGCTGGCATGATGGACATCTTTTCCCATCTCCCTTTTACTAGCAAGATGATGGTGTGCATTCTAGGAATGCACACCAATTTGAACATTAACATGAATAAATACAATTGAAAAATTCATCAGTTAAAATGAAAGTATAGTGTGTTATCAAGTTAAATAGCAACTACCACTAGAATTATCCACAAAGTTCTTGCTTCTTCATACCACTCTGTGGTCCTGCTCCATCAGGACAGATGATGAAAAGTTGCTTAATTAGAAACAAAGAAGGATCCGTACTATGCTCTAAGGTTGGGTAAAATATAACTGAATGCACAGAGATTTGTGGGAGAATCAGAATCTGTATTCCAACCTAGAGGAAACTAATGGAAAATTTATATTAAGCATAAGAGAAATTCCTCAAGAGGTCCCATAGTTAGCAACTGTTTGCCACTGGAAGCACTGAGAACCAGACTTCCTGTAATAGGAGATTTTTGGTTTGGGTTGGTTTTTCCTTTTAACTGAACTGTACTGCAGGAGACCAATCTCTAATGGAGCAAGATCTGAGTGGGTTTACTGGGGGACTTCAAAATGGGTTGACTTTCCCATTTTTCTATGACACTTCTTGGATCATTCCCTGTATTCCTCCATCTCTACCTCAAAAAATAAATGTCCCATCTGACATTACAGGTTCACCTCAACTAAGGATGATTATATCCCTATGTCATATTCTCCCCCGTTCTCTCTAACTAGTTCCCCCTCTGACTTTCCCAAGTCTGTCAACCATGGCATCATTCATTCTCCAGCCATTAGGTTTAAAATCCAAGGTTCTTTTTTTCCCTTTTATTCCACGCCCCCCCCCCCTTTTTTTTCTTTTTATAAAGTAGGCTCCATCCCCAGCATACAGCCCAGTGTAGAGCTTGAATTCATGCCCCTGAGATCAAGATCTGAGCTGAGGTCAAGAGCCAGATACCTAACTGACTAAGCCACCCAGGCACCCCCTCATTTCCATTTCTATCTTTGTTGTTGTCTACTCTACTTTTACCTCTATGTGGCAATCCTGCTTAGGTTTAAGATACTACTTAATGTTGCAGACGTTGGTTACTGACATGATTTTTCCATCTTTTTTTTTTTTTTTTTTTTTTAAGCCATAACATGTTGCTGCAAAGCCATTACACTCCCCAGGACAGCCTTCTGATCTACCCAGGTCCTAGGTTTCAAGTTTTACCATTATTATGTTCTCAGTACCAAAGGCCAAGTATGGAACAGATCTGATGACTTGTTTCTGATCCTATAACAAATTCCCTCCCCCTTCCTTTCCAGTGATTCAAATCTTACTTATTTCAACTTATGCTCAACTTGGAAAGTCTGCTTTTATAATATTTCTCTGCTAACTCACATCTCTAAATGTGCTATAATTATAGTAGTCAATGTTGAGTAAGCTTAAAAAAGAGAGAATGCCAAAGAAAGTGGGCTGAGCTACACAGGCACTCAGCTTAATGGACACATATTTTACAGAAGTCTACATTTCCTTAACATAAAGAGCACTGGTTTGATTTTTATTTGTAGTTTTTTTTATAGGGCCTTTATGGGTAATACCATCACCAATTTTCTGCATTTTGTTGTCTATGAATAGTGCCGAGAGTAGGGTTAAAACAGAATTCTTAATCTTTCTATTATTAATTATGTAAGATGAACACAACTTAGGGACTGGTTTGATCTTGGTGTGGGGCTGCTGATCTCTAAGAAATCACATATGGTAAAATATTACTGTCCTTGGAACAAACCGTGTTGAGTGTGAGAGGCATTTTTCACACAAGAGACTAATTCCTATAAGAAGAAGAAAAGAACACCAGCTAGGAGTCCAGAAATGTCAGAAGCTTTTCTGCTTTTTCTCTCTTGATAAAAGGCCCTCAAGGCTTATTATGGGATACAGGCCATTACAGTGAAGAAGAGTAGTCGCAAAGAAGGTCACCATGGATATTTTTAGCCTATGTAAATTTGGGGGACAGTATCCTTTTTGAGTTTACTTTGAATCATCACATTTAATTCTCCATGATACAGTGGACATTGCAAGGTATCAACCGTTGCAAAGATTCCACTGGCCGTGCTGGTGACACTCTAGGATGCCTCAAAAGCTACTGCTACTGAGATAGACGCAGAGTCTCTTAGGGCAAACACCTGTTAATATTTTGTATATATTATCTGTACTGTTGATTTTTCTTTTTTCTTTTTGTTGTATTTCCCCATTTATTTAGTAACTGACATTTTTTTTTTTACATTTCTATACATCCTAATGTCTCAAGCTCAATGACCTGCATGTAGTATTTATTAATTAATGAATTAGAAAAAAACACAAGCATATATTTTGGAAGTACAGTAACTTAAAAGATGCACATCTGATTGTCTAACAAACAGAAATTTCAAAGCTTCTTCCTAGGAGCTCAGAGAGACCTCTGATACAGCCAACAAAGATACTGGGGAGAAAATGCTGTAAGTGGTATTTATGCATATTTTAGCATGTGTATTTTCCAGATACACATGATAAGGATATGTTAAATGATAGGGATCACTTAATATGTCTGGAACAATAAGCGTGGGGTGAAAATAAAAGAGGTGCTCCTCTAAAGGAAGTAAAGTAAAAAGTAAAGTGGGGTAATCTTTTTTTCTATGAATGTACTCATGTCTAATAATTATGGGCCTCTGCTGACCACACAGGCAGAGTGAGGATCACTAGAAGGGAATGAGCTCACCATAGTAGACACTTATTTCTAGTCATTTCCCCAAGGAACAGACATGAGTCTAATCTGCTTATAGAGACTTGCTCCCCTTTAAAAACACAAGGAGAGCTGACTTTTAGAACCTGAGGGTCAGTGGTCACTTAAATCCTGAAAACACTGTGACAACATTTTAATTAGAATTATATCTACACTGATGAACCCACTAACTTCTTGACCAATTTTCTTTTCACTGCAGCCTTGCCACTAATTTTCCTTTTATTGAAATTATTTCTATAAGGATGAATTATGTCACATTTACATTTTTAAGAAGATGTAATTCATTCATATGTTTTAATGTCCATATTGACCTCTGCCAACTGGTGCTCCAGCTATTTCCATTTTTATTTGTGATCATATTTCTTTCAAGTCTATATGGTGCAGATCTACACTTGTGAGGCACAGAGGCTCAGGGTGAAAGGAGAGTGGCAGAGAGTGAGAGAAAAAAGAAACAGAAAGAAGTAAACAGAAAAAAAAAAAAAAACAAAAAAAACCCCCAACAACCCAAGCTGCAGTTCTTCTGGAATCTTGACCTCAAACGACCTAGATACAGAGCAGGGTCAAAATATCCCGGGACTTTATCTTGAGGGGAAGGAGATCTCTAGGGAATTATGGCACCAGTTCAGAAGTTGGGGAAAATGAGCTGTCTCAAGCATAGTGCTGCAGAAATTTGCTCAGGGGCCAGCTTGATCATTGTAATCTGAATATGTTGGTCATGTGGATGGGCATTCTGCGTAGTTCTCACATTAAAGTTCCGTTTTTGCTTCTCTACTACAGTGGTTTTCAAAGTGTCGTCCCAGAACCTTGGGGAAGTTCCTGATGGAAAACTATGTCTATATTAACAACGACAATAATAATATTCTGCTGGCATTTGCACTGATTTAGCAAAATGGAAGAGGGTGAAACTACTGGCATGTTACTGTGGAATCAAAGCAGTAGCACCAAGCTATATTAGTCACTGTATTTTCACCACCACAAATTTGTAATAAAAAGTTGCCATTTTCAGGTAAGAATGTCCTTGGCGAACAGTAAAATAATAAGAACTTAATTTATGTCTTGAGAGAGACAGAGATAGGGACAGAGCGAGCACACAAGCAGGGTAAAGGGGCAGAAAGGAGAGAGGGAATCTTAAGCAGGATTCAGGCTTAGCATGGAGCCTGATGTGGGGCTCAATCCCACAAAACTGGAATCATGACCTGAGCTGATATCAAGAGCTGGATGTTCAACCACCTGAGCCACCCAGACGTCTCTTTCAAAATATTAATGTTATTAAATCTCAGCCCTTGAGCACAGGTCTCTTGAGTACTCTGTGACCAAATGGCAAACACACAGAGAGCAAGTCTGGGGCATACTGAACTCTGATGGCTCTTCTGCAACAATGTGTTTGTGCAGCTGTCTGAGTGGCAAGCCAAACCACTCGATTTCCCATGGAACATTGGATTTTCTTAGAAGGATGACGGACACACTATGGTCATCCTGACTTCATGATATGGTGGACATTTTCTCAACTATGAGTGAAGTCAGGCTGTTACTTCAAGGAAAACAACTGACCATTGTGTGACTGATAATAAAATTTATGCTTTGAAGTGAAAATTACAATTCTGGAAAAGATACATCTACCACCCTTGACAACATCTCAATATTTAGAGGTCTTTCCAATGAGAATGGTGTGATACAAACAAATGTGAACTTTTTGATACTGTATATTGAAATGTGCCAAATCTGGCCATGTGTAGCAACATGGATGGACCTTGAGGGTGTTATGCTGAGCGAAATAAGTCAGGCAGAGAAAGACAAATATCATATGTGTGCACGTATAGGAGGATTAGGAGGAGCTTAACAGAGGACCAAGGGGGAGAAGAAGGGCAGAAATGGTGGGGGAAAGGGGGAGAGGCAAACCATGAGAGACTCTTGAATGCTGACAAAAACTGAGGACTGGTGGATGTGGGGGGGAGGAGGGGTGGGCATGGAGGAGGGCACTTGTGGGGATGAGCACTGGGTGTTATGTGGAAACTAATTTGACAATAAACTATTTGTAAAAAAAAAAAAAAAATAAAATAAAATAAAATTAACTCAATCTAAAAAAAAAAAAAAAGAAATGTGCCAAACTTGGGAAGAGCACATAATCCAATATTTTTAATATGAATCAGGGCCTGATATTGCAAATCATACATGTATAAATTGTGCAAGACAGATCAATGGATTTTAATATAAGAGTATGAAAAGTCCATTGAAATAGTGTCAGATTTCACCCAAAACTAATCTTTAAAAAGAAACTACTACCTATTAACTTTAGAGTAGTAACAATGAAGAAAATTCACAAGTATATGAAATGGTTATTAGGAAACGGCTTCCTTTTCCAAACAGATATGTCCATGAGGTCATATTTTCTTCATGCACTTCAACCAAAACAATATATTGCAACAGCTATAACACAGGAGTGAATACTAAGCTAGATGCTAAAGGGATTTGCAAAAATTAAAACACTCCTGCTATTCTCACTAAAATTTTTAAAAGATATTTTTTATAAAATATGTAGCATATATATTTATACATAAAATATAGAGTATAAAAATTGTTTAAAAAAAGTGTTCAAAAAGCTCCAAGCTGTTTTACCTCTTACCAAAATAATTTGTAAATTCAATAATTTAATTAGTTAGTTAATTAACTAATATCAACAGTTATAACCCAAAATAAACCTGTGATCTTTAGGGTCCTTGATTTTAACAAGTAAAGGAATCCTGAGAGGATTCGACAAGCATTGCTCTCCCATGCCGAATAATTCTGGAAGCAGCCTTTTTCAGCCTGTTTTTCCCCAAGTACTCATCTTACGAAAGGATTCATAATAAAATGGCTCCCCCTCGAATGAGTTTGGAAAATCTGGAGAATCATAACATATGCCATTCTTGGAGAGTTGCAGTCCTTACTAACCTGACAGAGACCAGGGGAAGCATTGCTGCAGAGCCTCTGTTTCATCTTATTTAATCCAAGGTTTCTTTACGTTGTCTTAGGAAGTCTGTGAGTACAAACCATGCTGGTTGCCTGGTCTTGGAGAAGGGGTATGGGTGCTGTGGAAACTCACCTTCCAGACGGACCACCAAGGGCACCTTGAGTTCCAACTCCCGACAGGCTTTGGTGATCCCATTGGCAATAATGGCACAGTTGACAATTCCACCAAATATATTGACAAGGATGGCTTCCACCTGAAATAAAAAATAGGAAGGCCTCCATCAAAATGTTGCTAGGTGACATTCTCAACAATAACTGCCTGAATAATAGAGACAATTGGGATAAGACTCCTCATTGTTGTTGTTTTAACACAGAATATAAAATATAAAACAGAAGGCCCACAAAATGTTAAGAAAGTTAAAATTTACTACTGAATTAGTAAATGTCAATACATACCATTACCATATTAACCCATACTTTTCCATTACTCACTTCTCTGAACTCAAAGTGAAATCAATCCCCATCCATTTATTATATACCGTTCAGGTTTTTCTTTTTCTTATGTTGTTGTCTAAAACTGTGTCTTGATGAGTGGTGTCATTTAAAATTTCATGCACTTACTTCTTTTCCCTCCATGGTTTTCACTCAAAGTTTTATCTGTCAGGGTACCTTACAGAATATTTCAAAACTAAGGGCCAATTATTTGCTGTTTTGTATTAATAGGTAAAGATTCAAGCTTTTCCATGCCTCCTTACTATGTCTTTGATATGCTAAAGGTATATTCTCAAAAACCAGAGATAGTTTAATTATCTTAGATAACAACCTTTTTGATTAAAAAAAAAAATGAGTCCTAAAAGAATGAGATACAAGTTATCACAAGTAAGAATCCGAGTAAAGTCAAGCCAGTGACTGGAATTTTTCAGAAATGTAAATTTAAACTGATTATGTCAACCTGTTTGTATGTATTCCATATTCAAAGGCATGTAGGAAAAAAAATATCCTGACTTGATAAATAGGTTTAAGAAAATCCTGTATAATTAACTTGAAGAACAAGATAATGAAGAGAATTCATTACCTAGATTAACTGATAACACCCAGAGAAAAAGGCTATTCATCAAGCTGGAGGCATCAGAATTCCAACAATGTCATCACAGTTAAATTAGGGTACACTAAAGCATATACATGTGTGTCGCATGCCACTTTAAAATCCTATTATTTAAATATGCTAAATTTATTACACAAAACATATGAGGAAAGACTGCCTGGTATTTGTTCAGCACTTAACAGTTTCAGAAAGTACCCAGTATACCAACCTTTACAGAAAATTTTTATTCTTGCCAGAACCCTATTCGGTAAGTACAGTGAACATTAGCCCTCTGTAGTTGAGAAAGTTCCCCCCGCCCCCGAAAATTCACATTATGTACTCCGAGGTTACATGGCTAACAAGTAGCAGTGGTGAGGTTCAAAGTCAGCTCTCTAGCTTGCATGCTGATTCTTCATGAATGGATATCCTAGAACCTGAATCTTGCAAGCGGCATACCTGGTCCTGAACATGGTGTCCTACCAAAAAATGGGACTAACAGTACTTTGTCTACAAGCTTATTGGAAGGCCTAAATGAGATAATACATGTAAACAGTTTAGTACATCCCAGCCAAGTACTTAAAGTATATTTATACATGCATTTATTTTCAACAAAGCATGATGAGAATGGATAGGTTACCTAGATAGCACACAAGAAATAAGAAAGCCTTGTTTGGTACACAACAGCTATGCTGAATTGGAAAATAATGGAAGCACAAACTTAGTGAAGTTCAGTCAAAAGGTAATGTCTTAAGAATAAAATAAATGAGCAATATTTTTCAAACCAATTAGAGGCTGGGGCCACTCCCCCATCAGAAATCTCCCATTAACATTCACAGCAGGCTGACTGGTAAGCAGAAGCTTGCTTTCTAATGACAGCTATTAAATGCTGTTAGCACTGAGCCTTGGTATAGCAGCAGTTTCCAAATAGCTGTGGGATGGAGAGGAACTTGCCAAAACAATGAAATGAAAAACACTCAAGAGCAATAATGACTCCACGGGGTCCAAGAGAGAAACTTAGTAACCGCTGAGGCTCACTCAGGTCTATGTAGGAAAACCAGGCTTTTCTGGTAAAGCACAGGCTGGCATTTGTAGACCTCTGCCACGTTTCAACCTGTACATTCTTTATGGATGAATTTAGAGGTCAACAACTTCTGGGAAAACTTTTCCTCCTTCATTAGGTTAGGGCGAATAGCTGTTGGGTTTCACCCATCTTTATAGACTAGCTGCATCTCACACAAACTTATGTGAATTCACCTCAACAGACAGGAGGTGGGCAGCAAGAAGAGAAGATGGTCATGACTTCTTGTCTCAGGGCTGTTCAGGGGGTGCACACCCTGCAGGGAGTGTCAAATGTGAGCTCTGGATCTGGTGGTACTCATATTTCTGTGAGATTCTCTCATATGGCAGCATCTCACAGTGTTTAATGAGCATCTAGTATTATAAACAGATACTCTTTAAAATACGTAAATACTCTTCATTTAACAACTTGTTGCTAAAAATAAGCGAAGCATGTATACTGGTAATGATCCCAAGAAAACACCCTCTTTTCTAACAGTGAAGGAATGATTAATTGCCCTTGTTCTACTCATTGAGAAATGGACTATTATTCTCTACTATAGTTTATTCGCCCCTCATTCTGCAACCGCACTGCTAGCATGCAATTCCCTTGGGGGGCAGGGGTCACCTTTGTGCTTCTCTACAATAGGGGCCATGCAGTTTTTCCATCAGCGCTAGCACAATCCATGTCGTAGCATAATCATCTAATAAACAGTGTTTTCAAGAATGAATGAATTAAATTAATTTCAACAGACACTTCATGACCATCTTCCTTATACTGGGTACAGAGATAAATGCTTAGGATGTGGAGAACAAGGTACCCTCCTGGTCCTCAAGGAATTCAGAGACTAGTCTGAGAGCCACATCAGTAAACTGGTGATTGCGGCCAGGGTCCCAGAGCTAAGGTGAGAGCAGGGCCAGGGATAAAGACTGCTGCTACTCAAGAGGCTTTCTGAGAGGTGATGTCTGGTCAACAAGACAGGGAAAGAGTAGGAACTCAGGTAGAAGGGAGCATCCAGGATGAAAGCAGAACTACCACCAACTTAGCTCATTTAGGACCTACAGACTAAATGGAGAAGGAGGTGTACGTGCCAGACATCAGGGATGAGTACTTGGCTCTTTTTCTTAGTCCTTCCCTTTCCAGAACAGGGTGAAGGCAGGTGTTGAAGGCAGCCTCTCATGAAAGTAGTGAACATGAAATGAAAGTATAGCCCACGTAAGAGAGAATAAGGGGATGAGAGAGAGAGAGGGAGAGAAGGAGAGATTAAGAATGTGAAAGGGAAAGTGATGAAACAAAGGAGAAAGAGTCTGACCTATACTAACAACTCAGGGCTTTTAAAAGACTGACAAGACACAGAAGTACACAGGCTGCTTAGCCCAGGGAAAGGCGATTGTTTAGACCACATGGCCTGTCACAGAGCACTGGGAGGAAAATCACCCCCAGGGGTGGTGGCAAGACCCCAGTCCACGAGAGATGATGCCATTTTCTTCCACTATATAGTAATTTGCTATAGTCATGCACTTTAACAGAAATCTGATTTCAGGTTTCACTCTGGACCAATTTCTATAATTAACTACTGTAATCTGCAATCTCAAACTGAGAATGAAATTTAGACAGTTTGCAAAGGAAAGCCTCATGACATCACTGTTATTATTTAGCATTTATAAAGCATGTCCAATTTTCCACATGTGCCTCACGTGTCCATTCATTATGATAACCACTAATTGTTCCATGACAATACCAATAGCAACATGTAGTAGTCTTTTTGTTTTGTTGTGTTTTCTTGGCAAAGAGAATGTTAAAAAAAAAAAAAAACGAGGCAGGGGTTAGGTATATTTAAGTATCAAGAGACTTTCCTGGAAGATTCCTAAGAGCTTTCACGAACAGGCTTTTCCAGATTCTCAGGTGAGAATTACAAGGGTTGCTATTTACTGTTTCGCAAAATAAAGATCATCTAGTGAGGCAGTTACGCTATGAGAAACGGCATGCAGGTCCCAGCCCCCAGACAGCTACTCCCACAGCGAGGTCTGCAGTGGCTGCCGGCAGGTGCACAGGTGGTCAGGCAGTCCAAAGGCAGGTCTTTCAAATATCTCTGTGTGTCTGAATTTGCAAGATATACTTTGGCTGCAGACTTTAGTCTGCAATTAAAAGTAAAGAATGAACTTCAAAAGAAGAAAAGCTATATAGCCTTTGGTTTTTATCAAGCTTCTTTCAACCCTAAATAAACAAAGAAACCAACAGAATCACGACTAAAACCCTTTTTGGCAATGTAATCTCTTTGAGTATCTGATGAATATGAGGGAAGCCCAGTCAGCTCAACTCACAAACACACTATAGTTTTTTGGGATAATTTTAGATTAGTTCTATACCCAACTCTCCTTTACAATTTGGTCTCAAAGGCAGATAACGACAAAGGATACTATATCTCCTGTGTGTGGAGGATAGGGGTACACATTTCAGGGGAATTGTGAGTTCTCTGCAACTACTTATAAAATGTGTGAATGTATACTTTTCCGGGAAAAGTGTTCATAAGAATCAAAATTAATAATAATTACAAACAGTAAGAGCTAATGTTTACCATGCATTTAGCAGATGGCAGACAGAATTCTAATTATTTTATGTATATTAACATGTTTAACAAATGAGTAGTATATGAGGTGGGCATAACTATTTTCCCCACTTAACAGATAAGGACACTGAAAGTAGTGAAGATCTGGAGAATCACTGGGGCTACAGCTTCATTTACTGTCAAATATCTTGCAAAGTTGCAAACCTGACCTACAGTATGTACTGTGCTTACTCCTTTCCCATTCGTTACCACAGTGGACTCCACCACAAACATGTGAGGCAGGTACTATCCATCCCACTGACAGATGAGAAGACACAGGCTCAGAAACAACCTATACCAATTATGTAGCCAGCATGTCATCAGGATCAAAAATTCAGTTTTCTTCAATGTTATCCAGGTTACTTTTTTTTAAAGTTTATTTTAAGAGAGAGCGAGCACAAGTTGGGGAAGGGCAGAGAGAAGGGGGGAGAGAGAGAATCCCAAGCAGGCTCCATGCTGTCAGCACAGAACCCGACGTGGGGCTGGAACTCACCACCTATGAGATCACGACCTGAGCTGAAATCAAGAGTCAGATGCTTAAGTGACTGAGCCACCCAGGTGCCCTATCCTGGTTACTTTTTATGAAATGCAAATATTGCCAGATTGCTCAATGAAAAGTGAGTCATTCATTCAAAATATATTTTTGAGGGTCTACTGCTTTCCTAGGTGCTCTTTTTAAACCATTGTGTGTAGCCAGTAGCTAAGCTGCCAAAAAATATTTAAAAAAATAAAAAAATTCTTTATTATATGTAAAATTGCAAAATGTAATAACAGTTATGAAGGGGAGGGAAATATGGGGGACTCTGAGCTCACAGAACAGCACCCATGTTACACTGGGTAGTCAGGGAGGGTATGTGGGACAGTCAGGAAGAGGCTATGTAGATTATGAAAGGGATACAGAGTAAGTAACTCAGACAAGAGAATACAATATTAAAGACAGAGAAGCAGAAAAGCACTTGGTGCATTGGAGAAACTGAATAGAACCCAGGGTATCATGTACCTGGAAGTTGAGAAGCTGAGTGGTGGAAAATGAGATGGACCACCCTTGGCTGGGGTCAAATCATGCAGAGTCTTAACAGAGTAAATACCATGAGAAAGAGTCTGAGAAGCCTTTGGTTTCAAGGCACCTGTACAGACTCAGGGACACTGGGAAGGGAACTATCAGTCATTCAGCAAGCACATTAAGTTTATAAGATAGGTTTAATGACCTCCATTTTATGAGCTGATTGAGGCTCACAGAGTTTAGGGTCTCCTAGGCGTTAAGAGGTCACAAGTTCAAACCGAG
Organism: Proteles cristata cristata; assembly: GCA_017311185.1. Classification (NCBI taxonomy): domain Eukaryota; kingdom Metazoa; phylum Chordata; class Mammalia; order Carnivora; family Hyaenidae; genus Proteles; species Proteles cristata. Next base: position 157,495 of record JAESUZ010003733.1, read on the forward strand.
GTCTGTTTCACCATACAACATATGAGGCAGTCTGGAACAGATGCCAATGACATACACCATACCCACTGGGGCTGGCAAACTTATTCTCTCAAGGAATAGTCAGTAAGTATTTCCAGCTTTGTGGACCAGTCTGTGTCCCAACTACTCAACTCTGCGATTGTAGCATGAAAGCTGTTCCAGACAATATATAAATGAGTTAGTGTGTTTGTGTTCCAATAAAACTTTATTTACAAAACAAGTGGGCCAGCATTGGCCTATAGGGCAAAATTTGTCAACTCCTGACATAAACATGATTTGATTCATGATTAGCCTCAAGGCGACTGCAACCACCATCCCTCCTTCTTTGCATCATTTAAAATCTCTGACAGAACTTTCACCTTTTAAGTTCTCTTCCTTTAGTGCACCATTTCCTTGCCATCATCATAGTAGTAGCTGATTAAATAAATGTGTCCATGCCAACGTTAATATCATTTCCCTGAAACAAAGTCTGTACCGCTAACAAGTTCATAAAATGTCTTGAATGTCTTTTCTTTATTCTCTTTCTCTCGCTAACACTGGCTGGAAGCAAACAAATCGCCTTCACCAATAAGTAAGCCATTTTGTAATGGTGACCGCAAATGAAGTACTGTGCTGCATTTAAAACACACTGTAGTGTCTACAATAAGCAGTCAGTGCAGCCAGTGGGTTTTGCCTCTGCTTACTCTAATTCAGCATGCTACCATGGTTCCGTTACAGTAGGCAAGGCTGATAAAAATCAAGCAAGCATGTTTATATTAGGCAAGATAAGGACATTTTTAAAATCACAAGTTATTTTAATTCTGAATGTTGTTGTTCTTGTTTAAGCATCTGTTTCTGTTAAACTGCTTTTCTCTTTTTTGTTGTTGTTTTTATTTTCCTGCTGAATTCTAATCATGTCTTCTAATCCACTGGCAGCCAACGAAGGAAAATAAACAGTGAAGGAAATTAGATGCAGCTTGGATAATTGATGTTTGTATGCCTGGCTTTAATAAAAATACTCTGCTAAATTAGAGGGGAGTCTAAATGGATTCAGTCAATAAGGAAGTGATTCAGGTGAGGAATTCAATCTTGGGTTTTGTTGTAAAATTCTAAATAGGCCCACAGCTCAGTTCACAACTGGGATGAGCTACTCTGGCTTGCTTTTCTACTTTTGTTTTTTTCTTGAAATTTGAAATTATTTTCTTTTGTGAGAATTTGTGCACTAGGATTGCTAGGTTAAAGCAAATGATACACCTTTCAAATCCCAATGGATGACATGAGAACAAGAGTATTTCTTGAAAAACTCACCCTCTCACTCTGTCCTTTTAATATTTTCCATTTCTTAGTAAGTTTACCCAATGCATCCTGAAAAATCTCAGAATCACAAGAAAATATCTTTATATATCATCCTTAATTTCAAACATTTAGCATTTTTAATTATTCATTCAAGATAAACCCAACCATTTTATTCCAACCCTGGAATCAGTTATTCCAAAACTGATAGCATGGAAACAGCATCTGTACATAAACAATATTTGGAAGGAGAGCCAAGCTTCCATTGAGCACGACCTCTGAGAACAGCTAGAATAAACGGAGGGAAATGTGTCTAATTTGTCCTTGATTTATTCTCTTCTTCCTGAATTCCTTCCCTAGTTATATCCTGCAATCTTTTCCTCACAAAAATAAGTAATACGGTATGGAGGATTAATATGTATTGCATGTTGATTTTCCTAGGTGCTAGTAATTAGGTATTACAACTTCCCCAGTAAGTAAGCTGAGGCTCAAAGAGCTTAAAATAACTTGTTCAAGGGCACAGAGCTAGGAAGCAATGGAGTCATGATTTGGACCAAGCCAGTCTTACTTCAAAGTCCATTGGGGCACCTGGGTGGCTCAGTTGGTTAGGCATCTGACTTCGGCTCAGGTCATGATCTCATGGTTCATGGGTTCGAGCCCTGTGTCAGGCTCTGTGCTGACGGGTACCTCAGAGCCTGGAGCCTGCTTTGGATTCTGTGTCTCCCTCTCTCTCTGACCCTCCCCTGCTCATGTTGCCACTTTCTCTCTCTCTCTCTCTCTCTCAGAAATAAAACATTAAAACAAAAAAAAAAAGTCCATGGCCTCTCTACCCCTCCTAGATGACTCTCTATAGCCAGTGACTTCCATGATTAGTCCAAAGCCCCAACTCTACTTTGGCTCTATTCTAAACTTTAAGGGCACATGTCTGAGTCCTATATTCTGGTGCCCCTGTATTTCTTTGCTTTCAAATCTCAATGCCCTATTAAAATAGATCAGAGATATCTTTTACGGTTTTGTGGACCAATGAATTTCATTTCTTTACAATCCTACGTTCTCCTGTTCACTGATAAAAGAGTTGTCCAGACCTTGTTGTCTGTAATCCTTAGATAGGATTGCGGAGTGATGATGATGGTATAAGAGTGGATCCTGGCCCTCAAAATCTAGAGTCTGTCCTGAAAGAAAACAGTAGTCCCTATGAAACCCCTCCCTGCAGAATGATAAGTCCTCTTGCTCATATCTGTCATGCTGAAAATTATCCCTTTTCCACTGTTACTATTACTAGAATATGGAAATATTAATTATTTCTAATTATGATCAGTAAAATTCTAATGGAGTATATGTCATTTGAGACACCACTGTTGATACAGATTTTTTAAGTATTAGGTGATGGAATGGTCAGTGCAAGGTGCAATAACTCTGCAGGGTAATTTGGAGTACTGTGTTGAGAATGAGTTTAGGGCCATGACCTGGTTCAGGGGGAGGGATCTGTGACCTATAAGCAATGCCTGCCATGGCAGTGGAGGAAAGAGCCAAATCAAGTGCATTATAGATTCGTCTCCCTAACTTGGGAATCACATAACACAAATTTTGATAATTAGAACTGAAAGATTAAGTCTGTCAACACTGCCCTTCCTTTACAAAGAAAATATTAGAGAGTGAGGAAACCTAATTCACATGCAGCGTAATCACTACAATCTCATTAATCATGTATGTTTAAGTAAATGAAAACCAAAAAAAACCCAAAAAACAAAAACAAAAAAAAAACAACCCAAGAAACAAATGGGTATAAAGTTCCAGCAGGACAAAGGCACTTTCCATTATGCATACTGGTTATTTTAATAGGTTAAAAATATTATGAATACTGCACCATAGAAATTATTATACTACACTTCCTCTTCAGATGAGTGCCTGTTAGAAAGCAAAAGCTTTCTAATGTGCATCCTGAGAAGCTCTAGGCCTATATAATGCTTTACGAAAAAAAGTCATCTGGTCAAAATAGTATGGATTCTAACTTAGGAGAACGTTAGTGGATGATCTGTATTCTAACTTATAACATCCTATTTTACTCATTTTCTACAAGAGTCAAAGGGTTGGAAATTAGATTGAATAAATTCAGGAGCTAGTGTACTGAGTGTCTGGATGGCACAGGGATCTAGGGTCTTTCTCCTTAAGGACACCAATCATGTCCCTATTTGCATTGTATTTCTAAGTGGTAAGTATCTGCCAAACTAGCTTTTTGTCATCAAGAACACCAGGCATGAATGCCAAGGCCACTACAATAACAGGATACACATGTTTTCCCACTTGCCAGCAAACACTGTAGCTGGGGTTAAGTCAGCTATTAACAGGAAACAGGAAAAGGAAAAAAAAATCTAAAGATGAAAATATCGGTTGGCATTATGAGCAGGCACAGGAGACAAGAAGTTAAAATGACTGAAGAACACTGATATTTGAGGGAACAGCACAGACATGTTTTTTTATCCTTTTCAGAGACATTTCCCATATCCTTTTGAACTGAGACTCAGAACCATTGTCAGGATTACAAAAACCACTTGGACATCCAGAATGGCAAATGCAAGGTTCTTATTTTGAGTGTCATGTGCTTAAAATAGCTCTTGCAAAAACTTTTATGATGTATAATTTGGCCTCATAGCTATTTCAAACTAAAAGAAAAGAATAAAAATGAACAAGGAGATTTTGGTCTTACCAATTAACCAGGATACATCAAAAGCTTAGAAAAAAAAATGAGGCATACAATTCTCACTTAAGAACTCAGCTATCAGAACTGACTGTTAAGAAATATTTTGGTTACAAAACTGCTTTCCCAGCTTAACAGATAATTGCTTTCAAGGCAGGATACTCACTGCTCATAAGGCAATATCTATATATTATTTGTAATGAGAATTACATTGGCACAGACTAAGAATATTTATTGGCACATTCTTTCTGAGTAGTATTTTGTCCAATCATCTCAGATTTATGTCATCTTGATGAATGTGAATATGTATACTCCATCATTATTTGTTAGAGAGTGAATATAGAAAATACCTATAAAATTGGCAACTTGGCGAAAGACCCATTTATTAATCTATAAGCAGGATTTCTATCTATTGTTGCAACATAATAGTCTCCACAGGGTAACTGTTACTATAGGAAAGGTGGAAAAATGCTTCTACGGGCGATTTGGTTGCCTATATTCATGACCGACATCAATTAAAAAAAAATTAGCAAAGCAGACAGAGCCAAAACTTAGGACCACACAGATTCATACTTCACACCATAGACAAATGAAGATAAATTTAGTTAATAGCAAAACCTACTGCTTCTGTAAATAACAAGTCTAATGTAAGATGAAGGTGGCATGTAATGATTCTGTGATGCTTCATACATCTGTTCAAATACATATATTAGATTATTTAGTTTTCTAGAGAAACAAAGGATTGACAAAAATTTGTATCAAACCCCCAATGCATAAGTATATAAGTCAGAAAAGTCAAAATATAACCTTCAACTAAGATCTTAATAGGTTACAAACTATTTATTATGCCTAAAATTTATATTAAAAATTTAATTAAAATAATTTTAAAAACACATGTGTATGTTTCTTCTCATAACAGATCTTTCCTATATATTAGTGAAAATCAGTATACTGCCCAAAATTTTCTCTGTAACATGATGCTTCCAGTTTTATTTCCTAAAATCCCACCCTTTGTCCATTTCAGTAAAATGACCCCACCTCCAAACTTCACACCCCTAATCTTAGAGACCAAAATAGTCATTGAAGATACTATGCCTTATCATCAAAAGTTTAAATTCCTGTACATTAAGCAAAACAAAATGAAACAAAAAGCCTTCAAAGAAAGTTACCAGTTAAAACATCTGTAATTACAAAAATCAACAGCCCACTAGACATAGGCCTCCTCTAAACTGCCAGGCAGAAATAGTCCCCTGTAATATTTAACAGAAGGAGGAGAGGAATCTACAAAATTCATTTTTCACCTGCTAACAGCATCCGATGACACTGTCACCAAAAAACACCCTGAGCTATAGACAATATTCTAAAATTACTGATATCACTGTCTGACCTTGCTGTAATCTATTGTGTAGAAGTCTGATCTATTTATTTAGCAGTTCAGGAAATGTCAGAATACCATGTCTGGAGCAGATTATTTCCCACAGCCTGCTGGAATGAAATTTAACAAAAGTTTTTACCTCAAGGTGGTCCAAATCATTGGTTGGCCACATCCCCTCCCACCCATAGTTTAACCTTTTATAGACCTCAGTGAAGTTTTCAAGTTTTTAGACTTTCTTTACAAAAGGATTCCTGAATATTCTATTACTTGAGGTACAGGCTCAAGCAACTATCATTTAGGGGCACCTGGTTGGCTCAGAAGGTTGAGCTTCTCTTTTTTTTTTGTTTTTTGTTTAATTTTTTAATGTTTGTTTATTTTTGAATGATAGAGACAGAGTGCAAGTAGGGGATGGGCAGAGAGAGGGAGAAACAGAATATGAAACAAGCTCCAGGCACTGAACCCTCACCACAGAGCCCGATGTGGGGCTCAAACTTGAGAACAATCTCTGTTTGAGAGTCAAACAGAGAATCAGTGACATCATGACCTAGGATGAAGTCGGATGCCTAATGGACTGAGTCACCCGGAGCCTCATATCTCACTTTTGATTTCGGATTAGGTCATGATCCCAGGATCGTGGGATCAAGCTCCACATTGGGACCCATGCTGGGTGTGGAGCCTGCTTAAGAGTCTCTTTATCTTTCTCTCTCTCTCTTTTTCTGCCCCCTCATCCCCCCTTGTGCTCTCTCTTGCACCCTAAAAAAAGTCATTTGGGACCTAGCTATGTTATAAATCCCTGAACCCCTCCTGATCCATCCCACCTTTCTCTACCTTGCTCCTCTTGGTCCTGGAAGGCTGACTCTAGGGACTACATGAATGGGCTCCTTTCTCAGACTGGCATCTGGGAAGCCTCTGCTGGAAGAGGGGAGACTCAGGGTGTTTACATTCTTCCAGGTCCCTCCCAGTGAGGTTGTCTTCAGTGGGTGTGTCCTTCCACCAAAGGTCCCTGATCATCTCAAGAAGGCCTTCCATTATAGACTTTTTATTCTAGTTAAATGACTACTCCCTTCTCTCTTCATTTTGGTTTAGAGACCTAAGAGGTCCCAGGCCACTAGTTCTCAGTCTCTGAGCTTTTTCTCATGGTTCCTGTACTCCCTTCCCCCACTTTCACTATCCATCTCTGTGTAAATCAATTCTCCACCATATACCATGAGTTGAATGAGTCATCATTTCCTAGTGAGACTGATAACAACACCCGATTTTGATCAACCCAGCAGGAATTTGAGAAAGTCCATTCATCTGAACCTTCTAGAACCAGAAGGTTAATTGTTTAGTTTTCTTTGCTTCACAACATATCTGTGGTTAAACAATGAAATAAAAGTTAAAAAACACTGTGAATACTCTCAGCTCAAGCCATTTTAATGACTATTATCAAATACCTTCCTTCTCTGATTCTTTTTGGGAGATGGCTAACACCTAAGAATCTGAAATTATTGCTCATTAACTGCCTGGATCTATACCCAAGGTAAAAGCTGAAAAAGGAAAACAAGCCAAATGCTTTATTATCTTGGGTCCTGTCCATTATAAATGACAAATGATAGCTTGTTAGGTGAAAACGAGCTTCTCAGCACTAAAATATTAGGCTTTATTTGGTTTATTAGCTGCAAACGGAATCTAAGGATGGCCCATCTAGAAGGTGACTTGCAAACCTTATTTTCAGCATAATGAGAGATAGGTTCAATAAGTCCCAATCCCCATGTGGCTTCCCAGTATGTCTAAAGGAGGAATATAAGTAACATGAAGACAAACCTGAAAAGATGGTTAATAAGTAAAAATGTAGGTCTGCAGCCTTAGAAAAAGATGATGTTTAACTTCCATGAAACTACAATGACCCAGTTGTAAGCAGTGGTCTCACATTTATCTCAAAAGTCACATTATTCTGCTTTATCAAGTAAATAAACGGTGTCATTGAGCTGTTAATAGGCAACAACAAAAAGTACCCCAAGGGAATACATACAGGATGGCTTAACAACCAAGAAGAAATATAGGAAAGAAAACAGAAGCTCTCAAACTACGTAAGATCTATATAGCTTTTTTGAGAAGTAAGCGTCCCCTGGCAAGGCCAGACATGCACATACACTACTGGAATCCATCCAATTTAGACACGTATTTGTTTTTCTGACATGTTAGAGATTCTTCTTCTCTTCCCTATACCTGCAACTGCCCTTTATACTCTGAAACACCTGGAGAAAAAGAAAAATCCCTTTGTTTGCAGAAGCCTACATTTTCTGCTCCATATCCCTCAGGGTGCCTTTATTTAATGAATGTGTATATTCCTATGCACTAAATCTAAAAGGTAGGCTTGAATCTATTTGAAGCCTGTTTATATCTTACCAAAGTAGAAGCTTCCTTGGATTCATAGATGAATTTTTGTAAATGCCTTGAAGTGGCTCTTTTTTGTTTCTTTTTAAAATCATCCTGAAAATCGTGTCCGAGTTTTCACTCTAGAAACTTAGGAATAGTCTTCTGACTTGCTGAAGACTGAGTTGGTCAAACTGCTCAAGTTGACTACGGTCAACACCAGTTTCCTGTCTGTCCTGACTGGGTGACAACTCCCATAATGTCCATTCCTGCCACAAGTGTGGCCTGTAAAGTTTCCTTGCACACCATCTAGCTACCCTCCAAAGTTCTCATCAGCTAGTTGGGAAGACTATAAGCTCTACCCAGTCAGGTCTGTGAACAGGAATTCCTGCTCAGATTCATGCTGCAGTTATTTCCACAGATGTCTTTACAGATGCATTGAGTATCTTGAAGGTGGAGGCCCTTACTAGGGGAGATTATACCACGTCACCAAACCGCAGAGTGCCAGCCTTTAACTGGAGAGAGGAATTGCACACTCAAGGCCTTCAAGGGCCATAGAGGTTAATAAATGAGTCAGGAGGGCCTGGATTAAGACAAAAGACTTTGACATACTGGAGAAGATGTGCCTTTCCTAAAGGGGTCGTTGCTACATAATCCATCCAATTGTTGCCATGGGAATATACGCCTAGTGTGCTAAGATCTTTGCATTTTCAAAAGCCAGAAATATGGATTTTGGAAAACACTGAGCTTATGAGACAAAATGTATGTGAGAGCTGCATGTGTCCTCAGGGCTTACCCACTGAAAGTGCCTCAGCAGCCAGGCAGGTCAGCAGCCTGGAAGGTCCTCGCCAAACCTCCCTGCTGCTGTGCTCACTCTCTTCGCAGCTTTCTGACTCTTCTTCCCTCCCAAATTATTTTAGAATCTCTTCATGTTAACAAATATTCTGGGGGACAACTGTTGAATGGGTGAATGGAGGGATGTAGAATAAGGCTGTAAAGGCAGAAGAAAACTTAGCAAGTCTGAAGAGGCAATTCCAGCAGCAGGACTTCTTAGGCGAAGGAAGAACGGAATGAAGAGTTAAGAGTGTGAATCCCACATATCGTAACAATACTGCTAATGCCAGAAGCAGTTTGGCCAATGCTTACTGATCACTTTTTAAGACGCCAAGTGGTTTTCTAAGTGTGTTAGATGGGTTCCTCACTTTTATCTCACTATGTGATGGTTTTCCCTCTTTTACAGACACCACTCAGCACAGAGATGTTAGGAGGCATCCCCAAGGTCATCCATCTGGAAAGTGGCACACCCCTAGCATGTCTCCAAAGCCACTGTGCCATACTTCCTGCCCTGTACTCTGTCCCCAATGTACCTGTCAACCCACCACAACGTCTTGACTCAAGTCCTTGCAAGTAGCCTGAAACATCTTTTCTGCGCATACCAATCCAACTTGAAGGGCCAAATTCTCCCATGATGATTATCTTTGGTGGTGGCTTTAAAAATCTGTCCACAAATTCCTTAGTATCTTCTCTTCAATGTGTAGAGTTTTACCTCCTCCTGAATGTGGGCTAGACTGAATGACTCACTTCATGTAAGAGAATATGGTAGAAGTAAGTGACTTCCGAGACAAGGTTATAAAAAGCACTGAGGGCTTCTTCCTTTTTGCTTTCTCTCTCTCCTACTTTCTTTCTCCTTCTCTCTCTCCTTGATCACTCACTCTGGGAAAATCCAACAGCCATGTTGTAAGGATACTGAACGGGCCTAATGGAAGCTCGTATATAGCAAGGAACTGAGGACTCCTGCCAATAGCTTGTGAGTGAGCCATGCTGGAAAGGGATCCCCTGTCTAAATCAATCAACTATATCAACATAGTTCAGATGACAGTAACTTGGTTTCCTTTTTTATTACAACCTCATGAGAGACCCTAAGGCAGAATCGCCCTATAAATAAATGCCAGTGCCATGTATCAAATACATGATTGATTGTTGGCTCATTCGTAATCAAGAGTAGATCTCAGTAATGATATTAAGCGGCTTTATTAAACATAGGATGAAACTGAGTTGTTTCAATAGAAAATACATAACACTTGAATTTATGGCAGATCACCAAATGAATACGAATGTAATTTGACCATTTACTGACTGTGTATTAAAATAAAGACTGTCATCCTTTGTCATACTGACATATACTTATTAAACTGCCAAGTATGAGAAAGTGACATGGATTTATACTTAGTAAGAGGATGTTTTTCTTAAATTTTATATGAGGAAAAACTCTACTGTGATGATGTTCCTTCTGGAACATGTCAGCTATTTCTTGTTTAATAGATATAAGATAATTTGATATGTCATTAATATCTATTTGAAAAGAATATTTTGGTTGTTTTCTAAAAAAGATGTTACAAATGTCTTAGGTACAATGTGTGTTAAATGAGAAATACTGTGGCATTAACATCACAATTCCACCTTACAAAATTCCAGCAAATAATCTAAATTTTTTAAGAACATTGACAAGTATGGGACTATCCACATAAAGTTTAATCGACTGCATGCTGAAATCTCCTACAAATTTCTGATAATTCTGACTGTGCTGCTTAATACAGATTCCTGAAGATTATTAAAATATGTGGTACACTGTTACAGTACGTGAGTTAAGGCAAGATCGATATGAAACATAATTGTGACAGGTATCCACTAGAGGCCAGTGTAATTCAGCAGAGAAGGAATTTATAATCAATCCCTGTGGAAAAACTAACATTATTTCTTCCACTTAAAAGTGGAACTCTTGTGAATTAGAGAAAAAAAATGATGAAGAAAGCTTTTTTGATTCTCTGAAGAGGAAGTTTCAAAGGATAAGAAAGATGAGTTGAGAAAGGATGAGTCATGAAAAATTGGAGAAAAGAGAATTGTTATCTCCAGAAAAAAAATAGCACTACCATAAAATTTTGATGTCTCACCAATGTAAGCATAAATTTTCAACATACCTAATTTAATTGTAAGCTTTTCCATAAATGTTTCATATGGCAATGATTTCAGAAATAATTAAAGATATGGAATACCTGGAAAGTGCCAGAGGAATCTTATTTTCAGGGCAATCACCATTACTAGCTGCCCAGACAATGCCAAGAGCTTGGAAGAGTGTGGGAAAAACTGTACATTTGCAATTTCCTTCCCATGAACAATTGTACTCGGAACAACTATCAAATGGTTCCTTCTTTCTCAAACATGGAATAAGTCACATAAATTCATCCAAGACTACATTTATGCTGTATTAATACATTTCTCAATAATGGTGCTACATCATGTTTATAACACTTTTTAACAAGGGACTAAATCAGCTTCTCAAAACTAAAAAAGGAAGTAGAAATGAGAATTTGCTTCTTTAGTAAAGCTAGACAATAACAGCTAGTAGGATCCCATGTAGGAAACTTAACTTTGTAAGAGTGAAGGCTGCACCATTTATCACATAACCCACAGACATGTTCTCTTTCCCCTCTCCTCCATGAAAGGAAGGTGCCTTATGTAATGTGGACATGCCAAGGAGATTAATGAACCATAAATGAGCCATTAAAGTCGACGGGACCTGAGAAGTCAGCCAGCCACAGCTTGAACTTTTTCAAAGATAAGGAGTTTTCCTCCTTTGGGTGGTAGCCCATTACATTGTCAAGAATATCGCTGTTTCCAAATTATTCTTTAATCCTTATATTAAGGGATCTTAATCCAATACCCAAAAAACTGCTGTTTTGGTTCCAGAGATCAAAAAGAGGAGGCAAGATACAAAGATACATAACATATAATCCTGACATGAGGAGATATAAAATTCCACCTATGAGATTATGATTTAGACTTCTTTTTTCTTTCTTTTTTTTTTTTTTTAATTTTTAATGCTTTATTTCTAGGAGAGAGAGAGAGAGAGACAGCGCGAGCAGGGGAGGGTCAGAGAGAGGGGGAGTCACAGACTGAAACAGGCTCCAGGCTTCGAGCTGGCAGTCAGCACAGAGCCCGACGCGGGGCTCGAACCCACGGACCGCGAGATCACGACCCAAGCAAAAGTTGGACGCTTAACCGACTAAGCCACCCAGGCGCCCCTGATTTAGACTTCTGACCCACAAGTACTGGTTCTATCAGTTACTAGCTATGTGAATTACCTAACTTCTGTAGGCTTCAGTTTCTTCATCTGTAAAATGCAGATAATAATAGTGCCTACCTCACTGGGTTGGTACCAGGATTACATGCGGTATTTTAAGTAAAACACTAAACTTAACATGTGGTACGGTAAGTATTTAGTAAGTGTTAGCTATTATTGCTAGACACTGTTTACTTAACAAATAAATCTTTACCAAATTCCTATGAGGTATGATTCATTTGTTATTTATTACACTAGTTTTAGAGACAGGAGAACTGATTTGTAAAGCAGCTTACAAGGACCTGCAGCTAGTCAATGGCCACACCAAGGTTTCAACATAGGTTTGTCCTGCTACAAAAGCTTTATTCTGCTACAAAAGCTTTTAATCAAACTGCTTCAATGAAAAGTGAGGTGAATTCCTATTCCATGTGATAGTCAACTTTACCCTTCTCTGATCTAAATATAATCAGTGCCAAAAGCTAACCACAAGACCCCTCCCTTCTGATCCACAGTACATCAAGGGATGCTGGAGGTGGAGATGGTGGCAGACTTTGAAATGTGAAGCCCCAAGCCCTGCTTCCAGTGGACAATCTCCCTGCTGCTCAGTCTTCTCCTCCTGGAGCCCCCATTCCTGTTTAATTGCCACTTCTGAAGAGGCAGGACATCCCTATGCCTTCAACTGTTCAGTGGAGGAAGCCTCAAAAGTTTCCATGCTACAACATGACCTAGATACATGCTAAAGAGTTCTTTTTATATTTCAAAAACCAACCTTCCTTTAGGTAAGAGGATATAGTAAAAACCAAGCAACCATAGAAATAGCCACACATACACATATACATGCTTATATGTTCCAACTAGAGAGTAATAAGAAAGAAGGCTATTAATGCTTCTTGTTCCACTGCAGTAAGCCTGATTTTATCTTCAGATGCCTATGGGTTTGTCAATAATCCATTAACTGAGATAAACACGTAAGTTAACTTTTTGTTAAAGGCATGGCACTGTGTCGGGTATGACACTAAGCACATCACAGGTATTAGGTTCTGTCGTCCTCACCGAAGCTCAGGTGTTGGCACTGGAGGGCCTGGAGGTCAGTACCTTGCCTAAAGACCAATGACTGTTTGAGGTCTGAGCTAGAGTTTGAATCCAGTTCTACTTGACCATAAAGCTCCAACTCTTACCCAACATGGTACATGGCCTACTACATTTAGAGCCCCACTGTCCTGCCACCATGAGGGTACCTCAGATTTCACTACTATAGTTCACCAGGACCCCAAACCCAGGATAAAAGGAGGCCTTTTTATATTTCCCCAAACAATCCTCTTTTACTTAAAAAACAAAACAAAACAAACAAAACAAAAAGAGCACAAAAAAGCAAGCCTATAAGACATTTCACTAGTAGTCAAGTGGCAGACTTGGGTCTTTGCTCCATATTAGGTATGGGACCTTGGAAACATCTCGTCATCTGTCATGGCCCTAACTGCATCATCTGTTTTGGAAACCCCAAAGAAACGTTCTTGCACAAATGCACTAAATGTATACTCGAGTAATATGTGCCAGTCACGGTGGCCATGGTCAGCACCAGGCTCTCATTGCACTGCATCAGGTTTCTGTAAACTTTTTAGTACCACAGCAAGGAAAGAGGATAAACAGCATAGAAAAGAATGGGGATTAGAAAGTCAATGTTTGGTCATCCACCACTACATGTCTAGGTCAAATCTGGCTCTCATGGATACATAAAGATTGAGAAAAAGAGCTGCAAATCGAAAGAGTTTAATAATTAGAGTATACAGACACTGTCAGAACTGAATTGCATCTTTTGGCATAAAAGGGACTGGAAAATAATTAAAATGGGCTTTTATAAAAAGCCTATTTTGGGTTATGTTTAGGAGCTGAATATTTCAATGAGAAGCATTTCCAATTCTTAGAATTAAATCAATGAAGATTTACACATTAATCAGCTTAAATGTATGTATGATTTCTCCAAGGTAGGGAGTTTACTCAAATGAGGCAGGTAAATGCACAATAAGAGTGTCTATCAGCTCCACCTGAGTCTCAAAGACTTAGTTTCAAAACTTACTTTTTTATTTTACATAGCCTGGAGAACAATAAAGTATGACAGGGATATTAGGAGAAAGAACACTCAAAAGAAACTTACTAAGCTCCTAGAATGTCCCTAGCATTGGGTTGAGATGTGGGGAGAGAGCAAGGTGGTGGCCCAAAAGTCAGTTTGCCTTTACTCATTTTGTAATTCAGTGGTGAACTTGATCTAGAGAGTGAGAAAAATTTCAAAGGTGTAGGTCAACTAAGGGTATCTCCTTATAAAGGCTAAAACCTCCATTTAATAGCTACTTCACCACCTACTTAGAATGATAGGTACAGAATGACCATGTTCTTTTTACCGTCTGCATATCTTATTAAAGAGGATGGCAGTTGACACAAATTATCTGTAGTGTTCACACTGCTTCATTTATACCATAAGGTATAGTCAAAAGTCAAAGGTTCACAAAGACATTCATCATATCAGTTTGAAGCTTCTAGAACTGAGAATAGGAGATAGGATGATGTGGTCATTGCCTTTGGAGACAGATTGATTAGGCTTAAGAAGGTAGGTTTCCTTTGAACCAGGCTACCACAGCTGACTGAGTCTTCTTTGAGGATGGTTAGTGGGTGTGCCCTAAGGAAGGATTTAAATGCAGTCTCCTTTAAAAATTTTTTTAAGTTTATTTATTTATTTTGAGAGAGACAGAGACAGCGTCAGTGGGGGAGAGGCAGAAAGTAGCAGAAAGAGAGAATTCCAAGCAGGCTGTCAGCACAGAGCCCAGCACAGGGCTCGAACTCACGAAATCACGAGATCATGAACTGAGACAAAACCACGGTTGGATGCTTAACCAATTGAGCCACCAGGTGCCCCTCATGCAGTCTCCTTTAGATTTTAGGATGAACTGATAAGAATACTCAAGTCCACACACTAGAATTCCCTTTTCCTTATATCCACTTACTTCATTTTTATCCTTGCTATGCCTGGCTTTTGATGGTCTTCCACATCTCTCCTTCACCTCTCAAAGCCCAAATACCCACAAAATATACTGCCTTTGCCACAATGTGCCTGGTTTTCTCTCCTTCACCCACCACAAGATTTTGTAAAGACCTGGGTGGAACTTCCTTCTGATTTCCTCTCTTCTAGGATAGAATCCTTTAGGTACTTGAACATTTCTGACATCAGAATCCATCTTGGAATAGATGTCCTCCTACTGAAGGGTGTTTTGTCCCTGAAACACTACTATTAAAAAAGTGGTATATCTTAGAATAGTTCAGAGTCTAGAACAGGAGAAACACTGAATTTCTATTGTTTAGTTCCTGACCAAGAGCAGGACTAATACAAATAGTAACCATAAAGCAGCACCTCCTCCTCTTCCCCTACTTCTTGAAGGCTCTAAAGCATCTCCAATGTTTGGCTCACAATCAACTGTAGAAGCTGATAGGTACCATGATTTTATTTCCTCTGCTTTCAATCTTCACGAATTGCTTGAGTAGAATATAAAAGCCAGTCTTATCTCATTCAAAAAAGACCACTGAATAAATTTCTTAGGAACTCTTTTGTCACTGGTAAACACAGTCTCACCCATCAGGGATAATCGTGTGATCTGTTGAAACATTTCTACCTAATTCCTCAATCTCTATAATATGTAATGGTAAGGGAACTCCACCAACTGGGACTAATGAAGAAGCAAACAAAGAGTATGTACTGAAGGCCAAAGATTATAATTTTTTCTCACAAACCTGATTATCTTCTTGATATCTCTTTTCTATTTACAAGGATTCCAGGATTCTTTATCATCCCAATTACTCTCCTTTAGATGGAGTCCAGATAGCAATGTCCGCAGTAAAACTGTAAGATGGTACCTCTGAACTGCCACTTTCTGCAGATATTTGTTGGCCAGATGGATACAGGGAAGTATATAAGAATGTGAACTACGGTGTAAAACTGCCTGGGTTCAAATTTTGGCTTTGTAACATACTAGCTCTGTGGTCTGGAGTAAATTCTGAACCTCTTCTAAGCCTCCTTTCCTCAGCTATGAAACAGATCAAAATAACAATGCATGCTGGTAAAATAAACCATACACAAAAAGCAAGAGCCTGGCATATAATAAACTTTCAGTAACTGTTTGGCATTGCTAATACCACTACTACCACCTCAGCTCTATCACTGCCCTTGTCTGATGGAAAACTCCAAATGAACATCACTTTAGTGCAACAGCAGACAGGAAGGTGACACAAGTTTTTCTTGGCCTCTGTGATTTGACCCCTTCTTACTCAATGATCTTACTTATCACTCTCCTGTTTTTCTAGTCTGAACAATCTCTTTACTGTCCTCTCCTGCATGATCATTCAGTCTAAAAGACCTTATTCTTTCTTTTCCAACCTTCCAACACCTATCCCTGCCTCCAAGAATGTGTTCATTGTACCCACACATAATCATCGCTCTTTCTTCCTCACCTTGAGTCAGATAATCATTTCACATCTGATTAAGTGCTCTTTAGTTTTAAATTCAATGCCATATAAGATTAGTATGATCTATGGCTTCCTAATTGACTCATAAATTTAACTTGTCTTTTTAATTACCTGGTGAAGTATTTCCTATTCTTATTTGGTATTGCCTTTTTGCAGTTAGCAACATTCTGGGAACACAGAATAAGACACAGTGACTGTCACTAAACTGACTCACATTTATTTTTCAAGTGTATTAATTATCCCTAGAATTAATATCAGGAACCTTGAAAATGAAGTGAATCTTCACTGGACAGCAAGGTAGCGCTTAACTTATGGACTACTAGGGTTTCATACAATATAAAATACTAGACACTTAGCTTCAAGTTGAAACTGCAAAATGTTACTGTAAGCTCAGAGTTTGATGTGCAGAGAAGCATTCTAGTTCGGGAAGATCCTGCCTTCTTGTAATCTAGAACACAACACATTTATTAAATGACTCACTTAAAATAACCAACACACAGGTGCTATATGGAAGATTCCATACTAGAGGGTAGTAAAAATTGTTAAGGGGGGTCTACTTGAAGGGAGATGGAAAAGAATAGAGGATTTCCAAATTAGTATTTAGAGTGCATTTTTCTGAGCTAAAAAAACGAATAAACAGAACAAGCAAAGGAACAAACAACAAAACTCCATCATCATGGTTATTTCACTACTTATTAAACCCAGTATTATTATGTTTGGTTTATACAATTAAAAACAGAAGTTGATAGCAAACAGACATACAAGAAAAGACTTGTTGGCTGGAAGACTCCTCTGATTATTACTCAAAATGCTAATAAAGTCCCTGTGCACAAATAGCTAAAAGTCATTTCAAACTCCATTTGTTCAGAATGTAGATGTGGACTTATCTGAAATTTACTTTTGTATTATCTAAGAGCAAGAATTTGCTGAGTAAAAAAATATTGAAATAAGACTGTGAAGAACAGGCTTAACATACTTAAGGAAAAAAAAACTCTCTAGCATCAAAACATCTCATTTATAAATACATGCCTCCTTAATAACAAGATATTCTTTACAGTTAATTTGATTGATTGATTGATTGACTGCTGTTTGGGATGCTTTATTTCACTGCAATAGATAAACAAAATAGGCCATTAAAGGGAGCATAAGAGATTATTTGTAATAAAAAGGGTTATTAAATCTGACATTATTGAGAAACACTATCATAGGTAGTAAATGCTTCATAATTAGAACTTATTTTATTGAAGTATACTTGACATAAAACATTATATTAGTTTCAGGTGTACCTATAATGATCCAGTGTTTATATATATATTGGAAAATAATCACCAAAAGAAGTCCAGTTAACATGGTAAACATACATGGTTATAATTTTTTCTCTTGTGATGAGAACTTTTAACATATACTCTCTTAGCAACTTTCAAATATGCATTGGAGTATTATTAACTCTAGTCACCATGATGTACAGTACATCCCCACGACTTATTTATAACTGGAAATTTCTATCTTGTGACCACCTTCATCCAATTTTATCACCCCCACCACCAGCCCCAACCTTGGAAAACTACCAATCTGTTCTCTGTATCTATGAGCTTATGATTCTAGGTCTTTTTTGTTGTTTTGTTTTTGTTTTTAGATTCTACATATAAGCAAGGTCATATGGTATTTTTCTTTCTCTTCCTGACTTATTACACTTCTCATAGTGCTCTCAATGTCCATCCATGTTGTTACAAATGGCAAGATTTCAATCATTTTTATGGCTAATAATCCAGTGTGCATGCATGCGTGCGCACACACACACCAGTTTCCTTACCCATTCATCCACCAATGGGACACTTAGGTTTTTCTATATGTTGGCTATTATAAAAAATGCTAAAAGGAATACAGTGGTGCATATACGTTTTTGAACTGGTGTTTGTTTTCTCTGGATAAATACCCAGAAGTCGAATTATCTTATCAAAGATCGAAGGATCTGATGGTAGTCTTATTTTTAATTTTGGGGGGAATATTGGACTATTCTCCCTAGAGCCTGCACCAATTTACATTCCCATCAATGTGCAGAAAAGTTCCCTTTTCTCCATATCGTTGCCAATACTTGTTATTTCTTGTGTCTTTGATAAGAACCACTGCAATAGGTGTGAGGGGATATTTCACTGTGGTTTTCAACTGCATCTCCACTAATCTTATGATTAGTGGTGTTGAGCATCTTTTCATATACCAGCTAGCCATTTGTATATCTTCTTTGGAAAAATGTGGTTTTCTGGTCCTCTAACAATTTTCTAATTGGATTGTTCGGGGTTTCTTTGCCATTGAGTTGAATGAGTACTTTATGTATTTTTAATATTAACCCCTTATCAGATAGAAGATTTGCAAACATTTCCTCCCATTCAGTACGCTGTCTTTCATTTTTTTTTCATGGTTTCCTTTGTTGTGTAGAAGGTTTTTTGTTTTTGTTTCTGTTTTTTTTTTTTTTTTTGATGTAGCCCCACTTGTTTTTGTTTTCAGATTCAAAAAAAAAAAAAAACCATCAGCAATACCTATGTTGAGGAGCTTACCACCTATGTTTCTTCTAGGAAGTTTATAGTTTCTTATGTTCAAATCTTTGATCCATTTTTAGTTAATTCAGTGGGGGGTGGAGAAATGTGTGAAATGGGCCAAAGGTAAATAAATAAATTAATGAATTAAATTAATAAAACCTCCTCTCTATAGTAAATCAAAAGCCAGGACTCTCAGATTACCGCAGTCACTCATTCAAACAACAGTAACTGAATATACATTAAATGCCTGGTACTGGTATACACACCATGATTCTTGTCTTCCTGAAGCTTATACTCCAGTTGTGGGGGTGAGACATTGAAAGAATAAATACATAAAGACAAGTACTGTGATTAAATCTTACTAAGAAAAAGGGCAGAGCACTAAAAGTGCTCATGGGAGTGGTAATATTATAATTTAGCTTGGGCAAATACGGTAATATTTGAGCTGAATAACAAGTAGGGGAAAATTAAAATTATATAAAAATACATAAATAAATAAATGAAAATAAAATAAAATAAAATCAGTAGCAAAAGATATCTACTTGACCAAGGATCATTTGCCCACTTCAAATACGTCAGAAATAATAGAATGATATTAGGGGTGTAATTCACAATAGGCTTTATCATAGTAAGACTCAACAAAAAGGTTTTGTCTCTTATCAGAGAAGATAGGATTACTTTTTTCTAAATAATACTTTGATGACAAGTAACGGGTGCAGTCACCTAAATCATAGATATGTGTTTTATGTTTTTTGTGCTTTTCTCTTTTTAGCAAAAATAATTTTCCTTTAGAAAAAGGAAGTAGCCCACCAAATTCACATGTGAAACTGAGTCTATTGCTGTGAGATCAGATTTTAAAATAACTTCAAGGAGGAGAAGGCCCTTGACAGGAGAGTTAACAATAGAAATGAGGTCACCAACTCAAGACCTAGACTTTCTCTATTGTTCATGGACACAGATGCTTGGTTTCAGACGTGTATTGTTATCAAGGAAGCAATCGGACAGAGCTATTTCTTTGGGAAAATTATATCCCAGACATTAATGCAGTCAGTTCAGTCTTCAGTGTGAAATTAAACATAAACAAGGAATAATCACTTAGGGGTTCAGCAACTGGTTTAGCTTCGTTGGGCAATGGAGACCAAGTTTGTTCTCCCTGGGTGGTATACACTGAGGGCAACTGACCTTAACAATAGCAGGAAGGGATGATGGATGGTCTGCTCAGATTCCCTTTGTCCCAGTAGCATTTTTCAGCTGTCAAAAGGTGCTCTAGCGAGGACCAGATTTAACAATGGGAGACCATCTGAGGGGCGAACTACCTGTTCAACTATATCCTTGGCAGATGACAGCACCACCTTCACTTTTACACCTGGCAATACTGCGTTGTTAGTCATTGTTTTGTTGATTTATTAAACTGGTTTCAATAAACAAGCAGCAAGTAACTGGCTACATGGTACAGTAGGCTGAGAATTCCTAATAGATAACAAATGATCCTAGTAAATGACAAGTTTCAGGTGCTTATGTCAGCACTGTAGGTGATGATGCTAATTTTATGATCACCAAAGTCTATCTTTAGAGACAAACTTAAACACACTGGTAAACTATGGGCAAACAGCTGTGAAGGAAACTTTCTGTGGTCATCTGTGAATGCTCAGCTACAGTAGTGATTTATCTATTTCAAATCTGTCTAAGGGCAGAAATAGAACCCTGGTTATTTTTGTAACACTTTCACCTGGAAGCCCCTTCCCAAAACAGCAAAGGCAGAGAATGAAAAGGAATGGTAGCCTGGTACACATTTACTGAGTTGGATTAAATTACAAGGAGTGTCTAACATCTCCTGAGTTTGCTTCTTAAACCTTCAAGTGCGTAAAAAATAAAATCGAGGTGATGCCTTACTATGTTGGCAGCTCTACTTGGAGAGACAGGGCAGTCTGTGTACAGTGTTTCTGCGAAAGCCAACTGCTTTCCAAAATATCAGTTTATAACCATATTAAAAACCTGAAAGTTGACCTCTAAGGAAAACCACTTCATATGACTTCCCCAAACACTTGCTTAATGAGTTTACAAAAACACTTAGCTGAGATGTTACTTGAGTTTATTTTCTCATTCCATGGACCAGTTGTGATAGGATCTGCAGTTGAAATCAGGTGAAAATGCCACTTTTATTCAGTTAAAAGACATTTCAAATGAGAGGTGTGATGACCTTTCAACAATGAAAGGTTGGGAAGTAGAAGATGGGTGCTAAAGGTGAAAATATTTTCTAGGTGTAGAAGAGAAGAGAGAAGGCCCTGGGATAAAGTTATCAAGTGACATTTCAGTACTTAGCCACCATGTTGGGAAAAAAGGTTACTCCTTCCTGAAGAACTGAGAAGTGAGGTAAAATTGGGTAGTGACATGAAGTAAACTTAACATAAAAGATGAGGGGCGCCTGGGTGGCTTAGTCGGTTAAGCGTCCGACTTTCGCTTAGGTCATGATCTCGCGGTTCGTGGGTTCGAGCCCGCGTCGGGCTCTGTGCTGACTGCCAGCTCAGAGCCTGGAGCCTGTTTCAGTCTGTGACTCCCTCTCTCTGACCCTCCCCTGCTCACGCTGTCTCTCTCTCTCTCCTAGAAATAAATAAAACATTAAAAAAAAAAAAAAAAAAGATGACTAAGCAAACCGCTCAAACGCCCAGAGGGACAGACTGCTCTTCAGGGAATTAATAATAAATATGGAGAGTGGATAAATTAAATTTAAGGTCTAAAGGACTAAGCTAGGGTCATACTAGCCAGGGACTGTGAAGTGCAAGATTTAGCAAAAAGGGAACTAATCTGAGGCTCCTGAGTGTTTTAGTCAGTTAAGCGTCTGACTCTTAATTTCGGCTCAGGTCATGATCTCACAGTTTGTGGGTTCAGGCCTGCATAGGGCTCTGTGCTGTCAGTGCAGAGTCTGCTTAGGATGTGCTCTCTGTCCCTCTCTCTCTGTCCCTCCCCTGTGCTCTCTCTCTATGTCTCAAAAATAGATAAACTTAAAAAAAGGGAACTAATTTGCAGTGAGAAGCTCAGTGAAGTCTAGCTCTATAAAAAAATCTTTAACCTACACATTTGTAACTGTAGATTTGCTAGTTTCATAGTTAGTTTGACTTCTGTTCATAAAAAATAACTGTCAAGAAGAAACCTTTCTACACCTATGGGAAGTCTGTCTAATTGAGCAGTAAGACCAAATCCACAAATGCCACTACAGATCCAGAGGCTGACAAAGTACATGGGAAAACGTGGGTCTCAGGAGTGCTGATCTCACATCCCTAAATCATTAAAGTGAAAATAACTGCCACATATCCAGATTGATCGCATGAAATAATCAGTTAAAAATCTCTTTGAGGGGCGCCTGGGTGGCTCAGTCAGTTAAGCGTCTTGACTTTGGCTCAGGTCATGGTCTCACGGTTCGTGGGTTCGAGCCCTGCGTCGGGCTCTGTGCTGACAGCTCAGAGCCTGGAACTTGTTTCAGATTCTGTGTCTCCCTCTCTCTCTGACCCTCCCCTGCTCATTCTGTCTCTCTCTCAAAAATAAATAAAACATTAAAAAAATAAAAAAAAAATCTCTTTGAAAGGCAACAAAGTACACATACATGCGTGCATGCACATACACACACGTTTGGGATGACGATCACTACTGCTGAATTACAAAATCATGAAACTAAAATAAGTTCAAAATTGCATACAGGGTACCAAACAAAGAAATATCTAAATTATTTTTGAACACTTGGGAGTGGGGGAGAAAGCCAGCATGGAAATTTCATACTGGCTGGGGAGATGGGAGATGGAAGATGGTGAAATGTGTATACAAAGCAAATGCTTCATTTAAAAACTATATTTCCTTCTTTATTAGTTTTTGCATATATGTCCACCTACAGGCCACATGTGAGGATGAGGTGCAGAGGCTTCTTTTCTTTCCTCTTTCCATTCCAAATAAATGGGCAAGAGAACTATACACAGGAAGAGCTGAGTCAAGTCTGAGGTCATATGCTATACTGTTCTCAAACGTGCATTCTTCATGTGTCCCATCCATTGTGGTCCATCACAAGGAACTTACAAGAGTTAAATATAAACCTATGAATGATTCACTTGTGCTTCCAAATGAAGTACAAAAGATCCAAGGTCAACCCTATAATGGTTTTTCTGTCACTTACTTGTGTTATCTATAAATTTGCTGGACTGGGGAGCTATAGTAACCTCTCTCTTCCACTGGGTGGTGTAGCTACAGCTGATGCACACTGAAGACCTGCTTGCCTAGAATTCTCAGCAAATCACAAGGGTACTTAAATGAGCACAGTGCACTACCTTGTAATATTGACTTCAACCCAAACAATGTGCTTGCGGGATCTTTTAACAATTATTTTCCTTTTGAACAAAACATTGAGAGCATAAGCTTAAAAGACTGTAACTTCAATCTTTTGCTTCAAATGTAGGTTGCAGTGGGATGAAGCAGAAAATATGTATTATTAACACCAGCAGTTGTTAATGGTTGTAATGATAATATGTTATCTCCACCATACGGCGATAATGGGTTTTTTTTATTATTAAAGTAAATTTCGGCCTTTATTTATAGACATCAGCTAAATCAGAGAAAATGAAAATGCAAAATTACTACACAGCTCAAATTGAAGCACCTCTTAAGACTCAGTAGGGAAAATGTATA
This sequence comes from Proteles cristata cristata, assembly GCA_017311185.1. NCBI lineage: Eukaryota > Metazoa > Chordata > Mammalia > Carnivora > Hyaenidae > Proteles > Proteles cristata. The sequence goes on from JAESUZ010003733.1 coordinate 181,056, forward strand.
TGCATCATTGTATAGATGAAAAAGAATACAAGTATTTTAGCCCATTATAATGTCCACACATACAGGTTCTAAGGCTGTAGGAAGAGAAAAGCTAGTCAAAATAAAGAAAATATTCTTTTCATGATGTGATTTTTTTTTACAGGAAAATGGATTCTAAAAGCAGTTTTTTTTAAACTAACTTAGTACAGACAAGAGAACATTATATGCTCTTTTCAATTATGACTCTTCCCCCTTAAATAACCTCACTTAGAAACAAATATGCACACAGCCAAATGGAATTTACACTGACCATTTAATAGTTTCATGTTCCTTCCTCTTGAATTTTAGAAGCAAAGCTCTACTAATATCATCTTAAACATGAGTGTATGAAAAATACTATCCCTCAAAAGTGGCCTCTGAAATTATATTTGTTGTCAGAAAGATGCATATGTTTTAGTATAGACACATTTGTGAAAACTTGGAATTCTAGTAAAGGTAGTACTCTGGAGACTATTCCATTTGGTTTGATCAATTCAGAAAACAAAATAAAATACAAAGAATGAAGGTTAGTTGTGAGCATCACAGAAATCCATGTAATGAACTCCTATCTTAGCAAAGTGTTTATAAAGGTAATTTTAAGAACAAAAGACTTAAAAGTGGGAAAAGATAAACAAACAAATTTTTCCAATGTCAGCCACTACTAACAACAAATGAACAAGGATAAAAAACAAAAACAAAACAAAACAAAACAAAAAAAAACACACCAAACCCAAACTCTGCTTTGTTTTACTTCTTGCAGGAGAAAAAGTAGAAAAAGTATCTGATCCTAACCAACCTGAAGCAATATAAGGTCTCTGCTCACCACCCCTTGTCTAGACACCCATAACGCAAGGATGTGAAGCGGACTCCAAAGGAGAGCCCCATAGGAGATTATCAACCATCGTGGATGGTCTCAACATGTTACAGAAATGACTGGTATAGAGAAGGTACACCAACAGTAAGAGGCAAGGCAGCAAAGCATCACTGACTACCATTTGCAAAAATCCTATCACCAAATAAGACCAACAACTCAAAAGTCTTCACTGGTTAAAGTTCAGATCTGGTGGAAAAAAAACTAGAAAAGATGTGCTAGTAGTCTGCTGCCTAAATTATTAGAGGACTCAGACTAAATTGTTATCAGTAACATTACTATGGATTTACAGGGTGCACTGCCACTGCAAATACCTGGTAAAAACTCACCAGTACTTTTCTACAGACATCTCACTTAGTTTTTGTTTTGTTATATTGATATCTGATCATTATAAAATTCTAAATATTACATAATATTAAATCAAATTATATATTTTCCTTGGAAGTATTTAATTAGACATACACAAATTCACAAGTTTTTCTTCCTAAATAATGAAATACTTCTCAAATGCTAACCATGTTTAAACACCTACATGCACCTTATCTTTTTCTTTTGTTTTTCTCTTGCTCTTTCTACATGTTTCTCCATTGTTTTATGGAGAAAAACATATATATATATATATATATATACACACACACACAGACACACACACACACATATAAACATATATATAAACATATATATATATATACACACACACACACACACAGACACACACACACACATATAAACATATATATAAACATATGTGTATATATGGTCTCAACAGGAAATAGAAAAACACAAGCAGACCAAATCACACACATGCCTAATATTCAAAGACTAAGTGTGTCATTACTTTGAATAAATCCTTCCAGTATATTTACAGGATGAAAAGAAGATTGATGTCAGGTGTAGTTAAAATCTTATTTATTGTGTGTGTTAAAAAAGAGAGAGAGGGAGAGAATGGCAGCTACCACAACAGAAGCCACAGTGTTTTCATAACCTAATCTTTCACTTCTCTTTGGTAGAAGTGACTCACCAGTTCAGCCCCTGTGCAATGGGAGGGAAATACTCAAGAACACGAACATCAGAAGGATGAGATCAATTATAGCAGGCCATCTTGCAAGCTGTCAAACTCAACGCTGTCCTGCGCTAAATATCTTTCTGCATCAAAAAATTTGGCATTGTTTTGTTAAGACAAAATTGCAGAGATGGATTATGGGACCCAATGGTATGATAATTTTTGTCATACGTTGAATCCTATTCAATGATAGATTATTATAGATGCTCTTATCCACGATCATACTGATATTAAGAAAAGCTGGTAAAAGCAAGATAAAAGGGGCCAGCCAGATGTCCGAGGCCAGATACTCCCCTTGCATGCTTTTGGCTTCTGCCATCTTGCTTGCCTCCTGCATCCACCAACCACCTGCACAGCACCACTGATAAGTACCCTCTTCCATTTTTCTTTTTTTTTTCTCAACCCCCTAGCATCCTAGCCATAAAACAGGACTGATACCAAGGTTTAGGGCTCAGCCTTTGGAGGTGACTCCACTGGGCCGGCACCAGTGTGCAATAAACAGTCTTTCCTGATTTGCCGAGTGCACGTGGCCTGTCTCTTCCTGGATGCCGATATCTGCTGTAACATTTTGGTACGCTGTCCAGGAATCTGACAGCGGCACTGGCCCCTTGAGCCACCATTGTCAGAGGCCAGTGGAGAGGACATTCTTTGTGGGGGCCTGTGACAGAAAGGAAGGCACTCTGCCAATGATTTCACTGGACTCTGACCCTTGCCAGGCCCAACAACAGTTGGTCACCTCTGTGCTCAAATAGACTCCAGGGTGAATCAGAAAATGCTGCCAGGACAGGATATGGGATTGGGTAAGTGTCCCTGGGGACCCAGGGCTATGTTCAGACCCACCCTAGAGGCAGAAGGGGAGCTTGATCACCTCCTAGGCAACAAGTCCTGGATGGAAGTCTGCAATCTGTGTGAATGTGTGTGAGAGTGCCTGTGCTCCACAGTTTTGGCTATGGAGCCTGAGTCCTACCCTGGGATTCCGTGACGACCTCATACGGCTCAAGGCAGAATCAGGTCTGCAGAAGCCTGATCAGAGTCAGGGGTTTGTACTGACCTGCCAATGCTAAGAAATGTCTAAGTCCCCAAGGGGGGAGTGGCTGAGCAGACAAAGTGACCTCTTCCCTCATGCTTGTCTTCCAACACCATACATTAGGAGGGATTCATCTAGAATACGGGGGGTGGGGTGGGGGGGAATTCCTCAAAACCAACTGTTTTGGAATGTATTATTAAGAATTTTAAAAGGGATTTTCAGGTGACTATGGTGTCAAATTGACCCCTGGGAAGTTATGAACCCTCTGTGAATTAGAATGGCCTGCATTTGGTGTAGGCTGGCCCACTGAGGGCACCCTAGATGTTCCCACAGTCTGAGATGTATACAAAGTAGTTAGTGGAGACCCTGGCCACCCAGATCAATTCCCATATATCGATCAGTGGCTGGAAATAGCCCAAGTCAAGCTTCCTTGGGTCTGGTTCTGCATTAACTGTAAAGGACAATGTAGGGTCTTAGTGGTACAGGCTGAGAAGACCTCACAGCAGAAAAAAACCACCCCCCCACCCTCCAAGAAAATTCAGAAGTCTCTCCATTTCCACCACCATATGCCCCCAGTGCCCCATCAATCAAGGGAGGGAAACCTTGCCTACCTGACAGTACACCCCTGTAATTCTTGCCTCAGCCAGCAGCCAGCCCAGCCCCACCAGGGACACCTGAGCCAGTAAGAAGATACCTTAGGTCTGTGGCTCAAGGTCTCAGGCCAATGCAGATGCCATTGCAGGAAACTAGGGGTCTTCTGAGAATAGGCCCCTAGGGAACCCTACAAGAGAGGGGATCGGTTTTCTACTACCTACCGTTCTCTACTACTGACCTCCTCAATTGGAACACCACACACCATCACAGATGACAGATGACAGATCTCCCAGAATCCATAATCCAAACTCACCACCCTGTTTGGTTTGACTGTAAACAGCTTCTGCTTACTCTTTTCAATACAGAAGAGCGCTGACAAATTGTCACTGAAGCTAGAAAATGGCTCCAGTCTAGATGGGTATCTAGACATGGAGGCTTGTGTATGGGAGGCTATGCCCAAAGAGGAGCCCCGAGGGGACCCCAACACAGAGGTGGGAAGGGCCAGATTAGAAAGATACTGATTTGCCTTCCTTCAAGGGTTGTAAAAGCAGGGCCAAAAAGCCCACCAACATGACAAAGGTATCTGAGGTCCTACAAAAGCCAGAAGAGAATATGGTTGATTTCCATTAAATTTTATGTGAAGCCTTCAGAGTTTACATTCCTTTCAACCTAGAAGCCCCTGAAAATCAGCACATAGTCAATATTGCCTTCATGGGACAGACCCAAAGTGACATTAGACAGAATCTCCAAAAATTGGAAGGATTTTCTGGAAAAAAAATGCCACCGAATTATTGGAAATCGCCAACAAGGATTTTGTAAATTGGGATTAAGCTGCCAGAAAGGAGGCAGACTGAAGAATGAAACAACAAGTAGCTCTCCAGGCCGTGGCCTTGGGGCAACCACCCCCTCCAGGAAGGCCCCCACCGAAACCACAAGGGATGCAAGAACAAGAGAAGGGCACCATTGAGATGGGATCAATGTGCCTACTGCAAAGAATTTGGACACCGGGAAAATGAATGCCCCAACCGCCAAAAGGGAAAACCAAAAACCTCTGCTCCACCCAGCTGCTACCATCCAAAACCACCTGAGGCTGACCTGACTGTACTGGCAGGAGTGTGAACTCTGATTAGGAAACACTAGGCTCTATGCAACTAGGCCCCCGTGAATCCATGGTCAAAATGAAGGTGGGAGGCCAAACAATAGACTTCATCATCGACACCTGGGCCAAACACTCTGTGGTGACACACAAGGTGGCACCTGTTGGGTGGAGAAGTCACCATTGCAGGAGCCACAGGGCCGCAAACATGACGGCCATTTTGTGGTCCCCGACAATGCCGGCTTGGGGGGGGCGGTGTCACCAAATAGTTCATCAATTCCTGTATCTACCCAAGTGCCCGGTCTCATTGTTAGAGACCTCCCAGCCAAGTGTGGAGCAGAAATAGCCTTCACTTCACAAGAAGAGATGCCAATTATGCCTAAATGAAAAGGCCCAACCCATGATTTTGTCTCTGACAATTCCACAGGAAGATAAATGGAGATTATATACTTCTCCTCCTGGTGAGCCAACTGTGGCCCCCAAGCTAGAAGCTTAATTCCCTTCAGTTTGGGCAGAAGGAAACCCCCCTGGTCTGGTAAACACCCCTCCCCACCTGTCGATATTAATTCACCTAAAGCGTGGATCCCAATCTGTCAAAATATTCCAATACATGATCCTATAGGAGACATGGCTACGGATTCAGACACACTTGGACAGCTACTCAAATGGGGACTCTAAAATGATGCCATTTTCCACGGAATACTCCCCTGCTGCCTATGAAAAAGCCTGGGACAAATGATTACTGGCTTGTGCAGGACCTAAGAGCCATTAATGAAGCAGGCATCACACTGCATTCAGCATTGCCTAACCCATACACTCTGCTAGGACTCTTAGTCTCTGAAGCAGGATGATCCACACATCTAGATTTAAAGGATACCTTCTTCTCTCCAGCTAGCACCTAACAGCTAACTCCTATTTGCTTTTGAAAAGGAAAACCCTAGCACAGGGGCACAGGAACAGTTAATCAGACTAGGCTGCCGCAAGAATTCAAAACTTCACCAGCCTTATTCAGTGGGGCGCTGGCATATGATTTAGCCAGGTTTCTGGGATGGGACCTAGGATGTGTCCTCCTCCAACATGTGGAGTATCTCCTGCTAGCCAGTCCCATGTGGACCCAGTGCTGGGAGGGAACCAGGGTCCTACTCAGGCTACTAACAGAGGAGGGATACCAGGAGTCAAAGAAAAAGGCACAGATTTGCCAACACGAAGTTAAATATTTGGGCTTCAAAATTACCCAAGGCAAACAGACGCTGGTAGCCGAAAGGAAATGGCACAGGCAGTTGTGCCATTCTGGTTCCCACTACTGCCGGCAGGTCCAAGAATTCCTGGGAGCAGCAGGATTCTGTCGAATATGGATCCCAGGGTTCTCAGAGTTGGCCAGATGTTTCCATATGATGCACTGAAGGGGAAAGAAAGAGCACCCCTTTTCTGAGGCCCTAAACAGGAAAAGGTGTTCAAAACTATAAAAACAAAACTTACAGAGGCACCAGCCTTGGGACTCCCAGATGTATCACGAGATTTCAACCTGTTCATACATGAGAAGAATGGGGTGGCCCCGGGGATTCTCCCCCAAGGATTGGGACCTGGGCAACAACCAGTGGCATACCTTTCAAAGCAGACTAACCCATTTGCACCAGGATGACATCCTGTCTGAGGGCCCTGGCAGCCACCACATTTTTAATCAGGGAAGAAGACAAAGTCACATTGGGGCAAAACCTAAATGTTAAGGTTCCCCATTCTATTATTACCTTGATGGATGCCAGAGGGCAACACTGGCTAACACACGCTCAGATGAAATGTCAGGGACTGCTATGTGAGAACCCATGAACAAGACTGGAAGCTGTAAAAACTCTAAACCCTGCCACATTATTGCCCGCAGGGGCAGGGCCCCTGGAGCATGATTGTCTAGAGGTCCTTGATGAAGTCTATTCTAACCAACCCAACCTATCAGACAGACCCTTACAGAATCCTGGCCTCATCCTGTACACTGACAGTAGCAGCTTCATGAAAGAAGGCAAAAGATATGCTGGTATTGCAGTAGTCTCTGAGGTCATAGAAGCAAAGGCCCTTCCATAAGGATGGTCAGCCAAAAGAGCAGAATTGTGGGCCCTAATAAGAACATCAGAATTCAGTAAAGACAAACAGGCAACATATACAATGACTTGTGCTATGCGATTGCTAGTCTACATGTACATGGGGCTCTGTACAAGGAGAGAGGGCTCTTGACCACAGGAGGAAAAGATATAAAAAATCGGGAAGAAATCCTAAAACTATTAAGGGCAGTCTGGAAACCAAAAAAGGCAGTACTCATCCACTGCAAGGGACACCAAAGAAGAAAGAACTTTGTGCTGGAAGGTAATCAACAGGCAGGCGCTGCAGCTAAACAAGCAGCGGGAAAGCAAATACTCGTCAAAAATCATGCTGGTCCCAGAACTGCCAACTTCCCCAAAATACACAATCCAAGAAATAAAGTGGGCACAACAGGAAATAGGAGTCAGAAAAAAGAAGGACGGTGGATAGTACCAGAACAAACAGTCGACATACAGGAGAAGGTAGCCCACAAGGTGCTTCTCCAACAGCATGAATTCACCCACCTAGGAAAAGTGGCCCATGAAACCTTACTGAACCATCACTAAGTAACTGTTCAACTTCCATCCCTCTGTGCCTCAGTCTCTCAATGCTGCCTCTTTGGCACTCAAAATAACACCAAACAAGGCTCTGCTGGATGTATGGGAATCCAATGCTCTGGTCAGCCACCCTTCAGAAATTTACCAAAATAAGGCCCAGTAGAGGATACAAGTATCTTTTGGTATTAGTCTGCACGTTTTCAGGCTGGGGTGAAGCCTATTCCACATGCACCCAAAAGTCAAGAGAAATAACCAAGGTCCTGCTAAGGGCTATCATTCCCAGGCATGGAAGCCCATTAACCATAGGCTCAGACAATGGCCTGGCTTTTGTGGCCAACGTGGTGAAAAAAGTAGCCAAAACCCTAGGTACCCAATGGCACTTACACGCAGCCTAGTGGCTCCGGAGTTCAGGGAAAGTGGAATGTATGAATCAGACCCTTAAATCAGCCATGGTAAAACTATGTCAGGAAATTAACTTGCCCTGGCCAGATATACTATCCTTAGCTCTTCTTCGAATATGCTATACACCACGGGCAAAAAAAGGATTCTCCCCACTTGAAATCCTATATGGAAGACTCCCTCCACTAGTCCAATTCAAGGGGCACCTGACAGGGCTAGGGAATTTAGAAATACAAAAACAACATCAAAGACTAGGGAACACTGTACTGGAGATACAAAGATGGGTGACAGACAGGATACCTATTTCCCTAGGAATAACTGTACTCCCCCAGAAATCTGGGGAGCAGGTTTGGATAAAAAAAAACTGGAAAAAGCAACCACTTAAACCTACAAAAAAGGGACCTTATTTAGTTGTGTTAGCCACGCCCACAGCTCTCAGGGTTGAAGGACTAACCAGCTGGCTCCAACATTCACAAGTAAAGGCAGCCCACCTGTCACCTGACAACTACTTGGAATGGAAAAGAACTGCTAACCAAAAATAATCCTCTACAAACCACCCTTAAGAAGACAGTAGATGATATGTGGGGTACAGCCAACATATAACCAGAAGCCTGAGGAAATCACCAAGCAACTTAAATGAATATAACAAATCATTCTCTCTCAAATTTCACTTTCATCCTCTATTTCTCTTTCCATACTTGTTGCTATATTCTTTGCTGTAGGGCTGACCCAAGTTACTCCCGCACACAGGCACCTCAGTCACAAACTCGTTAGCCTTCCTCTACTTATTAGTGTCAGGATGCCTTATTCTCCTTAGATGTATATGATCTGAGTTATCATTGATGTCCCCCTCTGCATATTGTTCTCCACCTTTATAACTGTCTCCTACCCCAGGTAAGATCACCCTATACTGTCCCTGCTACACATATTCCTGTTCCTAAAATGTTCAAGAGGAGTCTTCTCACTCCTGTCATGCAAATGTATGACTAATCACTCACCCTTATCCCCCAAGGCACAAAGAACCACTCTATGCTCCCAACCGTTGAACCCCATCTACTGTCTTCATGAGGGACAAACTTACGTTACACTACCTGCTACCCCACTCGGCCTCCTAAAGAGGCCATTCCTCCCCGTGCCCTTCCCGACTTCTGCTCTAACTCCTCCCCGTGTCAATTCCTCTGGTCTGAAGAGACAACACTACCACCATGCCCCTATGCCACCTGTGTACCCCCACATGCCAAATAGATGTTATGATCCCAGGAGGGTCACTCCCTGTACCAGAAGTGGTAAAACTTACTGAATGGGAAAAATAAAATTAAAACACAATTGTGGGCTGCCTGATCCAACATGCCCTGATGTTCCCCATGTCTGCTGGGTCACTTCTGACCTAACCTTTCAATCTCGGTCTGAACATAAATCAGACAGACCACTTGTCTTAGATCCCCATCTATACCAAATGTTAAACACCACACATCGCCTCTTCAATGATACCAATCCCAGCCTGGCCAGAGCCTGCTGGCTCTGCTTGTCCACAGGACCCCCTCCATTATAGAGCTACTCTGATAACAAAGGCAACTGTAAATGTTACCCTGTTAACTAAAGACCCAGACGCCCACATGGTGAGACCTGAGTAACTTGAGTCGAACCATCCCAAAGAGCTCCCAGGTGCCTGACAAACAAAATGGGAATGGAGCCAGTTGGCAATCTGACCACTGGCAAACTCAACCAGACTCTTGACAGTCAGAAATTCAGTCATCTTCTTATAACTCAACCCTGGTGTCGACCCCTCCCAGGGCTTCTCTTTGTATGTGGGTCAGAGCCTACTCTACCAGCCAATTTGACAGGCATCTGCACCCTAGCCTTCCTCACTCTTCAGATAAATATTATACCCAACAATTAGTCTCTTCTAGTACCCTTGGCAGCATATACTCAATCAAAAAGAGCCATTCAAGTCATTGCCCTGCGGATTGCCTTAGGAGTAACAGCAGGAGGGGCGCCTGGGTGGCTTAGTCGGTTAAGCGTCCGACTTTCGCTTAGGTCATGATCTCGCGGTTCGTGGGTCCGAGCCCCGCGTCGGGCTCTGTGCTGACTGCCAGCTCAGAGCCTGGAGCCTGTTTCAGTCTGTGATTCCCTCTCTCTCTGACCCTCCCCCGCTCAAGCTGTCTCTTTCTCCTAGAAATAAATTAAAAAAAAAAAAAACAAAAAACAACCTTTAAAAAGGAATAACAGCAGGAGTAAGAAGACGAGGAATAGTGTCCTCAACCACTTACTATCATGAATTGTCAAAGGACCTAAAAGATAACATAGAACGGGTTACCAAATCTCTGATGGTTTTACAAGACAAAGTGGACTCCCTAGCAGGGGTAGTCTTACAAAACTGAAGAGGGCTGGATCTGTTACCTGCCAAAAGGGGAGGACTATGTCTTTCCTAAATGACGAATGTTGCTTCTCTGTAAACCAATCGGCAATAGTCCGAAATATGGCCAAGCAGTTAAGGGAGTGTCTCAACAAATGGAGAGAGGAATTAGCAGATTCATGCACTCTTGGAGCAACATATGGAACTACGCATCCTGGCTCCTTCCTTTAACTGGTCCTCTCCTAATGCTGGTCATAGTCCTCCCGTTTGGCCCTTGTCTTCTTAATATGCTAACCAGGTTTGTTTCCTCTCATCTAGAAGCTATAAAATCCAGATGATGCTCCAGTTGGACCATTCTAGCTGTCGCTACTCTCCTCAGGATGACAAAGAACCCTAGCTGCCTCATCCCTCTCTTCAATGTCGCTGTCCAGCAGGAAGAAAGAAGCCAGAACAGTTTTGGCCCTCCTCCTATGGCAGCAAAGGGTTCCCCAGCCCCCACAAACTGATTTCCTCTAAGTCAGCTATAGCAGCTTGAGAATCAAGAAGGGGGAATAAGAAAAGTTGGTAAAGCAAGATAAAAGGGACCAGCCAGATATCCGAGGCCGGATATTCCCCTTTGTATGCTTTTGGCTTCTGTGATCGTCTTGCCTCCTGTGTCTACCAACTGATTAAGTGCCCCCTCCCATTGAAGAGCCAAAAATTAAGTCCTCCATTAAGAGAAACCTCGGGCTGCACGTAGCCCCAGTCCTAGATAAACTAAACCTAAAACTTAACCAGCTTTTCCGCTTCTGAACAAATGCCTGCGCTACGGGAAGCTAATACCTAACCAGCTCTTTCTGCTTCTGTAACAATGCTTAAGGCTTGCTTTCCCGCCACCGGATTGCCCAAGCAACTAGCTTCATGTTCCCCCTGTCACCCCATCACCCCACCTTGGCGGAAGCCAATCCGAAAAGGCCAGCGGATGCCCCCCACCTTGCTGAGGGAAGGGCCTGGAGAGAGAGATGTTAACCTGTTAGTCGCCAAACAAGACTTCAAACTCGCTCTATGATAGGCTGAATTCAAAGGTACCCCAAATATTATAATTGGATCCCGCCAAAAACCTGATGGCGGGAACCAATCAGATGCGGTATATGTTCACATTTTAATGTTAACCAATGGCAAACTTGTAACCATGGAAATCTCCTGTCCCTCCCCATGACTTGTTTACTTCTGTCTACAAAAAGGCTGCAAAGGCTTTGTTCAGGGCCTCTTAGCGTCACCGGCAACGAGTGCGCGGAGGTCCAGGTTCGAACCTGCAAATAAACAACCCTTGCCGCTTGGCTTTGACTCTGGTCTCTGGTGGTCTGATTTTGGGGGTCTTCCGATCTCTGGGCGTTTCACCATTTCTCTTTTTCTCTCTCAACCCCCTACCATCCCAGCCATAAAACGAGGCCGATGCCAAGGTTTGGGGCTCAGCCTTTCGAAGTGACTTCTCTGGGCAGGCACTGGTGCACAATAAACAGTCTTTCCTGATTCCCCAAGTGTGTGTGGTTTGTCTTCTCCTGGGTACAGAGTATTTGCTATAACAGTATCAGTCTATAACTTCTTTGATTGTATAACGTGTGGTTTTATATCAAGGTGCAGTTCCTTCATTCAAGAAAAGGAGAGGGCAAAAAACAAGGGGCTTTTACGAAATGTGACAGTTTATAAAATTTAGATTTGGGTAAGGAGAATTTCACAAATCAGACACTTGGGTTGGGTATAAAGTTTGTAAAGAAGGATGATAATGAAATTCAATTATGATTATCATCATAACTTAATCGGTAGCAGTACTGAGTTCCTATCAAATCTCACTTTCCCATTTTATGGATGATGAAATAATGTTAATATAGTATGACAGTTTTAAGGATATGTCCAAAACTTGATATTCTCTTGAGGAGACAAAACTTACTTAAGTATGGTCTGGACTTCCTGACTCACTTCTAGTGAACATAAATGTCTCTTCTGAGATTAGGTTATAAAAAGACTATGGCCTTAGTCCTATGTGTGCCATGTCATAAGGAGCCCTATGAAGAGGCCCACATGACAAGGAATAGAAGCCCCCTACAAATTTCCATATGAGTGAGCTTGAAAGCATCCCTTCCTGCAACCTCAAGCGAGATGAGCCAGAATCACCCAGCTAATTTGCTCCCATTTTCCAGCCCGTGGAAAAGGTAAGTCATAATAAATACTATTTTGAGCTTCTGAATTTGTATTTGTTTAGAAAGCAGTAATAGATAACACATAAATTGATTTGCCCAAGGTGACACAGTTGGAAATGGAAGAGTTCAAGCTCTAAACCACTTTGATATGCTTGCTGTTAGGGAAGGGAAGAGGGTGTGAAAAAAAGCTAAGAATAATTTAGAAGGTTTCCCCCTGCTTTGAATGAAAAGGGAGAAATAGAGAGGCAGCCATTCTGCTTTGCTTCTGTTCCTGCTCCCAAAGTTTATACAAAAATACCTTTGCCATTTTATTACCTAATTGTATCTTATTCTGAAATATTTGAAACAGGATATCTGAAACGCTTGCCAAATGGAAATGTCTTTTTAAAGATTAAAAAAAAAAAAACATTAGAGAAGATTAATCAGGTTGTCTTCTTTCAAATCACAGCAGAATTTCCTAGTCCAGTGGTTCCCAAAGCATGGTCCCAGCACCAGCAGCCTAAGTAGAGGCCCCGGAGCTCTTTCAAGAGGCCCCAGGGCAGACTACTAAATTGGAATCTCTGAAGGTGAGCTCAAGAATCCAGGTTCTAACAGGCTTTCTAGGTGGTTTTTATGCACACAGGAGTTTGAGAAGCACTGCTCTAGATTTACAACTTGTGAAAATGACAATGGCTGCCCTACAGCTTTATGCCTATTAGAGCTTAAAGTGTTTTCAAGATGAGAGCAAAGGCTTTGGGTGGCCTTCAGCCTAATTAAAATGTTTAAAGAGAATTTAATTACTAAATGCCAACCCATACAAACATAAAGATCTTTCCTAGGGAGGCTGTGTGATGAATTGAATACATTTTTTAATCAAGTGCTTGGCAAGCAGTATGGGTTTTCCTGTTTGTAAACAGCTATACGAATGCTAAACATATTTATTCACAACTTAACAAGAAATATTGCCCGGTAATTAATCATTTCCTAGTCCTAATTCAGACAAAATACAAATACAAAAACAAAATGTGTATCCCTTCTCAATATATGAGTCACATATATAAATAATAATTAGATCTATCTGGTATGTACATATGTGCAGGTCTTCTTAGGCAAAGCAATGAGAGATACTGAGAGAATGTTGGTCATGAAAAGGACATTTCATTTTTTAAAAATAATATATGTCACTAAGAATATTATTGTTCGTTTTAATGGTTTTCAATTGTAAGTCTTAAAACTCAGACTATCTATTAGACTTCCATTAGTGATTGTTTTAATAAAATGCAAACTTTTAAAGAATCACCTATGTTTAAGGAAGAAAATGATTAAAATCTAAAGATTAACATCAGTTCTTTAAACAAGTTTCAAAAATCATCACTAGCAATTAGCTACTGAAATACACTGTACTTTGGTTCACTACTTTTATTAAACTGTATTCTCAAGATGCAGATGTTAACAGGAATGACTCTCAACTGGATAGCATGCTAAAATTCAAGGTCTAGAAAACTGAGTTAGTTTCTTAAATATCATTTTACTTACACCCTTTGAAGGATTTCTACCTCATTTCCTAGGAACACTAATACTAGAAGTACCAAAAGACACTGAAGTTAAATACAAAATTCACCAGAAAGGTCAACACCAGAAATGAGGTAAAATGTTACCAAGTCATTACAGAGAAAAACAACTGCTTGAATATAAAAAGCGGTATGATTTTATAAGTGTGTGTGACTGGGGTTTTTCCCACAGTCTTTTCAATATTCAGTGAGCAATTATTACATGGCAAGCAATGGGACAGACAGAGTTAGTTACAGAAATCAATAAACCTCTGGTTTGAATGCTGGGGGTGGGGAGGACAGTGAGAAGGAATGTTTGTGGGCAGGAAGGGAACACAAACAATACAAGGTACAGACAAAGCCAATATAAGCAAGATTGTTGAAGAGGTAACTTGAACTCCCACCACTGGAATATTAGGTCACTAATAAACTATATTATAAATCAACGTATTTGCCAATACAGAATAAAGGTTCATAAAAAATTGAGACAATCTGGGGCACTGGGTGGCTCAGTGGTTAAGTGCGGACTTTGGCTGGGGTCATGATCTCACGGTTTGTGAATGTGACCCCCACATCTGGCTTTGCGCTCGCACCTCAGAGTCTGGAGCCTGCTTCAGACTCTATGTCTCCCTCTCTCCCTGCCTCTCCCCTGCTTGCACCCAAAATAAATAAATGTGTAAAAAAACCTGAGTAAATCTGTTTTAAGTAGTAAAGTTAAACTATTCATACGTTCTTTTAGCAATTTTACTTCTAACAATTTATCAGAAATACACAAGTTCATAAAGACGTAAAATTAATGACCACTGGAAAAAGAAACTGAAAAACTTTACAGTCATCAAGAAAGGGCTTTGTAATAAATTATCAGACATTAATTTTATGGAATAGGAAAAAATGAAGTAGTTCTGGTATATTAACATAAAAATGTCTCTAAGATCTACTGTTAGGTGAAAATTCAAGTCACAGAAAAAAACATACAGGATGGGCCATTTATTAAAAGAACAATGAAGATGCATATGTAAACACATTCAGTGCATGCACTGGGAAGGTGTACACTTAATTTCTGCCTATGACTGGTTCTGGGAAACAATATACTTTTAAATTGTTTAAAAAGTACATGAGAATACCACATTTCTGCATATGTGTAAAAGTTTTGTCTGTCAGTGGGTAAGCACCAGTAATTCTGACTGCTTGTCTTTGTTCCTGATGATTCTGGAAATGGAAAAAAAAAACCCCACAAATTTCATTGAGATAGTAGTGAACATAAAAATCCTCCAATAGGCAGATGGAAATAACATAAAAACACTGCCTCATTTGTTGAATGTTTCTTGCTTTTTGTTTTTACAGAAACACATTAGTGTGTATTTACTTTGTAGAAGAGATGTACTTTACAATATTTTCCAAATATTAAGAAAATTCTATGAAGAAGTGACAATGACAAACAATTAAAATCTAACCCCCAGCCAGACCTGGGTTGGTGAATCACTCTACTGCTTGGCTCCTTCTTATTTCAGGAAAATATATACATAAACAAACACTCACACACACACACTCACACACACACACACACACACACACACACACATTCATGTACTTTTCTCCCCCAAAAATATGTCAATGATTTTCAAAAGCAAATAAAGAGTGCCATATCTTAAGCACTAACAACCAACCGTCTCTATCTTAGAACTCAGCTTTCATAGGCTTTTGAAGAAAATGTGAATATGGAGACATGCAGTCATTATCTCACACAGATGTTTAATGTGGCCACATGAAGCCACAGATTGTGTTCATTCTACAGTCATACAAAGGGCAGAAGATGAATAATATTATTTCTGGAAAATCAGGACACTTAATATTCTTCATAACCAATGTTCTACAGCAGTTTCATGCATACTAACCCTACAAATTTGTGTTTCTCCTAACACCAGTGTACCATCTATCTGTCTACTATTTATTGGATATTTCAAAACTTAACTACATTAATTGAAGAGGGAATGGTATCACTTTCAAAAACAAGAAAGTGGTATACATTATCATGAATTAAAATAATAAAATAATGGGGAAAAAGTATAGTACTTTTATTAAATTCTAGCTGGATACATCCTGCCATTGGCCCTGAGCCAAAGTGAAGTGTTAAAGCCACACTGGCATGAGAGATTTTTTTGAATTTTCAAGAACTGAAAAGGAGATAAAGAGTGAACAAACCCTCTCATTTGTTCCAATACTGTATTGTGAAATTTTTCAAGTATTCAGAGAAGTTGAAAAAGTTGAATAGGGAACACACATGTCCCAATCATGTAGAGACCACCTATTGGCATTTGCTCTATTTCCTTTACTACCTATCTTCTACCCATCTCTCTATCCAGAAGCTGTGGCTTTTTAACACTATTACTTAACCACCTAGAGAGAGTTCTCTCAATAATCACTCAAAGTCCTCACCCACAATTCTGGAAATACTGTTCTAAAAGGTAACATGATCACTCCCTAACTCCTTTGCCTACCCAGGAAGGCTTGTTACCATATCTAGCTTCTTCTTCAGTTTCTTCTGGATCTTTAACTAGTCCCAACACACGAGTAGACAACTGAACTGAACAAACTATTTGCAGTCACCATTACTTACAGGATTTTGTCTGATGACCTGCACAATCAAAGGCTGAGGGCAGCCTGGCCCTAATTCACCCATCTGGCCTCATGGTAACTCAAGGAGCTGATTTTTTTATTGAATGCTAACTATATCCTAGGTGCTGTCCCAGGAATTTCCCTTGCTTATCTCTTGTTCCCCCAAAACATCTCCATGAAGAAGAACTTCATATTACTCTAGGTTTATGGGCAAGCAAAAGGTAGCAGAGAAAAATTTCTAACACTGGCCATGCCTGTGTGATTCTCAATCCTATCACTGAACCATTTTAAGCACTGTCTCAGTGTTCCAGCAGACCTCAGGTAGCACATGTATGTTTCTTCCAAAACCCTACATGACTGCATGCTCTGCACTCTGGTTCCTGCTGTTTTACTGCATTCCCTATACATCCTTTATCCAAGCCTTACTCATCCCTTGAAACACAACTTTAATGCCATGTCTCAGTGATAAGCCCTCACATATTTTAATAAGTGACTTGAAGAAATGAGCCAATACTTACAAGGTCAAAATTCCTGTTGGATAAACTAAGTGAAATATTAGGTCTTTTGTTAAGCAAGTCTTTACACAGCCAAGATGAGAATATTTCTAACATGTGGTTTTAGAAAGGAATGATAACACAAAAATCCAGCAGATTCTAAATAATCTATAAGGGGGTGCCCTCAGAACTGTTGAGCTAGGTATCAGCACCTTCATATGATGTTTCCCTAGAGGGCATCCCCCTCCTAGTATCCTTAAAGTCTTCAGGTTCTCGACAAAATCAATACAAAGATACTCTATTAAAATGACTACGCAGATATCAATTTTCATTCTTTTTCTTATATTTATTTCTGAGGACAGTTATATCATGAAATTAATTTAAAATGAGAACCATAATGATGGCTCCTCAGAATGTCTGTATGATTACTTTTTAAGTAATGGGTCACAGATTCATAGAGCCTTAAAGTTATAAAAGATTTTCTAGACAGGGTAGTCTGTGGTATGCTAGTAAACTAGAACTCAGGAGGGGAGGCAGGAATGGTGGCGGTTGTAAGCCCTGATTTGTAGTGTTTACCAATTTCCATGGTGAAAATAAGCCCATCATGGCCAATTTCAGGTTACCTAAAGTTTAACAATCTGCTCACAAAACTCCTAAATACTTACCACTACTGTTATACTTCAGACCTGTTGCTGAAAGGGTGAGGAAACTGATGGATGAAGAGGTTCAAGAGTTGTTCAAGGTCACAAGAAAATAAAATGCAGTGTCTGGTTTAGAAGCTGGATTAACTGACTCTTGATCTAGCCCAGTTATTCTCAACTCATTACAATCATCTTGGAACTTTGGAAAGATACCTGCTCAGTCTTATTCCGAAGAATATAAACAGAATCTCTAGAGATCTGCCTCTTCCCTAAAAAACAAAAACTCCTCAGGTGCTTCTGATACAACCAAGTTCAAGAACCCCTATAATTCATTTCTCTACCTTATGTTGCTTAGTAGGAGATCCCCATTCCTTCCTATGAACTTGGGCTGTGAAAAAAGCATACATTAATAAACAGAGTAAATTATCATATTTTTTATTATAATACCTTTAAAGGCTGTTAAGTTTCAAACATTCTCCATGTATGACGATGAGTTACACCTGTGTGAATATTTTCTAAACTTTTGGGCCTACTTTCACAAAAAGACTGATCTGTAATTAGTGTATTGATTTTATGTAAATAAGTACTTCTGTGTTGATTAACAGGCTGGCAAGAATTAGTCCTCTTAACAGATAAAAAATACTTTTTCTTCTACTAGTTCATGAAACACTTTCTTACATGTAGAAAAGAGGTAACCTTTAATTAGCCATCTAAATTATCACAAGTTCCTTAACAAGTTTACTAAATAATTCCACATCCAGTTTAGCTCCCCCTCCCTCCCTGTTTGTATTCCTTCCTGCTTTGCATTCACATACTTCCTGAGGGTGTATGGAGTATAGGCTACTACATTCAACCCAAGACACTCCTGGGTATAGGAGATAGCATCTAATAAATTCATCCAGTTGTCATTCAGCAGCTTAAATTCTATTCCGGTCTGCATTTGTAAATTATAGTTCAATTAGTAGCTTTATTTACAAGTCATGAACACCATTTTAATTTTGCAGATTTCGTGGTTATGTTTAAAGAGTCTTCTAGGCAAATTAGTTGCAGTTTATAACTGTGTGATCTTACAGTTTAAAAGAAGCATCAAGTATTATTTCCTTTTCAAATGGAAGCACAGATCAAGGTCTACAGTAGATCTTCCTATTACCTTTCCTTTAAATTCCTTAAACTTAGGAAAATCCACTATTGATTTCTGCTGCACTGCCCTTCATCCTTATCATGTTTCTTTCTCTACCTCGCAGCTTATCAGCAAGGACTGTAACCCTGGACTTCAAATGTTACAATGCTTGAGTTACGGAGCATTTTCTTTTCAAAGGAATAATGGGAAGGAAATGTTGAGTGTGACAATGTCCTCCCAGCCCCCACTTCCTGGTTACCTGGCTACAAATTAAAAAGCAGTGGGGAAAAAACTTTCAATGTAGTTACCCTCAGGCAGTGGGATCCTCTAGATATTCTCTGATAGAGGATCCTGTCAACCACTTGCCTCCTCAAAACGCTCTGCCTCTCGAAAATTGGCCTCTTCACTGGTCACACGTACATTGGTTACAAATGGTACTATCCAGTTCAAACACAATTCTAGGGGCAAAGGTTAAGAAATACATCTAGATACACCCAGAATGCTACAGTGTACTTTGGCAAGCTCCTAAGGTTGTCATGGTTACACTTTCATGTTAAAACATGGTAAGCATGTCCATTATGGCCTACTATTTTTACACAAAACTTACTAAAAAATATTAGATGGTATAGGGCTGAGCGACAGCAGCCTTCAAATCAATAGACACTGCTTAAATAAAAACCTTGGGCTTAAACGAGGCAAATTTTTATTTTCACTTGCAAGATTTTGTAAGAATTTGGCTTAGAACTGAATAAAAATAGCAAAAGAAATAAACTAAATTATGAGCTTGTGATGTAAAGAGATAATATCTTACTCACTGATATATCTTTAGCACTTGGAATAGTACCTGGCACATACAGTAAATAATTTGAAACTGAGTTTTGTGGGTTAAGAGAAAAAGGACACTGTAGAAATCTCTGGCTCATCCTTCTTATCCTTTGAGTACATACATAGAGGTCATTTGGTCCATCCTGCTGCAGGTCAAGCATTATTTTGCTCTTGATATACACTTGGGATTTGGGGTATTAAGTCATTACAGGCATCTTGCATGTGTGCCTAATCAACTCAGTTTAAATCCAATGACTAAAAAGAGAGTCTACTTTCCAGAAACAGATTGGAGGAAAAGATATTTTTCATTTCTCCCTGCTCCTAAAAATGGGATAGAAGGTGATGTATATTAAAAATGTAAAATACTTGGGTGGGGAGAGTATGAAGAAATTAACTTTCCAACTTGAACAATTTCAATTTTGTAATTCTCAATGTTAGGATAATCACTGTAATCAAAATACACTATGTGTTCCAGGTGCAGGGTGGAGGAAAACACAGATGGGGTAGAGATCTTGTTAAGGAATGTGGCAGAAAAAGTGACGACAATGAGGACCAAAGATTTCAAATACAGGTACTTGAAAGAGTGGATCTCTCCATCTTTATTTTGCTACCTCATGCTGCAATCCCACAGAAACATCCATCACAATTTATTTTAGGGCACTGACCATACATCTCTCACTCTACCCTGGGCATATCTGAGGTACAGAGCACTGTTGTGTCCAGTGCTCTTCCAACCTAATTTCTCATTTTTTCCTCTATAGCAAAATATCAACAGAAGTCAATTCTATGATGTTCTTCTGCTTCCCTTTCAACACGGATTCACGTGACTGCATTCTGGCCAGTGACATGTAAATAAATGTATGGTGTGGCACTTCTGGTATCCACCTGGCCACAATGTCACTCTTCCCCAGTATCTGAGCATACTCTTACCCTGTTACCAGTAAACAATTCATTGGTTCAAAAAGGTTTAGTCCATTATATACAAGGGTTATAATACAGGAGGATCTTTAAGAGAGAATAACAGAAATCACAGGAAAGTATGTTCTTCTATAGAGGAAAGCAATGCTCCTCAAATGTTACTGAATAAAGCGTTTGCCAACTTAGTCCCAGCATAAGTTCTCATTCAAAGGGTCTTTCTTTAGGAACACTGGACTGCATATGGATAGGAGCTTGGACAGTAGGTAACGGGAACAGAGCTGCTGTGTCGTCCATGGCACATGAGGGCACAGGGAAAATACACACCCCCCTCAAACAAAAGGATGGTAATTTCAGGCTTCATTAGAAACACAGGGAGGTGAAATCAATGTAAGCCAGACAGGAAAGAATCAAAATCAGTAAGGAAAGAAAATTTAATTTCAAGCTTCTAGGGAGAGACTATAAATAATTCAAAGTTTAAAACATATTAGCAAAAATAGATCACGGTATCTTCTTCTCTCAAGCAAAACAGCTGAACTTAAAAGTTGCTTGAAGACTTTCAGCTGTGACTATTTAAAAGCACATGCACATATTTGCCAGAGAGGAAAACGTGTCTGGGGATAAAATATTAAAATGGTAAGTCTGGGAGGATACACACCAAGATATTAATGCTGCCATGAATGGCTACAGGTGATTTTTTTCTTACTGCTTTATACCTTAATGGTATTGTTTGGAAATTTAAAATTGTGAATATCTAACTTTTAGAAGTAGAAAGACAAAGAGCCTTTGCAAAAAGAAAAAAAATGTTCACAAAGTCATACAAGAACACTGAATGAACACGGGACATGGAAACTCATGAAATCCAAACATGTCGCAACTATCCTCAGTGATATATATGGGAACTGTAACGTACTTTCAGTTAGGAAAAATACAGAAAAAAATCTAACATGAACAATTTTATTTTATAATTCTCAGTGTCACAGTGATTCGAAGTGCACAATCTCTGGCCTCAACTAGGCCTGCCGGAAGTAGAGGATTGAGGAATTTCCTGGACAATTGCTGAATTGGGGAATTTTCCTCTGTGCCCTACTGAATGCAGTTACAGAGTGAACACCAAGAAGAGTAGAGGAAATATTCACCTGACCCCAGCTCAAATTGCTGAATTATGAGAAAATAAAAATGACTACTGTTTTAAGCCACTGAGAGTTAGGGTGGCTTGTCACACAGCAATAATAATTCACACAGTGGTTTACAGACACTTGTTTCATTTAGATTGCAAAACAACCCTACAAATTAGGTTTTACCAATATCCTCCTGTTTATCCTCTAAACAGAAGGGTTTATCTAATATGAATAAAGCATTACATCAGTAAGTGAAGAGACAGGGCTCAGGCTTCTGTGTATAAGAACAATTCTATCTGTTAAGTTACACCCAGCAGTACACATTCTGATCTGAGGACAGACTACGATAACATTATGCCAGTCAGTGTGTCTCCTCACCTGTAAAGTGAGCAAACTCACAGGGTGTCTGAGGTCCTTTTCAGATCTGAAATTTCATGGCGCTGCTTAAAGTAGTAGTTCTGTATCTGTTGCTTATCTAGCATGGCCTTCATCACAGTGTATCTCATGCACGCATGTATGCCCTTTGTTGAACAAACGTTAAGTGCACAAAATATCCTGAGAATGTCACATATCAACTTCCCAGGCAATCAGAATTCCAGGAAAACAGCCACAAGGCTGGAAGGGAAGGGTCAATCCATATTAAAACAATACAAGCACACTAACTTTCGAGAATGTCTTTACACCACTGTGTCATATGGCCCTTTGAGGCCTTGAATTTAAAAAGAAACTGCAAGGGGCGCCTGGGTGGCTTAGTCGGTTAAGCGTCCGACTTTCGCTTGGGTCATGATCTCGCGGATCGTGGGTTCGAGCCCCGCGTCAGGCTCTGTGCTGACTGCCAGCTCGGAGCCTGGAGCCTGTTTCAGTCTGTGACTCCCTCTCTCTCTGACCCTCCGCTGCTTGTGCTGTCTCTCTCTCTCTCTCCTAGAAATAAAGCGTTAAAAAAAAAAAATTTTTTTTTAAATTAAAAAGAAACTGCACATGTAAATAATACCTTCTCCTTCTTCAGTCTGCTAATTTGTGTTTAGGAAAGCCTTCCAATATGAAAAACACATGGTTAATCACCTTTGAGACCCAACACAACAAAGGAGCCCAGAAAGAGAAAACACTTTTCTTTACGATTTAAATTGTAACATGGTCAATCAAATCTAATCTATTCTAATTTATTCATACAGAAGGTCATTTAACCAAAAGCTCTTAACACAGCCTGTACCTGATCTTGGTGGCCAGTGAACCATTCAGAGGTCAGCTGTTTTATATGTGTGTAGAGGGGTGTTAGTATGAATTAGTCACCACACTTTTGCCTTTTTCTCTTTTTTCTACCATTTAAGCTAATATGGTCTGCTTGACAAAGTACTTTGAGTAGAGGGGAAAAATGTTAAACATTCATTGAAAACATATTCACTACATCCTCTCTCTAGTCAATACATGTGAAAAACACACGAGATTCACTGAACAACCACGTATTTGAAGGAAAACATCACCACTGCTTTAAGGTATTATTAGTACCACCTTTAGAAAAACCCCATATTAAAGAACCATTCATTCCTTTCTTTAAAACAATTTCATCTTCAAAATAAGCCTAAAATGCATGTTGAAGAATAACATGTATTTGTATTTGCAATTACTATGAAAACTTGCATTTGTTGATGTGCTCAAGGGTCTAGTTTAAATTTGAGTCAACTTATTTATTTATCTATCACATTAGAAGAGAAATTCACCAGAAAAGAACAAAACTGTTGGAAGTATTCCATGGTAAATGTGAAGAAGCATGCCAAAGCTCTCAGTGGTAAGACTGGATTGGTCAAAAACAAAGAACCAGAGAGACATAAATATACAAGTATTTATTCTTTCATATGAAAGAAGACAGGTAGTACCTAGGTCAGGAATGCATATCACTTATCAAACAGACTCCAACCCTTTGACCTTCGCTGCCATCATGCAAGGCTAGCAACCGAGGTTAAGTCTAAGTCCCAGAGTGCTGGTGGAGCACCTGCATTACAGAGGTAATCCAAGGAGCAGGGAAGGACAGGGAAAGGGAAAAGGGCTCCCTTCCCAGCTGCTTCAAGGTTTTAAAAACAACCCCGCCAGAGGTCCTCCCCTTAGGTTGGTTTACACCTCACTGGCCAGAAGACAGTCACATGACTCCACCTAGTTGAGAAAGAGGTTGCAAAATTTTGTGGAACTGACATTCTGTTGAGAGTGTGCTACTAAAGAAGAAATACAGATTTTATACTGGATACCCCAATAGTCTGCCTGTGTCAATTAATGTCTTGAGAGTAAATCATCCCTAATCGAGGTCTTGTAATTTCCAGTTAGAAGTACAGCTAAAAACAATGATAGTGGTAATAATATTTCAAACCTGAAGAACTTCCATGTAAAAGCTATATCTGGCTTACACAATAATAGCATGATAGTAACAAAAGGAATAATAATATTGATGTCAGAAATTAGTAGCCACCTATCATGCATTGAACACTAGATTTTTTATCATGTGCTCTAAAATCTTATCTTAACGAATCTTTATATATCAACTTTGCAAGAGTTTAGTTAACTCCACTTCACAGAGAAGCTACTAACTACTTCAGAGATGGGAAGTGACTTTTCTAAGGTTCTACTTCACCAGAAAGAGAGAGAACTACAATACCACCAAAGTTCTCTTGATTACACTGGTTATAATCAATACCATGACAGAGTGATTAATATTCCCATTTTACAGTTGAGAAAACAAAGGTTCAAATATTGGAGTGCTTTAGTTTACTATAATTTTAATGTACTACAATTTTTTAAAAAAGTTTTTTAATGTTTATGGGGCACCTGGGTGACTCAGTCGGTTAAGCGTCCGATTTTGGCTCAGGTCATGATCTCACAGTTTGTGGGTTTGAGCCCTGCATTGGGCTCTGTACTGACAGCTCAGAGCCTGGAGGCTGCTTCAGATTCTGTGTCTCCCTCTTTCTCTCTGCCCCTCCCCTGCTCATGCTCTGTCTCTCTCAGTCTCTCAAAAATAAACATTAAATTTTTTTTAATTTAAAGTTTTTTAATTTCAAAAAAACTTTTTCAATGTTTATTTTTGAGAGACACACAGACAGAGAGAGAGAGAGAGAGAGAAACCGGAAGAGGGGCAGAGAGGGGGAGACAAAGAATTTGAAGCAAGATCCAGGCTCTGAACTGTCAGCACAGAGCCTGAGGTTGGACTCAATCCCACAAACTGCGAGATCATGACCTGAGCCAAAGTTGGTCACTTAACTGACAAAGCTACCCAAGTGCTCTGATATACTATGATTTTGAACCAGCAGTAGGATCTTGCTCATAAACATGATTTTTTTTTTTTTTTTTTTTTTACCCACTGGCTCTTATGAGGCCAGAGAAGAAGCTAGAAAATCTAGCTTCTCATCCTGGCTCTGTAGGTTAGCAGTGACTCTGGTTTCACTGAAAAGGAAAACTTCAAATAATAAAGAAGAAAAGTAGAAGTCACTTCCAACACACCATCAATTAGAGAAAATGTAACCAATATGAATATTTCAGTGCACATTGTCTGGGGTTTTCCCCCATCCAGGTTCATGGATGGGTGTGACAGTGAAGAGCTGACTAATTTGCCTGAAGTCTCTGAACTAGGAACCAGGGCTCAGATTCATTCTGCCCAAGTCCATCTCATCTTTCCTGCTGAAAGACATTCCTTACACACACATACCTGAAAATTCTATGACAAAGAGACTCCCTTTTTCAATGGGCTTTTAAGAAAATTCCTCTTTATGTTTCTCTTCCAAGAACCAAGATGAAGAAAACTAAAATGGCAACCATTAACAAATTAACCGTGCTGTACATGAGTCTGACACAAGACACGACTTGGGTTTTGAACATTAACGATGCAATGAAGCTACCTCATTTCTCATTTTCTTCTGCCAACTCCATAAATCTGCCTGAAATCTTAAGTGGAGATTATATATTTAAGTGACTCTAGAATTCTAGCAAGTAAAAACATAAAATGTAATTAGGTTTTCACATAACTATAACAGAAGAAGCACAAAGAAAGACGGCATTCTGAGGAATAAGGGGTTTGTGTGTTCATTTCAATATCTTTTTAATCATACATTATGTATCAGGCACTGATAAGTCAGAGATTTGAAAAAAATAAGGGCCTTTCAGTAAAACATTTCTCAGTCTTGGCAGTGTTATCATTTGAAGGCAGATAACCCATTGTTATGGGGCCATCCTGTGCACTGAGGGTTGCTGAGGCAGCATCCCTGGCCTCTACCCACGAGATGCCAGGGGCAGACCAAACTGATACAAAACAATGTCTCCAGATGTTGCCAAACTTCACTTAGGGGCCAATACAATCTTTACTTGAAAATCATGGATTTGGTAAATACCCTCCAGTTCTTACCATCTGGGGAGATTTCTAAGGACAGCAAAGTTGGTCCAGATGTTTCCAAACGTTCCCTGAGGGCCAACACCATCCTCACCTGAAAACCACTGATGTAGAAAACACCCTTCAGTTCACGCTATCCGAGGAGATTTCCAAGGAGGTTGGCACAGTTGGGAAGGAAGGAAGCACCTTCCGGGGCAAAGGTACTTGGTACCGATGGTGACACTGGTGTCAGCAATGGAAGGTAAGTAAGGTTTTCTGGGGCCAGATGATGATATGTGCTCCTCTGACTCAGGAGTTTAGAATGTAATCTGCAGAAAATGGAGATCAGCTCAAGTGTGTGAGCAAGAACTGAGATAAGACACATAAAAGGCAAGTCCTAAGAGGTGAGGTTGAGTGTGAGCTGCTGTGACTTCTGCCCTTTTACTGCTTTAATTAAACACAAGTGGGGGGTGATGTCATTATAATCCTTCTCTAAAACTGTCTACTTAACAAAGTGGCTGAACAACACTGAAAAATTTCTGCTTTTTAAAGCAAAATATTTTAACTCCTCGCAAGCATTTTGAACATTGCCGCACACACACAGCACTCCTTCAGTGTTAATTCCTCATTGCTATCACTGTTGTTGCTGTGCTTATTGAAAGACGGGTAACAATGGCCAAAGTCGGTCCCGAGAAACTCTGGTGTCTGGAAGTATTAAAAATACCTGTATATGGACAAGGATGGAAAGAATTATTTTCTTTCCGAAGACTTTTTAAAGGAAGCCATTTAAGACAAAGGATGTATAATATAGGAGGAATTTTTATCTTCACATATTTTCTTATAAATGTTTAATTTCCCTATAAAATAAACACATAAATGATTTTTTTAAATTTTTTTCTTGAAGCAATTCATTTGTCTAAGATGACACCACTCTTCTACTGACCTCTCTTGTGGTTTGCTGCTGGTGTCCAACTATACCTGACATACTGCAAGTCTGGAAAACATTAACATGATCAAGCTGACGGGGACTGCAGGGGAGAGACTCTGACTGTGGGGCCCTGAGGTTATGCAGGGGCCAGGGGCCATCCTGAAATGAGGAGGGAAAAGTGTCATCCCTGTGAAAAGGTCAAGGAGAAAGCTGCCTCACCAGCTGTCTGCACACATCAGTCCAAGGCAAACAGTCAACCGAGAGTGAAATAATCTCAAGTAGGAATGAAAATGGCCATCGGTGTTGGCAGAAGTCCAGGAAAACACCTCTGCAAACGCCCAAACAACTGGGTGTCCATAGTCTGGGAGTTGGAGAGCCATCCCTTTCTGTGCATCTGAGGCAATTTTCTCCCATGACACACTATGTTTTGTCTTCCTGAACGTTTAACCTCCGATTTGGACAGCAGAGACATGGCCTAGGCCCATTCCTTTAGAGTGTGCTCGAATGGTTACTGAAAGTGACACTTTTCTAATTATTCTGTCAAGCATCAATCTCAGAAGTTCCTAGTTCCTCAGCGCTCTGACTGACAGGGCAATCAGTGCTCTACTTAAAGCATAAGCATGCACTTCTCCTGGCCTGCAAGAGCTCCCTACTTGCCAAGAGAACAGAGCAGTCCATAACTGGAAGAAGGAGAAGTCAAAGGAGTGAAATTTTACAGGTGTAGGAATAGAGCTTTTCTAAGCTGCCATTTCTTTGAAATAGGAACACTCTCAATTCCCAGGGGCATATTTCCAAATCTCAAACATCATGGTTAGGGTTTACTCTGCTTTCACTGTGGCTTCTGCAAATGCAATCAAAAGGCACAGCAAAACAAACGAACAAAACCCCCCAAAACACAGTATCAAAGAGCTCTCCAGCTCCAGGCAAACCAGAATGCTCAGGGGTGGGGCAGGAAACTGGACCATCCAACCTTCCAATCTTCCTTACACAATGGGCTTCTAGGGTAGGGGGAGCACAAGAATTATCCTGATAGCAGACATTATTCTTAACTAAATTTAGCTAAATTCCATCCATTTGTTTTCCTTTAGAAGTTGCCTTCTTATATTAATCAGTGTTCTGCTTCAGTTTTGCCCTTGGGAATTTCTGAGACAATATGTAGAATGAGAAATGAGATTGGTGGATCAGTACATTTCTGCTGCTTTGAACATGATGGTCAAGGTCTTTGAAAGCTGCCTTAAAATGTGAGGCTGCATGCACAGCATGGAGTTCAAAACCAAAGCGGGCATGGAGCTCAAAACCAAAGCAGGCACAGAGGAGGCAAACAGGTTACAGGAGGAGTAAGAGGCATCAGGATAAATCGGAAGATGGACTTTGCAAAATTACTGTCTGGAATATATTATGGGGGAGAAGAAACAGCGCATCTCTGGTAAATTCCCTAAATATAAGTAGACTACCCACCATATTTTCAGGATCCCAAAGGCTTGGATAAAAAAGAAGTAACTCAAAGCAGACAGTCTTTTTCTTTATTTTCTTTATTTCAGAGAGACAGAGAGAGAGAGAGAGAGAGAGAGAGAGAGATTGAGTGGGAGGGAGGGGCACAAAGAGAGAGAGACAGAGAGACAGAGAGAGAATCTTAAGCAGGTTCCATGTTCAGCATGGCACTGGATGCGGGGTTTGAGCCCATTACCCTGGAATCATGACCTGAGCTGAAATCAAGAGTTGGATGTTCAACTGACTGAGCCACCCAGGTGCCCCAAAACCAGAAAGCTTTATCTTTGTGTTGCCTAGACTAATACTAGCTAGACTTCTGTTTTCTTTCTTCCCTTTGCGACAATGCATACTCCCCACTTTGTCTCCAATTTCATCATCCTGGTGCTTAGAGCCATTCAGAGGCTTTCCATTTTATGAGAATGAAATTCAAACTTCCTAATGTGGCCTACATGTTCTTTCCTAGCCAGCCCCACCCTACCTTTTACCTCCCACTCAGTTTTTCTCCTTGCTCTGCCCCTGAAACATTCAGTTGTTTCCTGCCTTTGAACTTTGCACTTGCTTTCCCTGCTCTTTCCACTTAGCCTCAGATCACCATAGGTTAATCCCTTTAAATCATCCAGGACACAGTTTAATATTTTTTTTTTTTTTTATTTCTAGGAGAGAGAGAGAGACAGCATGAGCAGGGGAGGGTCAGAGAGAGAGGGAGTCACAGACTGAAATAGGCTCCAGGCTCTGAGCTGGCAGTCAGCACAGTGCCCGACGTGGGGCTCGAACCCACGAACCGCGAGATCATGACCTAAGCGAAAGTCGGACGCTTAACCGACTAAGCCACCCAGGCACCCCCATCCAGGACACAGTTTAAAGGTCACCTCCTCCAAGAGGCTCTCTGTGGACAGTCCAACTAAAGTAACTGCTTACTTGCTGGTATGACTTAGAAATACAGGGAGTCAGACTGGCTGTACTGGTGCCAAAACCACACTGCTCCTGGTCTGTTCCCAACCAGTGACTAAGTACAGAGGGGCATTAAAGTAGGCCCATTCCCAGGAGACCTGAGACTTCTTTATCAGTGAGTGCAATTCCAGAACTATCTGACAGCCTTGTCAAACCTTCCTTACTCTGCACATCAGTACAGGTTGTGTCTGTACCCAACCTATCTTCCCTCTTTCTCTCATGCAGGATCAACCTATATCATAGGTCATAGAGTCTTATGGCTTTCTGGCCTTTTCTGGTTCTTTGCCATTATCCCTCAAAGACACTTCCTTTAGGAAAAGCCTTGCACACTAATCCTTCCTTGGTGGTGTCCAAGACCCTGACGAACATATTATCACCTCATCACCTTGTTTTATTATCTTCTTAGCAATAACCACTAAAGAAATTGACCTAGAATGGCACCTGGTAATCTGCATTTACCAAGCCCTCCAAGTGGCTCTCGGATAGGCTCAAGTTTGAGAAACAATGACCTAATATTATACAGCTAATGATAACCAGAATAAGAATAGGGACTCAGCCTTGTGAATTACCAGCTTATTTCTTAGCAACTCTAGCCTTAGTAACACAATCCTTAGATGGTATCATTGTGGAAGTACTTTACTTTAACAAATGAATTCAAATCCTTGTCAGTTTCTTAAGTCTATTCTTCTTTGAACAAATGGACATTAACTTACTAGGTAAGCTGAAGGAATTTCCAAAACACTGATCTGATCATGGCTGAATGCCTCCATGTATCTAACTGCCTTTGTAGCTTTTAGGCAGTAAAAATAAACTTCTCAATTTATACCACTCTCCTTTGAGGAAACCTTAATCTGATGTTCTGCCATTACTAACGTGGGAGATCAGGAGCACTATCAAGATGGCGTCTGGCAAGATAAAATGGTACTGAAGTTTGTCACTATCGATTTCTATGTGGTAAAACCTGTGTCTTGTTCATTTTCTCCGTTTAGATCAAATGCTATGATCTCTAGAAAGAAATGCTGAGGTTCTGGTGCACAGGGATGGCAACAGCCCAGACACCATGCAGGCAAGTTATGATAATGAGAGAATGGATTGATTACAGTCAGGAAACTTATGGGCGGCAAGGTATGAAATATTATCCAAGATAAAAGGATAACGTGCTTTACTGCTTATGAAGAGGAGGCAGCAGGAAGTTTCCTTTCCAACATAAATCCGTAAGTATCTTTTCCCCAGGGGCAAAGTATATTAAATCCAGTCCATTATAACTTTAGATACAAGTCAGAAATCTGAAAAGTAGGAATTCTTAATGTGTTTTTAAGAACTGAGAAGGAGACTTCCGCAATGAAATGAATTCAGAGACAAAGACCTTCCTTCCTAATTAATGACCTCCGGCCTTCAAGGCCATCTGCAGAATTTCAGAATGTTCTCCACAACTTTGTTTTTCTCTTACTTCATGAGGTAGATGGCATAAATACACTTAACTATATAATTACTCTCCAGAGTCTTAAGTTTTACTATACTAGTCAGAATCTCTTAAACTCTGCCAGTCAAAATAATAGCTCTGATGTATGTTTATAATCTGAAAAACTGAGAAATATGAAATTTTTTCAGTTTCTCACACTTTTCTACCAAGTGCAAAGGGTCTGGTCAAAGCATGTATCATACCTGGTTAAGCTCCAGAGAGAACAACTTTGACAGGTGAAGTGAAGAAAAACAGCTTCACTGCCTTTCTATAAACACCGAAAAAAGCTGAAATGGAAAAGCCCAGGATGACAGGTTTTTCAAATAGAATTTTACTAAAAGGATAATGTCTTTAGGAAGTTATACTATAATTTTACCTTGTACAAGTATAGGGTAGGATGTCTGTGAAAAGGAGTATTTGAAAATTGTAAAATGCTTATTCACTCAGCAACTATCTATTGAGTGATGGCTTTATCAGCACAACACGAAATCCAAGAGTTACTAGAAGTGAATAATAACGAACAGCATGTGCTAAAAGCTTGATGTCTGATCTGCTCATGTAATACTCCTAATGACCACATGGAGCTGTTTCTATTAATATGCCCAGGAAAAAAATAAATGAGTCTTCCAGGAATTAAGTCACTTGCCAAGGTCACACAGCTAAAGCCCATTTCTATTAATATTAGAATATTAATATTTCTATTAATCAGCTCATGTAATACTCCTAATGACCACATGGAGCTGTTTCTATTAATATGCCCAGGAAAAAAAATAAATGAGTCTTCCAGGAATTAAGTCACTTGCCAAGGTCACACAGCTAAGAGGGAGAGAGCTGGAATTCCATTCAAGGCTGACTAGTAAGTGGCCCAGGTTAATGACCACACGCTCTTGTCTGATATTGAGCTCAATATCCTGAAGAACACAACGCATGCTCTCAAGAAATTTTACTGGGGAAAACAGATGGGAGAGGGAAAGTTGCTCAGCTGAGTGCTACCTGAGGGGAAAATGTATGAAATAAAAGCATGCTGGATGGTAACAAATTCTAGAAGACAGGGTGGTGCAGGTAGGAAATGGAGTTTAACCTAAGAAAAAGCAAGAGATCATGTTCACTTGTATTTGTTTCCTGGCCTGATCTTCTATTTGTCTGAGATTTTTTCCTGGAGCTATTCATTTATTTGCTCAAAAGTATCTTTTCAGCACCTACTATGTGCTGATACAGTGTAAAATATTGATGCTGATTCCATGAAGGTCAAAGTCTGGCTGAGGAGGTTAGGCAGTTTTCAAAGACGATCACCCTGGGGAGCCTGGGTGGCTCAGTTGGTTAAGAGTCCAACTTCGGCTCAGGTCATGATCTCACAGTTCATGGTTTAAGCCCCACATTGGGCTCTGTGCTGACAGCTCAGAGCCTGGAGCCTGCTTCAGATTCTGTGTCATCTTCTCTCTCTGCCCCTTCCCTGCTCATGCTCTGTCTCAAAAATAAACAAAATATTAAAAAAATAAAAACAAACAAATAAAGACAATCGACCAGTATCTTCTACCACACATGCTCTTCTGCACTGTGATTCTGCTACTCCCACTTTAAGAGACGGGGTTTGATTCTCTACCACCCTCTCACTCCCGAATCTGGGCAGGGCCTGTGACAGCTCTAACAGAATATGGCAGAAGTGACACAGTGCTGGTCCTGATGGAGCAGCTTCCATTCCCATACTCCTGGAAGCCAGTCACTATATAGGATCATTTTGACACCACCAAGGTGTGGGAAGGCCTAGCCATGTGGAGGGATGAGAAGCGATACAAAGAGAAAGAAAATGAGAGAGGCCCAGGAAGAATAAGGCCCGGCACATGGAAGGAGGCTACCTTGGACATCCAGCGACCAGTGGCTGCAGCATCACGGCAAACTCTGCATAAGAACCACAAAGCAGAATCCAGGGAGACCACAGAACGATGAAGAGAGGAAGGAACTGCTATTTGAACCCACTATGTAGGCTTGAGGGTGGCTTGTTGGGAAGTAAAGGATAACAGGAACAGAACTGAATACAAAATCACCTATATGACTGCATAATTAAGCTAGAAGGGGAGTATCATTTGAGAAGTCCTAATGGGAAACAACCCTCACCCTCAGAAACTGGGCCTGTGGGGGTTGTGGAAAGCTCTTTGCATAGCTGTAGTCAGGCGGAGTCCTGAAGAATGAGGACAGGAAAGAAAAACATGAGAGGGGAAGAATTAGGGGTGGAACGAAGAGGATGGGGATGTGCTCATACATTCCAGAAAGGGAGAGAAGATCAGTGACCAACTGAACCAAATGGGATAAACAAAAAGGCACGGTGTGGTCTGGAGAGTTGGCAGGTACCGTCACAAGGAGCCTTGTAAACCATAGTGGCTGGTGGGTGCTGTGTCCTAACAGCAATGGGAGACCAATAAGAGGAACGCAAAGACTTCTAGTCACTGCAGCGTCCCAGGGGAAGTCAACAGGAAAAATGACTGGACATGAGGACTTCAAGATTCAAAAGGAGAATGCCCTAAAGTGAAACCCAGCCTTTATGTTAGGTGTCATGTTGCTGTACGGTTCTTAGCTAAATAAAATATTAAATTAAAAAAAAAAGGCATACGGTGTCCAGGAAATTTAGGGAATTTACTTTCTCAATTCAAACTTTACAATTCACAAAATGAGTTTAAGACTATTGTCTGCACATAAATCTGACCTAATTCAGGGAGCGAAATGTGGCTAAATTGAATAAACTAAAGAAAATAAAAGAAAAGGAATGGCATGGCATGGCGTAAGAAACTTAAATGAATTTTTCACATTTCATGTGGTTTCCTCAGGTTCAAGTTAGCCAAAAATGAGCACATAATGAGCTTCTAACACTTCAGCTTCTGCTCCAGCTGTCTGCTCCTGCCCAGTCTGTAAATGCATTTCTCATTGTATGTGCATGCTTTTCTTGAAAATGCCCATGTTTTCAACAACCATAATTTAGATGGACAGACACACTGCCATCACCACCCTACACACCGTCCTTGCCCTACACACCAAACACATGAGAGAGGAAAGCTCTTTCCAAGCATAGCTTCCACACACCTGAAAGATTCCATTCCTCTGCCATGAGATGGCCTGCTGATGGGTGACACAATGTGCAAAAAGGGAGACAAGCACTTCTCTGCCTGAGGCCAGAAACCAGGGGAACTTAACATACTGTGACAAGAAACATTTGGAGAACATACATGTTGCTAACGGTGTTGGGATCTGAGTGGTCTCCATCTGTTTTGTTTCCTTGCTTTCATGTATTTGCCAAGATGAAGAACTGTTCAATAAATAATTATTAAAAAGCATAATATCAGGGGCGCCTGGGTGGCTTAGTCGGTTAAGCGTCCGACTTTCGCTTAGGTCATGATCTCACAGTTCGTGGGTTCGAGCCCTGCGTCGGGCTCTGTGCTGACTGCCAGCTCAGAGCCTGGAGCCTGTTTCAGCCTGTGACTCTCTCTCTCTCTGACCCTCCCCTGCTCATGCTGTCTCTCTCTCTCTCTCCTAAAAATAAATAAAACATTAAAAAAAATTTTTTTTATAAAAAAAAAAAAGCATAATATCAGTGTACTTGGAGGATGATATTAAAATGATACTTGGCCACAGGACCCAGGGGAATCTGAAGTGTCAGCATGGACACGGTGGTGGTCATACAGGATCAGTGGGGGAAATGATGGGCGATCAAAGTAAGGCGAGTGAAGGTGACCTCTGTAATTAGCTAAGGTGAGAGCGCTAAAATCTTATTCAGGTTGAATGACAGAGCTGAGGCTTCTTTAGCCAAGTTAAGTTCTAGACATTGGAATACCATAACTGCTCCCCCATCCTTCAGGCTCGAACTCCAATCCTCTCAATCCAAGCTTCTTAACATATGACTCCACTAAAACCAGAAAACTTCACTCTTCTAGAGTTACAGGACGAGTAGCCAGAAAGAAAGAGAACATTTAGTATTTACCCCATAAATGGCTCTAACTGGTCTGGTATTTTCTGGTACTGCCTTCTCTGGAGTAGGATATAAAAGAAGAAGGGCAGGAGAAATGAGGAGGAGGAGGAAGAGAAGGGAACTGCTGTGGCCAGCTTTAGAGGAGAGCCTTGGTCTGTGTTACACGCAAGGAGGACCTCTGAAATAGACCACAACATGTCTGAGCTCTAGACCGTTTAAATGGACAGTATGATTCCACCCACCGCGTCACTGGCCAAAAAAATGTGCTTTAATGAAACAAATCAGATGGATGGATTTCTCCCTCCTGACAGCAACTGTGAGCAAAAAGTATATGCAAGAAACTTGTTCCTCAAGAGGCCACAATGTAAGAGAACATATTACACACACACACACACACACACACACACACACACACACACACACTCATCCTAATTGCTAGGGCACCTGGGTGGCTCAGTAGGTTGGGTGTTTGGCTCTTGATTTTGGTTCAGGTCATGATCTAACAGTCTTGATATCGAGCCCCATGTGCTGAGTCCAGAACCTGCTTAAGATTCTCTCTCTCCTTTTCCCTTCTGTTCCTCCCTCCTCTCTCTAAAATAAAAAAAAAATTTAAAATTTAAAAAAACCATCCTAATTACTACCAAAACTATTTGAAAAATCTTCCATGTGTTTAGAATGCTTGATGGTCTTCATTTAAGACATAAAAAATGAGTGAAAAGGATTTAATGTTATATTATATAGACTGATACTATCACTGAAAAAAATCAAATCTAGTTCCATTTCAATTACTACTCTGTCCATAAAAATCCATAAAGTGACTCCAACAAGAACACAGCAAGTAAGTTCTTTCTTGGCCTCTAATTTGAGGCTATTTTAACACAGTAATACTTATCTCTTCAATACATGGAAAAGGTAAAGTCTAGAAAATTCACTTATTCCTACTTTGCTACTGGCATATATTAAAAAAAGGAATTTTTTAAAAAAGATCCTATTTCCTTAATTGCTGCATGCAAAGTTTCAAGCAACCACAAAGTGTCATGTATTTTGTACCAGATCCAAAACCTGATAAGCACATTTTTACTACAAAATATACTATATTGTTATGTGATTTTTATACTTTATCATGGACTCTGTTTAGTGGTCTGTCTTATAATAAAACACCCTTGATGATAATAATTTGTTTTTACCCAACTGTCATTATTACAGTAAGATTTATTTAGTTTAATTATATACAGACCCTCTGAAGGCATCTGTTAATGTCTAAGCATCTATTTGTTAATTGGTTTTATTTAACATTTGGGATCATTTAGCAAAATGCTTTGTTCAGGGAATGATGGAAGCCAACCAAGCTCAATTAATTAAATGGTCACCAGATAACATTTTGGGTAGAACAAAAAAGAAAATGTTTTCATGTATAGGTATAGGGTTAAAAAAAATAGAGTCCCCTGTCTCCAAGGGGGGAAAAGCCACCAAAGTTCCGATTCCACTTATAAATTTATACCACAAAAATATAAAAAATGACAACATTACAATAAGAACAAAAAACAGGAAGCCAGCTAAATGTTTTAACCATAAGAAAACTACAAACATGAGGGTGTATTCACATAATGGAACACGACATGGCCACTAAAAATCTTGCTACACAAAAATATTTAATGATGTGGTAAAATGATTTCAGTATATTGTTAAGGGAAAAAAAAAGTATAGTCCCCATTTAATGTAGAGTCTGTGTATTTACACAGAAAGAAAAAGAAAACACTGGAAGCATACCTTCCAGATCTTAGTAATAGTTATCTCTGAGCCAAAAAAATTAGGTGTGACTTTATTTTATTCTGTGTGCTTTTCTATATGTCAAATCCTCCCTAATGACCATGTATTAAATTATAGAACTGAGTTATTTAGAAAATGAAAAAAATTTCAAAGACACAACTCTAAAATTTAAAAATATCAGTAATTTAGAAATTACTTTAAATTCCAACAAGAAAGATCTTTAAGGGATATGTTTTAGACAGGTAATCATTAAGACTCTTGACTACAAAGTGCAAAGTGTGTAGGAATAGGCACACTTTATTTTAGGGTGAATTTTGTTTTGACCCAACTTCATTATAAAAGACATTGTATTTGGGAAGGACATAAGGCTGTTTTCTTCAGATAATTCTGAGTATCAGCACTACCAGTCCTGAACTCCTCAAGGCTTGCCAAGCAAAGTAATAAGCTGTGAATGTTGTTTAATTAAAACCATTTCCTTAAAGTAAATAGAACATGAGTTCATACTGACAATCCCCTCCTGACTTACAAAGTCTGCTCTGCTCTTCTCTACAGGGGCTCTTGCTTTTGTCCTTAGTAACGGCAAATGGTAGAAAGGTGGTATCCTCTTCCTGTGGCTCTTATATTTTAAGAATACACTGACCAACACAAATTATGACAGACTTGGACAAAGTATGAATCTACCTGAAATTTTTCAGGAATGTATATGCTGTAAACATTTAAGAGAGGAATACTGCTGGGTTCAAATGACTCAGAATAACACCCGCGAAGGAAAGCTCGTTTGCACTGTTCTCGCTGGTCTCACTCTATGGATTTCCATGGATATATCAAGGAGCTGACAGAGAGGAGACAAGACTTGATTTACTTGGTGACTATAAAGGGTTTGGCCCCCTTTCAGAAGAACATGCCAAATCCTGCTACATTTGCTTAGACTTAACTCATCTTATGAGACTGCTTTCTTTCCTATTTAGTCAGTCTCACCCAATTCTCAGATACTGCTGCATATGAAGTTTTAAAACTGTTTTTTTTTAAAGAAGCTTCACTTAAAATCAGATTGAAACACATACTTTACTGGTTTAACAGAGCCTTCCTTTAATTTATTTTTACTGTTTTTTTTTTTTTCTTTTAATGCCCCCTACAAGCATCCAGGTCACTCATGATTCTTATATTGGGTCCTTTTCCACCAAAGGTATTTCTTCCTCAGCAATGCCTCACTCCTGACCTAGGAAGGGGAAGAGATACAGGAGTGTGGGGTGGGACTCCATTTCTTACCTGCTACTGATAGAGCGGTCCCCACAACCCACCCGTCACCAACTTCCACATTCCCCATCCTCAGGACTGCTCACCCATGACAACACCCTTCCAGGGCTGTTTCTTTCCCCTGGTCTGAAAAGATGAGAAAAATAAAGGGAGAAATGCTACCAAGGAATGAGTTTAAAAAACAAACCCCAATACTGAAGACTTAATAGTCATGCTTCTTGCATTAGTGCTAAATAAGCAAGTGTAATTAACAAAATGCCATCAAGCACATGACTCAGAGCTGACACAGTATGTGCACTGAGTTCATACTACTTATATGAGCAAACTAGAAAGAAACAGGATAGAAACCTTAATCAAGACATGAATACTTCAACAGTGAAAATGTTCTTCCATATGTAAAAAACAACAGACTGACTTCTTTTTCATCATGGTAACAATGGCGAGAGAAACTTCGAGTTTCCCCTCCACATAACAAAAGACGTGTGGTTCGGAAACTCTGATTAATGGCAGATACACAGTTCACTCCAAAGAGGAGTCCAAAAGCAAAACCTCCAGGGAGCAGTAGGAACTAAATGTGCAGGATGTCCTGGAACTTGTCGGCTCCCTGTAACCTGTCCTATGATGTCTTCGATGAAAAGACAGGTCTTGTAGTCCCTTTACATTAAGTGACTTGCTGAGCATGAAGCTTTCAAGTTCTTCCACCACCCAGGGGCAAAGGGAGAGAAAAAGAATCTCAAGCAGGCTCAGCCACACTTAGTGCGGGAGCCCGATTTAAGGCTCAATCCCATGACTCTGGGATCATGACATGGACTGAAATCAACAGTTGGAGGCTTAACTGACTGAGCCAACCCAGGCATCTCTGTTTGTTTGTTTTTTGTTTTTCTTTTGAAGGTCCATATAATTATAAACCTAAAATACTTCCTGGAAGGATAAATTACTTCATTGGGTATGGTACAGAAAAATCTCTTAGGATCACAGAATTTGAACAGGATTCTTTATGTCTCTCTCTCTCAACCACTGTATAATGACCCTTCTGGTTGGAAAACTACATGTATAAAAAAAGAAAAAAAGATCTAATATGCATGACAAAAATACTCTGCAACAATTTCTAAGCCCCTGATTTTTACTGCTTTCTTTATACCCTCACTAGAGTGTGATTTAGCTTCATCTCATACATCAAAGTCACATCAGACACACATTTAATTTATATAAATCCAACTATGCAGGCACAGGGACAGAACAAACAAATGAGCAAGAAGGAGCCAAAATTATTATGGGTCCATTCAAAGAACACAAGTTTCCGAGGGAGATGAGAAGGAATGGGACCCTTTGCTCACAGGATACTGTATGATCTAGTTGGTAAGAAGAGGGACTAGAGGGAGGCTGCATGGATTTGAATCCTTGCTTTACCAGTCAAGCATGGCCTTTGGCAACTTAATCTATTTGTGCCTCAGTTTCTTTACCTATAAAACGGCCATGATTTAGTACCTA
This sequence comes from Proteles cristata cristata, assembly GCA_017311185.1. Classification (NCBI taxonomy): domain Eukaryota; kingdom Metazoa; phylum Chordata; class Mammalia; order Carnivora; family Hyaenidae; genus Proteles; species Proteles cristata. The sequence continues at coordinate 220,201 of JAESUZ010003733.1, forward strand.
TTTTAGGTTTGAGGTGAGGAATAAATGAGTTCTTAGTTGTAAAGCCTTTAAACCAGTTCCTGGCACATACTTAATACCTATGTAAGTGTTAGCTGCTATTATTATTACTTATTTTATCCTTTAACTTTGATACAGTTAATTTTTTATAATTGAGGAAAAATAATTACTAACCGTGCACCATATTTCTGCCACTGTGCGAGGAGTGGGGAGACAGTGAACAAAACAGAAACCACACTTTTGTAGGAGCTTATAGTGTCTGGGGACAGAAAGAAGTCAATAAAATGCTCCACCAGTTTTTATATTATAGACTATGGTGGTGAGGAATGTCATGGAGAAGGACCAGCATCTCCTCACAGATACTAAAATGTATGAGTGACTTAAAAGGATTTCCAAAGTTAATTTTAATTATAAATATTTTGTGCCTTCTGAACTGTCTTTGTAAAGCTTCACGTACATGTGAGATGTGATTCCAATGTGTAGTGGCTTCAGCGGGTGAGAGACACTCAGACCTACAAGTAGGGATGAAAGTGACCTTGTATCCTATGTCTTGTCTGGTCTACCACAAGGAACACGTGAACACTCAAGAACATGATACAACCCCCAAAATGGAAGAGATAGCAATGAGGTCTCAGTCTGAATCTGAAAATATGAGAGGAAACCATGCAAATCTCAATTTTTCAATGGTAGCTGATATATCAAGATGATCTAATAGCTGGAGAAAGATACATGCTGATTGTTTGAACACAGAATAATCTGTAAAGGGAGCCTGTACAAAAAGCCATCAAGATAAAGAAACATTAAATTCTGTTTTTTTCAAGAAGTGGTTTTTTTTCATTCCTCATGTATACCAAAGAAAAATTCAGCGAAGACCTTATGTCACATATCATTATGAATCAATTTTCTTGACCAAACATAAAAGCTGATTCAACATCTCCACCTTGAAACACTCTATTATCATGACATTTGTCAAATACTGAAAGATCTGACCACTTTCCTCTTTCCCAAATAGCACAAGGAACTCAGATAACAAATGAAGGTTGTACTTTGTAACAAGAATAGACAGGAGATTGAATCACAGCAAAACACTTACAAATCAAGAGAGGGGAAGAAAAGTACCAAGAGAGATTAAATGCACAGAGAACAATAATAGGAAGGAAACCTCTTGTGAAAAGAAGCAGCTGATGGTAACTTAATCGGGACAGAAATGAATTAGATCTACTTCAGTGACTGAGTTTAAGATGAGGTAATTTCATAAAGTTTATAGAAAGTCACTTGAAAATTATACAACTTGTTTTTGTTCTCTACTTTTAGAGGGAAGGGAAATAAAAGTTCTCCATGAGGGAACTGATCTTCAGAAAAAGGCATTTACAAACCCAGCTGATGAATGTTACATATTAACTAGAAGAGTATCCTTAATTCTCATTTGGATAGAAAAGTCACTTTAGAACTGATAGAGTCCCTCTGAGTTTTAGGGAGAGATTCTGACACAGAAATAAGGGAATAAAAATCTTAAAACACAAGGGGATGTCAAGTGTATGGAGAAAGAAATTCAAATCAGTGTCAACCGCATTGAGTCCGGGGCTACCACATGGCACAAGGGGGAGCTGGGGCAATTCTCAGTACTGTAAAAGCAATACACAAAGTGTGTAGCACAGAACTCGCTGGGTCGTCAGTGACAGAAAATAAATTCTTCAACGGAAAACAGAATGAAATGGCTACTGGCTGGGATGGGAGCTGATGCTGATGCAGCTCACAGAAGGGAGGTGCTAACAGAACTCCAGCACACATTCTCAGGCATGACAATCACCTGAGGGGCTTGCTAAGATACAGATTGCTGGGCCTGACCCCAGACTTTTTGATTCAGCAGGGTCAAGTGGATGACGAATTTGCATTTTTAAAAGGGTTCTAGTGGATGCCACTCCCGCTGGTCCATGTGCTTGGAGAAGCCAGGCCCTAGGAAGAATGAAGCCCTCTGACTAGGGGAGCCTCCAACACAGCTTTGCTGCTGGGTCCTACTTTATTTTTTTTTTGTTTGTTTTTGTTTTAATTTTTTTTAATGTTTTTTATTTATTTCTAGGAGAGAGAGAGAGACAGCGTGAGCAGGGGAGGGTCAGAGAGAGAGGGAGATACAGACTCTGAAATAGGCTCCAGGCTCTGAGCTGGCAGTCAGCACAGAGCCCGACGCGGGGCTCGAACCCACGAACTGAGAGATCATGACCTAAGAGAAAGTCGGACGCTTAACCGACTAAGCCACCCAGGCGCCCCTCTGGGTCCTACTTTGGCTGTCACCAAGTGGGAAGGAATACTTAGAGCCTCCTGGGCCACCTTGTTTTAATTTGTGATCCCACAGGCAGGGGGGCTTTTTCATGAGTGTCATGAGAAGAATGGCAGGGAAGCCTCTTGCTGGAATGAGGGGCTTCTGCCAGGCACCCACCCCTGAAAGCAACCCTCTGCCAGGGATGCCACAGAACAACTGGCCTGGGACAGGTACAAGCATTGTCTGTGGGCAGGAGTGGGGAAGAGAAGATCCAAGTGGAAGTGAAGAGAATGAAAGAAGGCCATCGCCAGGGCCAAAGGAGAAGTATCCCCAAAGAAACAAAAGACAAAGCGTGATGAGCAAAGAACAAGAGGACACTAAGAATTCCGGAGCCCGTAATAAAGCCCCACTTTAGAATCAAGATGCACCCTGTACGATCAAATTCTGTTACGATAATGTTCTTTACACACATACCACCCACCCATCAAAACTCACAGAGCAGTGCTTCTCACATAATCTGTGGTGAAGGACAATTTTTTCTTAAATGCCCTGACAGTCATTGATGTTTTACAAACACAATCATATGAATTGCTAGAAAACTGATCTTCCACTTGCATGTCATGGAAATTAGAAATAAAAGTTTCTAGATGTTGGAGGAGGGGGGCAAGATGGGGGAGAAGTAAGGAGCTCCGTATTTGCACTCGCACCCATACATCACACAGAAAAGATCTGAAGCCATTGGAAACCTTACAAAACCTGAGAGACTGGGAGAAAAAGGACGCAGAATCCACTGAGAGAGCCTTCTAACGTAAGTGCGAACCGGGGAAGGTAAAATTGGGACGGGATCGGAGACTCCAGGGTGGGAGGCGATCCCCCTCTACCCTCTACGGGGAGTGAGAGGAGAAAAGGAGAGAGTCCGAAACAGAAAAACCTCCACTCGGTGCATAGAAAGACCGTACTTGCCAAATACCTGCACACCAGGTCCCCTCGCGCCAACTGGTCCTGGTGGGGGGAGCTGAGCACACAAACTGCTTCTTTGTGCTGGCTCCTGGAGGCTGGACTTAAGAGTGGTGGCGCGCCTGCTGCCATTGTAGCTCCCGGGCGGCTGGGGCCCCTGAAAGCCGCGCGGACACCAGGCGTCCGCGCTCCTGGCTGGCTGGAACTCGAGAGGGAAGGCAAAGAACTAAAAACTGGGAAATTTGCCTGTCAGTTCGTGTTTCGGGTGACGAGCCATAGAGGGACCTGGTTTTCCTCACTCCAGCAGGCTCGGGCTCAGCACACCCGGCAGGCAAGCCCCCGCCCACCCGTGCTCGCCAGCCCGACCCAGAGAAGGAAGCAGCGATTCTGACTCCACCCCCAGAGCTCGGCAGGGGGCCTGGAATTGCCCGAGGGGTTTGCCTGGGAAGCTGTGTCTAAGGCAATTTCAGCGGGGCGCGCGGACTGGGATTTGGAGATTGGAACTGGCCTGGGTTGAAGAGTGCAACCAACTTCGGCTGCGCCCCCGGTACGGGGAGTTTACACGCCCAAAAAAGCGAGGTGCAGCGCTTGGTTCGAGAAGGGACTGGAGCACCGTCACTCTCCTCCCCACAACCGCCAAGGCAGAGCTCCCGCCTGAGGCATCGGATCACGCCACGCCCATCCCTGCCTGAGAGCTGCCCTCCTCTCCTTTTTTTTTCTTGTTTTCTTCTTCTTTCTCTTTTCTCTCTTTTTTCCCCAGAACACTGACCTGATTAACTCTGGTCGCCAGCTTGCTTAAACAATCACAACGAGTCCATTCTGTAAATGTAAATTCTACACCTACTGACATTTTCATCTCTTTCTCTCAGGAGTAATTAGACTATATAGTTTCTCTGGATAATTCCAACACCCTTCTCTCACCTATCCAACCATATTCTACCCTTTGCTCTTTGAAAAAAGCTTCTTATCTCTTCTGCCTGTTCATTCTATTTCCAATTTTGCCTCATCCCGCCCTGCCTTCTCTCTCTTTCTCTATGCTCTTCAACCAGCACTGCATACACACGGCTATTTACCTGTAGCTGGGAAATCCAGGTATATGCTTTACACCGTTCTTAGTCCATCGGTTTTCTTCTTTTGTCCTTTTCTTTTCCCTTTTGACCCTTTTATGTATTTTATACTCCCTATTATTCGCCCTCCCTCCTCCGTCTTTTCTATTAACTTTTTCGTTTTCCCTCTCGCTTTGGATGTTAGTTGAATTAGTCTGTGTGTTTGTGTGCTCCTGCTCCCTGTGTGTTTGTCTGTCTGTTTTCTTTTCCAGGTCTACCTCAAGAAACAAGCCAGCATACACAAGGTGGAGAGTCCCAAATATCACTACGAATAGGAAAATAAAATAACCAAGGTCCCAACAACAGAGACCTAGGGATACCATTCAAATAACACTCCCTGAAAGGATAGGCCCTGGAAAGTCAGAGAGTCTTCTTGGATACAGCAGCGCTCATAGACACAGAGAGCATAACAGGTCTTTAAAGCCAACAAGAGCCGGAAAGCTAACTAAAATGATGAAACGAAAGACCTCTCCTCCAAAGAAACTCCAAGAAGAAATGACAGCTAATGAACTGCCCAAAACAGATATCAGCAGCATAAGTCAACAAGATTTTAGAATAATAATGGTAAAATTAATAGCATGGCTTGAAAAAAACATAGGGGACATCAAAGAAACTATGGCTACAGACAGAATGGAAAATAAAAATACGCATGAAGAATTAAAAAATGCGATAAATGAGATACATAATAAATTAGAGGCTTCCAATGCATGGCTTGAAGAGGGAGAAAGGAGAATAAGTGATCTAGAAGACACCATTATAGAAAAACAAGAAGCTGACAAAAAAAGAGACAAACTGATCCAGGAACAGGAAAGAAGAATTCGAGAGCTCAGCGATATGGTCAAATGCAACAATATCTGTATCATAGGAATCCCAGAAGAGGAAGAGAGAGGGAAAGGTGCTGAAGGAGTCCTGGAACAAATTATAGCAGAGAACTTCCCCGACCTGGGGAAGGAAGTCAATGTGGAAATACAAGAGGCTCTGAGGATTCCCCTCAGATGTAACTTGAATCGATCTTCTACACGACATATCATAGTAAAAATGGCAAAATACAAGGACAAAGAGAGAATTTTGAAAGCAGCTAGGGAGAAAAGGGCCCTCACATACAAAGGGAAACCTATCAGAGTGGTGACAGACCTATCTACTGAAACGTGGCAGTCCAGAAAGGAATGGCAGATCTTCAATATGATGAACAGTAAAAATATGCAGCCAAGAATCCTCTATCCAGCAAGTCTGTTATTCAAAATAGAAGGAGAGATAAAAACCTTTCCAAATAAACAGAAATTGAAAGAATTTGTCACCACGAAGCCAGTCCTACAAGAAATCCTGAGGGGGACGCTCTGAAGGAAAGGTTGCAAGGAACAAAGATACCAGAGACACCACCACAAACATGAACCCTACGAAAGGTACAAAGACTCTAAACCCACATATGTCAATAATAACACTGAATGTAAATGGGCTGAATGCTCCAATCAAAAGACATAGGGTAGTAGAATGGATAAAAAACCAAAATCCATCTATATGCTGTCTACAAGAAACTCATTTCAGACGGGAAGATACCTTCATATTAAAAGTAAGGGGATGGAAGGATAAAAGATGGCGGAGAAGTAAGGAGCTCCATACTTGGACTCGCGCCCATACATCACACAGAAAAGATCTGAAGCCATTGGAAACCATACAAAACCTGAGTCACTGGGAGAAAAAGGACGCAGAATCCACTGAGAAAGCCTTCTAACCGGCAGTGCGCCTGCCGCCATTGTAGCTCCAGCGCTGCTGGGACCCCTGAAGGAGACGCGCAGACACCGGGCGTCCGCGCTCCTGGCTGGCTGGAACTCGAGAGGGAAGGCAAAGAGCTAAAAACTGGGAAATTTGCCTGTGAGTTCGTGTTTCGGGTGACGAGCCATAGAGAGACCAGGTTTTCCTCACACCAGCGGGCTCAGGCTACGCGGACCCGGCAGGCAAGCCCCCGCGCATGCGCGCCAGCCCGACCCAGAGAAGGAAGCAGTGATCCTGACTCCGCCCCCAGAGCTCAGCAGAGAGCCTGGAATAGCCCGAGGGGGTTGTCTGGGAAGCTGTGTCTAAGGCAACTTCAGCGGGGCGCGGACTGGGATTTGGAGATTGGAACTGGCCTGGGTTGAAGAGTGCAACCAACTTCGGCTGCGTCCCCGGAACAGGGAGTTGACACGCCAAAAAAAAAAAAAAAAAGCGAGCTGCAGCGCACAGTTCAAGAAGGGACTGGAGCACCGTCTCTCTCCTCCCCACAATCGCCAAGGCAGAACCCCCGCCTGAGGCATCGGATCACGCCACGCCCATCCCTGCCTGAGAGGTGCCCTCCTCCCTTTTTTTTTTCCCCTTTTTTTTCCTTTTTTTCCTTTTTTTTCCCTTTCTTTTCTCTTTTTTTCTTCTTCTTTCTCTTTTCTCGCTTTTTTCCCCAAAACACTGACCTGATTAACTTTGGTCGCCAGCTTGCTTAAACAATCACAACAAGTCCATTCTGTAAATGTAAATTCTACACCTACCGACTTTTTCAGCTATTTCTCTCAGGAGTAATTAGACTATATAGTTTCTCTGAATAATTCTAGCATCCTTCTCTCACCTATCCAACCATATTCTACCCTTTACCTCTTTGAAAAAAGCTTCTTATCCCTTCTGCCTGTTCATTCTATTTCCAAATCTGCCTTGTCTCTCCCTGCCTTCTCTCTTTTTCTCTATGCTCTTCAACCAGCACTGCATACACACGGCTATTTAACTGTAGCTGGGAAATCCAGGTATATGCTTTAAACCGTTCTTTGTCCATCGGTTTTCTTTTTTCCTTTTCTTTTCCCCTTTTTGACCCTTTTATGTATTTTATGATCCCTATTCGCCCTCCCTCCTCTGTCTTTTCTATTAACTTTTTCGTTTTCTCTCTCACTTTGCATGTTAGTTGAATCAGCCTGTGCGTTTGTGTGCTCCTGCTCCCTGTGTGTTTGTCTGTCTGTTTTCTTTTCCAGGGCTACCCCAAGAAACAAGCTAGAGTACACAAGGTGAAGAGTCCCAAATATCACTATGAATAGGAAAATAAAATAACTAAGGTCCCAACAAGAGTGACCGAGGGATACCATTCAAAAACAATCTCTGAAAGGATAGGCCCTGGAAAGTCAAAGAGTTTCTTGGATATAGCAGTGCTCATAGAAACAGAGAGCATAACAGGTCTTTAAAACCAACAAGAGCCGGAAAGCTAACTAAAATGACGAAACAAAAGAGCTCTCCTCCAAAGAAACTCCAAGAAGAAATGACAGCTAATGAACTGCTCAAAACAGATATCAGCAGCATAAGTCAACAAGATTTTAGAATAATAATGGTGAAATTAATAGCAGGGCTTGAAAAAAACATAGGGGACATCAAAGAAACTATGGCTACAGACAGAATGGAAAATAAAAATAGGCATGAAGAATTAAAAAATGCGATAAATGAGATCCAAAATAAATTAGAGGCCTCCAATGCACGGCTTGAAGAGGCAGAAAGGAGAATAAGTGATTTAGAAGACACCATTCTAGAAAAACAAGAAGCTGACAAAAAAAGAGGCAAACTGATCCAGGAACAGGAAAGAAGAATTCGAGAGCTCAGCGACACAGTCAAACGCAACAATATCCGTATCATAGGAATCCCAGAAGAGGAAGAGAGAGGGAAAGGTGCTGAAGGAGTCCTGGAACAAATTATAGCAGAGAACTTCCCTGACCTGGGGAAGGAAGTCAATGTGGAAATACAAGAGGCTCAGAAGACTCCTCTCAGACGTAACTTGAATCGATCTTCTGCATGACATATCATCGTAAAAATGGCAAAATACAAGGACAAAGAGAGAATTTTGAAAGCAGCTAGGGAGAAAAGGGCCCTCACATACAAAGGGAAACCCATCAGAGTGGTGACAGACCTATCTACTGAAACGTGGCAGTCCAGAAAGGAATGGCAAGAGACCTTCAATGTGATGAACAGTAAAAATATGCAGCCAAGAATCCTCTATCCAGCAAGCCTGTCATTCAAAATAGAAGGAGAGATAAAAACCTTTCCAAATAAACAGAAATTGAAAGACTTTGTCACCACGAAGCCAGCCCTACAAGAAATCCTGAGGGGGATGCTTTGAAGGAAAGGTTGCAAGGAACAAAGATTCCAGAGACACCACCACAAACATGAACCCTACAAAGATACAAAGACTCTAAACCCACATATTTCAATAATAACACTGAATGTAAATGGGCTGAATGCTCCAATCCAAAGACATAGGGTAGCAGAATGGATTAAAAACAAAATCCATCTATATGCTGTCTACAAGAAACTCATTTTAGACGGGAAGATACCTTCAGATTAAAAGTAAGGGGATGGAGGGGCGCCTGGGTGGCTTACTCGGTTAAGCGTCCGACTTTCCCTTAGGTCATGATCTCGCGGTTCGTGGGTTCAAGCCCCGCATCGGGCTCTGTGCTGACTGCCAGCTCAGAGCCTGGAGCCTGTTTCGGTCAGTGACTCCCTCTCTCTCTGACCCTCCCTTGCTCACGCTGTCTCTCTCTCTCTCCTAGAAATAAATAAAACATTAAAAATATATATATAAAAAAAATAAATAAATAAAAGTAAGGGGATGGAGAAATATATATCATGCTACAGGAAATCAAAAGAAAGCTGGAGTAGCGATACTTATATCAGACAAACTGGACTTTAAAATAAAGACAATCACAAGAGATGAAGAAGGGCACTACATAATAATTACAGGGTCCATCCATCAGGAAGAACTAACAATCATAAATGTCTACGCACCGAATATGGGAGCACCTAAATATCTAAAACAATCAATCACAAACAGAAACAAGCTTATAGATAAGAATGTGCTAATAGCAGGGGACTTTAATACTCCGCTTACAGCAATGGATAGGTCAACCAGACAGAAAATCACTAAAGAAATAATGGACTTGAAAGACACATTGGACCAGATGGATCTGACGGATATATTTAGAACTTTACATCCTGAGGCCAGGGAATTTACTTTCTTCTCAAGTGCGCATGGCACATTCTCCAAGATAGATCACATACTGGGACATAAAGCAGCCCTCAATAAATATAAAAGAATAGAGATCATACCATGCACACTGTCAGATCACAATGCTTTGAAACTTGAAATCAATTACAGGAAGAAGTCTGGAAAACTTCCAAAAACATGGAGGTTAAAGAACACCCTTCTAAAGAATGAATGGGCCAATCAGGCAATTAGAGATGAAATTAAAAATATATGGAAACAAATGAAAATGAAAACACAACACTTCAAAATCTATGGGATGCAGCAAAGGCAGTCCTAAGAGGAAAGTACATTGCTCTCCAGGCCTATTTCAAGAGATTAGAAAAAGCGCAAGTCCAAAATCTAACAGCTCACCCAAAGGAACTAGAGGCAGAGCAACAAGAACGCCCTAAACCCAGTAGAAGAATAGAAATAGTAAAAATTAGAGCAGAAATAAACAACATAGAGACCAAGGAAACAATTGAACAGATCAATGAAACCAAGAGTTGGTTTTTTGAAAAAGTTAACAAAATTGACAACCCTCTAGCCAGACTTATCCAAAAGAAAAGAGAGAGCACCCAAATAGACAAAATTATGAATGAAAATGGACTTATTACAACCAACCCCTCAGAAATACAAGCAATTATCAGGGAATACTATGAAAAATTATATGCCAACAAATTGGACAATTTAGAAGAAATGGACAAACTCCTAAACACACACTCACTACCAAAATTCACACGGGAAGAAACAGAAAACCTGAACAGACCCATAACGAGTGAAGAAATCGAATCAGTGATCAAAAATCTCCCAACAAATAAGAGCCCTGGACCTGATGGTTTCCCTGGGGAATTCTACCAGACATTTAAAACAGAATTAATCCCAATTCTTCTCAAGCTATTCCAAAAAATAGAAAGCGAAGGAAAACTCCCGGACTCATTTTATCAAGCCAGCATCACACTGATTCCCAAGCCAGACAGAGATCCAGCAAAAAAAGAGAACTACAGACCAATATCCTTGATGAATACGGATGCAAAAATTCTCAACAAGATCCTTGCAAATCGAATCCAGCAGCATATAAAAAGAATCATCCACCAAGATCAAGTGGGATTCATTCCTGGGTTACAGGGCTGGTTCAATATTCGCAAATCAATCAATGTGATGCATCATATCAATAAAAGAAAAGATAAGAACCATATGATCCTGTCAATAGATGCAGAAAAAGCATTTGACAAAATACAGCATCCCTTCTTAATAAAGACTCTTGAGAAAGTTGGGATAGAAGGAACCTACTTAAGCATCATCAAAGCCATCTATGAGAAGCCTTCAGCTAACATCATCCTCAACGGGGAAAAACTCAGAGCTTTCCCCCTGAGATCAGGAACATGACAGGGATGCCCACTCTCACCACTGCTCTTTAACATAGTGCTGGAAGTCCTAGCATCAGCCATCAGACACCAAAAGGAAATCAAAGGCATCAGAATTGGCAAAGAGGAAGTCAAACTTTCTCTCTTCGCAGATGACATGATACCTTACATAGAAAACCCGACAGACTCCACCAGAAGCCTACTAGAACTGATCCAAGAATTCAGCCAAGTTGCAGGGTACAAAATCAACGTACAGAAACCGGTTGCATTTTTATACACCAACAATGAAGGAACAGAAAGAGAAATCAAGAAACTGATCCCATTCACAATTGCACAAAAAAACATAAAATACCTCGGAATAAACCTAACCAAGGATACAAGGGATCTATACGATGAAAACTCTAGAAAACTTATGAAGGAAATTGAAGAAGACACAAAGAAATGGAAAACCATTCCATGCTCATGGATAGGAAGAACAAATATAGTTAAGATGTCATTACTACCTAAGGCACTCTACACATTCATGCAATACCAATCAAAATTGCACCAGCATACTTCTCAAAACTAGAACAAACTATCCAAAAATTTGTATGGAACCACAAAAGACTCCGAATAGCCAAAGTAATCCTGAAAAATAAAACCAAAACGTGAGGAGATCACCATCCCAGACTTCAGCCTCTACTACAAAGCTGTCATCATCAAGACAGTATGGTATTGGCACAAAAACAGACACATAGACCCATGGAACAGAATTGAGAACTCAGAAGTGGACCCAAAAGTATACAGCCAACTAATCTTTGACAAAGCAGGAAAGAATATCCAATGGAAAAAAAGACAGCCTATTTAACAGATGGTGTTGGGAGAACCGGACAGCAACATGCAGAAGAATGAAACTAGATCATTTTCTCACACCATGCACAAAAATAAACTCAAAATGGATAAAGGACCTGAACGTGAGACAGGAAACTATCAACACCCTAGAGGAGAAAGCATGAATCAACCTCCTTGACCTCTACCGCAGCAACTTCTTACTTGACACATCCCCAAAAGCAAGGGAATCAAGAGCAAAAATAAATGATTGGGACCTCATCAAGATTAAAAGCTTCTGCACAGCCAAGGAAACAACCCACAAAATTAATAGGCAACCACGGAATGGGAAAAGATAGTTGCAAATGACATATCAGATAAAGGGTCAATATCCAGAATATATAAGGAACTCACCAAACTTCATACCCAAAAAACAAACAACCCGGTGAAGAAATGGGCAGAAGATATGAACAGACACTTCTCCAAAGAGGACATCCAGATGGCCAACAGACACATGAAATGACGCTCAGCATCCCTCCTCATCAGGGAAATACAAATCAAAACCACACTGAGATACCACCTCACGCCAGTCAGAGTGGCTAAAATGAACAAATCAGAGAACTCTAGATGCTGGCGAGGATGTGGAGAAACGGGCACCCTCCTACACTGTTGGTGGGAATGTAAACTGGTACAGCCCCTCTGGAAAACAGTGTGGAGGTTCCTAAGGAAACTAACAATAGAACTCCCCTAGGACCCAACAATAGCACTGCTAGGAATTTACCCAAGGGATACAGAAATGCTGAGGCATAGGAGCACATGTACCCCAACGTTCATAGCAGCACTCTAAACAATAGCCAAAACATGGAAAGAGCCTAAGTGTCCATCAACGGACAAATGGATCAAGAAGATGTGGTTTATCTATACCATGGAACACTACATGGCAATGAGAAAGAATGAAATCTGGCCATGTGTAGCAACATGGATGGACCTTGAGGGTGTTATGCTGAGCGAAATAAGTCAGGCAGAGAAGGACAAATATCATATGTTTGCACGTATAGGAGGATTAGGAGGAACTTAACTGAGGACCAGGGGGGAGAAGAAGGGGGGAAATGGTGGGGGAAAGGGAGAGAGGCAAACCATGAGAGACTCTGGAATGCTGGCAAAAACTGAGGACTGATGGATGTGGGGCGGAGGAGGGATGGACATGGAGGAGGACACTTGTGGGGATGCGCACTGAGTGTTATGTGGAAACTAATTTGACAATAAACTATTTGTAAAAAAAAAAGTTTCTAGATGTTGATTCTATCTCTGTACTTATTATAGACCTTACCCATAAGTTTAAGGCATTGTACTTATTATAGACCTAAAACAGCTCATGGGCTGGTGCTTCTATACAAACTGGCACTGGTCCAATACCACACTCCAAGCATGCCGACCCTACAGCACCGTGGGCCAGGTCTCTGTCACAACTACTCGGCTAGTTAAGGAAATGAATGAGCCAAGCTGTGTTCCTATATATCTTTAATTATACGAATAGTCATGAGGCAGAGCTTGGCTGTGAACTGTAGTATGCCTGCCCCTGTTATGGACCTGTGCCTCTGAAACTGTAATGTGCAGAGAATGCTCTGGGGATTCTGTGAAAACATGAATTCCAAACCCCACTGATCTGAGGTAGGGCTCAGAACCTGCATTTGTAATGATTTTCAAGTCAATGTCAACATTGACAGTGCATGGTCCATATTTTGAGTAGTAAGGCGGCATAGACTCTTCTCTATGAACCCAGAGATGAGGATGTAGCATCAATAAGAAGAGGTGTTTTACATTGGGCCTTCTTTGAGCTTAGAAAGAACTGTATCTGTCAACAAGGTACAAGTCTTCTTTGGCTTTAAAGGGGTAATTACAACCAGAAGGACTTGATAAGGACACCGTAATGGAGCCAGTGACATCAAATGCTGAATGGTTTCCCATTCTCTCAACTGGCTCAGGACCTGACACATAGTAGGTGGTCAAGGAACCGGCCGCTAAATGCCAGAATGACAAGCTGTGTCCATTAAGGGGAGGAAGCTAGGATGATGGTGAGGTTCTAATTTCAGTCCTGTTGTCTTACCTAAGACATTTGCATTGTTTTATAAATTGGTGCAACCTACAATACGGAGTGCTTTTAAGGATGTATTTGTAGAGAAAAACAGAATCACAGAATTTAGGCTTTCAGTAAAAGTTCTTTTTACTTTTTTTTGTATTTTTTACTTTTCCTTCATTTACTCTTCTCACTTGATTATCAAACACCTCTCTTTCGGCTGGTCAGCAGAGTCTACATCTGGATTAATTATTTGGCAGTTCAGTTGAATGGACAAGAAGATCCACTCACAGGTTATAAAACACACAAAAAAATCAGAAATGTCTAAATTTGGGCATTTCCCCCTCATACCTGCTACCCAAATGGCCACATTCTTGGATAACAATGACACACTGAAGACTCTAGGTCACTCATATCTCTAACTCAGGAGAATGTGCTATTTGGGATTAACGAGCATGTGAAATCTAGAAGATCAAGGGTTAAAGCTCCAAATGGATTTCTGTTCACTACTTATGATCCTGAGGCCTCTGAGTATTAGAGCAGACACCTAAATGTTTGCTCAAAAATATTCCACTGGAGTCCTAATTGAGAAAAAGGGATGTGTCCAGAATGCTTACAGATAACAATTAATGAAAGAACTCACAGATAAGCTGGAAGAAAAAATAATTAACTTGGATTTGTGCCAGCTGCCCCTTGGGAATGTTAACTACTATGTGTGTTCAAAGTGCTCCATTTCATAAGACCTCAAAGGTGGAAGCAAAGCATCCCAGGAGAGGGTCCTGGGGCTGCAGATAAAATATCCATCGATATTCCAAAGGACCTCTAATTGCAAGACAGTGCCACCCAAATTAGAGCAAAGTTGCAGCATAAACTATTCAAGTGCGCCAACCTCTTTTTTTTTAGGTTGATAATAAAGCAAGTGAGATGGTTTAGAACACTTAGGTAAAGAAGCAGTGAGTAAACACGAAGGAAAGAAGGGCACCTCCAATGGGTGCAGTTATTGGTGAGATTCCCCTCACTGGGAGCATTCATGTCATTACCTACAAACCCAAACTCCACATCTGACAGTCAGGACATGTCTTTCTCCAAAGTAAACTTATGAGAAGTCTTCCTGGACGAACTTATAAAAAATAACAAATTTCTGGCATCCTCAATTTTATTTTTAACCTCCTACCACCACACAGTATATAAGTTATCTGTTTTATATGATGTATATCTATTTACTCATTGATTTAACTATCTTCCCACTCTGAAATGGTAGCTCCAAGAGAACAGGACTCTATTTCACTCACTGCTCTATAACTCAGTGTCCACAGGAATGCCTGGCATATATAACACCATGCACAATCATTTGGCTGATACCACTGAAAGGGTTTCCGTCCAGCTTAGTCATTCTGTGGTCTGGATAACTAGTCCTGACCTCATAAAGTGGTCTTTGAGGAGCTGCCCCCAACAAGCTTGGAGGAACCCCCGCTTCCATAAAGTTGTTCTTGCTATGGATGCATCTATTAACCTCATGGCTGACACAGTGACTTGTACTATGGATGAATTCTTGCCTTACTTACTTGCCTGGCCCTGCAGTCTCCCTAGAACCAAGCTTCTACATATGGGATGCTTTGTATGAAGTCAGCGTGGCCCCTGCACTATAGCCTGGGGACTGTGGCACTGGCTGCTGGTTAACAAAATTCCCTAAATACTTCTTAAAATTGCCTCCCTTTGTTTGTATACTTCCTAGCTTCTACTAATACACTGCTTTCAGGTAAGAGTCCCTGCCACTCACAGTTCTCTCTGTATTGCTATTACCTGCTGCTGCTGAGTCTGGCTGCTGGACAGGACCTCACCCCACCCTGTGCAGAGAGGACCTTCCCTCCACTGCTTCCTGGGCCCTGAGGGGCCAGTCCAGTCTAGACGATGGTCCCTAGCAGGCTGCCCCATCCCACTAGAGTCTTGCCAGACACAGCACTGGCACCTACGCTGGGAAATGGTCTCCCAAGGACAGCTCATTAATTTACTACGCTTCTCTTCCTGGCTGAGAACACTGAGCCATATGATTTCCATGGAAATAGAGACAGACTGTCAATATGAATTTGCTCTGAAAAGACATTTTTGGTGAACCTACTATGTTCCCTGAATCATTAAAGTGGCTAGAAATAATGAAGTGTATTAATAATAATGGAACAGCACAAAACCAGGGACTGGGAAAAAAAGAACTCAAGGCAAAACTATGCTTTGAATTGTTTTTAAAGAATATGGAACAAATGAAAAGTTTAATGAAACAGCAGCAAGAAGGGGGAGGGGGGAAAAGAATATTTCTAGGCAAATTTACAGGATTTAAAAAGAGAAATGTATGAACAAAGGAGATGATTAAGTGGTGGGGACTGTAAATTGTAAATACCCAATAGAAAAGAAAAGGGAGACTGGGACATATTATCACGTATTATCATTCAGGTGGCATCTGATGAGGGCTAGAGATTAAAAAGACACATAATTTACAAGTTTGCCTAGAGTGTCTTGCTCTTTACAAAGACAGAAGAAGCAAGGAGAAATCAGTGAACTCTTAGAAAGAATGCTGGCAAGAAAGAGCAAGGAAAAATAAAGGTGAGTTTATTCTCCTAACTTCTGGCAAGTTTTGTTTTGGACTCAATCTCATACATTAGGAGGATACCAGGAAGATCTTCAAGTATCTGAGCAGTCAGGAAGGGACATTTGGCCACGTTTGGAATTCTTATGAATTTCAGAATTTAGGCAGTTAAGAATGACTGTATCAAATATTAAAGAATGATTCATTAACCCTGTAATAATTAAAACAAAGGCAGATCAGTAGTCCACTGAGGCAGTAAATGCATAAGATGTTAAAGGGGTATCTAGCTGGGCATTAGAGAATGCTGATTTTCTTTTCTTTCTTTCTTTTTTTTAAATTGTTCTACAAGTCTGTTTTGTACCACAATGTTTTTCACACTTGTTACTACTGCATTTGTTAACTATACTGTGCTCTGCTTTAGCAAACCAGATTTACAAAGTTCACACATTTTCTGAAAGAGATTTTAAATGCTGAGCTTTAAATAACCTTCTCAATAACAAGAGGACTTTAACACACTGCCCACTATTAATATGCTAGTAAAACTGATGCTCAGGGAGACACGCAAACAAACTGGAAGATGTATATCATGTAACACTGGATATATATATATTTTTAAAAGACATTAAAAGGAAGGGTGGGTATTCTAATTATAATTGTATAAAGAAGATACGTATAGATAATGCTGGAAGGAAATTTAACAAAATTATAACAGTGGCCATGTTATGGTAATAAAGTTGGGGACAATTTTTTTAAATCTCATACTTTTAGAAGGAAATATAAATTTCTAAAAGGGGAAAATTTTTTATTTGTAAAGAAACTTTTCAAAAAGCATAAAGCGAAGGACTTACATGTGTAAGGAAATCATTCTTACCTGGAAAGTGGAAAAATTAAGTTGAAATTTTCTCAAGGTTTTTTCATTTAATCCTTAAATATAAAGGCAATATGTCTAAAATGTCATACTGACAATATTTTGAAGGTTTTCATAGTCAGAATCCCTCCCTTTGGCAAGCATACAAAAGCATTTAAGGAAAAGAAAAGAATATTTTACTTTACATTCAGGCTACTGGTTCTTGACTGTCCTTTCTTAGAAAGATAAAATGGAGCAACTCTTTCACATAATCTCTGAAGAGCTATCCATAATTATCCGAAACATTATTCAGGCAATTCTCGTTATCCATAGTAGTCACGGTCTATAAACTTCCACTGAACACTGAGTTAGCAAATACCAAACCATGGCTCCTGAGGAAACTAAGGGCTGGTTTCCTGTAAGCCACTGGTCACACCGTTTTTGTCAAAACATCAATATATAACCTTGATTTCTCTGTTTCTGTTTGAGGATACGTTACTTAATATATACTGTTAATTCATTCGTATTGAATTTATAACTCACACTTGAACAAAGCTTATCTAATATATAATTTCTCTGTAAGATCCATCATACTAGACATGACTTATGAAAACCAGGCAGCACTTTGGCACTACACATGGGGCCACTTAAACAGCCAAGTACACACACCTCTTGTTGATGACAGCATTCTACATCCTTCTACATGGTGTTGTGATATAAATAGGCAGGAAGTGTGAAAACCTTAAAATCTGCATTCACAGTTACACTCATACTTCTAGGAATTCATCTTATTTTATTTATTTTGAGAGAGAGAGAGAATATGCATAGGTGAGCAGGGGAGAGGGGCAGAAGGAAAGTGACAGAGAATCTTAAGCAGGCTCCAAACAGGGTGTAGCATGGGGCCCCGATATGGGGCTTGATCCCAGGATCCTGGAATCATGACCTGAGCTGAAATCAAGAGTTGGACGCTCAACCAACTGAACCACCCAGATACCCCTAAGGCATACATCTTATATGAATAATCTGAAGTGTACGCAAAGAGGTTATGGCAGCATTATTTTAAGTTAGAAAACACCACACCCTCAATATCAAATAACAGAGGACTGGTAAATTTATATATTCATATAAGTGAATACTATTCAGCTCCTAAAGGTGTTGTAGAGGGCTGTACAAGGACAGGGGAAAAGGTAAGTAAAGAGTGGAAAAAAGCAGACCATATAAGAATGTCAATCATACTGATACTAGTTTTGTCAAAAATAATACTACACTGCATATTCACTTCAAGTATATGTAAAAGTATACATAAATGTAAGTTGACCTATTTTTGTACTTTTCTATATTTTATGTTTCTCTAATTTAATAATTAGGAAAAAGGGGATGCTGCTTAATAAAACACCCTAAAAAAAGATAAAACACTATCTTGCAAGCCACTATGAGTCAGGCCAATTTCTTCGGCAAGCCCACATGAACATGTTGTTCATTTAGGAACAAGACAATCATCCTAATTCCTAGTTCTCTGACAGTGAGTGGAAAGCGGCATAGAGGGAGGAAAAGAGAGAATTCACAGTGTCTTCAATCGCCTGAAGGCAGTGAGGCTCATCCCACCAGACTACAGCTCACCCCTGCAAAGGAGAGAACCCAAAACCCTTCCCACTTCAAAGGCTCTTTACCTTGTTCTCCTGAATTATTTTCCCAAGTTTACTCTCTACACCTAGTGATTCTCCCAACAGGCATTATTTGGATTCCAAAACAATACCTCAAAAATAATAATAGTAAAACTTTCAGATACTTGATCACTCTAGCATTATAGGATAATTCTTAAGACTCAGAGATACCTGACACTAATTCTGGCATTATCAGAAAATGCAGTATTTTCTAATTGTTGGAAGTGAACCATGTCTTTTCACAGTGCAGTAACATTAAGAGAAAAAAAATCCCTAACTCTTCTAATAATTATATATTATTTCTAATCTAGGCGACATTATGCCTTTATTAGTGGTTCATTTCTCTTTAACAGTCTCCAAAGGCTTCTCCATACAGGATTCATAATCAATGAGTGAGCATGTTGGGACCAATGATAAAATTTACTAAAATATCCCCAAGTCTGTTAAAATTCTTCAAATTACTTACCATGAAACAAAACAAAGCACATCCAAATCTGAATTTTGAGAAGCAAAGAATTACCTTTCTTTTGATTTATTTTGTAGAGTACGTCAGCAAGCAGCATGAAACAGATTTAGAGAGTTCCATTAGAGACGCGTGGAAAATGTGTAGCAATCAGACACACTGGTCTTGTGTAAGATACAGAACCGATGACCTTGCCAGGACCCAGCTCTTTCTGGGCAATGCTGGCAGATAAAATGGAACAAGAGCATGGTGAACAAGGACAGCGAGACATATCTGGAAATCTGGTTCAACTGGACATGATAGAAACAAATGCAAGACAAGAGGAAAAGCACCTGGAGGAAAGAGACATGAGAGCGAGGCAGCGAGCTTTCCATTCTCCAGCTCATACACAGTGCTGCCTTGCACAGGGCAGATGAAACCAGGTAACAGGCTACAAATTCATAAGCACAGCATCATTTTATCCTTCTCCGACTAGGCTCTCAGGCAGCCTTTCACCATAAAGAACAGCTGCCTGGACTTAACTCTTTCCAACTTTTAAAATTTGTTTCAAAGAGGCCTGTTAAGAACAGGGATGGGGGAGTTATTTCAAAAATAATGCTCATGTTGTGTCAAGTACTGGGTATTATATTTAAAAATCAATCTCTATGAGAGTTCTACTACCCCCCCCGACCAACATATTCCCCTGCAGATAAGGTAATTCAGCAAATACAAGTAGTCTGTAATAAAAGAGTTTTGCTTCATGCTTCTGATACAAACATGTAAATAAGTGAAGAAGAGGATACTGTGGTTTGTTTTTAAATATATTCTAAATGTATAATGATCAACATTATGTATGTGAAGCATTTAGCACATATTAACACCAACATAAATTTATTAAAAGTGAAGACATTTGCATGCTGAAAGGCAGCTGATAATGAAAATATGGCACACACTTTCACTTTCCTAGCTTCAAATTCTAAAGACTTTTGAATCATATACCACAGAATTCAAATAGCTGGACTCTTCTCAAACTTACACCAAATGATATTCTGTGGTTCTTGCAGACATGAATTTAATCCTCCCTCGATTAAGCTGTGTTTTCTTGGTTGTCTGAACAGAGAATCACTGCAAAACTACTGAATTGTTACCCATTTCATCAACTTCAAAACAACACATGCAGTAACACTGGTGTCAATGGATCTGTTTCAGATATCTTCCATCCCAAAAATGAACATTTATATCCTCTTGTAACAATAATTATAAATCTAAGCCTTAGAAATGATAATGGAATTGAACATCAAAAAAAATTCAACACACAGGCTCTCTGTTGACAGCTCAGAGCCTGGTGCCTGTTTTGGACTCTGTGTCTCCTGCTCTCTCCGCCCCTCATCCACTTGTTCTGTCTCTCTCTCTCTCTTTCTCTCTAATAAATAAATAAACATTAAAAAAATTTTATAAACAACACAAATGAGAGTTTTCATTGTGCTTTAGAAATATGCCACTGCTACATAAAATGTGGGACAATCTTACAAATAAAAGTTAAGTGAAAGATGGCAAACATACAACAGTGTACACTGTATGATCCTATTTATATTAAGCAGGAATCTATATTAAGGGAAAACAAACCTCTGACATTAGAAGTTGGGAAAGCTGTGACACCTTTCGGGGGGAAGTGTGGCATGGGGCTGCATCACTGGCTTCTGAGATGGTGGCTGAGTCTGTTCGGCCTGCTATAACAAATTACCATAGACTGACTGAGGCAACAACATTTATTTTTCACAATTCTAGAGGCTGAAGTCCGAGATGAAGGCACTGGCAGTTTCAGGGTCTCATGACGGCCCCCTTCCTGGTACAGAAATGGCCATCTTCTAGATCTATCCTCCTATGGAGGAAGGGGTGAGGGAGCTTTCTGGGGTCTCCTTTATAAAGGTACTAATCCCATTCATGAGGCTCCACCCTCATGACCTCATGACCTAATTATCTTCCAAAGGCCCCAACTCCTAATATCATCATATTGGGGGTTAGGATTTCAACACAAGAATTTTGGGGGGGGACATAAAACATTCAGTCTCGAACACTGGTCATGTTCTATTTTATGATCTGGCTGCCTGTATGTTTACTTCATGGTAACTCATCAAACTACATACTTATGATTTGTATACTGTTCTATATGTAGATTAACTTCAACAAAAATTTATTAAAAATTTTAAATGACACTATCATATGAAATTATTCCTCCTCTAAATGGGAAATCTGTATGTGTAATCTCAATTAATGTAATAAGCAATTCTCTGATTATATGTTCTTACTACAAAAAAGAAATTATAGTTATGAAACATGACGGAGGTGTTTGCTAATGCTACAGCAGTAATCATAATGCAGCATGTAGATATATCACGTAAACACATCATATATCTTAAACTTATATGTTACATGTCAGTTATACCTCAATTAAAAAAATTTAAAGAAATGTAAGCTCTAAATACTTAAATAAAGAAAGCAAGCAAGCAACCTTCAGAGGTAATAAGTACTATTATAACTGCATTTCATAAAAGAAGAAACTGAGATATACAGAAGTTAAATAATGTGCTCAAGTTCCACAACCAGTAAGTGGTAAAGATAGGACATGGGGTGGGAACCTGGGCAATCTGGTACAAAAACCTTACTAAGTATCCTTCCCTTCCTATTTGAACTGGTACTTGGTGCTTATGTAGCACATTTTTTCCTGGATTTTTAAAAAGTGTTCAGTTATGTATTTATTTTCAAGGAAAGAGAGGGAGGGATAGAGAGCATGCGCATATGCACAGGTGAGCAGGAGAGGGGCACAGAAAGAGGGAGCGAAATAACCCCAAGCAGGCTCCACACAGATGCTAGATAATGACCTGAGCGGAAATCAAGAGTCAGCTACTTAACCAAATGAGCCACCTGGCTCCCTGTTCCTGGATTTTTAAAGACTTTTGAAAAACACTATGTTAATTATACTATACTAAAATTTAAAAAAAAATAATATTTAAAGAAATAAAAATTTTAAAAAAAGAGCTTTGAAAACATGACTAAGCTGGATGTAACCCAGGAAGCACAGGGACAGAGCCAGTGAGGAGCCTTCAGCAATGTCAATCACAGACTACTGCGTTTCAAAATCAGGCCTGCAGAGGGCAACAGACTGGCTTAACTTTGGCCAGAAGAGTTGGGGTGACAGTTGAGATTCCTATCAACTGTCTTTTCCTTTTATTTACTGATGCAAGATGTTTTACATACTCCAGATGTTGTTTGTATTCATTTTCTACACCTTTGCAGTTCTAAGTTTAGAATTAGAAGTAAAAGCCAAAGTATGATTCAAGAAAACAAAAACTTAAGGATAACACAATCTTTAGAGGAGTTTTCCCTTAAGTCTGTTCAAATTTTTTATAAATTACCACAAACTCTTACTTCTACTTCCTATATAATGTGATCTTTACTACTTAGGATTTAAGCATCCTAGTGCTTACAATACTTGATGTTAAAAATGATGACCTGGGCCACTTGGGTGGCTCAGTTGGCTGGGCAGCCAACTTCAGCTCAGATCATGATCTCACAGCTCAAAGGCTCATGGGTTCCAGCCCCATGTCAGGCTCTGTGCGGACAGCTCAGAGCCTGGAGCCTGCTTTGGACTCTGTGTATCTCTCTCTCTCCACCCCTCCCCTGCTCATGCTCTCTCTCTCTCACTCAAAAATAAACATTTAAAAAAATGATAATCAGTTCATACCACCAGCAGAACAAACTATACTGTCCTTCTCTCATCTCAAGCTCAACTAGAAAATTAGAGAAATATAAAATATTTAATATGAATTCAGTGTGGTAAGCTATCTTGAAAAGACTTGTTTTAGACAGTTTTGGCAAAGGAGCTCTGTTTCATGTATATTATAAACAAATAAAGAACACATTAGTTATAAAGGCAATGGTGTTGAGTCCCAATGAATATCAGCATTAGGGCTAATAGCCAAGCAAAATAAATTTAACTTTCAGCTCTATGGCTGACATTATGTGTAGAAATATATGCCAACCTATAATATTGTTTTTGAATGATAACATTTATTACTTGATCAACAGAATTAGCTTATACATAGGACAAACAAGTAGTTGTTACTATCAGTTGATTCAAGTTTAACAATAACAGGCCTTTTTCAATTTTGAGTCTCAGTATATTCAACTGACTAATCCTTACATCTAACAAGAAAATCAATACCTTTGTAATAATTAGCTTTGGGTTTTGGGGATTCTTTCCTTCTGGGCAGATGAATGGGGTTCTACTTGAAATAATTACAGCCAGAACTGCAACCAGGTTCCATGCAAAATCAAATCAATTCATCTGTACTATTTTTTAGCCTCTGTTCTCTAAAATCTGGGAAACAATGCCAGGACTGAAAATATCCATTACACTTCTATGCTTTTTAACTGTCTTTGAAATTTCAAGATTTGGAAAATTTACAGTGAGATGGGCTGTGCATTCATTTTCCTGATATAGCATGAGAAAAATAAAATAACTCCCACATATCTTTCTCTACCCAAGATGACAGGCAATCTCAAAAAAGTTTAAATACTCCAAGCATTTGAAAATATTACATAGGGCAAACTCAAAAAATTTTTTAAGAAACTGTTTTAAAAAATGGATCTGCAAGTGATTTTTCCTTCCCCTCTTGCACTGTCATAAAATTAAAATTCCAGATCAGCTACTAAGAAAAGATATTCCAAAGAAAATGCAATGATTGTCCTGGTAGATTTACTCCCTCAATAGCTCTCTATTATTCTTAGCACTGAATTTCAGTAGACACTAAAAGTTCTATTTTATTACAGTTGCCCTGTTCTCTGAATACACTGTGGTTCAAGCAGTTTAAAAAGCTGTGTATGAGTTATATCCATGACATTTACAGATTTCAACTGATAAGAAAATCTCTGGAAGGAAAATGATGCTTCCCTTAGACAATAAGAAGAAGGGATAAATAAATTAATAACTAGGAAGCCATTGACAATATTCCTACTTAACAAATGAAAACAAGGTACTTGTATAAACAGAAAAATCAACTGCAAACACATTCTTCATGGCTGGGTGATTTTGGATTTTGATGACTTTACTATTCCTGGACAGCACTGGAAAACTGAAAATAAGTAGCCAATAATACCTTACCATTTATTTCATGAATCAGAAGGGTAAGACTTAGCAAAAACATAAGGTTAGCAACTATCTGAGTCATAATGAAAATAGAAGACAAAATTTTATATGTGTGAACCAAAAAGCTATTATTGGTACACTTACTGAGAAGTTTCCATATTAAGTTCATACCACATTTCTTAAAAAACAATATGGGGGCACCTGGGTGGCTCAGTTGGTTGAGCATCTGACTCTTGATTTCGCCTCTGGTCCCAATCTCATGGTTTGTATGTTTGAGTCCCGCACTGGGCTTTGTGCACTGACCAGGAAGAGCCTGCTTAGGATTCTCCCTCTCTTTCCTTCTCTCTCTGCCTCTCCCCTGCTCTCTCTCTCTCAAAATGAATAAATAAACATTAAAACAAAAGAACCAATAGAATGTATCAGATACTCTAACAGTATCAAGATAAATGATTCTCAAAGTTTAAAGTCAGAATTGTTAAGAGAATTAAATGGTATGTATCAGACGTTCAAAACATGTTAGTCTTTTCCATGTAAAAAATGTCCACCTAAACCTTGTTGTCATAGACTACTGAGTACCTACAGTTGAAAGAAAGCCTATTGGTATTTAACTTGAAATATGTTTACTGAATACCTACTATGCACTAGCACAGGTGTGATAGCTATACTCTAGTTAAGAAAAGAGGTTCATGAAGCAACATTATATGCTACCTAGCACGCATGTTGTAAACTATGTAACTGTCAGCGATGAAAATTAAAAAGCATACAGAAGAATGTAGTCATTATTTTCTAGTGATATACACTTTTATAATCCTATAATTTTCTTCTGTCTCTGATCATATGATAATACTTGCAGCATCTTTATGGAAGGAATCTGACAATGAGTCCTTTAATTCATGTTATGAACAGGACTAATTGCCAGTATAAACTACTCAAATAACGTTTCACACCAACCAGTGTTTCACTATCTTGTGCACTACCCCCTTTTTATTTCCTCCTATCTCCCAGCACTTTGGAAGCACAGAATCCGAAATTAGATCCTGGGACCACTTACTAACCTTTCACCTGAAATGAGTTGAATCATGGTGTACTACAATCAGATATAAGGCAGGATGTGCATCTGGGGCTGAAAAGTAAATGTTTGGCTTATTATCCTTCAGCAGTAGGAAGAGCAGTTCTTGTTGGTGAAAAATCAGAACATTACATGATCTTGCTACAAAGACAGGTTACCTTAGGATCAGCTGTGAGCAGTTTGAAGGCTTGATATACTTGAGCTTCCTTTACACCACCACCAAGATCCAAAAAGTTGGCTGGCTTCCCACCATTCAAGAAGATGATGTCGCAAGTAGCCATGGCAAGTCCAGCACCATTCACTGTGAAATGAAGAGGGCTCACATGACAGGATAAATTTAGCAACATGAAAGGGTGCATGAACAGTGTCCCTCTCTCACGCTGCCACAGAGAGAGCCCTGTCACTCCCAGGCCAATCTGTCCTGCCTAGAATCCTGCTCAATCACATAAATTCATAGACTTTTAGGATAAAGAGTCAGGAAGTGTACAAACGAAAAAGAAAAAAAAAAAAAGACCTGTAGATATGAAGATGGATTAATAAGTTAAGCCAATCTGGGAAACAGATAAAAGGGAAGAGTTTGCATAATTAATTAATTTGAGCTAGTAGTAGAAGAAAGGACTGTTTGGTTCCGGAAAAATAAAGAACTCAAATGAACCGGGAAAGAGGGAAGAAAGGCTACAAGAAGTTGCTTGGGTCTATGAATTGCATTCTCTTTAATATCCTTTAAGAGATCTGAGTAAAAAAATGCAAATTGTTTATTTTTTTTGCTGCTCAGAATATGGTCCTTTGAATGTGGCATCCCTCTGGGGTTGAACCACAGGGGTCCCAACTTCAATAGGACTCCATGCTTTTTACACTCAGTGCAACCATGCATGTTTATAGGTTATGTGGATAAACTCACAAAACAAATGAACAAATGACAGCATCAAAATAATATTCCCATCCCTCAGTTCCTTCCCTTAAATTAATATGAGAAATGTTCACTAGCAACCTGATCATTAAAACTAGAACCAAAATGTGTTAACATCTTAGGAGGTTTCTTAAAGAAAACAAGAGTTTTAACACAGCAATTCTTATTTTCCAGAACTGAGTTTTATAACCAATTGTACTTATTTGCTTCTTAATCTTTAATTATGTGAGATTACTTTCCTCATTTTAGAAAGGTGGGGGGGAAAAGAAAACCTCCAGAACACAGCAGAAACTGGCACAGTAAAATTATACTTCACTTTTTCTGACCCTTGAATTCCCTAGACAAGCCTCTGAACTGTGACTAATTTAATTAAGTCTGGGGCAACTACAATAAAAATGGTTTATACAGTATCTTAAAACAATTTGAAATGTGTTAATCGTAGCTTTTTGAGGCTGCTAACTTGGTCAGATTGTGCATACTCCCACAAAGGCTACAAAGAATCTGTATTTAATTTGTTCTAAATAGACCATTATATCATTCTCCTTTCTAAATGCCTACAAATATTGAGAGCGCATTAGCTTATCAAGATCAGAACAATGCGCGTGATCTGGTACATTACAGTTATTACTTCAATACAAAGCAAGTGCTTTTGGTACCACTTGTAATTAGATGTCATTTTCTATTGTATTGCACAGCAGACTACTGGATGAGGTCTGTTCAGTTCTGAATATAATAACACTGTTGGTTTAATGAGCTACAAATCTTTTTTATTTTAATTCCATTAAGATTAAGACCTCAGTTTCCAGTGCAATGAATTGATTCCACCAGAAACACAGATGTGTATAAATCTCAGTTCTATAAGCTGTGGACAATAATAGAAATTGTATTGCCTCTATAGACCCATTCTTATCTCAGCTGAATAAGCCATTTTCACAAATGTAGATGAGTATGATAAAATCAATTGTTTTATTAATAAACTGGATAATGGATTAAACATTTTATCATTTGGTGATCATAAAAGCTGAAACTGGAGTATAATGACTCAAGTGTATGTTCTCTTCCATTTCCTCTGAGAAATTTTATTTTAAACCCAAATTTCAAGAATAGTTCCAAGCATATTAACACTGGCTGGAGTAGTAAAGATTCCCATTTTTATGATGCAAAATTTAACTGAGATGCTTTAACACAGCATTTCTCAACTGCGGTGATTTTGTTGACCAGAAGATATCTGGCAGTGTCGGGAGACATTTTTGGCTGTCACAACATTTTTGCTTGTCAGTGGCACCAAAAGTCCAGGGAACAATGCTAAATATTTGATAATGTACAGCCCCATTCCCCCCTTCCCAGAATGTCAAAATGTGCCAGATTTGAGAAACCCTATTTTGAAACAGGACCACTGAGCAAAATGCACTTTGGGAATAAACTCCAAATTGTTTCCTAAGACTTTGGGGCTACAAAAAAAAAGCACCTCTTACTTTTGGCCATTAGGAAATAAGAGCTCAGAAAGGTTCAGAAATCAGGAACTCCTAAATTCTGCAAAAATCTATAAATCATTCTTTTGATAGAACTACTTTCTTACCAAAGCAGGCAATGTTCCCATCCAGTCCTATATATTTTAGATCATATTTGGCAGCTTCGTTTTCAATGGGCTCATTCTCTGATTTGTCATCCATAGCAAATATGTCCTTTTGTCGAAATTCTGCATTGTCATCAAAATTTATCTTTGCATCAAAGCAGACAACTAAAGGGAACAAGGCACACACACGAATATCCCGTAAGAATCCATAAATTAGCTCCCCAAGATAGCAAGCACAGGAGAAACAAAAATAAAACACTGTCATTTTTTTTCTCACGATACACATAGAAGTGGTTATGGCTTTCTTAATCTTAAACTTTAGGACTACAAAGAGGATTACAGCACAGACCCTGTTCTCAAGGGATTTACATTCTAAAAAAGAACACAGTAATTTATACCTGTTGTTTTCGGTTTAATAAAATAGTAATATAAACTGTGGTTACCCAGTACAAGTTATAGACTGCCACAGATACATACGGATTTCATTTGCCATTTTTATTACATTCATTTTTAGTATTTAACCACTGATCATCACCTTTACCTTCTTTGCAAAAGAAACTAGATTATTACGCTTAATCCCACTGTCCTCCTTCATCCTTCTGATGCTGCAAAGTGAAATTTTTATTTAATCCGTATCCTCACTAATACTTCTGAAAGATTTCCTGGAAAGAACACTCAGTGAGAATCAACAGGGTTTTTTTGCTGTTGTTGTTTTTTGTTAATGTTTGTTTATTTAGAAAGAGAAATAGCACATGCACACACATGAACAGGGGAGGGGTAGACAAAGAGGGTGACAGAATTCCAAGCAGCCTCCTTGCTGTCTGTGTGGAGCCTGATGCCTGCCGGCTCAATCTCATGCACTGGGAGATCATGACCTGAGCCCACATCAAGAGTCAGACACCTGGATGCCTGGATGGTTCAGTGGGTTAAGCAGCTGACTTCCACTCAGGCCATGATCTCATGGTTTATGAATTTGAGCCCTGCACTGGGCTCTGTGCTGACAGCTCAGAGCCTGGAGCCTGCTTCAGCTTCTGTGTGTGTGTGTGTGTGTCTCTCTCTCTGCCCCTCCCTGACTGACTCTCTCTGTCTCTCAAAAAAATGAATAAATGCTAAGCAAAAAATTTTTAAGAGTCAGACACTTAACCAACTGGGCCACCCAGGTGTCCCAGAATCAACAGTTTTCGATTCTTAACTAACTCTGTAACTTGATAAAATAATAGTAATAATAATAATAACCTACTTCCTCTCTGGGCCTCAGTTTTTTTATCTGGAAAATGGAAATAACAATCCCTAAATTGCTGATATGCCTATTCTGGGGTCTGCTCAAACCAGGACCATCATTTTGATATATGCAGGATATGACTCTTTGGATTCAAGTTAGAAAACACTAGGAGACCAAAACTGATCAGATATAATGGAAGGTGACTAGGTTTTATCAGCACTACTGTCTCTACTCTCTGGTGCAGGTAGAAATCCTTCAACTCTCTCAAAGGCCAAGTGAGTTAGAATCAGTTAAAACTCACTGGGTGATATGGATGGACCAAGGAAACAGCATTTTCATTGATTTACAGGTATCTTCTATATGAACATTTAGGGAGAAGCTGTAATGGGGAGGGGTAAAATGCAGGTTTCCTGGAATCTAACCCCTCTTATTTTTTTTTTTAATGTTTTATTTATTTCTAAGAGAGAGAGAGACAGAGTGAGCAGGGGAGGGTCAGAGAGAGAGGGAGTCACAGACTGAAACAGGCTCCAGGCTCGGAGCTGGCAGTCAGCACAGAGCCCGACGCGGGGCTCGAACCCACGAACCGCGAGATCATGACCTAAGCGAAAGTCAGACGCTTAACCGACTAAGCCACCCAGGCGCCCCTAACCCCTCTTATTCTATCTCTTAAGATAGAAATTAGTTGTCTATGATGACATTCCATTGTAACCTTCTTTTACTTTACTTGAGACATTGACAGGCAGGGAATTTTGACCTAGACTTTAGAGAAATTACCCATTCTCCCCCATCATTGCTAACAGGCACCTACCTCTTCAAAGGGGAACAACCACCCTGAGATATTTCACTCAAAAGCAATGACCACAGGCTGTTATTCTCAGTTGCTAACAAGAAAATATTGTTACATTACAACATCCTAGAGTTACAGACCCTACACAGAGGCTTTGTACAAGGGTCTCTTTACCACAAAAACCAAGCACTTTGATACAAGTCTATGCAGAACTAGCATATTAACATCTAAGAATACTTAGCATAAATAAAAGCTCAAACCACAAATTATTTAATGTAGCACTGAGTGACAAGAGAGAATCTTATATAGAAGTTAATGTCTGCCAGAATCCTTCGTCTTGCCACAAAATGTCCAACCGCTTTACCCACACACTGTGAATACATGGAACAAATGAGTAATTACTGTCCAGAACACCGCAATCTTAACGATGGAATCCTACAATTACCAAAGGAATTGGCCAACATTCTCTGCTTGCTACAATGGCATTCTGTCAGCAATTAATGACTGTATAATAATCAATAGGAAAGCAACTTCATTCTTGGCTTTCCACTAGGCTTATAAATACATTTTAATTAATTTATTAGTAATTTTAGCTCCTCCATAACTCATTGGCAAGACGATTTGTAACTGACACCTTCAAAATGAATGGACAAAGGCTATCGAATTAACTTCCTAACTGAAGAAGTTTCAAATAAAAGAATTCTTGGTCCAGATCAATAAACTAGTAAATCAAAATAGGTCCAGGCTGATCTTTGCCCCTTACAAAGACTACAGTTCCAAGCTATTTCACGGATCATAATTAATGGATACATATGCAAAGTTCAGAAGGCAGTTCTACCTAACCTCAGCAAAACCAGATTTTCGAATAATGCTCTTTCCTGGGGAGTGGGGGGGTAGTTTTATACACCAAGTCCAGAAATGAGTTCACTATTTGGGAGACCACCCCATGAAACGTTATAGAGTTAAACCAGAGCTTGAAGACGGTGACTGTGGGATAAAAGGGGTACCTACAGGAAGAAATAAAGATGTACATACAGGTATCAGCCTTGTGGGATAAGTGGCCTATCTAGAGAGGCCATTTGTCCCCTCCCTGTACAGAAAACTAAGGACATACCTAGGTCAATGTATGTTATAACCAGGTGCTTTAGGAAGTTAGAAATAACAGATAAATGGGAAGGAAGGAAGGTGAAACTCAGGAGTTAAGAAGGGTGATCCAAAACTGAATTGTCACCCTAAAGCCTCAATTGTATGGTGTTAGTGCAAGCAGAGACTGTGTGCAAAGCACTTAGTAGCACAGACAGCTGGCACTTACTGGTTGTTATTATTATCACCACCGCCATACTCCACCCACACGGTTCTTTCTTACACTCAGCCTCCCAATGCTGCAGCCCAGGCTAGATTCTCCGCTCTTCCAGTCACTAGAAATGACCTGTAATTTGGGGCGCCTGGGTGGCTTAGTCGGTTAAGCATCCGACTTTCGCTTAGGTCATGATCTCGCGGTTCGTGGGTTCGAGCACCACGTCGGGCTCTGTGCTGACTGCCAGAGTTTCAGTCTGTGACTCCCTCTCTCTCTGACCCTCCCCTGTTCACACTGTCTTCCTCTCTACTAGAAATAAATAAAACATTTAAAAAAAAAAAAAAGAATTT
The DNA here is from genome assembly GCA_017311185.1 of Proteles cristata cristata. Classification (NCBI taxonomy): domain Eukaryota; kingdom Metazoa; phylum Chordata; class Mammalia; order Carnivora; family Hyaenidae; genus Proteles; species Proteles cristata. Next base: position 251,683 of record JAESUZ010003733.1, read on the forward strand.
ATTAGAAATGACCTGTAACTTAGCCCCATTCCCCTATAACCCTAGACTTCTATTTACAATAAACTGAAACTAATGCCTACTGGAGTTTACAGATGTACAATCTATCTATGATTTTCACTGAAAGGCCATATTCAGAATACCTAAGTATTTCCCACAGAAAAGATTTTAATGGTTGGCCTTTCAGGCTTTGCAACTGATGAAAAAGGAGATTTTTGTCTAAAGAAAGAGATGCCTTTGGTGACCTTCAAAAATTTCTTTCTTTTAATGTTTAATTTATTTCTAAGAGAGAGAGAGAGAGAGCGCAGGGTGAGAGAGAGAGAGGGAGACACAGAATCTGAAGAGCTAGCTGTCAGCACAGAGCCCGACACGGGACTCAAACCCACGAACCATGAGATCACGACCTGAGCTGAAGCTGGACACTTAACCGAGTGAGCCACCCAGGCACACCATCTTTGGTGACCTTCAAATCATACCATGTCTTTGCGGAAGGCCAGTGTGGCTAAAGATTGGTATAAAATAGTCCCAAATGAGAATCTAAGTCAGAGGATGGCCAAGTACAGCTGTTGGGACAACTCACTGTTTTTGAAAATAGGGTTTGACTGGAATGCAGCCACACCCATTCATTTACATATGTCTGTGGCTCCTGTCCCAAGACAATAGCAGAGCTAACTCCTTACAACACTCTATGGCCCTTTACAGAAAAATGCTGCCAATCACCACCAAGTCACACTTCTGTTGCTATAGCCACAGGTACCATACTTACTACAGTGAAAGAGAAACTTAGAAAAGTGCATCTGGCATGAAAACAAAAAAGCAGAACAGGAAAAATAAACAAAAACTTGCTGCTTGCACAAAAGGAGTGGATTAAACCCTGAATATTGATGGACTCTGACATGCTTATTTCCCCCTGTAAGACCTGTCCAAGTACACTTTTAGAATGAGCACGTTAAAAATGGATTGATGGCTATGTCAACAGTAGGGCAATAAAATAAACCTGTTTGCTCAAACCTTAGCTTTTTCATTTATTAAAACAACAAACTATGGTAAAATGTATGTTTGGAGGTACTGATCTTGGTTCAGACATAAGATTTTGAGTGTCACATTAATGAAACCTCAAATCCATAGAAAATTCATCCCGAACAAAGGCCATTCTGTGTACAAAGTGGGTGAAAAAACATACCTATTAATATTTATAAAACAATTTTCATCATCAAAAGCACATTGTTACATGCTTGACAGATTATACAAATGAATTTTCCTTCTGAACAAATATCAAAGAAAGCTGCGGTACTTATATTCATAGGGCGTTTTGGTTTTTTTGTTTAGTGCTGTGAGATTCTACAAGCTGCTAATTCACCAACCTAGATGAAGAATCTGACTGTCAGTTAGTAGCCTCTGACCCTAGAATTTCAACAGAAGAATGTGCTACAGAATTAAACAAAAGAAAACTACATTTCAGAGGGGAGACTCACACATAAAAGAAACATAAAAACAGCAGGGAATGAGACTGTCATAATTAGTTTGAAAAATAATCTGTCTGCAAGCAATGTAGTGTATTTGATTTGTGATAAGTAACCATAATGTGCTACTGAAATGCACCTTGCCAAGATGGCCTTAAAATGCTGATACTTTCAAATTAGTCCCACTTTCCATTAAATAGTGATGTTCTAAGAGTTGTATACTTTTTAGAACTTTTCTGGAGTTGCTGTGAAAGAGAAAATAGATATGAGGCAGGAGGGGGATTTGGGTGAAGGTAGAGAACTGAAAATGTTCTTGAAAATAGAGTCTTGTGTATAAAGAGAGAAACACCCACCAACAACATGGGCACTTGCTAATATGAAGCAACAGGGTGGCTATTTAGAGACACTCATCTGAAGCAAGAAGGGATTTGATGTGGGAATTAACTTTGGATCACTCACCCTTAGCTCTCATGGAATCTTGGCCAGGTAGTCCCTGTTTCAAATTGGGTTTCATCCCTTTTACTTGGTGAATGGATTTGGGCTCCAACTGATGAAAAAGCCTTAGAGCAGGAATTCTCAGACAGGAGAATAACTTACTGTCAGGTTAGGTGAGATCATTTTCTATTGTAGAGTGCTGTGCTGTGTACAGCACAACGTCTCTGGTCTCCACACACAAGAGGCAAGTAGCATCCTATAACTCCCAGGTGTAATAAACAAAACTGGATGCTAACTAGATTCACTGTGGTGATTGCATGGAATCATTGTGCTGTACACCCTAAAGTAACACAATGTTATATGTTAATTATATATCAATAAAAAGGTCCTTAGACATGGGCAAACATCTCCTGAGGGGACAATATGCTCATTCTCCTCACTGATAAACATTAAAGACACTAAAGAGGTCTGTGTGGAGACAGATCTTCCTGAAAGTGGTAAGAATTGACATAGAACATAAAATCTCACAGCAGCTTGCAAAATAGATGAATGAATGCATGGATAGGTAGATAAATAAATAATGATAAAGCAAAGCTTCTAACTTGGCCAGGTGTTTAAGGAATTAATTCTGGCAATGCAACTGGGCAAGCAAAGAAAATAGTTAATTTCTCTTCGACTGTTTAACGGACAGTTTACTTACATGTCAATAAAAGTTAGGCTAATCTGGTAGACATGTGGTGACTCAGTGTCCCTGCACTGAGAAAATGCCTTTCTCCTATACATGTGCTTCCAGTCAGTGACTGGTATAGATATGGATATGTGACCCATGCAGGGCCACTCGGAATCATTTGAAAAGATTGCTATGGTTGCTGGAGGAGAATGATGGAAGACTAGAAGCCATCTTGGCTGCTTCTTCAGAGAGCCCGGCTGACAAGCCAATTCTGAAGCAAGCTGGGATGGAAGATCAGACAGTCCCTGCTTCCCTTCATGCCCTAAATGAGTCCACTCTGTAAACTTTCCTGTTATATGAGGAAAATAAGTATCCTTCCCTGACCTGGAAGCTTTTCAACAGAAACCGGACTGATACAGGTTTCTGTCACTAACGAGAATTATAATCCTAGTTAACAGTCACTAAACTACATTACAGTCAATAATACCAAATTATATTCTTTGACTCAAATTATTAATCACATTGGAAAAACTAATTCTTGGACTGCAGTTTTCCCCCACATTAAAAATTTCCCATAGGTGACCTAGCAGCATAGATGTTATCAAGATCACCATTCTTCATTCAACCAGGTATCATGTGTTGTGCAAATATATGACCGATCATCTGGATTTTTAAAAATTCTTCCTCATTAACCAATGGAAGATGGAAGAAATTCTCTTACAAAGAAGCTCTGCAATGAATAAATTTAAAGTAAAAATGTCTGGTGTGATGCCAAGCTCCTTAAACTTCTAAATTAAGAGTCATTATTAAATTACAATTTTAATGTGAAATGTTATAGACTTTGCCATTACTGATCTTGAAAAAAATTAAATATTCACATTATAAATATTAAGATTATTAATACTGCTAGGATATAAATGATTTTTTTTTTACAGCTCCTAAATAAAGGATTGCTTTAGGGGATTGTGACAATGATGAAGATCAATTTGTACATTTGGTCATTAATCACCGTTTCCTAATTGGGTTTAATTTGACTACTGCTCATTACAGTTATAAACCAACATACTCATTTAATTGTGATTATAATTCAAAAGCTGAACTTTTATGGTACAATGAACAAATTAATAGCTAAAGATAATTTTGCTCTTAAAAATATCACATAAGACTTATGCTTTAATGAACTGTATACATGAAATATATTTTATGGTGATTGCTTTTAAACAGTTCAAGAATTTTCCTTTCTCTTGATAATTAAAAAATAAAAACTTCCGATTTCCTGAGGTTCTACAAATATACTCTAGGAAAAATTTCTGGCACCCTTATAACCTGTGACTGACAATTTACCAAAGGGTTGAATGAAAGTAGTATTATGCCCTGATTTTTATCTAAATCCTTGGCTAAATTTACATTTTTTCAATACAAAATAACAAGGTTGCTTATGCATACTAGTTTGAAAAGCAAGCCATGACCTTTAAAAACTTAAACTGAATTTGCTTCTCTTTTGTTTCTTGGATTTAATTAAAAGCCACTTTTGACTAACATGCCCAAACTGGAGACTACATCTAGATCATTCTGATAAAAGTAAATTAATATTTTAAAAAGAAAAAAAGTAGAAAATAAGGCAGTCTGGTATGTCAAAATCAACATATACACTGTACTGAGAGAGACATGGGTTCAAATCCCAACTTTAGTAACTAGATACCTATGGTGGAGTCACATTAATTTTCAATCCTCTATAAAATGGGGATAACAACTCCTTATTTTTCAGAGTTGCTGTAAGTAATAAAAAAGAATGTATGTAAAAGTATATCACAACGCACTGTGTCATATGAGTTTAAAAAAGAATTTTCTTCCATTTGCTTCCTCTCTGTATTAAATACTGATGATTTATAGTCAAACATAATTTTAAAATATTTACATATAAAGGTAGTTTGCTTACAAATGACCCACCAAATAAAAATCTGGTGGATCACATGTGTAAACCACTATTTTCAATGGCTTCCTAAACATCATCTTTTTGTCTATCCTAACATGAAATCTTAAAAAAAATAAAACTAGGTAAAAAGATAAAATACATGCCTTTTCTGATTATTCTTTTTTCATAGTTATCACTTAATTTAACTCTGGTCAACAAAAACTAGAAGACTACAGAATCCTCCACCAGAAATTCCACAAGACTTGTGGAGGGAATTGATAACTATTTTTCATTAGTTTAAGTACAGTTGATGACAATTACAATTTTAAACATCGTAGTTTTTGTATCATGTTTTATTTTCAATGTCGATTATCTTGTTCAATTTTCAGAAGGATAAAAAATTATAAAATAATAATAGCTAATGTTTTTGTACCTCTTACTATATGCTATGCTTTGTTCTAAGAACATTAACCTTATAACAACCCTCTAAGGTAGGTACTGTTATTGTCCCCATTTTGTATTTTTTAAAAATTCCAGTATAATTAGCATACAGTGTTATATTAGTTTCAGGTATATGATATAGTGACTCAACAACTACTCAGTGCTCATGACAATGAGTGTCTTCTTAATTCCCTTCACCTATTTCACTTATATCCCACACCTGCCTCCCTTCTAACAACCACCAGTTTTTTGTTTTTAAGAGTCTGTTTTTTTGTTTTTCTCTCTTTTGTTGTTCATTTGTTTTCTGTCTTAAATTCAGTCACATGTGACTGAAATCATAAGGTAATTGTCTTTCTCTGACTTAATTCACTTAGCATTATAGTTTCTGGATCCATCCATGTTGCAAATGGCAAGATTTCATCCATTTTTATGGCTGAGTAATATTCCACTGTACGTATGTATGTGTATATGTATTTATGTGTATGTGTGTATAACTCATACCACACATACATACACCACTTCTTCTATCCATCTATAGATGGATATCTATCTTCTTCTATCCATCTATAGATGGATATTTGAGTTTCTTCTGTTATGTTGGCTATTTGTAAATAATGCTACAATAAACACATGTATTTTATGTGCATGTATACTTTTGAATTTGTGTTTTCATTTTCTTTGGGTAAATAAATATCAAGTAGTAGATTTCCTGGGTCATATGGCCATTCTATTTTTTAAAATTGTGAAGAAACTCCACATTGTTTTCCATGGTGGGTATACCAGTTTGCATTCCCACCAACAGTGCACAAGGGTTCCTTTTCCCCTACATCCTCACATTTACTGGTTTCTTGTGTTTTCTACATTAGCCATTCTGAAAGCTGTGAAGTGCTATCTCATTGTGGTTCTGACTGTTTTCCCTGATGATGAATGATTGTTAAGCATCTTTCCTTGTGTCTGTTGGTCATCTTTATGCCTTCTTTGGAGAAATGTCTGTTCATGTCTTCTGCCCATTTTTAAAGACTTTTTGGTGTTGAATTGTATAAATTCTTTATATATATTGGGTATTAACCCTTCATCAGATATATCATTTGCAAATATCTTCTCCCATTCAACAGGTTTTCTTTTTGTTTTGTTGATTGTTTCCCTTGCTGTGTAAAAGCTTTTTATTTTGAGGTAACCCCAGTAGTTTATTTTTGCTTTTGTTTCTCTTGCCTCAGGAGACATATCTAGAAAAATATTGTTACAACAATGTCAGAAAAATTACTGCCTGTATTTTCTTCTAGGATTTTTTTCATGACTTCAGCTCTTACATTCAGAGTTTTAATACACTTCAAGCTTGTTTTTGTGTATGGTGAAAGAAAGTTGTCCCGGTTTCATTCTTTTGCATGTAGTTGACTGGTTTTCCCAACACCATTTTTGAAGAAACTTCTCCCCGTTTCGTATTCTTGCCTCCTTTGTTGTAAATTAATTGACCCTATAATCAGGAGCATATTTCTATTCTGTTCATCTATATCTCTATTTTTGTACCAGTACCATGCTTTTTGATTATTATAGCTTTGTAGTATATCTTGAAAACTAGGCTTGTGATACCTCAATCCTTTTTCAAGACTGCTGGCTCTTTTTCATGATTGCTTTGGCTCTTCAAGTCTTTTTGTGACTCCATACAAATTTTAGGATTATTTGATCTAGTTCTGTGAAAAATGCTGTTGGTATTGTGATAGGGATTGTATTAAATCTATAGATCACTTTGGTTAGTATGGACATTTTAACAATATTTGTTGTCCCAGTCCATGAGCATGGACTATCTTTCATTTTTGTGATCTTTCTTTCACCAATGTTTTATAGTTTTTGGAATATAGGACTTGCACACTGTTGGTTAAGTTTATTCCTAGGTATTTTATTATTTTGGTTGTAACTGCAAATGGGATGGTTTTCTTAACTTCTCTTTCTACTGCTTCATTATCAGTATATAGAAATGCAATGAATTTATATATATTGATTTTGTATACTGTGACTTTACTGAATTCATTTATCAGTTCTAGCAGTTTTTTGGTGGAGTCTTTCAGGTTTTCTATATATAGTATCATGCCATCTGCATAAAGTTTTACTTTTTCCTTTCTAATTTGGATTCCGTCTATTTCTTTCTTTCTTTCTGTCTGATTGTTGTGGCTAGGACTTCCAGTACTATGTTGAATAAAACTGCTAAGACTAGACATTCTTGTCTCTTTCCTGATCTTAGTGGTAAACTTCTTAATCTTTCACCATTAACTATGCTATATTACCTGTGGGTTTTCATAGATGATCTTTATTAAGTTGAGATATGTTCCCTCTAAACCTACTTTGTTGAGGGTTTTTATCACAAATAGATATTTTACTTTATCAAATGCTTTTCCTGCATCTATTGAAATGATCACATGGTTTTTATCCTTTCTCTTGTTGATGTGATGTACCATACTGATTGATTTCCAAATATTGAACCACCTGGCATCCCAGGAATAAATCTCCCTTGATCATAGTGAATGATTTTTTCAATGTTTTGTTGAATTTGGTGTGCTAATATTTTGTTAAGGATTTTTACATTTATGCTCATCAGAAATACTGGCCTGTGGTTTTCTTTTTTTTTTTTTTTGTAGTATCCCGGTTCTTGTATGAAGGTAATGCTGGCCTCACAGAATGAATATGAAAGCTTTCCTTCCTCTTCTGTTTTTTTAAATAGTTTGAGTAAAATAGGTATTAACTCCTATTTAAATGTTTAGTAGAATTCACCTGTGAAGCCATCTGGTCCTGGATTAGTGTTTGTTAGGGGGTTTTCCCTGGACTACCTGAGAAGAGGAACGTTTATGAATGTCTGGGGCTGGTCTATTTTGTGTGTGACCGTGGATACTTACACAAACCCTGTCACCTCATTCAACAATGACCCTATAAGACAGTTACCACTTTTACCACTCTTTTGGAGTAAGAAATAAAACAAAAACCAAATTCTAAGCCTTAGCCCAGGTCTGTGGCTAGAATATGACAGACCCAGAATTTGAACCCAGGCCCCCTTGTAATATACTGTACTATCCACCTTGGCTTTCAAGTTGGTTATATTTGCATATAACAAATCACCTAATTAGCAACCCAATGACAAATCCCCCTTTACAAACTGCCCATAAAGTACCAAATAGCATACAAGACACTGGGGGTGAAAATTGCTTAAAAAAAAAAAGACAAGGTTCGTGGAACTTACATTCTGGTTATCCATATCCTATCCACCTGATATCACAGCCTCTACCTTTAAACACACACATATTCACAAGCTTTTGCCACTGAATTAATAAGAACTCACTGAATACCAGTTGTGTGCAAAACACAGTGAAATGGTGGTGGATAGAAAACAGTTCTTTATACTTCATGATTACCTGATGGGTAGGAAAAAAACCTTCCCCACAAGGGAAGGAGGGGGAAATCTTCTCCCTCCTGAATCAGAAGCTGGTAACTATGTAAGGTGAAAGAGTTGGATGGTGGGCACTACGGTTTCACCATGATGATGTAAATCCAGCAGGGGCACAAAAAGTGAAAGTTTACAGATTTAGGCAAACTAAAAATCTTCAAGCATTTCTAGCTCTACAAAAAGCAGGCACATTCATTATACCCCAATGCAGAGGCTCCTATTTCTACCCAAAATTTTACCACTGTAGAAGCAAGAATGACCCTGAAAAAACAAAGGGGTGCTGGTGGATGGATGTTTCTAAATATAATAAGAAGGAGCTTCCCTTGAGGCCTGGCATCTGGTAGCAAACAAACTCAAGTCCTGAAATGTTCAACTGTATCACAGGAGCAATCAAAACCACAGCAGAAATTAAATTACTGAACGAAATGAATGCTAAGCTACTACTACTATCTTTTGTACAAGTTAATTCACAGTTGGCATAAACAATTACATTCATTTCTTTCTTTCTTTTTGTTGTTATTGTTGTTGTTTTGGTTACCTTGTCCTTCTGGGGTTTCACCAAAGGGATTCACTTCCACCTGAGTGGCGTCAATTTTCAGGAAGAGATTATACAGCTTCTTAATTTGATCTGCAGCCTAAAAGAGATCAAGTACAATGAAATTACACCAAAGCAGTAAAAGAACATTTCTTTTGCTGGATTAATGAAACCTTAAAAATACTAAGTTATGTCTTTATGTTCAGTTAGGTTTTCTGAAGGGAGAAAGAGAAAAGCATAATTATTTTAATTTCCTCTGCTATTCATTAGAAGGAATTGCTCAACTTTCCCCAAGACACCAGGAAAGATCATTATCAGGAAAACAAAATATTTTCAGTAGCGCCTAAAATATGTTGTTAATCTTTTCATAAATTTTCATTTCCCTATTAAACAAGCTACAATGCAGTACGAGCCCCCATCAGTAATACAAACATTCTTCATTTAAGTAAAAGGTAAACATGATTTTGAGAGTTTATAATGACCAGGTTTTCCTTATTATGCTAAAATAAGACAGTTACTACATTCATCAGCCCAAACCCATAATCTGTTAAACAACAATTAGTGAGTGTCTAATGGAAAGTGTTGCAAGACAGGAAGACGAAAGTCCTATATAGTAGTTACTGAATAGCCTGGTTCAGACTAAATAGTTTGTCCCAAGGGCATAAGCCAAAAAGAGCAACAGTATCCCAGGTTTCCTTGATGTTATGCCCTGACTTCATTTTTCTCAAGGCTGCTTGAAATTCATTCACCCATTCATTGTTTTCAACCAACTTTTACTAATGGCCTATGTCACAGCATGCTGGCACTGTATGAACAGGGGCAAGGGGAAGACATCACAAATGAGGCCTGACATCAGCCTGGAAAGCTCACACCTGTAGTGACCACAGCCTATGATGCAACACAGCAAGACTGTACAGTTATAGCTGAAAGTTGGGGATAAGCCTCATGCTTGGCTCCATCTTTTTCTTATTAAATTTTTAAAATTATTTTTTATCATTGCCTAGCTATAATTTTCCTTTGGCAACATTTTTGCTCATTGTTCCACCCTGAATTTTTTGCCCTCAGATCCAGTTCCGGCTTTTCCGCATCCCTATTATGTATATCAGGGGAGCTGACGCTTGTAGGCTGAATTTCCAAGGCTTCTGGACTAGATGGTTTCCATCTCAGTTCAGCCAAAGGGAGGCAGCTGTAGGAGACAAGAAGTAAGAGAAATGGAAAAGCTGGGGTACTTCTACCCCTCTCCTTCTGGTTTGCAAAATCATCTCCTCTGCTGGCTATAGCAACCACCAGAAGCCCTCTAGGGTTCTACCCTCTATATCCCAAGGTACATAAATACCACTGCCTCACTTAGCTCCTCCGGGATACAGGGAGCCACAATTTCCTATTATGGCTTAGATCTACCTTGCCTCTGTCCATCCTGAAATTTCTCAACTCTTGAATCACCATGGAACCAATTCCCTAGAATAAAGTCCTACTGTGGTAAACACTGAGACTACTTTCTTTGCTCACTACTGACCGAAGAACTCCTAGAAATAAAATTCAAAAGGTCTTAATTTATTTCATATACATTTATAAACGTTCTTAAATCCTAATTTGAAACCCAGTAGCTATAAATAAACAAACATACATAATGAGTAAGTCTGAATATTTCTTAATATTGATTTCTTTCTGGCTAGATAATCTCGTACACAAGACAAAATTCCTAAGGTACACATGAGTCACCCTTTGAACCTTCACCAGACCCACGAGTCACACAGCTCCCTGTGTCTTGTTTGGCAGCAGCCACCTTCCCAGCTGGTGCTTCACTGAAGGACAGTCTATGTATGTGCAAGTACACACTGTCTTCATTCACCTTATTAACAAAAACCAACTCGGTTCTATACCTTGTTTCCTTACTTAACAGAGTTTAAAAAGCCTTCATTAGCCACACAAATAGAGTGATCTCATTCTTATAAGTGGCTACATAATATATTTTTTAATGTTTTTAAAATTTATTTGAGAGAGTGTGTGAGCAGGAAAGAGAAAGAGAGAGAATTCCAAGCAGGCTCTGCACAGTTATTGTGGAGCCTGATGTGGGGCTGAAACCCACAAACTGTGACATGATGATCCTGAGGTGAAACCAAGGGTCACACACTTAACCGAATGAGCCACGAAGGCGCCACTACATAATATCTAACTGAATGAATGCATCATAATTCAGTTTACCTGTCTCTTGAACAATAGCCATTAGGTTTCCAATAGCTTGACATTACTTAAAATGTGTCTTATCCATCTCTGTATGTATACCTAAAGGATAAATTCCCCAGAGTGGAGCAAAGAAAGGGGTATGGGGGCTTTTTATTTAAATAATAAAAGATGATCTTAAATAATTCTTGGTAGAAGCTCTCACTAATTTCCCATTACACAAACCAGTATCATAGAAATTGTGTTTCTACTTACAACCATAAGTTATCAATCTTCGCCACCATGCCAGGGTGTCTCATATAGGTCTTTAATTGGAACTGCTCTTACTATTAGTTAATTTGAGCATTATTCTCTGAGCTTAACAGACATCTGTATTTCCTTTTCGGTTAATTTTGTTCATTCTTCTATTGAGATTTTAGTCTTTGTCTCATTGAGTTATAAGAGTTCTTACATGAAGGAAATTAGCTCTTTATCCCATTAAATTGCCAAGTATTTTTGTCCTTTAATTAGTTTACCTTTCACCCATGGGTCTGTTACTTCTGCCACATGGAACAGTAATAATGACACTCTTCTTTCAGAGCTTCTAGCTTTGGGTCAGACTTTATGAAGGATGGTCTCACTCTGAGATTCTCCAATTATTTTTTCAAATACTCTAAGATTTCTTTTATTTCATGTGTACTTTTTGTTTTTATATCCAAATGGATTTTGACTTACAACGCACAGCTGATATGTAACTTGCTGCCAAACAGATTTGTACTTTGGGGGGTTTTCTAGGCCATCTGAGCATGCAAGGTTTTGCATGAAAGAGGCATGCTGGCTATCCTGAACACTGTGGCATCTGGTCTACCCGTACAGCCTCTGCGCAGAGTCAACACTCAATAAAATACTGGTTCAATCAATGATTCATTGAATAATAAGGGGAAACTACATAAGAGAAAACATTTCTGGGTACATACATATATAAGATCTTATACCAGCTACTTTAAAACTTTCTTCTTTTTAAAAATACACATACTATAAAATTCACGATCTCAATCATTTTTTAAGCGTACAGTTTGGCAGTGTCAAGTAATTCACAATGTCATGAAACCAAGCTCCAGAACTTTCTCATCCTGCAAAACTGAAACCCTCTAATTGGTTAAAGAGCAACTCCCCCTTCTCCCCTCCCTTAGTCTGACAATGACCATTCTACCTTCTATCATTATGAATCTGATGACTCTAGGTACCTCAGAAAAATGGAATCATATTTATCTCTTTGTGACTGGCTAAGTTTACTTAGCACCATGTCCTCATGGTTCGTCCATGCCTTGTCAGAATCTTCCTCTTTCAAAGGCTAAACAACCTCCCATTGCTGATCCATTTATTTACCAGTGGATACCTGGGTCATTTTAAAACTTGTCAAGCCTTAGGGCGCCTGGGTGGCTCAGTCAGTTAAGTGTCCAACTTTAGCTGAGGTCATGATCTCGTGATGTGTAGGTTAAAGCCACGCGTCGAGCTCTGTGCTGACAGCTCAGAACCTGGAGCTTGCTTCGGATTCTGTGTCTCCCATTCTCTCTGCCCCTCCCCCACTCGTGCTCTGTCTCTCCCAAAAATAAACAAACATGAAAAAACATTTTTTAAAAAAAACACTTCTTAAGCCCCTATCAATGTAGCTTACCAGAGAGCCTGAATTTTCTATACATTAGTGGCACTGTAATTACATACTAACACAGCAGCTGGGGGTATTCACTGTTATAACTGTTCATTACTACACAAAGACAGGCCATAAGCAATTTTTTGAGCAGGACTGAAGCATGATTAGATTTGTGTTGTGAGATCTCTAAGGGATATGTGTTATAAAATCTGCGATGTAAGATCTAAAAAAGGGAGAACAAGCCTGGCTTGGAGACAGAATGTGCCCTATTCCAGAGGCTACCCAAGTAAATGACTATAAAGGGTAGGCAGGCAGGTGAAATGTGTCAGTCTGAGCAGGTGTGATAATAGGAAATGGCAGGGCCTGGGGCAAGCTGAGGTTAGCTCCCCAGTTTTCTAAACATGTTCAAATTTAAAAAATAAATTAAACACAAGTCAAAGGAAACATTCTGCTGTTTGCCTTACAGGCAGCCAGTTTCCTACTGCCACCTACTTCCTCAGTTCATAACCACACTGTACACACTATTTGTTTTCTCTTCTTTTGCCACCAATTAATGTTATTTTAAGGTTGTTTGCTAAGCAATTTAAAAAATTACGATGCCTAAAATCAAATATCCTTTGGGCCATATGTACGAAACCCTGACAAATTTACAGGTACCTTCAAAAGTGTTTGAACAGCTTAAAAATTTCAGAAGTATTTTCATTTGACTCCAGGAACTAATATCATCAACGTTCACACACAGCTCTTAATGCTAGCCAGAGGGACAAACCATTCCCAGAGGCATAAGTGATCTTTTATTAACTGGGCCCATCAAATCTTTTCATCAGATTAAATATTGAAGTTGTATATTGACAATTCATGGTGCTTATGTTTCAGAAATTAATAGCATAGGGGATAACTAAGATGCACTTAACAAATCTATGAATTTTTAGTCATTTTCAGCTTTCCTGTGGCTTTAATCTTTCCAACCAATTCTTGCTGAAATGAATTGTGTCAAGAACATATACTTGGCAGTTTTTGTACAAGCTGATTTTTTTTTTTTAAATCTAATGTGAGTACCTCACCGAGCTCAGACAGAACAAGCGTGGGTTATAGGAAAAATAGTAGTAACTTTACAAGATAATCATTTTCTAAGTTGTTCACCCAAGAAAGCACTGCCTCAAAATGCCTAACCATATCCTAGATGAAAATTAAGTAACTTTCAAGGTCACACTGAATCTAAGGTGCCTTGAAGGTATCATTTCTTGACCAAAGGATCACTGATAGATGATCATTTAAGTGTTTTCTAGGGTGCCAGGGTGGCTTATTCAGTTGGGTGACCCACTTCAAATCAAGTCATGATCTCACAATCCTGAATTTGAGACCCCTATCGGGCTCTGTACTGACAGCTCAGAGCCTGGAGCCTGGTTCAAATTGTTTCTCTCTCTCTCTGCCTCTACTCCGCTCATGCTCTGTCTCTGTCTCTCTCTCAAAAATAAATAAAACATTTAAGGGGCGCCTGGGTGGCTCAGTTGGTTAAGCGTCCGACTTCGGTTCAGGTCATGATCTCATGGTTTGTGGATTCGAGCCACACATCGGACTCTGTGCTAATGGCTACCTTGGAGCCTGGAGCCTGTCTTCGGATTCTATGTCTCTCTCTCTCTCTCTGACCCTTCCCTGCTCATGCTGTCTCTCTCTCTCTCAAAAATAAATAAAACATTTAAAAACAAATGAATGAATGAATAAGTAAATAAACCATTTAAAAAATTAAAAATAAAATAAATGTTTCTTCTTCTTGGAGTGCCTGGGTGGCTCAGTTGGTTAAGCATCCGACTCGCCTCAGGTCATGATCTCATGGTTTATGGGTTCCAGCCCCACATCAGGCTCTGCACTGACAGCTCAGAGCCTGTATCCTGCTTCAGATTCTGTGTCTCCCTATCTCTCTGCCCCTCCTCCACTCATACTCTGTCTCTCTCTCAAAAATAAACAGAAACATTAAAAAAAAATTTAATGTTTTCTCTTCTTGGGAACCTCCTCTGCTTACTGGACACTGGCTTTCTGGAACACTTCACTGATCTCTGTGGCTTAAGGACATATGCTAATGCAGAGGTTCCCAAATCTACCACTCCAGCACACATACAGTCTCCTTCCTACTGTAAATATAATCAGGTGTCCTTAAATGAACAAATCCCAACACACCTACAACTGAGATCCACCTCGTGCCCCTTCCTACTCCCTCTCCCTATAATCACTACCAGAACCTGACCACTGTTGTGGGAGCCCCTAGAGAACAATGGCTACTTCTTGGCATCTCTGTTTCCCGGGGTCCAGCAGAGTGAGCAGCACCCAGGCAGTGCTCCCTCCAATTTTGCTGAACAAATGGAGATTTAAAGCCTTTTGTTTAGTTGGCAATGGAAAAAAAAAAAAAAAAAACAAGAAAAAAATAAATTTGAAACTTCTTTCCTTTCTTTAATACATTTAAGTCACAGATATGATGACATTATAGCTATTAATGACCCCTGGGAACTTGCATGCTCATCTTCCTTCTACAGGCAAATTCATTTAAAACCCAGAGTGTCTGGGGTACTGAAAAAAATGTGATTCAACCATATAAAGAGCGATGACTCTTGGGACACCTGGGTGGCTCAGTCAGTTAAGCGTCCAACTTCAGCTCAGGTCATGACCTCACAGCGCATGAGTTTGAGCCCCATGTCAGGCTCTGTTCTGACAGCTCAGAGTCTGGAGTCTGCTTCAGATTCTGTGTCTCTCTCACTCTCTTCCCCCTCTCCCCCGCCACTTTCATGCTCTGTTTCTGTCTCAAAAATAAATATATATATAAAAAAAAAACGAGCTATGACTCTTAAATTTCCTCTTATAATATGGAGAGTGGTGAAAAGTATCTTTTGGTGTCTCTAGAACTATTTCTGCCTTCTCTAGAACTCTCTGTTACATTTACCTCCTGAGTAGTCAAGACATGAGATTAGCAGAATTGCCCACTCCAGATTTATTCTCCTGCCTGTCATCACCTCCCTAGGAATCTCTTCAAACTGGATGTCCTGGACTTATTGTAGCACCTATTCATGCATACGACGAATGTCTGCAGGGCACCTAACATATGTGCCAAGCACTTTACTTCCAACAGAGCAGTGAGCAAGGCTGACAATGTCCCTTCCATGGTATAGAAGAAGATCTGCAAAGGTGATTGCAAATAAGTAAGACAGACAGGGATGTGCAAAGGTACACGGAGAAAGTGAACAGGGTTATAGAGCACATTCTGGAGCTGACTATAGGACAGCGTTGCTAGAACATGGTGACAGTATGGAAGAGTGGTCTCAGTGACCACAACTCCTACACAAGAAGCCCCACAATAAATGTCAAGTGGACAGCTAAGCTAATTCGTGACCTCATTCTCCGCAGGTGACTCCAACCACTGCAGCCCTTACTCAGGAATCCATGATAACTTCCTTTCAGCACATCACTAACTTGGCATCTCTTTGACAGTCTCAGAAGCGACAATTAGTTCCTGTAACTGTCCACAGAGTCCTGGTGCTCTCTCCTGCAAAGATTTAGCCCAGATGTTCCTGCATCTTCTTCCATCTGGAACCTTCTGCTTTCCAGGGGAGGGTTTCCTCACAAGTTCAAGCAAGTGCTGTCCTCTCTTAATTTAAACATACATATTTTTTAAAGTCTTACTCTGCTTTACCCTTCCGTGACTTGCCTACTGCCACCCTTCAATTTCTAGAGATCGAGTTAGTCTCAAGAAAAAGAAAAGGGTATGAAATCTGTTTTATTAGAGGAATGTTGCCCAACCCAATTGCAGGAAATACTCTGGAACCATTGGGAGCCCCAGGGGAACACACACATACTCACATACACACTCACAGGCACATACACATAGTACCTTGGGTTATTAAGGCGGCTTCTCTTGGTAGTGGAGGAGGAATAAACAGCCAGTAAATTCTTATTTAACTGTGAGACAAAGAAGCTTGCTCATGTAAACATCCAATCAAGCCCTGTGGGCTGGACCAAGGGCAATACAGGGCTGTGAACCTCAAGACAGAGTCTCTCCTTCAACAGCTCAGAGGACAATTTTTCTGTCTTTGAAGCCCTGGGATATAATTACTAAACTGGAATAATTTAAGCTGTTTTCAGTGAAATATCATTTTCAGGCCATTAATATTCATCTCAAATCCCATTAGCTATGAAAGAATAGCAATTAGTTAAGTAATGTGTATTATTAATAACAGTAACAGCTGACCTTTCTGGGGTACTGACTAAGCAGTGGTGTACTGAGCGTACTCTGCCCTGACAAGAGGCCTCTCACTTAGGGTCTCATTATCCCCCTTTCACAGATGATGACAGTGACATTCAGATGAGTGAATCAGGCATGCTGGGTGCCAGTACAGGATTCAAACTCAGGTCTGCCTGACTCTACAGCCTGTCCTTCTAAACACTATGTTGCGTCATATAATTCATGGGCTGGCACTGCAGCACTACAGAAAAAACAAAGAGGCTAACATACACAGCAAAATGCAGGCGTCTGCATGCAACACTCACACCCAACCACACATCTACGTATATCTGAACACATCTCATAAACATCCTTTTCTGGAATACAAGGGAAATATTTTTCTCCATCATAAACAACTGGGGGAAAAATGGTTGGACAATAAATAATCCTGTGTCCTGGAGAATCACAAACATCAGAGACAAATAAGTAAGTAGCAACTGTTTTCTCAAACAAGGCATGCACAGTGGCCTCCAAATGCTCAGGTACCTGGTTTTTCAAAGGCCCAAGGAAGCCTAAGTTTTCTGCCATCCGCTGAGCTTGGCTGTCCTTTATCCCTTCGATAATGTCAATTTGTTCCTAGTAAAAATGAATAAAATAAGGAAAATTCAAGACAGGCAAATGAAAAGATTCACAACCAGGAAAGAAAATGCTCAGTATTTATTTGCAAATGAGTAATTCAAGTGTGGCATCTTTCCAGAGATCTCCAAGCAGGGCTACTGCAGCTGCCTATAGGGTATGTTTTAATTAGCAGACCATCTAAAACACAGCCTTTCCAAAAACCATATAATTCTTCAGGGTGGCATGCTGACAAGACAATCGGATGCCAGTTTTCACTTTTAATTACTATACAGATGGCAGTGACGAACATTTAGTCAGTTAATTTTTATGACATCTTTTGGAAGGCTTCCAGAGTTAGGTTTTCCTGCCTAATATTGCTGTTAAGTTTAGAGCTTGTCATATGTAGGTTAAATATTACCATATGATTTAAACACTCTATTGATGATGATAATTATTAATAATACCTGAGCTCTACAAAGAGCCATTCTCTCCAAGATACTAAGCGCTATTCATATATATTATTTCATGTGTTCTCTTCACAAATGGAATGGCTTGTTTAAATCACAGCAATTTTGAAAATGCCCAGGTATTATTGGTAAGCCACCATGTAAAGTCCCAATTTAACTTCCAAGGTAGCTAACCTAAAAGAAGTAATGTCGGTGAAAATATTCTAAAACCAATCACCCAAAGTACCTGATTTAAACAAAGAGGTTTAAGAAATAAAATTCTTGTTTTTTGATATTTTTTTTAATATTTTATTTCTGAGAGAGAAAGAGAGAGAGAGAGGGAGAGGGAGAGAGAGAGAGAGAGAGAGAGACAGCATGAACAGGGGAGGGTCAGAGAGAGAGGGAGATACAGAATCTGAAACAGGCTACAGGCTCTGAGCTAGTGGTCAGCACAGAACCCAACATGGGCTTGAACCCACGAACCATGAGATCATGACCTGAGTCAAAGTCAGATACTTAACCGACTGAGCTGCCCAGGTGCCCCTAAATTCTTGCTTTTTGAAAGGAAACAAAATCATGTTCTAAAAGAAATAATAAATCTTTCTGCTAAAAATTTCTAACGTGATTTTTTTTTGGACACTCAGATTCCAGAACTAAAAACCAGAATTACAGTTCTAACGACCATAGAGTTTTCTTCTCACAGCTAAGGTAGGTTGAAAAGTACTCTGTGCACACCATCTCATTATTTCTCACAGTTCTATGGGATGGAAATCCCTGAAGTGATTCAAAACAATGAGACTTGGAAACACTGAGATGCTTGCTGGTGAGTTAGGATTTGACTTCAGCCAGATCTGTGACCAGATACTAAGGGCAAGCTTTAAAGGAGTGAAGCACACTGATGGATTCAGGACCTCTGAAGGATTCTAGTTTACATAAGCTGTGAAGAGATATCAAGGAAGTCTCCAGCTCACACCTGGTCTCCCAGGAGAGGATTTCTGGATCGTGCACACTGTGCAGTAGGGTAGAGTTAACCAAGGGGAAATGGAAATATCAGTCCGCTCCCATTGGTTAATTCTTGAGGCAGGGTGGATGGAAGAAATGGGAAAGGAAGAAAAGGCAGGAAAGAGGAATAAAGGGAGGGAGGGTAAAAGCAAAGAAAAAGACCTCAGATAGGGAAAACCTTGGTTCTACCCAACCTCAACTTAGTGCTCAGTAAGAAAAAGGACTCAAGGTCTTCATGTCTTAAATTCCAGAAACGAATATGCTGCTACCAGCCTCAGACTGCACATTAAATCTTTAACAGCATGTGCAACAATAGTCAATGAACAAAGCATAGCCAGGAATATAAACATACCTTAAAAATAAGCTCTGGATTTGAAGCTGCCACCTCTTCGATGTCAACACCCCCCTGAGGGCTGCCCACCAGCACGGGGCCGTTGCAGGACCGGTCCATCAGAATGGCCAAGTAGGTTTCTCTGGAAATGTCCAAGGCTTCAGCAACCATCACCTACCACGATAGGCAGAAAGTCAAATTAATTCAGCATCGAGCTCATTCCCACTTGGAAATCTATATAAACTTGCTACACAAATCAAATACCTTCATTCAGAGCACTTTAAACCCAGCGAGTTAGCTTCCAGAGATTTGAGAGTTCTGCTCTCATGGTACAGAAAGCCCATTTTCACCTTCCTAATTGATCCTGCTAACTTGCTCAAGTGACAGGTATTTGGTTTGCCTCAAGGAACTTTCCTACTTTAATCTTTTCTTTTTTTCTCTCTCTCTTCTTGGAGAAACCCTGACACTTAAGAAAAACTCCTGGGAAGTAGTTGTTATTGTAATTTGAGACATTAACAGTACATACATATTACCACAGTGATTTTTCTCAGATTGCACTGGTGAAAAACCAAGCTTGCTGCCAAAGAAAGAATTCTTTTTACCGTACATCTGATCCTTTACATGTTTATATACCTCTATCTCGTGGATCAACTGTATTGCTAATTCAATTTATACTTCCTTTTAAATTACAAATATATTACTCACGTGTTCAAAAATAATGCAAAAGGGACTAGACATATATAAATGAGACACTGAAAGCAGCCCCCAACTGCACATATACAAGTCCTCGGGCCTTAGCAGTTGGGGTGATCAGGAGCCCATATGAAACCTTTGTGATCACCAGAAAAAGTTAGCACCTTTGGGAGGATACATCCCGTGCATGCAAGGACTGTGTCTGGGCAAGAGGCACATGGGATGGAAGGGTTTCACGCTGCGCTCATGGCCTTGGCTGGCTGTCTTGCTCAGCACACAACACAACTGTGTGTGGCAGGCCTACCAGGAAAAATCGCTGCCGACGTCGCCCCTCCCTACACATCTACAAGCATCACAGTAGTGGAACCGTCCTGTGCATGGAAGCATATTATACACGCTTCAATGCTTTTCTTTCTTCTGGTTTTTAACATTAACACTACAACTTGGAAATCTTTCCAATGCCCTCTCTCTTCAGTGTGACTAGATGGTACTTATATGTCAGTATTTATTTAACCATGTCCCTAATGACAAGACATTTACGTGGACTTCAATTTTTCTCAAATGCTACCTGAGTGCTTATTTTTGTGCGTATGTCTTCACTCATTTGTTTTCGTATCCCTATAGATAAGGTACCTAGAAATAAGATGGCTAGGCTTTAGACTCTTCATATTTAAGATGTTGACAAGTACTATCAAACTGCCTTAGAGAGAGAGGCTGTACCAAGTGGCAATCCAAACAAAAATGGTAAAAGATGTCTTGGATGATTAAAAAAAAGAAAAGAAAAGAAAAGAATATTCATAATCAGTACTGGCAGTGAAAATAAGGATAGCACTTATATTACTTTTCCTAAAAGTCATTCAGTAATAGGTTTCACAAAAGAAAGTCATAGATTAAACAGCACTTCTTGTTAACTACCCAGATGCCAAAAAAAAAAAAAAAAACCCACCAATTTTTAAGTCACATGAAATGGCATAAACATACGATGACTTAAAATGCTATAAAGTAATGAATTCAGAATTTCTTCTTTTCAAACACTTATGGGATTTATCACCAGTTAAAAACAAAATACCTTATAATAGGCATAATACTGACTCTTTTATCATAAATGGTAACTTGTGACTATGTAGGAAATAGTTCTTGGCACATGGTGTTAGGATTTTCATAGAAGCATTCTGTTTTCAAGTTGACTTTCTAATAAGAGCTAGTCTAGAGAACAAGATTTAATGATTTTCAGTAGTTATTCTGAGAAGCAACACATTATAACTTTTTAGGATAAGTGTCATTCAAGAGTCCTATTCTTAATCCTCTAAAATGTTGACAGATGTGATGTGCGTTCCATCAAATTTCTATTTGTGAAGACCAGCTGCTGTCTGAACTGACTCCTTCTTGGTGGAAATAATATATCACTCTTTAAGAAAACATTCCCAGGAAAATGATCATCATCAAGGGATAATTCAGGATACTTTATATCAAGACCACATTTTTTACATCAACCATGCCCTCCCTATGGCCCACAATACCAGAATATTTGAGGTACTGTTACAGAGAGAGTCTGAATGAATTCCATGAACACTCTCATCCCACCAGGAACTCGATACATTTCAGAAATATGACTTCATCTGTGACTGACAAAAACAATGTCATCAGCACAGCCTTTTTTGCAGAGTCTTCCAGGAGAGAAAGCTTTTTCACTTACTTTACCCTACTGGACCACGAACCTAGTTGGTTTATTTGTTTTTGCTTTTGTTTTTAATATCGTGCTGTTGAAACTGCAGATGAGTACCAGTGCTCAAACTATTTTAACAGGACCATGATTAGATAAGCTTAAAAATATACGCAGTATCTGAATTTCTCTCGCTGTAGAGCAGTAAGCGTTGCTGGTACTGAATCGTGAAGAACATGAGGAGGAGCATGGTCTCACCTGCCCTATTATTATTCTAGGGAACACACCTGAAATGCATTGGTACAGACTAGAGAAAAAAATATCCAATGTGTATAAATGTATATATGTGTGTTTAAACAGCTTCTCAATTAACCTTAGAAACAAAAATTCTGTAAGGGGTGGGGCTTCTACTGATATCTAAGATTTCATAAGTAAAAAAAAAAAGTGCATGTTCCTTAAAATATAACGTTATTATTAGAGAAATGTGGTAACATACATTATACATAGAAGAAGGACAAAAACAATATATGACAATATTTGAAGGTGGTGGGAATCCAAGGAACTTTTACTTTCTAATTTCTATATTTCTGTACTACTGGAATTTTTTTATGTGTGTAAATCACTTTTACAATCAGGGGGAAATAAAAACACTACTTAAAAGTAAATCATTCTAGATGTTTCCTAGCAATGACTCAATGTACAGGAATGCACTTATCTTTAGTCTTTCAGAAACCTATCTACAAACTAATTTTATGCACTCCCAGACAGTACAAATCTGCTTCAGATATTTTTATATGCTTTTAAGAAGTATCACAAACTCTAATCTAAAAACAAATATATCCATATAAAATAACAATTCCTACAAACAAAAACACTTACTTATCATGTCCTCTGTAGACAAATTTTGAAGAAGTTAACAAAGACAAAGGCTCATAATCAGATTTGAAAAGCAAAAAAATAGTACTGTTTTGGGCCAAACAAAAATCAAAACAAAACACTTTTGAGTTTTAAATAGTTCTTACACGTGACAAGTGGTAGGAAAGGGAAAAGAGCAAAACCAGTTCTGTCAGTGTTCTTTCTCACCATTTATAAAAGCTTTACGTTCTCAGAATGAAGGAGCTAATGACCACCAGTATTTCCACCTCCCTCTTCAGGACCAAGATAGACCCTGTCATGGTAAGCTAAGTAAACTGATCGGCGATTTTTTTTTTATCATGTTAACAATTTTCCACACAACTCACCCTGAAAATTAGAAACAGAATGTACTGCCTCAGGTTCTCTGAGCATAACACACTGGCAGAAACTGAGTATATTTTTCATCTTCTCTAATTTGCTCCCCAATATGCTGGGCTCCCCGTTCACTGTTATGACAGGGCCTTCTAATCATCTATGCCTCCCAGGGCTGGGGTGTGACCTTACCGTCACACAGAGGCCAAAACTCAGAAGGGTCCCTCTCTTGGTCTCTTGGTGTAATATTGTTGTAATTGACTTGAAATGTGAACACAGGTCCCTGCATTTGTTTTTACACTGGGTCCTGCAAATCAGGTAGCTAGTTTGGGCACCTATATTGATCAGGAGGGTACATCAAAGGTGAACAGACTGACAGGAGCAGAGTTATGTTCTGGCCTCGGCTCCACCGCCCACAATTTTATGACTGAGGCAGGCTCTAAGTTCTGCGCGCGCGCGTGTGTGTGTGTGTGTGTGTGTGTGATGTGTACCCTATATATACTTCTATACTTCAGAACCCCAATGGACCACTAATACTCCATACTTCCAGGGATAAAATGGCTTTCAATGATATTAATATCAAAGTAAGGTATAGGGATGCTTAGAAAAACAACATCACAGGTAACTTTGACACATGATGAGGATGGGGCTGTAGAGCAGCAGAGAAGGTCCTGCACTGAGTAGGAAGAGCTATCTCATGAAGCCCTTTCCAGCTTTAAACACAATGTTCTGAAAGGCAAAGCAGTTGTTTTGATCATTCACCCACGCCCACTTTTACTAAGTGCTGATCATAATAAACGCTAATACTATCACAGAACCCTTTTTATGTCTCCTCAAAGTCATACCTCAACCTAAACAGATTATATGAAGTTTAAACAACAAAATGGCAAATCGCCAAAGTGCATTGCTTCATCAGATTGTCAAAACTGAAATGTGATTTTTTCTTCTTCTTTCTAACACATATACAGAAAATGACCAAAAGCATTCATATTACCTTGTTAACTTTCACACCTTCTTTTGGAGTTTGTTTTGTTGCTAGATTATAGCCAATCATCTGTTTAGCCAGCTGTCCCACAACTTGAGGGCTAGGAGAGAGGGAAAAGGGGGGAAAAAAAACCAACACATTGTCTATGCTGAAAATTCTTTTAAAGCGGAGTCCATGTCATGTCCTCGTGTCCACACTATACCGGGACTGGCTCCACCCTCACAGAGTCCACAGGGCTTTCTGTTAATATACTAGGTGCCTAGCAAGGTACCAGAGGCTCAACGATAGCAATATATATGAGTAAAGGAAGGAAGGAAAGAAAGGGAAGGAGGGGAGGGGAGGAGAGGGGGAGGGAGATTCTTGCTTCCCTCTGCTATCCCCTCTCCCCAAAATAAGTTACATTCATAGCAGAAAGACAATACTGAAATGCATAACAGATTTAGGTAAGAGTTGAATAACAAAAACTTGACTTGGATAATGTGAAAAGTATTGGCCAATGAGGGCATAAAGTATGATTCAAAGTACATAATGAAAAGGCAGGTGACAGAAGAGGGGCACAGGGGCAGGGTTGCGGGACACGGGAGACAGGCCATGAAATGAGAAGACTCGGACTATCAGACAGGAGGGACAACTGAAGCCACCCGTAATGAGGAGCCACTTGCAGACTCGGTAAAGGGAAGTGGCGATATGGTGGCAGCATTTAATGTGTGTTATCATTTTCAACATTTATGATGGATCACTGGTTGTCTAGGGCAGAAGCAGTGTTAGGTTTTTCACTAACTAGTGAGGAAAAACTCCTTTCGTGGGAGAAGGAAAACCGGAGCACTGCCAGAGCCCTCCTCTACCTGTAATTCATTTCCTCTACGTGCTACCTTCTGCTCCCAACCCATTCTAACCATCTTTCTCAATGCTCCCATCAATCCTGAGTTAGATCTTCCATAAACACTTCGCCCAAAGACACCAAATTAACACCTCCAGACTTACTCTTTTGTTAAATGAACGCCTCCTTTCAAACCGCTACTGAAGACACCTTTTCCTCTTCCTCCAGCTAAGATCTGGGCTTTTAAAACAATTTCTTTTGCATCTGAAAAAACAAAATCCAGAGTAGGTAGTGGATCTTTGTTTGTTTGTCTGTTTGTTTGTTTTTGAGCAAAAAGGAACGTGGAAATGCATATCATTTCCAAAAGTGGTAAGAGCTCTCTTAAACCAACTGTGAAAATAAAGGCATAAAGAACTTCATGAAAAATAACATCAATGCACTTAAATACAAAGTCTTTATCAGGGGCATTAAAATATTTCCTACTAGTTTAATCTAATACTCAACCATCCCAAGAGAAAGCAAGGCATGTGTTCCCTTGCTCTTTTGAGTGTCAGAAGATGCTAAATAAATCCAGGCTGGAGGTATTAATTTTACTGTGTAATGACACTCCCATGTGGCAGAGGCACCAATCTGCCAGTCAGAAGAACTAACTACCTGTCAGCCAGCTGAGATGTCAAAGGGAAGACTGGATTACATAGGGGAAAGGTTTAAGACAAGATGCAAAGGGAGCAGTTAATAACTGTATTCTTGGAAACCACCAGATTTCTGAGAGTTGTTCTATATATTGATGGGACTGGATAAGGGAGGAAGAAATGGATTGAAACTGAAAGCAAGCAGTATTTCTGAAATGGTGGCAGGGTAACAAAACATCCTAAAGGAAGGTGGCTGTTGAATTTTCGTTTCTTGACACACTCAAGAAACGGGGATGCTGCCTGTTTTTGACCTTTGAGACCGGAGTCATAAACTCAAATATCTTCTTCACGGGCCTGGCTTAAAAGCTGAATGAGTGAAGCAGTCCAGTGAGAGAAATGAGGCCTTGAGCAAAGAGGGACACTGGCATCCCCACCCATAAAAAGAAAAACAAAAAAACAAAAAAAACAGACAGCTCTCAAGTCAAACATGTTTCATAAAGCAAATAGTACACATCTTCAGCAACAGCTTGGCACCTCTGTTTGTCATTGATCTTTGTCTAACATCAGAAAACTAAATCAATCTTCCTATAAGGTTCTTCTGGTTTTGCACACCAGGGTTACAATCTGCAGACTGGGTTTCAATCAGGCCTCTGTGCCTCATCCAGCTGATGGCACCTGACAAGTTACTTAATGTCTCTGAGACTCCATTTACCCAACTGTGAAAAAATGATGAGGATCGTTTTAAGAATTAAATAATACATGTAAATACTTTATCACAAGAACCTGAAAAGTCATATAATTAATGAAAGACTACTGCCATGATCAATTAGTTCATTTTAATACGTTTCTATCTTATAAAGAATTAAAAGGATTATTTCCACTCAGGCAGATGGTGCAAATAATAATAATAATAATAATAATAATAATAATAATAATGATAATAATGTTTGCTGGTGTCTGCCCCCATTCATGGAAGGTGAGGGTTCCACAAGTGTCAGCTATTTCTGCTATTTCTATTATTGTTCTTATTACTCAAGGCAAGCAGGCAAAGGATTGAAGACAAGGAGCCACAGAGGGTTTTTTCATGAAGGCAACAAGGAGCTACAAGATTTGACATTATGACAGCACTGGGTAAGACAGTCACTCTAGCTGATGTAGTTAGATTATGAAGGTTCTTTGTCTTAATTCATTGGTCTTCCCTTCCCCTAAATGTGCTTAACACTCGGAAAACCGGCGTTCACCTTCTCCCGGAAGCAAGCAGATCTCCTTCTCTCCTGCCCTCAATGTCCTCCTCCACCTGTGCTGCCCTAGATATGAACCACCGTTAACATCAGTCAAACCCATGTCTTATGATAAACTGGCTCACATCAATCTGAGTAAAGAGCAAGGCAGGATGACAACTCATTATCAGAAACTCACCAGGAAAGAAACCAAGTAGAACGAATGTATTTCATATTTCAGCTACTGCGCCTAAGAACATCAGTAAGAGTAGGGACTCTGGAGTTAAACAGACCTAGTATCTCTAACTCTGCCTATCACTTTCTTTTTAGACAGGAGGAGACCGAAGCTCAGAAAGGTAAAAGTGATATGCCTGTCAGTAAAATGGTTATAATAATCTATAGTATTAGGATGATGTGAAGCATAAATGAAATATACTAAGTAAAGTGCTTATCTCAATGCTTGGCACATTAAAAAGAAGTCAAGATATGAAAACTATCATCACTAATTATTTTCAGCAATTAACAAAAAAAATAAAGGTATATAGGCAGACATTTCCTGTTTATCTTTTGGAGCCATCAAGTAGAAAAAATACTGTCTACACAAATTTTTAATTGTGATCACTTCAAATTCTTTAAAAAGGATACCCAGCATTCCATTGCCAGTATCAATTTTCACATGCTTGTCACCCAAAAGAAAGAGATGCTTTTCTCTAGGAGATCTCCAGCAGCAATACTTGAAAGCCAGACAGAATACCTAATTGGGCATTGTTAATTGGCTCTAGATAGGCTTAATTAAATCAGCCTTAGGCATAAACCATCAAGACAAAGGAACAGTTGTAGCTTCAGTGAAGTGCTGTCAATTACTTGCGTCACCATTTGACCACATGTCAAAGGATTCCATGCCTCCACACTGATAGACCAAACCACCATTTTGGGGACTATGAAGTCATACTGGGACAAATGGCAAAAGGCAAAGGAAAAGACTGTATCCCATCTAGGTTTATCTCCTGCAACTGAAACCCCAGGTTAAAAATAAGTTCACTAAAATCATCTCCTCTTATTAGATCTAAAATGCTAAATCAGTAATAGTATGTCAATAGCCTAAAAGAAAGCAAGTTTGTCTCATCTTGACTGAAACTCACTTGAAGTAATTTAATTCAGTTATTTACTCAAAGAGTAGAAAATTAAACAGTCAAAACCTACTAAACAGTATCTATTCTTTTCATTCAGTATTAACCAGGCTGATTCATACAGTCACTATTTCCATTCTATTTAAAATAAATCTGATTTCTCTAAATACACAAATTTCTGGCTTGCTTTTTGGTTTTCACATTCCCTCCCTACTCCCAAGCAAAATTACAGAAGAATATCCCAGACAGGAAATACAATTTTTGTCTTCCATAAGATGATTTAACCATACTTTAGGATAACAAGCTAAAAAAAAGATGGAGGAGAGAAATAACATCTACTCTAATAGATTTTGCATGGAAGTATACTACACTTCTATACTGATAACCATATTACTAGACTCCAAGGTAGAAAAACCCAGGTACGTATAACTCCAAATTCCTTGTCCTTAACTACTACTCTTATATGCAGCAGCCTAAATGTGCCATGCATTCACTTTATTTTGTTCCTTTTCTGGTGAGTTTCTGATAATGAACAATGCTCACGAGTAGAATTCCACTTGGTTAGATGGGAACTAGTTTACTATGATTTATATACATTTTAGGAAAAAAAACACTGTGACATATTTGACAAACTTAGAAATACATAAGATTCCTCGAGAAAGTTGGGATAGAAGGAACCTACTTAAACATCATCAAAGCCATCTATGAGGAGCCATAAGCTAACATCATCCTCAACGAGGAAAAACTGAGAACTTTCCCCCGGAGATCAGGAACACGACAGGGATGCCCACTCTCACCACTGTTGTTTAACATAGTGCTGGAAGTCCTAGCATCAGCCATCAGACACCAAAAGGAAATCAAAGGCATCAGAATTGGCAAAGAGGAAGTCAAACTTTCACTCTTCGCAGATGACATGATACTCTACATAGAAAACCCGACAGACTCCACCAGAAGCCTACTAGAACTGATCCAAGAATTCAGCCAAGTTGCAGGGTACAAAATCAACGTACAGAAATCGGTTACATTTTTATACACCAACAATGAAGTAACAGAAACAGAAATCAAGAAACTGATCCCATTCACAATTACACAAAAAAACATAAAATACCTTGGAATAAACCTAAACAAGGATACAAGAGATCTGTATGATGAAAACTATAGAAAACTTATGAAGGAAATTGAAGAAGACACAAAGAAATGGAAAAACATTCCATGCTCATGGATAGGAAGAATAAATATAGTTAAGATGTCATTACTACCTAAAGCACTCTACACATTCAATGCAATTCCAATCAAAATTGCACCAGCATACTTCTCAAAACTAGAACAAACTATCCAAAAATTTGTATGGAACCACAAAAGACCCCGAATAGCCAAAGTAATCCTGAAAAATAAAACCAAAACGGAGGGATCACCATCCCAGACTTTAGCCTCTACTACAAAGCTGTCATCATCAAGACAGTATGGTATTGGCACAAAAACAGACACATAGACCCATGGAACAGAATTGAGAACTCAGAAGTGGACCCAAAAGTATACAGCCAACTAATCTTTGACAAAGCAGGAAAGAATATCCGATGGAAAAAAGACAGCCTTTTTAACAAATGGTGTTGGGAGAACTGGACAGCAACATGCAGAAGAATGAAACTAGATCATTTTCTCACACCATGCACAAAAATAAACTCAAAATGGATAAAGAACCTGAACGTGAGACAGGAAATTATCAACACCCTAGAGGAGAAAGCAGGAAACAACCTCCTTGACCTCCACCGCAGCAACTTCTTACTTGACACATCCCCAAAAGCAAGGGAATTAAGAGCAAAAATAAACTGTTGGGACCTCAAGATTAAAAGCTTCTGCACAGCCAAGGAAACAACCCAGAAAATTAATAGGCAACCAACGGAATGGGAAAAGATAATTGCAAATGACATATCAGATAAAGGGTTAATATCCAGAATCTATAAGGAACTCACCAAACTATATGCCCGAAAAACAAACAACCCAGTGAAGAAATGGGCAGAAGATATGAACAGACACTTCTCCAAAGAGGACATCCAGAATGCCAACAGACACATGAAACGATGCTCAGCATCCCTCCTCATCAGGGAAATACAAATCAAAACCACACTGAGATACCACCTCACGCTAGTCCGAGTGGCTAAAATGAGCAAATCAGAGAACTCTAGATGCTGGCCAGGATGTGGAGAAACGGGCACCCTCCTACACTGTTGGTGGGAATGTACAGCCCCTCTGGAAAACAGTGTGGAGGTTCCTAAGGAAACTAACAATAGAACTCCCCTGGGACCCAGCAATAGCACTGCTAGGAATTTACCCAAGGGATACAGAAATGCTGAGGCATAGGAGCACATGTACCCCAATGCTCATAGCAGCACTCTCCACAATAACTAAAACCTGGAAAGAGCCTAAGTGTCCATCAACAGATGAATGGATCAAGAAGATGTGGTTTATCTATACCATGGAATACTACATGGCAATGAGAAACAATGAAATCTGGCCATGTGGAGCAACATGGATGGACCTTGAGGGTGTGATGCTGAGCGAAATAAGTCAGGCAGAGAAGGACAAATATCATATGTGTGCACATATAGGAGGATTAGGAGGAACTTAAGAGAGGACCAAAGGGGAGAAGAAGGGCAGAAATGGTGGGGGAAAGGGAGAGAGGCAAACCATGAGAGACTCTTGAATGCTGGCAAAAACTGAGGACTGATGGATGTGGGGGGGAGGAGGGATGGGCATGGAGGAGGACACTTGTAGGGATGAGCACTGAGTGTTATGTGGAAACTAATTTGACAATAAACTATTTGTAAAAAAAAAAAAAATACATAAGATTCTCAACTACCATATCCCACCCCCCCAAAAAAACCCACACCATGGCTTGTTTGACTCTATTAGCCACATTAAAATAATACATTCTTAAATATTTTCCTCTCATTTCTTACTACAGGTTTCATTCTAATTACAATAACAAAGTTTTACACCAATTTTTATAGTCCTATGTTGGAAAACAAACATACTTAGAAGCATTATTAAATAAAAACGGAAAAAAATTAAATTCATTAAGGAAAGCATAACCTAAGGAGAATAAATAAGAAATGTTTTTAACTAGACAAGCTTTGTAAAACTGGTTCACTGCACTTTTTAGAGACAGTATTCTGAAAATATATTTATCCAAAATCGTGCTTATAAGAAACAGTTCAGAACCATGCTGCAAAAGGACCTAGTAAATGTCTGAAAATGTTTACCAGTAATATCAGTAAGAATGGTATTTTCAGCTACCTATTTAAAACAGTTTAGTGAATTCAACATTGCTCTCTTCAAACTTATAAGAGCTTCTAGTTCATGTGGGTGGCTCAGGCAGCTGAGTGTCTGTCCACTACTGATTTTGGCTCAGGACATGATTTCATGGAGTTTTTGAGTTGGAGCTCGGAGCTCAGGCCTGGGGCTCTGCCCTGACAGGGTGGAGCCTGCTTAGGATTCTCTGTCTCCCTCTCTGCACCCCTCCCACACTCTTTCACAAAAATTCATAAATAACATTTGAAAAATGTATAGTAGCTTCCTAAATGCAAATGCAGCACTGTACACCTGCAAACTACTAAGGTAACCATCTATTTCAAGTCAGTAACATTGGCTTTGTTGGGGGAACTATGATTTCCATGGTTCACTGACTGGAGTAAAATTGGAATATCCAGTTTTCAGCACAATTGCATGGCATAATTTCCAGCACAGCATGGTGATCACCTTTCATGAGGTTTGATAGGATTCTTAATTGAGAAAGTTACAATGTATTTCAAATTGACCTATTACTGGAAGGCAAGAAGGAGGAGGAGGGTAATTCATGAAAAGAGCTAAAAGATACTACAGAAAGAGGAACCTTTATAAAGGATATACAATTATAGGGTAATAAGTGCCTAAGTGCCAATTTCCCAAAGAAAATGAGTTAACTTCTGTGACTTCATTATGACCCCAGAACCCAGACCTAAAACTGGAGAGTTACCTATATTCAATTATAGTAATAGCTGCTGTAGATGGAGTCCTATTGCCTCAAGTTGTAATTAGGTCACTGGGAATGAGACAATATTGCAATGACTCTTTCCATATGCCCAATGTCATCTCTGAAACTAAAATAATTATTTCAACTTTCAACATGTCTCATGTGGGCTCACCCAGTATTGGAACGGAGAATTTCAAACATGAAAGATGTGAGAATAAACTATTTCATCACTGGTTGCATCCCTTGACTGAATTAGGATTAGATACCTGACACCCCACCAGACTGCTCCCCATGAAGATTCAAACCCCACACACCCGAAATAGTCACTGTTACAGTAAAAGATGGAAGCAGGGCCATCTCTAGGATAAGGGCTTTATGATACAAATTAGCAAGGTATTCAAGGAGACACTATTTTACATTAAGAAATCCTTTACTGATAAGACTTTTATGTAAATTCTAAATATTAAAGTTCTTATGAAACACACTAGTCCATTAATTTCACTTAATCCAAAGTACTTCCTTCATCTGGATAGTGTAGGGGCATGATACTGCCATTTGGAACAGACTGTTGATTATAAAGGAGATAATATCAGCATAAGACAACACACTGCTGCTTTCAAGTGAATAATTTTAATTTTAGTTCCCATACAAATTCTAAAGTTTGATACAAATCATTGTATTTTCATATTGCCAAACTTAAAAAAAATACTGTATATTTATTACATTACAGTTCTCATTAAAATCTCTAATGATAAACTAATCTACTCTTCTGATCTTGTCACTGATGTTATTAATTATTTTCATAACCATTAATATGGACTTTGTTGGTGATAATTTTTTACTTATTTATTTCTGACAGAGAGAGAGAGAGAAAGAGAAACAGTGTGAGCAGGGGAGGGTCAAAGAGAGAGGGAGACACAGAATCTGAAATAGGTTCTAGGCTCTGAGCTGGCTGTCAGCACAGGAGCCCAAAATGGGGCTCGAACCCATGAACTGTGAGATCATGACCTGAGCAGAAGTGGGATGCTTAACTGACTGAGTTACCCAGGCGCCCTGGCGATAAAATTTTTAAAACTAGATAAAAATTACTTCAGAAAGGCTCGATTCAGTTGTGATATCTTGCTATTTCTATAGTTTAAGACGAATAAAACAATCTTACATTTTGCCTATTAAATTAAAAGATATATTTCTGTAAGAAACCTTTAAGGCAGAACCTCCTAACAATGATGGCAAAAAGACCCATATGATCTTATTTCAACACCTGTGTTAATAAAATTGCAACCAGAGGACATGAAACTGATCTTCTGCAAAGGAAGCCACCTGAAAAATAATGACAATTTTTCAGGAAAAAACAAACAAACAGTATCTTAAGAAGAAGAAATTTCCAGATGAAATCTATACTGTGTTCTATACAGATTACAGACAGATTTATGATATACATTGATAATGAAGATTTCTGTGTAACATCTGTAACTTCAGCAGACCCTGGAGACAGCCATGGAAGATGAAAAGCATTTATGAACCTCAACAGCATTTCTACAGTATTCTGTGGTGTACTTGAAGCAAAAGAAGGAAAAAGGAAAACTAGCTATCAGAAATCGTTTTCAGGGCAGCTGACTGGCTCAGGCTGTAGAACACACAACTCTTGGAGTCATGAGTCTAAGCCCCATGTTGGGTGTAGAGATTACTTAAAATAAAATCAAATTAAAAAAAAAGAAATCATCTTCTCTCTGATTTTCAAAGAAAAGACATGTTCAGTCAGGGTTCAATTAGGGAAGCAGAATGACCGTAGGTTGTGAATAAGGGATTTATTAAAGGAACGAAAGCTGACAAAATTGGGGGAGATGCTGTGAAAGGAAAGATCTGAAAGTGAGGGCTAGAAGATCACAGGGGTCACCAGTGAGAGAAAGCACACCCAGGAGCTGTGGGGTGGGTACAGGACTCATGACGGGTCTGGGTCAATCAGCAGGGTGAGAGGATGGGAAAATAGCTGGACATGGAGCAGAGAAGCGCAAGGATGAGCGGGACCCCGTTGCCAGCATCTCTAGATCTGTCCATCTGTACATCACAGCGTAACGGCTGCATTCCAAATTCTGTGCAAACTCCCCATTTAGCCAACTCTAACCTGAAATTATACACAGAAAGGGATTCTTGGAAATGTAGTTCTAGCTTAACCAAGCCAACACAGTAATAATTACCACAGATGGTAGTAACAAGTGTCTGAGTCCCCAAGTGTAGCAAGTACAGAATTAACACCTCTAAACCTTGAGAACGCATCCTGGGCTAGGGGCCCCCTCCTGCAGCAGCACACACCTGGAAGCTACCTTTGAACACAGATAAAAAAACAGACCTCTTGTGGATCTTTAACCAGTGATGAACAAGGGGAGGGGAAAAAATGGTAATACCCAGAAATGATATAAATATAAACTGATATAACAGAATGAAGATTTGACTTTCAGAATCAACAGGAAGGACTACGAAATTTAAAGTGTAATATTTACATTGCCCAGCCGCACCTGTATTTAAAGGTGTTTCTTTCTCTTTCACAGAAATATTACTAGTATTCTAAGATCTACCACTTTCTTGATTGGAAATGTCTTTTCTCTATTTTGTCTGGGCACATGGATTTCTCTAGATAGCCCTCCACTTGGTGAGAGGCACCATGTGCTGTTGTCTGGACTCTGCTCTGCTGTCTACTGTCATTCTGCCCATAGTCACACCACAGCCTGTTTCCTCTAGGTTTCTCCCCCACCACAATCAAGGAGGATCTTTCAGCTTCCCATGAGTGCTCAAGGAGAGCAGATGAGCCCCTAGTGACACAGCTTGTCCCTTGGCAAGGAAGTCTCCATCTCTGATGCACACTCTCTTGAGGGGAGAATGGTGCAGTCAGGCACTGCCACACCCTAAACCTGTGATGTCTGAGCCTTCAAGGATGCCTGGCCACCTCCTTTCCTCACAAAGATCATCTCACAGAGCACCTCTGCTCTGTAACAAGCTCCGCTCCTGAGAGACTCGTTCTCTACACAGGCCTACTATATCTAATTTCCCAATTGGGGAGTGCACTCAAAATCCTTCTCAGACCTCTGAGCCCATTGCAAATCACTGAGTACCTGTTCCATGCTCCTGAAAAAGTCACGATGGTTAAGAAGCACCTGGGATGTTCTCAGTTAGGAGGTCCACCTACCCAGGATTCATAGAAAACATGTTGGTAGAGTAATCCCACTTCTGTGAAAATCAACTACAGAAATAAGGATTTTTCACTGCAGTGTACTTAGAATGGTGAAACATTTGAAAACAACCAAACTGTGTAACAGTATGTGGACATTAGGGATTAGAAAAGTAAATTTTACATAGCTATATAATGAAATAATACTATACTATAGATCCACTGACAATGACTTAATATATCTTTATGTGTGAACATGAGAATACACCCACATACACTAAATGCTCTAAACAGACCTTAATGATTAATATTTAAAAAAATAAATACTAGGGGCGCCTGGGTGGCTTAGTCAGTTAAGCGTCTGACTTTCGCTTAGGTCATGATCTCACAGTTCGTGGGTTCGAGCCGCCGGGCTCTGTGCTGACTGCCAGCTCAGAGCCTGGAGCCTATTTCAGAGTCTGTGACTCCCTCTCTCTCTGACCCTCCCTGCTCACGCTCTCTCTCTCTCTCTCTCTCTCTCTCTCTCCTAGAAATAAATAAAACATTAAATAAATAAATAAATAAATAAATACTCACATTTGTGACTACTTACATAGTCATAATGAAACCTAAGTGAACAATAAATGAACTGTTAACTGAGATTATCTGAAGGGGCTAGGGAGTGGGATCATGGATGGAGCATTATTACATCTTTTCAGTAATGATTTACATTTCCCCCCCAATTATCACATGTTGTACTAAAAATAAATAAAAAATAAGTGTTTGAAATGTGAGATGACCATAGACAGTTATCCACAATAGCTTGTCTTGAATATTTTGGTGTTCCTCTCTGTATCGGTATGTATACCTTTATCATATGGGGCAGAGATGTCACGTTTGTAGAGGCCTTTAGAACACATCTTCAGAAAACACGGCTCAACATCTAACAACATGACCTCTTAAAGTGTTATGTAAGAAAAATGACAGTGGCAGGAAAAAGTCCTGCCCATTTTAAATAGCTACTGAGCATCTACTCTGTGGGAATTCAAAGATGAAATAAGAAGTCAGGGTCCAGGCCTTTCAGAAACTTAAAACTTCCCGGAGAGAAGAGATACACACACAAATAGTTACTGAAAGATATTAACACTATAATAAATATTAAGAACGGAGTGCGGTGAGCAGGGAAAATGGTGCCAAGTCAAGCGAGGCAGAGAGAACAGAAGAGCCATAAAGGAGGGTTGACAGACGTCACAAGGAAGAGATTTGTTTTCCAGACAAAGGCTGGGAAGAGAAGACCTGAAGGGATCAACAACTGAAAAAGGCTACTTTGCTCTTCTATCTGTATTTACTTGGCTTCTAAGTTATCTATTTAGATTAGAAATCATTATAGCACCACCTCAAATAAACCAGTAAAGCTATGCCAAGATTCAGCACTGCAGATCAGTCACATTTATTATTTCGGATCTTCAGAAAAACCTCTCCATATTAAAGTTTATTTCCCTATATTCAAGAACAGAAAATAAATAGAAAAACACATTTATGGCCTTTGTTAAATTTAGTTATTTTGCCCTAAGTGCTTTTAAGATCTCCCATAATTTTATCAGAGGTCTTAAAAAAAAAAAAAAAGCAGGTAAGCGAACTCTCAAATAGGGATCCTATGAAAGCTCCCAAGGGGTCAGTGAGATTCAAACTAAGCCACTGACAGCAACAGTAATAAAGGATAAAGGATATCCACCTGCAAATAAACACATATTCCAGACTTAAAATTTGCTACAATTCCAAGTGCTAGAGACACAGAATTCTGAACAACGGCTTGGTGATGTTGCCATAAAAAGGAACCCAGAAGGTTTTTATTTTCTATTGTAAAGTGGTAAAGTGGTTTACGACACGCTGGAGTTAAACAGAAGCCAGGAATGACACACCCCAAGAGAGATGGAAGATCTCAGAACCACTTGCCCATGATACACACATCTACTGAGGTCCAGCATAATTTGTTATGTCGCTTTCAAATTGCATTGAGTTTTAAATTGCAGTGCCTTGCTCTTTTATTGCCTGTCCTGATCTGTTCATTGTGCCTGAAATCTAAGTCTACTGCTTGAATGTTAAACACAAAGAAGACTTTAGATTGCATCCTGGAGGGTGAAAGCATGCAATTTCTTATGAACTGGGAAGGTTTTATATTTGGCTGATTTTCCAGGATTGTGAGGGCCTGAGAAATACTTACTTTTTCCTTTTCTCTCTATGACAGCTTTCTTTGGTTTCCTTCCCTTCTTCCTCTATCCTTTTATTCCTTCCTTCCTTCTTCTGTTCCCCTATTCCTTGTAAATACGTCCAAGTTCCTCAAGTGCATGTTCAACTATATCTGAGATAACTGACTTCATTTTGAACAGGTCTGTCCATTCAACAGTTAGAGATCAGCATGGACTTCAAATTCTACCTCCTATCACCTCCTCCTCAGAACCACTCCCAAATAAGGACTTAAAACCTTAAATCCCTGTGAATTGGAGTGCTTGATATATGAACCTATCTTATACCAGACCTCATAGATTACAAAACCTAGATCTATGTTCTTGGATTGCCTTCTTTTCTGATTATTTCTGAAAAACTCAAGCTAGAATAGTCTCTTTGGCTAGGACTTGCTGCATCTTTAAAAACAAATGCCCAGTTTGAGCAAGAATTCATAGGACAGGGAGCCAGGCTAAGTGTTATGAATAGGAAACTAAGGAATTAAAAAGCTGCTATTCATTTACTGCCTGGGGAAAAATAATAAAATTTTTGGAGCTGACTTTGGAATTGCAACACCCACAACAACACAGAAAAATACCCAAGAGCTAGCATCCATATATGATAAAACTCAAACAAAATTCTGGCAGGTTTTAAGTGATTCTCCAATGGTATCAATGTGGCAGAGAAATAGAGTCCTGTTTCATACTTGACCAATGAAGCCGACCAGTATGAGGATACCTTTTGAAATCCCAATCATTCCATGATATCTTTCCTGAAGACTGACATTTCTCCACTGCAGCTGAATGCTAGCATCCAAGTCCACTTCTCCTAACCACTAACAGCTCCTTCTCCTTTCAGAATGTAGCCAATATTTGTTCTATATCCCACACTTACCCTCAACACCATGGTTTTCACTGTTTTCCACCTGACTTTCCAGCAGCACAATATCAGACACCCAGCAGTACAGCACATCCACAGAATTATCTGAAATGTTCTCCTTCCACCCCACTACTGCTGGTGTATTTAGACCCAGCTGCAGCCTTTTCCAGTTCCTGACCCTTTCTCCTGGCCTCCCTGTGCAAGGTTGGAACAAGCTGTCATAATGCATAAACGTGATTCGACTCCAGGAAGGGAGGGAGATCCTGACACCCTAGAAGAATTTCCCAGGACACAGATCCTTAAAGTAAAAACAGGGTAAGCCCCCAAATAGGAGCTGGCCTAGCCTCACCCAAAGGGAGTAATTTTTATGGTGAACTAAATTAACATCGACTCAGAAATGCTACAGCGTCTAGCAGAGCAGATGCCACTTCTTCTCTGAAAGGCCTTCTAATTCAAAGGAGATGCTAGGCCAAGCAGGATCAACTGAGTCAGGGAGGGGTTCTGTCAAACCTAATGAAGCCACTCTCAGTTATGCTAAGTCACATTCCTCACATCTCCTCTTGGGTGGAAGTTTCCACTGAAGAGTGTACACACCATGATGCAGAATGAGATTGCCTCATCCACTGAAAATGCCCAAATGAGAGTGTCAGGCACATAGTGGGCCCTCAGCATATGGTCATTCATTTATAATAATCAGTTCCTTTAATTTGTGAAATCATAACCATATAATTTGTTAGGAGCTTATTATGGAATGAGATTTTTGCTAAATGTACTCATTATCCATATTCAACAAATAACCCAACCGAGGTTTCATTACATGGAGTCACAGAGCTAACAAGAAGCAGTCGAAATTTTTGAACCAGAAAGATAATTCTAGAGACTGTGCCTTAACCCTTTCAAATAGACCCTCATTACTGGGTTTGTCCCCCAACATTTTATTATGATAATTTCCTATCACATAAAAAATTTCAACACCAAGAAGTAAACATCCACATACTCACCACTTGGACTGTTTAATTGCTCACATCTCACTACAATTGCTTTATCACTCATCT
This sequence comes from Proteles cristata cristata, assembly GCA_017311185.1. Lineage (NCBI taxonomy): Eukaryota > Metazoa > Chordata > Mammalia > Carnivora > Hyaenidae > Proteles > Proteles cristata. Next base: position 290,683 of record JAESUZ010003733.1, read on the forward strand.
CTCCATCATCAGGACCCATCTTATTTTTTTCCTGCATTTCAAAGTTGCAGACTTCAGTACAGTTACCCTTAAACTCTTCGGCATGCATATCAATAGCTAAAGTTTGATATTTGTTTATAGTTTGTTTTTGCAGAGAGAGAAAATTTACATGAAGTGAAATGTCCAAATCTGAAGTGTACCATTCAGTAAGTTTGGACAAATGCATATATCTGTATGATCCAAATTCCAATCAAGAAATACATTACTACTTCTGAGAACATACTACAAGAGTGTCTTTAGAACAAAATATCTAAATAGATGTGTACTGACAATGGAGACCTTAAGCTCTTAAGACTTTGCTAACCAAACTTAGATCTTTGCTAACTAAATGTAGTAGAAAACTGAATTCATACACCTCAGCAGAAAGGTCAATGCCTGGCCTATCGTAAATACCCAACAGATCTGCAACTAGTCAAGGCTGCATAAAAAAGGAATCACCACCCCCTACCACCTCCAAATCAGAACCTCGTTCAAAATGTTCCTAATTCAGTGATATGTGAAGTACTGATTTCAAAGGGGATTTCTTTTTAACCAGGAGCATATGTAACTTTTTGAAAACAACTGTATTATTACATGAATTTTTACAACAGTGATGTTTTATAAACTCAGAGAAAACTACCCATAATTTAGCTGCACCGAAGGTGTTCCCTTGCCCCACACACCTGCTGGTATCTTGGTGTGGCTATTCCTGGAGATACTTGCACCTGAAAAGCCAGGATGATGCTTGGAGCCTTGGTATGGTGCTTAAGGGATGGAGTGATGAAAATGACAATCTCTAAGCCAAAGTTTTTCAGTACTGCCAATGTTACTGTCACTTGCCTAAAGCTTAATATCATAGGACTCCAGACTTTTGATAAGCCTGCAGCATATTTGAAAGAAAACCACCAGAAAGTATTTAGAAGATAAAACCCAAAACATATCTGTGCCACAAACTAGAGTACATTGCTCTTTTGAGAACTTTAGAAAATATAGATATAAATGCCTAAAAATCTGAAATGATAAAAAGTCCACATCAATGGAGGTTATCTATACGGGTTAAAGATTCAAATGACTTCTACTTCCTTCTTTATTTTTTAAGTTTATTTACTTACTTTGAGAGAGAGAAAGAGAGAGAGAGAGACAGAGAGAGAGAGAGAAAGCATGGAGCCGATCTTGGGGCTCAAATCCACGAACCTTGAGATCATGACCTGAGCTGAAACCAAGAATCAGATGCTCAACACACTAAGCTATCCAGGCGCCCCCCATCTTACAGTGAGTTCTTACACCATTTATAATCAGAGAAAAACTATTTTCAGATTTTTTTTTAAAAAATGTTTATTTGACCTGGTAAGAAGAGTAAGAGTATTGTTGTTAGGTCAGGCCAGGGTAGGGGAAGAAGCTTGCTGTAACCCAAAATGTAGAACATTAAATATATGTTCATGTGTACATACAACATACATACGGAGGAGAGACTGGGAAAGAAATATACCAAGGTATTAACTCTGACTATTTAGAGGGGAGGACTATAGTTAACTTTTTTTTCTTTCTGACTACAAATCTGCTACAGGGAACATGTAGGGTTTCTATAAATAGGAGAAAATAAAAGCTATTTATTTTATCTTAAATTCAAGTTAGCTAACATATAATGTAGTGTTGGTTTCAGGAGAAGAACCCAGTGATTCATCACTTGCATATAATACCCAGTGCTCAACCCAACAAGGGCCCTCCCTAATGCCCATCATCCATTTAGCCCATCCCCCGCCACTCAACACTCCCTCCAACAACTCTCAAGTTGTTCTCTATAGTCAAGAGTCTCTTAGGGTTCGCCTCTGTTTTTATCTTACTGTAATCATCCTTCCCTTCCCCTATGTTCATCTGTTTTGTTTCTTAAATTCCATATATAATAACAGCTATTTTTATTATGAGCTTATTATGCATTAGATTATACTGGTGCCTGAGATGTACCCAGAACACTGCCATTCAGCTATACTGGCCTAACCACATCACTTCACTTCATGGGAGGACTGAGTCACGTGGGTGAGTGGGGCAAAACACTGCCACTTCTCAATTCTGCAGCTAATGCTCTAGTGCAAAGACAGTCCCAGCATTCCTTGGGCCTGGCGGGCACATATACCTCTGCTTGCCAGAATTAGGTGCATTTGGTCCAGACAAGTAAACATGAAGATTCATCCCTCTGCGACTCAGGACGAGTCACTGTGCCTCAAGTCCCAGGTTCATGAAGGGTGATGTAAGAGGGTGTGGTGCCCTGTAGAGAAGCCCCCCCCCCAGCACCAACATTCTAAGAGGTACATGCAGAATTGTTAAATCCTCTAGTCTCTAGGTACATAAATATACCACTCCTCTTAAGTCCCTCCTAAGGAAGACAACACACTGAAGGTGATTAGAATACAGTAGATAAGTTCATGGGTCAGAAAGCTTTGTATCAGAACTCAGGCTTTGCCTCTTACTAGCCAGCTGAGTGACCTTGACTACAGAAGAGAGCTTCAATTTTCTCATCTATAAGATAAAGCTCATAAAAGTAGCAGTTACCTCACAGAGTTGCTATATGAAGGGATAAATGAAGAAAAAAACTATGTATAAATTATGTAAAATATTTTACACAATGCCTGGCTTAAACTTACTTATAGTATCTTTACTTATATTGGCTATAATTACATTTACCTCTTAAATACCAAGTTAATAGCTTGTGATAATAATAATGATGAATATGCTATCTACTGGGCAAAATAATTTTCATAATAAACAATAAATCTACTGCTACTGACTTTTAGAAGTATTAAGAACACATTCAGATACCTATGTCTTGTATTTTTTCCAATCATTCAGACAAGATAAATGAAATGTGCTCATGGTTAATGAGAACATACAAGATCATATTAATTCAAAAAGGTCAGATAAGGACGCGTGGGTTGAGTGTCCAACTCTTGATTTTGGCTCAGGTCCTGATCCCAGGATCGAGGGATTGAGTCCCAAGTAGGGCTCTGCACTGAGTGAGGAATCTGCTTAGGATTTTCTCTCTCTCCCCCCCGTCCCTCTTCCCAGCTCGCTCTCTCTCAAATAAAATTTTAAAAAAGAGGCATCTTGGGTGGCTCAGTCAGTTAAGCATTTGATTTCAGTTCGAGTCATGATCTCATGGTTCATGGGCTCACTGCTGTCAGCACAAAGCTCACTTCAGATTCCCTGTCCCCTTTCTCTTCTCTCTTTGCCCCTCCCCTGCTTGCACTCTCTCTTAAAAAAAAAAAAAAAAAGATGGGGCGCCTGGGTGGTTTAGTCGGTTAAGCATCCGACTTTCGCTTAGGTCATGCTCTCACGGTTCGTGGGTTCGAGCCCCGCGTCGGGCTCTGTGCTGACTGCCAGCTCAGAGCCTGGAGCCTGTTTCAGTCTGTGACTCCCTCTCTCTCTGACCCTCCCCTGCTCACGCTGTCTCTCTCTCTCTCTCTAGAAATAAATAAAACATTAAAAAAAAAAAAGAAAGAAAGAAAGAAAGAAAAGAAAAGAAAGGCCAGGTGCCTTCAAGAGCAGCCCAAATTCAATAGACATTTAGCACTGCCCTGCCACCACCAAGAGGCACCATCACTTCTGTACGTAAAGTGACTACCTCTGGATCCTAAATAGCATTTGCCTACCAAAGACACGCACCATGCTTTTATTTATGGTTGCATAGTTTGTTTAGTTCCAAGGTCTTCATGTTCCCTTACTTTTTGCCTGTCTCCCTTTTGATATATCTACGCTGTTGCCTGGCGCGAATGGCCCTGACTATCCACCACGCTTCCTGGCAGAGAAGGCGTCACTCGACTCCATCTGGAGCTGCTCAACTTCAGGCCTCATTGGCAGGCTGAGGCTTGTACCAGCACATGCCTGCCTCCCTCCCCCAACACAGATGCTGGGACGGCTCCAGCCCTGTGGCAGCCTGCAGAGGAGGGAAAATGAGCTGAGAAGGCTAGATGCTGGACTGGCTGATGTTTTGTACGCTGGCTCTGGGGTATGTGAGTCTGTGTCCTCTAGAGTCCTCACGACTGTTAATATTAGTGGTTGGGGTTGTTGTTATGTGTTTTAAAGATACTCCATATTCAGCAATGACTTTGTCCCAAAAACTGTTCAAAGGACTTCATACACCACATCTCATTTAATCTTCACATTAGCCCTCTGCAGGTGATACTATTCCTAGAGATCAGGACACTGAAACTCCAAGTCACTCCTTTGTCTAAGATGACACAGTGTAAATTCGAGCACAGGATGCAGCCAGAGCTGAAGCTCTACCCATGCCATCTGAGGATAACTGTCCATTATCCTCAGCCATTCAACTCTAGGGGAATGAAGAAGGTTAGGAAAAGAATGAGGCAACAGTGGTCAGAAAGAAGGCAAACTATCCACTTTCAAACTGGACAAGAGTTCCTGATGATGGCTTCCAGGGTAACTGGCTGCCAATTACAATGGGAAAAAAAAATAATGGCACAATAAGAGCATCAATAGCAAAAACCTCCTGTTCTGAGCTAGGAAAGGCTACACCCACCTGGTGGCTCACAAGAATTAATAGCTTTAAGGACAATTCCTTTTATTGTCTACACAATCAAATGTTTTTGTGACCTAACACACCTGATCATCTTGTAATAAAACAAAGGCCCTTCCATTATTCTCTCAATACTTTTATCATGCCTATTAAAAAAGACAGCAATCCAAACTGATGAGGTACAGAAGTCACAGAGGAATTCTGTGACGTCAAAGGCAACACTGGCCGCTACCTTCTCTGTCACTGTTACTAAAGACAGGAGTGTCTCCAACCGCGGACTGCAAGAGTATCTGGGGTCCCCTGTACAGCATTAAGGTTCCTGGATCTAAATTCAAGTTCAACAATTTTACTTCACTGTGTAAAAATTTAAAAGTCAACCTCTCTAAACCTCCATTTTTTTCACCTGTAAAATGAAGAGGACAATAGTAAATACTCACTGGTTACTGGGGGAATCCAAGGATGAGATCTACATATAGACTTTGCACAATGCCTGGCAACACAGCAGATAACCAAAGAATGTGAACTACTATAGGCTTTATGCCTTAAATCCTCTGATTTCATCCCAAACAGTTCCTAAACAATCCACCAGCCCTCATAGCTTCCTCCAACATATGCCACTTTTGTTTGAGCCCCTACTAAGGGACAGGCAATGTACTGGGGACTTTATGTCTGTATCTCTAATTCTCTCAATAATCCCACAATTTACAAACTCTTCTCCTCAGGGGTGCCTGTGTGGCTCAGTCAGTTGAGCTGTGACTTCAGCTCATGTCAAGATCTTGCAGTTCTTGAGTTTGAGCCCCATATCGGACTCGCTGCTGTCAGCGCAGCGTCCGCTTCAGATCCTCTGCCCATCCCCAGCTCGTTCTCTCTCTCTGTCTCAAAAATAAAATAAATAAACATTAAATAAAGAAATTCCTGTCCCCGACTGTTAGTTGAAAACACTGGAATTCAAAAGGCAACAAGACACTTGTTGACATTTATGACATCTGGACAATGTTTCTTCTATTACACCTTTCAAGGCAAGCAAGAGGGGGATGTGAATGTTACCTTGCCACCCAGGGCTTGCTGAAGGCTGACAGTGCCCTCAAGCCCACCACGGCCCAGGTGGTCTCAGCAGCAGTTGGCTCTGGCGACCAGCCTGGCACTCAGGCTCAGCCAGCACTGCGCTCTCCCCGACTGCGGATCTGTGATTATGACACCGCAGCACAAGAGCACTCCCTGTGTGTCACTGTGCTTGGGACAGGCAGGAGTGCTGTGCTGCAAGGAGAGCTCGCCTATGGTTCTAAATTAATATTTAATTTAGTAAAGTGACAAACACTTAAAAATCCATTTTTCCTATAAGCCTTTGAGTCCAGCTTGAAATTCTTATCATTCTACCCGTAAGGTTAAAATTTTAACATTGATTTAACAACTCAAGTTGGACGGACTAAAATCCTTCTTAGCAATCAGCATCATTTACAAAATGAAGTTTTCTTAAAAACTGTAAACTGAGTTTACAAATTAAATACATCCATTTTCTTTTCTTAAGCACATCCATGGTGTGACCTCTCAAGAAACACTTTCCCTAATAATAAATTTCACTAGTAATTCCCAACTTAAAAGACATAGTAAACTTTGAAAGCATTACATCCCTGTTTATAATCTTTGTCAAAAACCTTATCTTTCCACGTAAAATTTCTAACAGGAATGTCAATCACACAATTAAATAAAATACAATCAAGGCCTACTCTGTTACTGTAACATGTGAAATTCTCTTAAACATTACAAACACATCAACTAGAAAATTGTGCAGATAATTAATAATTCATTAGGGGGTCGCCAGGGTGGCTCAGTCGGTTAAGCGTCCGACTTCAGCTCAGGTCATGATCTCACGGTTCGTGGGTTTGAGTCCCGTGTCAGGCTCTGTGCTGACAGCTAGCTCAGAGCCTGGAGCCTGTCTTCAGATTCTGTGTCTCCCTCTCTCTCTGACCCTCCCCTGCTCATGCTGTCTGTCTCTCTCAATCAAAAACAAATAAAACATTAAAACAATTTTTTAAAATAATAATTCATTAGGATTCATCATATGGGTTTTGGAAACTTCACCCTGTTTACTAATCCCAGAATCATCACAGTTCCTCACTATATCACCTCTGTTTCATGGTCAAACTGGCTACTATTGGCCATGACCAAATCACAAGTCCATAACTAGCCACAGGGAGACCGGGAAATGCACCCTTTCCTCCATGCAGCCATATATACTTAGTGAAAAAGTTAGGAGGCCCCAACGCCTGAGAACAAAGGGTGCTCAGGGGACAAAGGAGAAGGCTCATGAGAGTACTCACACCATGCCTGGGGGAGCCTAATACCTAGTTACCTCAGGAAAGAGGGAGGAGCCTCACATATACACAACAATGTCATATATCTGACAGCACCCCAAAACTGAAGAGGCTGGGGTATGTGTGGTACACAGATAGCATAATTGGGAAATTGGTCACATTGATAGGTTACAGTAAACTGATTCAGGAAGTAGTTATATAATAAAATAGAAGTGTGTGTGTATATATAAGAGGATAATGAGAGCCAGTTTTCTGAATGAGGGAAAAAGTGTTTCCCAACATGGAAAGGTGGGAGGCTAGAAAGAACTCTGAGATTTAGGACTGAAATCACAAGTACTGATATAAACACATGGTTTTTGTAAAATATGCAAAGAAATGGTTTTTGATATACTTATGTATAAGTAAATGTATACATGTACAGTAGAATGCATTAACATTTATTTTATATATACATATGTGTGTATGTGTACACATCCAACTATCTCTTGAGATGGCCTAAAAATAATAACACCTCAACAATAATGAGCACAACCACACGCCCAGATCTTGGTTTATAAATAGCATATCTACTAGAAAGAACTTCAGATTCTTAGAGAAATGGCTGGTATGAGGGCTGGAACAAGGGAAGTACAAGTTGAAACAAGGACATTTTGTGACAGAAAGTTAGAAAATGCTCAAAGAAATGATGAAGCATGTCAGAGAGATTTAGGAACGGATGACAATGCAGTAAATAAAACAGGAATTCATAGGTCTTTGCTGACATGCATACACATGCACATACATACATAGAGAAGGAAAACCTCTTCTTTTGGTGCCCTGCTGGCTTATAAATGCAGAACAAATGATGGAAATGAGAATTACCAACTGGCAAACCATCAAACAGGTAACTGACCCATGCAACATCGATGAAGGTCTAGGTTGATGGGCAGAAGTCAGATGAGGAACATGATATTGGTGTCATCTCACAACATTTCCCCAGACAATTCTAGCCAATTACTAGGAAAAAATACCAAATGTAAGGTGGAGAAACCTGGCAAACACCAAACTGACCAGCGGTGGGACAGGTCATACACTAGCTAATGTGACCAAATGTGAACAGCTGACCATCACTGTTAACAGCATTTTTACCAAGAATGCAGGACCTGAATCTGGCCATGAAGACATGGTGGACAGACTGAGGCTCAGAGACAATCTATAGAAGGAAAGGCCTGGATGCTTTCAAGAAAGGACTTCAAAGACAGGGAAAGATGAAGGAAATAATCTGGAGTATAGGGAGCTGGAGTCTGCCTATGACAACTCCATGCAATGTGTGTCCCTGACCTGGATCCTGGTTCAGGACCGACAGGTTTCTGTTCAGTCAGGACAACGTCAACATTGTTTCCTGACTTGGAGGGTTGAATCGTGATGAAGTGAGAGTTTCCTTGTTTCTTGGGAAATATACACCATGATCTTTTAGATGATGAGGCACCACCATGTCTGTAGGCTTGCTCTCTAATGTGAACAACTGGGGAATCTAAGTAAAAGTGATTTGGTAGTTGATTACATGGTCATTGAAATTCTTCATAATATGAAATTATTTCAAAATAAAGTATTAAATAAAAAACTCAGGGTTCCATTGTTCACAAAGAAGGGGAGCCCTGATAATTGAGAGAAAGCTCTTGGTCTCTGTGGGTCAGGCCACAAATCATACAACTGTATCTGCATGTCTTTCCTGGCTTTGTTCAATTCTATAGTAATAACCCTTTTTCTCACTGTCTCTGCCCCAGTTGTTCACCTTAACAACATCATTTCTTTTCCTCTGGTCCATCAAGGAGATTGCCAACCTGCCTTGTGTTCAAGCCAGTCACAGTAACTGTAGGCAACACATTCTGGGATAGATAACAGAGTATTTTCAACATCACAGTACCTGCACAGCATTTAAGGGTTTCTGCACATAAGCCTACCCTGAGGCAGAAACTGAGTAGGAAGAGAAGAATGGAGGTAACACCCCCAAGAAAACTAGAGAACAAACATAATATCCAGGCACTGTGGGAAGCATGAGACATCACAAACAGCAGATAAAAGAGAAAATGAGAGCAGGTTTCTGAAATATAGCCTTAGGGCACCTTTATACCATGCACAAAGACCGTCCACCATTACCTCAAAGACCTGCCTGGACTGGTATTTATCCAAAAAGTCTGATCAATGAATCTCTCAAGTACAATTCTAGACATAGCCCTTACAAGTAGCAATTAGGTTTGCAGACCTATCACTTATGGGGAAAAAGAATAAAAACTAGGAAAAATCTTCATAGTTTCAAATCCATGGGTTCAGTCCTGAATGACCTAACAGATGGTTGGACACTTTAAGAAATACTACCATCACAAATTCAAGAGCCATTATAACTCTGTTGTTAACATCAAGTCAAGATGAACAGAGACTGTGCCCAATGCCTGTAATGAAGAAAATATAGTTACTAATCTTAAAAATGAACTTTTGTCTTGTTTCACATCAAACTTGTATGTTTAAAGGCCCATGAGCATTTATTGAATTCCTACCCTGCTGTGCTTTGAACAGCAACATGAATAAAATGGCCAGCTCCCTCACTGAAGAAGGAGAAAGATGGGTAAAATAACAAATTTCATTCATGAAACACACTTATGACCTCAAATTGTCCACTATTTCTAGGTTTTACCAAATGAAGCATTAGACCTTGAGCTAGGTTTTTACTGTTACTTATTTCATTCTATTTTAAAAGTGGGAACCAAGTTAAGGAAACTGCACATAAACTAGCTATGGATTGCATCATTTACCTATACACCACTCAAATCAATTGTTTCCATGGTCCATGGCTAAAACACTTCTAGTGCTTCTTCATAATTCAGAAATCCACAGGTAATGAATCAAAATCCCAGGAATGAGAGTCAGAATCCAGTGTTTTTAAGAGTTCCTCAGTGAATTTGGATGCACAGCCAAGGTTGAGAACTTCTCATTTGAATTAACTGTCACTAATTTTACCACCGGTGACCTTAGCATACTACAACACTAGTTGGCAAAATAAAAATCAGTCCCTTGGCTGTGAAATTCCTAAGACTTCTGATTAATTCATTTGAGTATGATTAAACTGCTTTCCTCTACCCTGGATTTGTGGACGGTGAGGAACTGAAATGTTTGCCGCAGCATTCATTATTAATGCTCTTCCTTTCCCAAGCCTGTCCCTTTGACCTCTCCTTATCCCTCCTGGTCTCCTATATGAGTTTATAGTTACTTGTTATATGCAATTACATCATGCTGAGGATGAGGACACCCCACAAGCTGTTAGCTGTATTAACTTAATAATAGATTTCAGGGTGTGATTTCCAATTAATTTCATTTTCCATATGCACATACAGCTCCATGGGAAGCCAGAATTATAGAGTAGCCATATGGTGCCTCATAAGTAACAATTAAAACTAATTTTCTATTCTTTGACACTAAAAAAAAAATCACACAGTTTAAATGCCACAAAGAAAATTGAAACTTCAACAGCCACTGATGCTCTCTAGAAAGAAGATACCCCACTTTTCACATTTTTGGTCCCGATACTCTTGCTTCCAGCTTGGCAGTAGATGGGTGAGGATGGAGATCCCAGCTGGCTTTTAGCATGCTTACTTCCTCACGTCTGTGAAGCTGGTGAAATGTCTTCGAGTGGGTATGAGAAAGCACTGGGCCTGTCCTCGCGGTAGTGAGCTGGGTGGAAAGAATAGCTTCCTTTCCTAACAGATGATTTCTGGTAATAGAACTTTTCTACTGACCCATTTCCAAAAGGCAGTTTTGGAGACAATGCTGCAATGTGCGCAGGTCAAGGGAGACAACAGACAGTCCCACGGAAAGCAAGTCATGTTTTCCAAGGAGTGAACACAATTGTCTGAGGCTGGGGGGAAAACCACTCCCTTCTGGACAGTCTGACCAGTGTGCTAAGTGGATGGACAGTCCTTTTATATTCATCATAGTGTATGAGTTTTTCAATTTCCAAGGGTCAAACTTTTGCAGATTATCATTTGAAGGGTTAAAAAAAATAAAGCAAAACTTTGATATCGAGACTCAATTCAAGGTAAACAGTGTGACAGAAAATAAAAATGCTCGCTTTTATTAAACTTCCACAAGATTTCAACTCTCAACTTGTCCAGTTTTTATGTGAGAGTAAATAATATCATAGTATAGATCTACTCTAAAGAATACCTTGGGGCATGCAGGTGGCTCAGTTGGTTGAACAACTGACTTCAGCTCAGGTCATGATCTCACAGTTCATGAGTTTGAGCCCTGCATTGGGCTCTGTGCTGACAGCTTTGAGCCTGGAGCCCACTGCAGATTCTATATCTCCCTCTCTCTCTTTCACTGACCCCAACGCCCCACTTGTGCACACGCTCTCTATCTCTCTAAAATAAATAAATAAACATTAAAAAAAAAGAATACCTTAGACTGTTTTGCTGAAAACATGACGAAATCTCATTATGTCATATTTTATAACAAATCCCCTCGATGGCTAATACATATGAGCAGAGGTCTCAGACACAACCTTGACGGGGAGAAGAGCTCAGAAGGCTCATCAGGTTCTCATATGAACAAGTGAAAAAATCACCTATGTGGTTTTTTGTTAAGAAAAAAAAGTATCAGAGGTAAAACCTGGTGAAATCAATATTAAAAATTCTATCAATAAACACTGTAATGGCTGCAAATAAAGAAAAACCCTGAGTCTGTGGTATGGGTTGAATTGTATCCCTGCCTCAACATATATTGTGGTTCTTATCCCCAGGAACTCAGAAAGTGATCATGGCAGATGTAATTCATTAAGATGAGTTCATTAGGATAAAATCCTGATCCAACATGACTGGTGTCCTTACAAAGGGGAACATTTAGAGACAGGCACCATGTAGAGGAATGCCATGTTAAGAGGAAGGCAGAGACTACGGTGTCCAGCAGGCCATCAGAAGCTAGGGGGAGGCAGGGCAATCTCCTACACAGCCTCAGAGGGAACCAATCTTGCCCACACCTCTAGCTCCCAGGACTGAGACACAATGAATTTCTGTTCTTAAACCACCCAGTCCTTGTCATTTTGTTACAGTAGTCTGAGGAAATGAACACAGTCCACGGGAAGACTAAGAAAAATAAAATAACAAAACAAAACAAAAAAACAAGATGGAGGCACCTGGCTCAGTCAGTTAAGTGTCTAAATTGGGCTCAGGTCATGATCTTACAGTTGGTGGTGGAGTTGAGCCCCGCATGGGGCTCTGTGCCTGGAGCAGGCTCAGAGCCTGGAGCCTGCTTTGGATTCTGAGTCTCCTTCTATCTCTGCCCCTCCCCCACCCATGTTCTCTCTCTCTCTCTCTCTCTCTCTCTCTCTCTCTCTCTCTCTCTCTCTATTCAGGCCCTAACTCTACCAACTCTTAGCTCTGAGACCATGGGTAAGAGATTTCTCTAAGTTGGATCTCCTCTCCCATATAACTGCATGACAATAATACCCTCCTCACAGCATTTGGCATGCAGGTGAGTGCCCGGTGCCCACAAACCACCAGCCCCTGCTCCAAGACGAAGCTTGACCTCTGCAAGCATGGGGAAACCTCAGGTCATTTTTCTAGCACATCCACCCAGTAACTCTAATCATCACACAGTGTCTCCATTTTCACACCCCTAGAATGACAAACTCCTCTCTTCTTTCAAGTTACTAGACAGCAAAATCTCTATATTCCTGTCTTTCTGCCCAGCCTTGAGATGTCAAAGTTGGCAGTGATCTCTATTAATAATATTAAGCAGACAAGTTCCCTTGATCTCTAACCTGCCCCTATTTATATCCCTTCCTCCTCAGCCCCACTTACAATGTAAATTTTAAAAAAGAAGCACAACAAACATAAAATCAGCAACTTAATATTAACACAGCTGTATATTCTATTCTGCTCATCTAGAATGTTAGGCTTCTAACCCTGCCAAATGCTTGGAAAACATTAAAAAAAAAAATCCTGTTTGATAACTAACTTCCTTTTCTATAGGGAGCAACACAACTCTGGCAGACACTTAGCATTATATTCCCTCTGTCTTATTCCCAAAGGCTACTTGCATCTTGTTTAAAGGCCTCCCACAAACCTGCTAAACAAAAGTAACGCAATAAGCATTTTGCCTATTATCTTTCTATAGTAAAGAGTTAATGACCACTGAACGTAGTAGTTATTCATACCAATGTTTGTGGACACTGATGAACACCAAGAAAATGAAGTGGGTTCTTTGATCTCTTTTACTCTCTTGCATTAATTTTTGATTAAACATTCCCAACATTGGGGCAATACACTTGGCATTCCACATGAAGCAAATATTAATGCTCTCAACAAGTCACCCTCCCCAAATCCCCTCTTATCTCTGAAAACAAAAGCTCAAAGCTTAGCAGCTGCAATATCCCCTCTCTCTCTCTTTTTTTTTTTTTTTTGCCAACTAACTATACAATCAAAAATGAGCTAGAAGACTTTATGCATCTTCCAGATTTCAGTGAAAATAAATATATGGAAAGACAAATGTTTGATCACACACTTCTTCCCTCAACATTCAATCAGCATTCAATCATCCCCTCCAGCTTCTTTTTTTCCCCACTCTATTCCCATGTGAAAATGAATAAAACAAATTCTTAGAGGTTCACTTTTTAATCGTGCATATCCAAAACTGAGATGAAATGAAACAGGTGTGAGTATCCCGTGCATCCTAGATTTCTGTGCTCCTGTCATTACCGCAGTAAAATACAAACACACATACGACATGTACTGTGTAAATAAATCTAAGGGTTGTCTGCTATCACATTACACTGGAGGTTTCCAAAACCCAACCTATTATGTTTTAAATTATGGTTCATCCTATAGTTATCAGTCATCCACAGGCTTTCAGATGAGAGTTAGACCCAAAGACTGGGTCTAACTGGTTTCCACCAAACTTCTGGCCCCTCTTCCTATACCCCTGCTTCCATTCCTATTTTAATTTTTTTTTTTTTTATAGGCAAAAGAGGAACAGGTCAGTCAGACGATGTAGAGCCACGGATCATTTAAAGCAACCAATTGCCCCTGCAAAATCTCTTGCTAGGGGCAGATGAATGGGGCACATTTTCACTGTGGGCTCTACCTTGTATAGTCTGCAAGCAGTCATGGTTTCCTTGTGTGCCTGCCCTTGAAAATGCAACTTGAGAGCCAAGTTCCCCAATTTACATCCTCTTTAGCAAAACAGTCCCTCAATTTTATGTGCATAAAGAAGTAGTAGGATGTTGAAGATCAAGAGTACGGCAAAGTATATAAACATTCTTAAGATCAATTTCATTGTCCATGATATAGAAAAGACCTTTCACCTCATAAGGTTGCTGAAGCATTAAAATGAGCTGATTTTTAGAAAATGCCCTACTATAACACCTGGCACAAAGTAAATGCTCAATAGGTAGGGGCTCCTACTATTACTCCTATTAATATTATTCTTATTAAGGCTAAAAAGTTTGATTCATGCAAACATTAGTGGGCTGTGTATGTATACACACATATGAAGAAAAACATATTTACATATTTTAATACTGTATTTCTAAAATAGACACTTTATTATTTATTAAATTCAAATGATTCCACACTAATACATAATTTATAATGCATCTAATTTGTACTATTATTTTAAGTTTATGTGTGTTATAGTTAATAACTTATAATCATAATTATACTTGAATATATATAAACAAATTTTGTCACATATATTGTCTGAAAATCACTCAATACCACAAAAACGGACTAGAAATGCATTGGGTACCCCCAAAGACTAGGTCAGAAATCACTTTCTCAGGGTATAGTCTCTGAAATTCTGTTGTGAACAGTAAAGAAGAATGTGCTGTAGACAGACCCAAGCCTCCTTTTCTACTTTGAGCAAGTTGGGTCATCTGGAAAATGCTCTGCTGTTCCTGTTTCCCCGATTTTCAAGTCCTCAGATACCTCAGAACAATGTTTTCAGGCCTTTAACAAGAACAGTGGGGGAGACAGGGCCAGCAGGGATGGTTAAGTAAATAGGATGTACTCACAACCTGGGATAAATGAACAAAGTTCCCTATATAATGACCTCTAAGACACTGGGCAATGAAGAATGGCAAGGTAGGGAACAGAACATCCATTACCTGTTGAGCTGATCAAGTCTCACTGAAGTTCTTAAGGGACCTGCATTTGAACTATTAGCAGATGCTAACTGGAAAAGAAAATTACTATTTGTCCTTGACGCCCTCTGCTGCCAATTAATTAATACATGTGTGAAGGAATAAAGGGGGAGGAATTAAAAAAAACCAATAACTTGCAAGATTATTTTCATTTTTTTCACTGTAGAGAAGTTAAGCATATCTGCAATATCAATGTAATTTCAACAACCTAATATGATCTTTCTCTTTATAAACAGAGCAAGCTGTCCACACGGGAAGTAAGCATTCTCCATTTTGTAGGACAGCTTTCTTCTCTTTGGAACACTGTATCTGAAGAGTTAGATCCTAGCATATATTCTAGCATATTAGAATCAAGACCTAGCATATTCCTGCTAGTATTCACTCCAATCTTTATTTCATATTCGAATTTGATTTAGATTTTCAGCAACCGACAAAGCAGTCTACTGAAATAAGGAAATAAGCCAGAATGGCACACTACAATGGTGAAACTGGATGGAAACAAAATGTCACAATTATAATCTCTACATTCAGTGCAATGGGCAAGAACTCCTAAAGGAAATATTCTTTTGTGGGTATTTTGCATGCCTGTCTTATTGTCTGTTTTAGAATCTACAGAATACATTTAGAGCTTGAAACCCTAGTACACTAGCAGAAAAGTATCAGAATGTGTTTCAAAAGTCAAGGACATAAACATATTCTATTTGTAATCTCAGAGCAGCATTTCTCCTGTACCGTGTATTGTAGCAGCACTTCTATTGTTCCAGCTGGATTTTTTAAATAATGAAACATATATTAGATTTTCAGTCTTTGGCATATGAAAACCAAAGTAATGGGCAATTCTGTTACCTAACAATATCAATCAAACCTTATTTTAAGTGGAATTTTTACATGAATGCATTATTAAAGAGATGCTCTATACCAGGCACTGTACTAGGTGCTGGAGATATGAAAGTAAATAAACAGGGTCCTGGCTTTCCCTGGGCATATGTCTAGGAAGGGAAAAAGTCATTCCATAAATAAGTTCATAAACCACTTGCTGCAGTCATATATACTTTAAGAAAAAAATCTTACTGATTTATGAAGAGCAATAAAAACTCTACTGAATATGGTGTAGTCTTTTTAACACATGTACAACAGCATTACATGATGACCTAGAGGTTTCATGTAAAAAACCCAGATACTTTATGATTTCAGTCTAACTCTATAATCCAATATTAGCTATTAGAATATGAATGTGCCATGTGTTTAAAAATGTAATACCTTTCACTGGTCACTGGTTTGAATCCAAACCGCTTACCACTGGCTACAATCACAAACTGCCTCCATACTCCATCAGTGTGAGAAACACCACTGTCCCTGAGAAGCCTTCCCAACTCCCCAGGTAAGGTCTGTAACCTCTCTGTCCCCACAATAACTTATCTATATTTCTACTACTGTGTTTATCACCTTGTACTAGAGTTACTGGTCACCTTCAATAACCTGTGAGCCCCTTGCAGGCAAAAACCACGTCTTCCTGATAACCTATCATGCACACCTTCCCCAGTACCTGGCACACTGCAGCTGCCCCATACAGCTGAAAGCCTCTGTGACATAGGGTGAACTCAACATGACAAGACAGCTGTCACTCAAAGTCACAAGCATACTCAACTGCTTAAATGGGAAATTCCCAAAAACACCTGTCCATCTGAGTAGGCTACCATATCTGAAAATCATTCCTTCCTCTTATCTTTGATTTACCGTGGAGCACTCTATCCCAGTCACCGTGGTGGTGGCCCAGGCTCAATCAGAGAGAGGGTACAAGACAGTGGAAGAAATCGCACACCTGTCCACTTATGACAAGATTTTATATTCAAAGACAAGAAGGTGCAGGAGGATGCATAAGTATCAGGAGCTGATGGGCCTTTTCTGTGAACCCTTGGTTCTCTCAAGATGGTGAAAATTCCGTTAAAAAGATCTGTCTACAAACTTCTCGGATTGTAAATTTAGACCAAATTTAGAGAAATCAACCTGAAAATCCTACAAGAGAAAAGCTGTTAAAAAATTCTCATTCATCAAATGATGGGTTTTAATATAATCATTACAAGTATATTTGCAGGGAATTTAACTACATGAAAAATTTTTTACCTACCATGTTAATGTAAAATGGCAGACTACAACTTCATAAAGTATGATCTCAATTTTATGAAATTAAGCTATACGAAATGGTGAATATATATATTGGCACATAGAAAATAAAGGTAATGTATAAATTATTCTCTCTCTGGGGACAAATCATGTATTTGAGTTTTACTTTCTTCTTTATAATTCCCTCTCAATTCAACTCTTTCTACTATGACCATGCATTACTTACAGGAATTCTGAAAATAATGGGGATTTTTCTAAAAATAAAAAGCATACTTTCTTCACAGATTTTAGAGATTTTGCAAGGCAGCAACTTCTCCACTACCTCCCACTAATAACACAGTATCTATTTTTAATTGAACTGTATTCATTTAAAACATATATACCAGAAGTAAAGAGAAGCCATTGTGTTTTTCTCCATAAACAAATAAATTAACTTTTATGAAATTTAAAAGATCTAGTCATCTAGGATTTTAAAGAATAACGGTTATTTATAACTGTGGATTTCTTCTATTCTCCATTTTTTATAATTATGGATTTCTTTCATTCTCCATTAAAAAATTTTTTAATGTTTATTTATTTTTGAGAGAGAAGGAGATAGAGTACAAGCAGGGAAGGGGCAGAGAGAGAGAGGAAGACACAGAATCCGAACCAGGTTCCAGGACCCGAGCTGTCAGCACAGAGCCTGACGTGGGGCTTGAACCCATGAACCATGAGAACACGACCTAAACTGAAGTTGGACACTTAACCAACTGAGCCACCCAGGCGTCCCTCCGTTCTCCATTTTTAATGCTTTATAATTATAATGTTTAACCTCCTTTGAAAAGGAGGGGGAAAATCACTGGAAATTAACAAAATACATTTTTTAAGTTAATTTATTTACTTTGAGAGACGGAGAAAGAGACTGAGAGAGGCAGAGAGAGAATCGCAAGGAGGATCCAAGCTGTCAGTGCAGAGCCCAATACAGGGCTTGAACTCACAAACTGCTGAGATCAAGATGTGAGGTGAAATCCAGAGTTGGATACTTAACTGAGCCACCCAGGAACCCTAATTAACAAAATACTTTTAAAGATTTAAGATAAGCATATTAAAATGCTACATTTTAATATGGTAGAACTATACTTCTTTGAAAATCTTTTGATTCTGTTTACTATCCATTCCCACTGCCACAGAAGAAAACTTGAGTCTCTAATTTGTTCTGTGTGGAAAGAGGCTGCTTAAAGTCCACCAGAGAAACAGAGCCCAAGTCAGGCATCCCACCTTGCCCTCTGTTGAGACTGTCAGCTTTTCCTTTTGATCTTTCTTTGTACCTGAAGAACATAAAATTGATTTTTTTTCCCAGCTGAACCAAAGTTGAGGAGGGGCAATGTTTTATTAAAAGATTCCTCATTCATTCAGCATAGAATGTCCTCTTTATTTATACACAAAGAAAATCTGTCCTTTTGTTCCTCAAAAAATATTTCCAGAAACTATTGCTCTGGAAAGTTAATTCAATTGTATGTAGCCCCAAAAAGAGATGGAAATAAAAGATGGTAATGACAACCCTATTAGCTGTATCAGCAAAGAATAAAGATGGGAGCTGATTAGCTCTCTCAAGAAGAGTTGGTAGAAATAAAACCCTACCAAAATGTAAAACACAGGCACCACGGAGACCAGTTTTGCATGACTTTTGTTGCTCCCAAGGGGGAGGCCACGACAGCAAAAGAACTATAGTATTTCAGTCACTGAACATTTTTCAATTTAAGAAAAATTCAGTGTTGGGCTTAAATGTGCCAAAGAAAAGGAGATTCATGTTATGCAAAAAGCAAAAGAAAAAGGAGAATTTGAGATGATCTTGCAAATGAGGAAAGAGTAAAAGGTGTGGTTTTCAATCAAATGGTGAGAGCCAGCTAGCTACAACTCTGAAGGAAAAGCATCAAATAAATTTTAGATGTAGAAATGTAAGGATGAAAAATAAACAAAAGACTGAAAAGCAGTATGATGCTTTGATCCTATGTAAGCCTGAGATTCCATAGCAACGCAGAAAGAGACAAATCAGAGAGAAAAATGTGAGAAAACTAAGGCTTAAAACTGGTCTTAAAACTTGAGACTTTTTTCCTTTTCTTAATAAATTTTATTTTTAGACCAGTTTTAGGTGCACAAGAAAACTTAGCAGAAGATACAGCAATTTCCCATATACCCTACCTCCCCCGCAACATCGTCAATACCTCCCACCAGAAGATACCCTTGTTATTACTTGATGAACTACAATGACACATCACAATCACCACTTTCCTGGTTATTGTCTGGATGTTCCATTGTTCACTTATCCATTCACCTACTGAAGAATGCCTTGGCTGCTTCCAGGTTTTGGCAGTTATGAGGAAAGATACTATAAATGTCTGCGTGCAAGTCTGTGTGTGGACAAGTGACTTATTTTTTAAAGAAAAGTCACAAATATTTTATGAACACAAACTATGAGTCCTCCAAATTAGCATGCCTCATTCTTCTAAGAGCAGAAAGCTTTTAAAAATAAATACTAAAAACTCTCAGAACAAAGCTAAAGGTATTTGGGGAAATCATTCCTAAATCTGAGTTAGGATTATCTGTGGAAGTTAAAACTACAGTAGAAGCATATTTTGGGATGATGACTGGACTGATAAGCTTTTCAATTATGATGCCCAATCCTATCTAGAATCTTGAAATTCTCGCTCTTACTAAAGTAAATGCACTAATTTTCTTTTATGATTTACTAATTCAATAACTTCTTTTAAGATATGAGGCCAAAAATATTATTAAAAAAATCCCTCAGGAATAGTCCAGATCAAAATTTCTAAAGTCTTAGAACCATAATCTCTTCAATCATAGAATTTATGATTTATTACAACTATTTCTTTATTACACTAGTTTGTTAAAATTATTTGTATAGATAGATACCTGTTTCCCCAGCTTGACCGTAACCTGTAAGAATACGAGGATCCAGTAGGACTTAATATTTCTTTCTGGATCTTATTACTTTATATAATCATTTTATATTTGTCCAGGAGTTGTAAAGGTGAGGTTGCTGCCCTCAGGGGCTGAGGTGGCAACACCTGCTACCCCAGTGGGCCTAGAAGAAAGAGCTAGCACCCCAGTGGTTTTAGAGGACAGAGCATCACCACAACAAAGAAGGGTGCCTGGGTGGCTCAGTTGGCTGAACATCTGAATCTTGATTTTGGCTCAAGTCATGATCTCAAGGCTGTGCGATCAAGCCCTGCACTGGGCTTCCATGCTGAATATGGAGCCTGCTTGGGATTCTCTCTCTCTCTCTCTCTCTCTCTCTCTCTCTCTCTCTCTCCCCCCCCCTCCCTCACTCATGCATACATGCTCTCTCTCTAAAATAAAATAAAATAACATTATTTTTCAGCCTTAAAATCTAAAAGAATTTGCTTTACACTTCCTTAGAACATGTGATCTCTTTCCTCATTCTGACTTCTCCCTTTTAGAATGAGAATTTCTATGCTATGTCTGGCCCCACACTACACTGTGGAAACAGATAATTTGTCTGTTTTCACAAGTTCACAGGTGGAGGGGTGTAGAAGAATCATACTTAAAGCCTCATCCATGGCTGATTTAGATGAGATTTTAGAGTTGATGCAGGACTGGTTTAATACCTTTGGGGCTATGGGAAGAGGAGTATAGATTGCATGCAAGAATGACATGAACTGGGGTGAGGGAGACTGGAGAAAAGTCCTTAGCTGAATCGTGTTCCCACCCCCAACCAATGCATATGTTTAAGTCCCAATCCCCAGGACCACGAAATATAACCACATTTAGAGATAAGGTCTTTAAAGAAATGATTAAGTCAAATGAGATAATTAGGGAGGAGCCCTATCCATTACAATTGGTGCCCTGATAAGAAGACAGTGACACCTGGGATGGGTGGGTACGGAGAAAAGACCATGTGAAGAGATAGCAAGAAGGCCCTATCTGCAAGCCAAGGAGAGAGGCCTCAGACTGAATGCAATCCGTTGCCACCTTGATCTTGGAATTCTAGCCTCCAGAATGTAAGAAATATATTTCTTTTCTTTAAGCCACCTCATCTGTGGTATTTCATGACAGCAGCCCTAACAAACTGATATGTCTGCCATTTACACTATCGCTGAATTACTACTAGCTGAGGACACATGTCATGCTCCTTCAACCACAGTGAACATCTGTTTTCTGTCTCAGGGTTTGTATAATAAAGAATGTGACCATGCCCAAAGAGTGCCTTTGTCCTCAACTTCTAAGAAGTAATCTGTGTCATTCCTGATAGAAAACATCTTTGTTTAGGGCAAGGGCTCTTAGGGTGGGCCCAGCCATACTTAATAGTCTTAGGGTAGGGCTGGCCCTGTCAGAAAGTTTGAACGTGAATTTTAGGGTGGGGACACTGGGTCACACAGATGCTGAAATCAAAACACAGGCAATAAACCAAACAACCATGCGTATATAATGGAGGCCCCAATAATAACGAAACACTGAGGCTCAGGTGAGCTTCTCTGGCTGGCAACACTACATGTAATGTCACACTTCAACGCTGAGATGGTAAATATGTCCTGACTCAACGGGGAAGGGACAAAGGAAATGCAAGTATGGACCACTCCCACACCCTGCTGTACGCATCCCTTCCTTTGGCTGCTTTCAATCTGTATCCTTTCCTTTTGATAACCTGTAACCATGAGTATAACAGCTTTCAGTGAGCTCCGGGAGTCCTTGTAGCAACCATGATCATGAGAATCATTCTAGGGAACCTCCAAATTTGAAGTGATGTCAGAAGTAAAGGTGGTCTTGGAGACTGTGCCCTCGAACTTTATAGCCTGGTTAACTCCAGCAGGGATAAAATTTCAGATATTACCATCACTAGTGGTAATTTCTTCTACCTACCTGAAACATTTAACCGTGATTTTCTTCTCAGTGGACCACAATATATAATCCTAATCTGCCTGATAACTGTAGTGGTTCTGAAATCAAAGCAGTATTGTCCCTCACAGGATATTTGGCAATGTCTGGAAACTTCTGGCGGTCTCAACTAAGGGCTGCTCCCAACATTTAGCAAGTGGAGGCCAAGGGTGCCACTCAACATCGTATGATGCATGGGACAGCCCCACAAGAAAGAATTCTCTCACCTGAAATATAAATAGTGTGAAGTTTAAGTCACTCTGCATTATATAGTTGACCGTCATTGGGAAAACACCCAGATATGAGATAACATCTATAGAACCAGTGAGGAGAGAGCACCCTGAATTCCAAGTGCCAATGATCAAATGATACCTCCATAAAAAACAAAAACAAAAACAAAAAACCATTTACTGACATTGGGCAAACAAGCCCTCCAAGCCTTTGGCCCTCAATTTTCTCATCTGTAAAACAAAGCTAACAATAGGATTTATCCCAGAGGATTGTTTACCAAAAAAAGTCAGTTAGCAAAAGATCTAAACCAAAGTAACCACTAGCTGAATATTCACTCCATGCCACTTAATTTTCCTTGCATAATGAAAGCCATTTTTTAAAATAATTTTTGCGCTGACTGAGACACTGGTAAAAACAGGTTCACAAATCAGGTTTTCTTGATTTGTTGTAGAACAGATAGATGACTCCATGATGTCATAAATCTAAGCTGACAGAGAATTAAAAATTTCTTTCTGTGCGTAATTTGTCTTCTGTACCCATGAGGATTTTTTCTCTATTCTTATCATCATGACACATAGTAGCTTTTGCATGTATCCGCTTTCTACAAAGAAACAAAGTTTATATGACACACAAGAGTTATGAAGGAAATAATGACAAAGGACAATAAACCAAGCAATCCAGAGCTGGCACTAGTGGTCAGTCCATGGAACAAAGAATTCCTCCTGTATGATTCATCTCCCAAAAGATTACAACTCTCCTGCATTTGAAATCATTCAAGTCACAGACCTGTGCATGTTATATATGAGACCCAAAAACCTTAATTCGTTCCTTTTATATCCATGTCTTCCACCACCTTCCATCCATTTGAATTCCTCATGCAAAGGGCATAACTTTTCCCTCTCAGGCCCCAAAACCTATCATATGGCATGCTGTATGTGTTGATTCACATCTCATGGATGGATGGGAGAACAGATGGATAGATGGCCAAATGGATGAAAAACTATAATGAATAAAAGAAGGTATAAATGAATAATTAAAATGGTTCTTTCTTTAGCTTATGAACAGCAGTACTACCAATTTTTGCTTGAACTTGCACAAAATTAAAATATGTGTGTTCTTATAATATTTATACAGGGCATAACTGTTCGACAACAGAACTTGGTTTACAGCCATACTCTAAAGAAGGAACAAAAGTACTCTCTCACTTTCAATGAATGATAAAATCGCAGAGTAGTAAAACCGGCTTTTTTAGGAGTAAGCTGCTTTCCATTCCCCAGCACCAGAGTACATGCTCCAGGTGAAAACATCCAGGAATACAGCAATTATCATACTTAACGGAAATATCCTACCTAATCAGTCTTAAGGGGCTAAAATCAAGGTGTTAGCAGGGCTGTGTAACTTTTGTGGAGGCTGTAGGGGAGAATCTGTGTCCCTTTCCATTTAGGTTATTCACAGAATTCAGTACCTGGGGTTGCAGTACTCAGATCCTTGTTTACCTGCTGCCTGTCAGCTGAAAGCTGCTTCCAGGTTCCAGAGACCACATACATTCCTTAGCTGGTGACTGCCTTCCTCCATCATCAAAGCCAGTAACAGAGGGTCAAGTCCCTATCATAGTCCAGTGTATATTTCCTCCTTTTTCCATCTTGTATCTCTGACCTAGTATGAAAAAGTTCTCCACTTTCAAGTACTTGAGTCCACACGCAGGAGCCCAGGATATTCTCTTTGTCCACATTCGTACATACTCTTATCTGCAAAGTTCACTCTGCCATATAGAGCAACCCAGTCACAGGTTCCAGGGTTTAGATCATGGACATCTTTGGGGGGTTGTTTTACTGCCCACCGCATGATATAAAGACAAGATATACTAATGAATGAAACAGAAGTGAGAGCCCAAATATAAATCCTTATACTTATTACCAACTGACTTCTTAATAAACTGTCAAGCCATTTCCCTGGGGGAAGCATAGTTTGCTTAAAAAAAGACTCTGGAACAATTGCAAAAAGATGAACTTAGACCCCTCAACTTGCACCATATATTAAAACAGATTGAAAGGGGATCATAGACTTAAATGTAAAAGCTAAAAATAATAAAAATATTTTAAAAAGTAAAATATGAAAGATACTTTAAAATATTAAAAAACTAAAAAAATTAAAGAAGCATTTAGAAAAAATATATAGGAGAAAATCTTTGAGACATGGGCATGGTAAAAATGTCTTAGATATAACACCCAAGAACACAATTCAAACAAGAAAAAAGTTGTTATGTTGAACCTCATTAGAATTCTAAACCTCTGCACTTCAAACAGCAACACTGGAAAAATGAAATGACCAGAAATAGTCTGGGAGAAAAAAAAAAACTTGCAAACAAGGACCTGGCTCCCTAATTTGTAAATAATACTCACTACAAAAGAAAGAAAAAATTCAATTAAAAAATGGGTCCAAAATATGACCAGTTTGCCAAAGAATTTAGATGAATGGCTAATAAGTACATGAAAAGACACAACATCATGTCAGTAGTAAAATGTAGATTAGAACCACAATGAACCACAATGGAAGCCATTCCATGCTTTCTAGAATAACTGTACCATAAGGGACAGAAAATAACAAATATTGGTGTGGGTATAAAGAAATGGGAAACTTCCTGCCTTGCTGACAGAAATGGAAAACAGTATACTACTTTCAGAAACAATCTGGTAGTTTCTCAAAAAGTTAAACACAGTGTTACCATATGACTCAACAATTCCATTACTACCTATCTACCCAAGAGAAATGAAAACACATGTCCACACAGAGACCTGAACATGAATATTCATGTAGCAGCATTATTAACAATAATGGCCCCAAACCTGAAACAATATCTATGTCCATCAACTGGTGAATGGATAGACAAAATGTAGTATCATTCATTCTATGGAACACCATTCAGTGATTCAGAGGAAACAACTACTGATAGATGCCATTAGGGATGAACCTCAAAAACATGCTAAGCAAAAGAAGCCAGACACAAAGGGCCATACATCATATGATTCCAGTATATGAAATATCCAGAAGGGGCAAACTGAGGCAAAAAGTATATTAGGGGTTGCCTGCAGCTAGGAGTAGGGAACAGAATCAACTATAAATGGCATCAGGGATCTTACTCGGGGTGGGAGATGAAAATGCTCTACAACTTATGATGGGTGCAGAAGTCAACCAAGTTACCAAAGCCATTGAATGGTACATGTGCAATGAGTAAATTATGCTTTCTAAAGCATTTCTCCAAAATGTTGCTTAAGAAACAAATTTATAAAAAAGAAAAACGGCCATGAAACCTATGAGAAGCAACCCAATATGAAGCATCTGATTTCAAAAAACTACCAAAATTATTCCACTAACAATGAATTTAAGGGTAAAACACATAATTTCCTCCAGACAGAACTGAAGAAAATGAATGACATGAAGTCAACTGTCTAGTGGATTGTGGGTAGCTGTTCTCTGATCTACAATGAAATGAACTAGAAAAATGGGGTACTTCCCATCAGGCCACTCCATAAGGAGGGCTTAATTGGGTCTCCACTTCTGTGGACCTCTGAGCCCTTTTTACCCTGGCTTTCTAGATAACTATAGCTTACTGGATATATTAAAAAAGACATGTTTCCCTGCTATTTTAACACTAGTTTGTGTGGATGTGACTATAAAACTATGTAAACATAATTACTCATCAATCAACAGAGTGATGACTAGAAGGAACTCCTCAACACAGGTTTCCCCAAGAACCCAAAGATCAAATCTTATCTGTGTGACAGTTTCATTGAGAATGCAGAGAAGCTGTTCATTCAGAACCCAGAGACTCTCTTTGAAGGGAAAGACAAATTACAGTATGATAGGATTTGCTTAAAGCAAAAGGCAATAACATTTCACATGGACCAGTAAATAATCTGTACAACTTTTATAGAAAAAAAAGGGCCTTAAGAAAGTTTCCTGATTCAGAACCGAACAGTTTTAAGAAGTATTTCCCATTCACAAATGTGTTGAAACATTCTCTTTAAATAGCAAATAGATAGATGAATTTAGATAAACATATTTAAATTCCCAGGAGCTGCAACCGTCTGGGAAAATGTCAAGAACACCCTCTGCTTGAGAAACTGCTCTGCTATGTAAGATGGAGATTATATCAAGGAAAATAGAATCCTTCTCAAAGAACCTTACTGAGAATCACAATTTTCCCAACTGTTGATATTAGAGAATTTCACTTGGGAGTTACTTGCACTCTGCCAATTAAATACAAATATCTCAGGCCAAGTGGATTGGTGGGGAGAAAGCAAGGTAAGTCGAGAAGACAGAAAATACTACAGGTTGACTTGATTGATAACCTGAACAATTCAATTCTCACTGAGATTCGATAACAAAATTGTTCAAATGAACTTTTACTATCAATACCAAAACAGCGATTAAAAAAAAAAATCTCAAGCTGATCAACCACCCAAATGAAAACAATTCTACAGGCTGACCTGACCCAGCTGGATAGCACAAGGAAAGAATTAAGTTCAACTACAGCAGTTAAGAGTACAGTTCACTTTGTAAAGAAGTAAGCAGTTGAGAAGATAATTACAAATTCTCTGAGAAAAATTAGTCACAAAAGACCCCATGCTGAGCATAAAATAAACAAGTAGTACTTCTCTGAGATATCTAAAGTCATGCTGAAGTCATAAATAAAAGGACTTTTAAGAATACCAGGTATGGAATGCCCTCCAAATCCCACGGCAAACACTTCTGCAACCATGATGCCAAAATCAAAGAAGGCAGAACGAATCAGCAGTAGCTGCTGCCACTGCAATAGTCCCCGCTGCCAGAGGGGTAAGACTCAGAGACGAGGATTTGGGAGCCCCAGGGGACAACCCAGGCTTTGGGGCCCTCTACCATGGTCAATCGGACCCCCAGTGGACCACCCAGCCTTTGGGGCCCTCCCCCAGGGCCAATGGAAGCCTGGTGACTACAAGTCACCAAAGAGAATCCACTCACATGTCCTCCACCAGTAGGCCGAATGAATAAGATGTTGAGTGCATGTGCAATGGGATATTACACAGCAATGAAAATGAAGTACTCCTGTTACAGGCAACCTGGATGAACCTCACAAACATGATGGTGAGCAAAAGGAACCAGACAGAAAAGAATGACCAGACTCTCTTCACACAGGTCATCCAGGATCAAGCAAACCAATGATTCCATCACTTCTGAGGCTCCCAGCTCCTCCCTGGGGCAGAGGCCCAATTAAAGGAGACCTAGGCACCAGGTATGGCCCATATGGTCATGGTTGGTGGGGTGCCAATACTGAACCTTCTCTTCCTGGACCTGGCCATAGGGGCTCTTCCAGGGGAGCCTTTCACAAAGAGAAGAGAAATTCTCAAAGGCTCAAGAGTTGGTCGTTTATCAAAAAATGCCTATGTCTCCAAGGATGGCCCCCAAGTTATCAAAGACAGATCCAATCACTTTGTCTGCAGACACTTTGCCAAAAAGGGTCACTAGTGACATGAGGACCTCTGTGCCTTCTACCACCCAAATGTCAACAGACCTCCTCTGTGAGACTGTGCCTTCTCACTCCTCTGGGACTGGCCACACATTTCCATGTGGCCCTATGACTGCTGCTGTGAGGCTGTTCCACCCACCACCCTCAGTCAGTAACACCCACCCCCATTTGCCACCCCCTCCATTTAGGGTAGAGTCGTGTTTCATCACTGGTGCCCAGTG
Source organism: Proteles cristata cristata (assembly GCA_017311185.1). Lineage (NCBI taxonomy): Eukaryota > Metazoa > Chordata > Mammalia > Carnivora > Hyaenidae > Proteles > Proteles cristata. The sequence continues at coordinate 318,698 of JAESUZ010003733.1, forward strand.
TGTGCTCTTTCTTCTGATACAGCCTACAGAGACCGCCTTCAGAGCCCCATCTCCCCGTCTTTACTCCCTTTAACTGCCTCCTGGATCCTCTTCCCCCTCACCAACTAACTGCTAAACAGAAAATCTCTTTGGTGCTGTTCCTTGTGTATCTATCCATCCACTCCCTGGTACTGCGCTTGGTTCCTGGGACCCCTGGAGTAGCTTTCTACCATTGCCTTCTTCTAGGTGCTTGGCTTAAGTCCTTTTTATGTGACAATCCCTACCCCCAAAGTTGCCAGTTGCTCTGTGGAACTCACCAGATTAACTTTGTGTCAAGCATGGATGACTGGTGCAGGGTCACCTCCTCAAAGGCCATTCGACCTGCTTTTGGATTTTGTAGTTTCTGTGTCAGTAGCACAATCCCACCGCTCTGGTCTGTGACCATTGTGCTTTGTGAAATTGTGTGTCCCCTTATATGTAGCTTTTCTAGTGTCTGTAGCATCTCTGTGACTTCCCAACACTAAAGATTTTCTGCCAAAATTAGTGAGGCTCTTGGCACCCTCTAGACGTTCCACACTTCCTAACTTGGGAGACTTGTGAAACTTTCCACAAGACTGCCTCCCTGGTCTCCCCCTCCTGGTGTTTTTCCAGTTTAGAAGCCTATGAGTTGTCCTCTAAAGTCTGATGGGCTACCCTGTCTCCTCGCCAGCCTACTTCAGTTAGACTACCTCACTGTGAGGACAGCAGCCCTTTCATCTGAAATCTGTGACTCTCCACCTGGTTTACCTGTGAGTGGAACCTGGACAGTACTGTCGGCCCTGTCTAACCTTCTTCCCTACATCCTTGGCACTGGTTGTTTTCTGTGAAAACAGCAGTGAATAGGCTCAGTTTTGAATTGGTCCTGAAGAAATGTGTCAGGAGCTGTGTGGGCAAGGATGTGAGGGAAGGATGAGAGCCAGTGGAGAACCAAGAATGATTTTTTTATCTTTTTTAACATTTTTTATATTAGTAATAAATGCAGTGGAAACAAACCGAACAACAATACAACGTATGCTCTTCATTACAAAAATAATTAGGATGCCCAAAGCACAATCTGGTTAGTAAGTCTTAAGTAGAACCGTCAATGGGGCGCCTGGGTGGCTTAGTCGGTTAAGCGTCCGACTTTCGCTTGGGTCATGATCTCATGGTTTGTGGGTTCGAGCCCCGCGTCGGGCTCTGTGCTGACTGGCAGCTCAGAGCCTGGAGCCTATTTCAGAGTCTGTGTCTCCTCTCTCTGACCCTGCCCTGCTCACGCTGTCTCTCTCTCTCTCTCCTAGAAATAAATAAAAATATTAAAAAAAAAAAAAAGTAGAACCATCAAATAGGAAAAAAAATACACTAAGTAAAAGAAGACACATGAGAAGAAAATTTGCTTTAAATATTAACTTTTCACAGCTGATAAATGTTAAATGAAAGACGTCTGGTTATTATAACACAGAGACTTAAACCCTAGTGGCATTTCAAGTAGTGGAGACCTTACAGAATATTTTTGTTTTTAATGTTCAGAGCAAAAATCTTATAGCCACGGAAGCTATATCTGAGCCTCTTTCTATCTCAACTGGATCTTTCTCTTCCAGTAATGACAGGACTGGGGAGAGAGAAGACAGGAGCTCTTCAAAGTCTCATTATACAACGAGGGCAGCCAGGCACAGCTCTGATCCAGAGGGACAGCCACATTATGGTCTAGCTAGCCATTATGCCAGATATTCTGCATGCACTTACTCTTCCAACTTTAGCTTACTGGGTAAGAAAATCAAATCTTCATTTGCCCAAAGATCTAATAAAGGCCAAGAAGTGTGAAGGGGACTCACTTTAGTTCTTAATCTTCAGAACATTAGGAGGAAGGGGAAGGTGTTTCAAACATTTTCAAACAACTGAAGAGTACTTGGTGAGAGAGGAGAGGGTGGGGGAATGCTAGGAGATTATTTTGTATCTTCCTTTCTCCGTGTGATTTTTTTTTTCTCTGATTTGGTCATAAAATAACATCCTAAAATCCTACCACTTAAAAAAAAATAGCATGCCTACTTTTCATTAAGATGATTCATTACACACTGCATAATGAATAGTATAAATTCAATAATATAATCAACACACTGTAATACAGATTTCATATAATTCATATGTATATAAATAATTTATGGACCACTTGGGTGGTTTGGTCAGTTAAGCATCTGACTCCTGATTTCAGCTCAGGTCATAATCTCATGGTTCCTAAGATCAAGCCTCACGTTGGTATTCTCTCTCCTCTCTCTCTGCCCCTCATCTCACTTGCACCTTCTTTCTCTCTCAAAATAAATACACATTTAAAAAATAATTTACATTGACCTTAAATATATATGTGTGTATATACATATTCATATATAAACATATTCATATATAAACATATTCATATATATACATATTCATATATATAAATAATTTAAAAGGCTATTTTTGTTTTCAAGAGATAAAGAAAGTGTGGCACCTCAACAAGAATAAAGGCCTATGTCTGCTGAATTTGTCTAGTTACCTAATACATATTTACACAAAATAATAAAAAAAAGTATGTTTTCAAAATGCATTTAGATTGGCTTATCCAAACAGTAAGAGCACATTTTTTAAAAAGTTATATGCCAAGTATATTATGTATTTTAGGGTGGAATCTCAGGTAAGCCAAAATGAGAGGGACAGGGCAGAGAGAGAGAGGGAGGAAGGGAGGGAGGGAAGAAGCAGGGAGTGAGGGAAGGAAGGAAGGAAGGAAGGAAGGAGAGAGGAAGGGAGGGAAGGGAGGGAAGCAGGGAGAGAATGAAGGGAGGGAGAGAAAGAAGGGAGGGAAGGAAAGAAGGAAAGAACACAAAGTAGGATGTGGTTGCTAAGGTGGCTTTAGCAGAGAGCACAGCTGGTTTGCTGGTCATGGAAGACGGGATTTCCTAGTGAGGCCATAGGAACCACAATGTCTAAGAATAATCCATGAGGCAGGACACAAGGAGAAGGTGGGATGGAAGGGCAGAAAGTGAATTTATCTGCAGGCTTTTTCTGTCTTGTGTCTCCTTTTTTTCACAGATCAAAATTTGACAAAAACTGATGAGGGGGGGTCTGACCCTTAGGTCTGGTGTGGTTGAGTTTGGGCCTCAGAGGGGACAAAGGGTGCCCATCTGTGCCCACAATGTGGGGAAGCCACAGGGCAGAGGGGGTTCCGACTCTGCAAGAGGGCCTAGGAACCCCTGGCTAACCTGCAGTTCACCCCAATGGCTAAATTTATATAATGAAATCAAAATTTTCTCAAAAAAAGAATAATTATAATTTTCAGTATGTTATGTCTAATATCAGGATTTATGTTAAAATAAAGCTATAAATAAAGCAGTTTTACTTCCTCATGAATAAATCTTTTTACAGCTGAGTTTTCAGTAGGATAAAGGGTCCAAGTTCACAATTTATAAATCATGGCAAAATGAGGAAATTACGAGTAGAAGAATTTAGAATGTCAAGTGGCATTAATTTAAGTGGGAATAAGTTCTCTACACCTAATTTAATTAATGTGAAGTGCTCATAGAACTTTGTTTTTCTGCAATGAAACTTGAAAGTAGATGAGACTAACATGGTAAACATAGTCTAATACCTTGTCCTTCAGACATACAGGCTTTATTTCTCACCATTTAAAAACAAAAACAAAACGAAAAAGCACTTATATTTACATTACATGTAATACAAAAATCAAGGGAGGATATCCAAACAGATTTTAATAAGCTTACTGTAGCTAAATTACAAACCAAAAAACCTCCAATGGGGGCTCTCTGGCCTGGCTTCATTCCCATCTGATAGAAAATACTATTATGGGAGCACAGTGCTATTCCACCAATATAGCACTTAAAGGCTTTCAAACAAATCAGGATGTTGTTAGAAAAATACAATTTGAACATGGTATGGGAAATGGAATCCATGCCCAGTATCCATCAGATTTCAATGCTATCCTCTAAAAATCATGTTACTACTTAAAAAATAATTTTGTAGAACACAAGACATTGAGTAGCAAGTAAAACAGTGCATATTATTCTAAGGAAAGTAGATATATTACAAATATTTAAATCACAGAGTTCAGCCAGTATAACAAAAGACTTTAAAAAACCAGAGTGGTAAAAGAGTAAGCATATGGAGAAAGAAAGAGAGAGAAGGAAGGAAGGAAGGAAGGAAGGAAGGAAGGAAGGAAGGAAGGAAGGAAGGAAGGAGAAAAGGGAGAGAGGGAAAATGATCAAATAGAATATACTCCAGCAAATCTCAATATATTGGATGTTTTATAATTTTGTCCCAACTTATGTTATTTAATCCTTATTTAATTCCACTAATGTTTTATGACCATACAATTGACTTTTGAACAACACTGGGATTAGGGCTGCCAAACCTCTACACAGTCAAAAATCCACATATAACTGACTCCCCCTGAAACTTAATTACTAAAAGCCTACCACTGACTGGAAGTCTTACTGATAACACGCACGTATCTTGTATGTTATATATATTAGGTACCATATTCTTACAATAAAGTAAGCTAGAGAAAGAAAATATTCTTCATTGTGAGAGAGAAAATACATTTATAGGACCATACCGTATTTATCAAAAAAAACAAAAACAAAAACAAAAAAACATGTATAAGGTTGACCTGCTCAGTTCAAAACCATGTTGTTCAGGGGTCAAATATATTCCAAGAGTTTAAAAAAAATGAAACTTCACAGAATAAGGCATACAAAGTAACAGCTTCTCTCTCTTTCTCTCTCTCTCACTCCCCGCCCCCCCCGTGTGTGTGTGTGTGTGTGTGTGTGTGTGTGTGTACGCACAAATGTTCAGCATCCCGGAGAGAACATCTTCCCACCCCCTACCCTCCCAGACTCCTGGGTCCATGGTAATTCATTCATATACCAGGCAAATACTGTAAAGCTAAACCTGAACTGCATTCCAGGCTGCTCTTGCAGCAGGATGATTGTGCTCCTATTCTGTAGCATGCACTGGCTAAGACCACAGGTTCTGCTGTCAAACAAAACCTTTGTCTTTTTTTAAATTTGTTTATTTGAGTATAATTGACACATACTATTATATTAGTTTCAGATACACAGATTTTATTTTGTTTTCAATTATTTGGTGTTTGATGTAGGGTCAAGCTCTTTATTTCCTCATCTGTAAAATGGGTACTGTAGAAATCTGTAGAAAATTCTACCTCACAGGGCTCTGTTAAGGGCTAAATGAAGTAAGACATGGAAAAGCATACGGTACCTGGTCAGCGGGAAGTACTGTGGCTACTTGCACTAGGATGTGGCAGAAGATCTCCTCCCAGGGTACAACAAGAGAAGAGCACTATTTTTATAATCCAAAGACCAAGACTTAAATGTCAAATCTGTCCATAAACAGGCAATTTACTTTTACTTGCAGTCACTGTCTACAGTGGGTTGAATGGTGACTCCCCAAAAGATATATCTCCCCAGAACTGGTGAACATCAGGTTACTTGGAAAAGGAGTCTTTACACGAAATAGAGGATTCTCCAAATGACATTGTCCTGGATTATGCAAGTGAGCCCTAAATCCAATGACATGTGTCCTTACAAGTGAAAGGCAGAGAGATTTGAGGCACAGAGAAACAGAGGTGAGAGCGATGTGAAGAGACAGAGTGATATATCCAAAAGCCAAGGAATACTATGGCTTCCTGGCAGACACCACAAGCCAGGAGAGAAGCATGGAAAGAATAGCATTTCTCTCAGAGCCTCCAGAAGAAACCAACACAGTCAACATCCTGACTTCAGACTTCTGGCTTCCAGAATTATGAGAGAATCAATTTCAGTTGTTTTAAGCTACCCATTTTGTGATCATTTGTTATGACAGCCCTAGGAAACCAATAAAGTGTCCCAGTGTACTTAAATCCAACACGTGTTCTCATCAGACTCCATGAAATCAAAGGAAGTGATGTTTGAGAGGGTATCTAATATGGGATAGATATGGGTCTGGCATGGGAAAGACCTTCAATAAATGTGAGCTTTCCTTCTACTGCCGCCTGCTCTCAGCCTTGCCATGTACTTCGCCTTCAACTGAGGACTCCCAAACCGTCCACTGCAGAGAAAATAAACCATTTCCCAAGAGAGAGATACATAAAAATATGCCTGGACAGGGTGATGCAGATCCAGCCCTTTCCCTAACCAAAAGGCTATGTTTTTCCAATTCACCATTAGCCCCTTACTGCCTGCAGTGCTTCTTCATTAACTGCTGCCTGAAACTCAGCCCCTCACCTGACCCACCCTCTGTATTTTCAGCCTCCTAGCTGTCTACACTCCTGGTTTGGTCCCCTTAGATGGCGATAAAGCCTTTAACTTTTCCATTACTTTATAGCTCTTTTCAGAGTTTTTGTGTTCATGAAATTTTACTCGGTCTTCACCATACTGTGTGAAGTAGACAGACTATTTTACTAATATTACATATAAGTAAAGAGCTTGGAGCAGTAATGTGACTTTCCCAAGTCACAAGGCACCAGAATTATGAATGGAACAAAAAAATGGTGATTATCACTCTTAAATCCACATTTTATTTTGTTTTCAACTATGTTATACAGATCCACTATTTGGCTCAAATAGGATTCAATAAATGTCCAATGCAAACAAATTACATGTGGACCCTTAAAGATGAAAAAAATAAAATAAAAAGAATCAGTTCTCTAGAACAGCATAAAATACACAGGATAAAGACAAGACCCAGAAGACAGAGTGAACTCTACAATTTAAAAAGAATGTGGGTAAAAAGTCTAGTAGGAGAGCATGAGGAAGCAACAGAATCACACAGAGGAGTGATAGCTCCTGATTTCTGAAAAGAAGACATTGGAAAACTGCCCATAGATGAGGGTTGAGGGCATTCTCAAGGAGAAGAAATTGTGAAATTCCTTTCACTAAAGAAGAGTGACTAGAGATCTATCTGCGTACACCTTTGAACATATTTTGTGTGCTGACTATAGTACAAAGGAGGCTATGCACAGCATCAAGGAGTCTATAATCTAAAGTCATACGTACAAAGAACTGAAATAGGCAGCATCCAGCTAGGTCTCAAATAATAAAGGCCACAATATACTTCCTGTCATAGTCTCTATCAGAATTAGTACTAGTGTCCAAAAGACAACAGACAAGCGAATAAAAACTCAACAAGAATGACAATATACATCTTCAGAGAAGATGTGGGTAAATAGGCACGGCACACATTCACTTTGACTCAGTCATTACTTGAAGAGTGTGCAGTGATCCAACCTCTCACAGGCAGTTAAGTCTCAAAAGCCTGTTGAAAGTCATATACTCAGCAACCAGCAATTCCACTCCTACAGGACAAGTCACCTCAGTGAAGAAGAGAAATGGACTAAGGATACTCATGGCAGGATTATTTATAACAGAAGGAAGAATGTAATTATCTTCAATGTTCAAGAAAACAGGACTGCTTACACAAGACAAACTGTAGGTAACCATGATTTTGTACATACTTATGGTATAGAGGCCTCTAATCCCTGAGAAGGAAAGATCATGATACCTTAAGTAAAATGGTAAGGCCAGCATAAACCACATTCTGTGGCTGTGTGTTTGTACATATACATCTGCAAGACCATCGATCAGACCGACAAGAATAGAAATCTCTGGGTGGGATAATTCTAATTGATCTGTTGTTGTTGTTGTTGTTGAGGAACAAAGTGCTAAATGAATTAATTAAAACATAGTGAAAGATACACTCTCAAAGTGACTTTATTTATTCTTTCACCCAGTATTTGCCAAGGGTCTACCCAGAGCATTGTAAAAGACATGCACAGGCTGGCCAAAGCTCTGAGTCTGAAATGAATCTTGAGACCACCAGTGGAAAGGTTCCCTTGATTAACTACTGATATTATCTGACTTCCACATGGGAGAATGTTATCCAAGGGTCACAAAATTTGGAGCCAGTTCATATTCTAACACCTACCATTGGTTAGTTTTGAACACAATCCAGTTGAACATTTTAGAGTGTCAATCATAATTTCACAACTGAGTTGCCAGGAAGAAAAAAACATATCTACTGCACTTGGAAATGTCAAGTGTAACCCAATAAATGTCAAATAAAATTGAATTGTTTGCAGGAAACTTGTGAGTGTCCAAACGGGAAGCCTGGGCAAGGCCCTCTGAAAATGAGATCCCATGCATTAGCTTGAGTGTGTGTTCTTGAAATTAAGGTATTTTTCTGCCTCCGTGATACCCTGTACTGTAAACCATGCTAACTTCCTCTGAAGAGAACTTTGTCCTTTAAATAGTTGGCTGTCCAGTCACTGTTCTGATAAACACATTTTGCACACACATATCTCTGTGCAGTGGTCCGGGAAAGGTACTAAGGCATGCAACCAATGCTGGTTAACACATTCTTAAGACTTTTTCATGGCAGTGTTTTCTCAGAAGCAGACTCCAAAGACGGAGCCAACTTAATAAGGCACAAGACCAAAAGTACTTACTACATGGCTGTTTCCTTTAAGCTGAAAAGGACTGTGATGACCAGATGTGCCAAACACAGGTCTGTAGTCAACATAATGTACTCTCTTCTGCCACATTTGTTTGTCAGAAGGATTGGGAACTCTGTCAATCACAAACTTACTTTCCCAGGACATTTCTTTTTTTCCCAAAGTTGAAATGTTCAATATTTTCTTAAAAGAGACAGGCATGCAATAAAGTGATTCGTTGCTTTAATGCAACCAATATTTACTGAGCACTTCCTGTGTCAAGTTCTTTTCACCAGGGATACAGTGGTGAATACTGAGCCCTGAACTTTTGGAGCTCAAAAATCAACTTAGAGAGTTGGATGAGAAGCAAACAAAAACAAAACAGCATATAATGAGTAAAGTACCTGTAGTGGCAGCATTGCAAAGGGACACCTAATGTGAATGTGGAAGGTCAGAAGTTTCTTGTAGCAGAGCCCAAGAAGTGAGGTGAGCACTAAATACCAAAGGAAAAGAAGAACGATGTGTATGCAAAGACCCAAAGGTATTTAAGAAGCTTATGGGTTCATTCAGGTAAAGATGACTTATACCAGTATGGTTATCTGTCACACATGCATTTAAGATGCTGAAGCGGTGAATAAGCAAGTCATCAATTTGCTTCAAAAAACTTGGAGAATTAAACATTAAGTTACAAAGCCCAAGTTAGGAAACCAACTTAGGAAGTCTGTTTATCTCAGGTCAATCAAGCTAAGGATGTGCTTTGACATTTCTGTACCTAACATTTGATTTAAGTCTTAGAGACATTTTGCGATGTGCGTGACATATCAAGACAGCACACATACATTTTGTGGAATGCCATTCCCCACCCTCAAAACCACCTTTAATTACATACTTATGCTTCTCCTATAAGACAGTTTTTCATATCCACTGATTTGGATGTTCATTTTCCTCTGTCAAACTTCCGTCACCTTCACCAGTAATTTAACTGTCTCAGAGTGGTGAATGGGAGCTGTTTATTTATATGCAATGATGAAAGGGAAAATATCTCACAGAGCCTTTCTTTTACCTCTGAGTCCACTGTACACCTCTCTCCTCCTCTGAGAACTCAGACTCCATCTTAGACTAAGCAGTGTTCCTTAGATGTTCAATCAACAAGGTGCTACCCAAACCTCCCACCACACCACCTCCCGCCATGCCGCCACCCCCCAGAAGGCCAAATCGGCTCCAGACGCTTCTGTCACCCATATCTCTGCCCTATTCCAACTCGGGCACAATGACTGTGGTCAGGGCTGCCATCATTGCTTGTCCTGCCTCCTGAGTATTCTCCCTACTTCTGTCCTTGGTTCCTCAACAGGCACAGGTAGGGGATCCTTTCAAAATATGTCACTCCTCTGCTCAAAACCACTGCAAAGTGGTTTGCAAAGTTTCTTCAAGCAGAAACTTACCATATAACCCAGTAACTTTACCCTAGGGATCTTCTCTATCAGTTTTCATTTGCTATTGTAACAGATTAGGGCAGATTCAGTGGTTCATACAACGCTCATTTACTATCTCAGAATGCTGTAGGGTGGAGGTCTGGCACAGTGTGACTGGATTCTCTGCTCAGGGGCTCACTGGGCTAAAATCAATGAATTAGTCAGTTCTGTAATACTTATTTGGGGCTCAGGGTCATCTTCCAAGCTCACGGGTAATGGCAGACTTCAGTTCCTTACACCTGATGGACTGAAGTTTCCATTTCCTTGACTAATGGCTCTTCATCTTCAAGTCAAAACAGTGCATCAAATCCTTCTCATGCTTCAAATCTTTCTGACTTATGCTACATTTCTCTAAATTCCTCTTCTGTCTTCCCCTTGTACTTATAAGGGCTGATGTGATCACATTGTGTCTAACAAGACACAGAATCCAGAATACTCTCCCAATCTTAGGGTCAACTGATTAGTAATCTTAATTATACCTGCAAAGTCCCTTTTGCCATGTAATGTCACAAAATCATGGGTACACTACTAGGAGTGAAGGCCGTGGGGACAAAATTCTGCCTACAATACTATCCAAGAGAATTAAAGATATATTCCACACAAAGATTTGCACATGCATGTTCCTAGCAGCACTAATCACAACAGGTAAAAACTTCAAACAGCCTATATTGTCCACTAGCTGGGAAGTGAATAGACAAAATGTGATATATCCATATGATGGAACACTATTCATCAACACAAAGAACAAACCAGTAACATATTCAACAACATGAATGAACCTTGAAAACATTATACTAAGTGAAAGAAGCAAGAAACAAGGGACTACATATGATGAATGAGTCAATTTACATAAAAGGCAAATCTATATGGACAAAAGGAAATTAAAGGGTGTTTATGGCTGGGAATGGGAACAGGATTATCAATAAATAGACATGAGGATTTTTTTTAAAGGTTTATTTATTTATTTTGAGACAGAGAGCAGGCAAGCAGAGGAGGGGCAGGGAGAGGGGGAGAGGGAGAATCCATACTGACCTGAGCCAGTAATAAGAGTTGGACTCTTAAGCGACTGAGCCACCCAGGTGCCCTGACATTAGGGATCTTATTGGAAGATGAAAACATTCCAAAATTAGCCCGTGGTGAAGGCTGTATAACTTGATAAAATTTATTACTAAAAGTGATTAAACTGTATACCCGAAATGGGTAAATTTCATGATATGTAAAATATGACTCAATAAACTTGTTAAAAATTTAAAAATAAATAAAACCATTGCAAAGCGGTTTCTCTTTCATGCAAATTGAAAGTTAGCATCCTTCCAACTGCTTACAAGGTCCTATATGACTTGTATTCCCAGCACCTCCAAGTGACCTCATTTCCTACTGCACTTCTTTCCCATTAGCCCATTCCTCCCATACTGACTTCCTTACCTCCTTACTGATTACTCTACACACATTTCTGCCTCAGGGCCTTTCAATGTATCCCATCAACTCAATCCTCTGAATTAACCTGTCAAGGCAGCTTTAGATCCAGCTCTCTCTTGAATCAGTTCTCAATCAACATGGTCTTGACCATGGAAGGAACAGGAGGACACTCACTGCTTCCCTTTGCTTCTCTTTGCTCTCTTACAGGGCAAAGGGATGTATAATAAAAAATGATCACACTGTGAACATCAGTGCAAGTTGAGCATTGTGATAGTTAGAGAGCAGGCAAAGGACATTCTTCAGAATAGGGCTACTCCATCATCTGTCTCCAGCCGCCACTGGATGCCAATAAGCTGCTAGAATACAATAGCTGACTACATTAGGAATGCACAAATCACTGCCAGGCCGAAATGCTTTCTCCCTGCTGCCACTCTTGCTGCCCTGTCCAAAACGAGTCCTGGTTTATTTCAATTATTTCCATGACAGATTATCCTCAGTATTTGCAAAATAATGCCAACATCAACTAACCTATATCCTAAACTAACAAAAGGTCGCCTCCACTTTTTTTTTTTTTTTAAATGTTCTATTTATTTCTAGGAGAGAGAGAGACAGCGTGAGCAGGGGAGGGTCAGAGAGAGAGGGAGTCACAGACTGAAACAGGCTCCAGGCTCTGAGCTGGCAGTCAGCACAGAGCCCGACGCGGGGCTCGAACTCACGAACCGCAAGATCATGACCTGAGCGAAAGTCGGACGCTTAACCGACCGAGCCACCCAGGCGCCCCAGGTCACCTCCACTTTAACAGAACCATTCATGCAGTGAAATAAATTGCAATTTAATTCCAAAAGAAACCACTTTTTCAACATGTTTTAAAAAAACAGGCTTTCTCTGTGTGTGGGTGGGTGTGTGTGTGTGTGTGTCTTTCCCCCTCTTTCTTTCTTTCTCTCTCTCTGTAACAAAGATAGAGAGCAGAGCTGGTAATGCTCAAGGACTTCCTCAGAGGCTGTAACTGACCATCAGGAGAGGCTCCTTCCTTCTTATTACGGTCAAAGCTCTCATCACCCAATTCATAGGGGAGAAACTTCAGAGTTCAGAAAACAGTGCTAGTTAAACTCTGAAATCATAAGTGCATGGGACAAAAATTCTGTGTGCAAATGAATTCCTTTATAAAGTGAACTTTTAATAATAATGAAATTTGTTGACTTTGAGAGATCAGAAACAAGCAAGCTCTGTATCAGATTCCAATATGCCAATCTCAATCCCTAGGCAGTCAATTAATCTACCTTCCCCAATTGATCTGATTTCCAGGATCCCAGTGGAGTATTTTTTTTAACATTTATTATTGAGAGACAGAGCATGAGCAGGGGAAAGGCAGAGAGAGGGGGAGACACAGAATCTGAAGCAGGCTCCAGGCTCTGAGCTGTCAGCACAGAGCTTAAGGAGTATTTTAAAGAAGATAAAGATGTCTCTGGATTCTCCTATTTTCTATTTTCTCTGTTAAATGATCTTTTCAAATGCTCTAGAACATGTTCTGGGGCTTTATTGTTTAAGTCATAATGGCAACATGGTATGATGATTAGGAACACAGGCCACCATGGGCACAGGTTCAGATCCCAAATGTGACATTATAACACTCAGATTTAAGTAACTTGCCCAAGGTCACACACAACTAGTAAATGACAGGAGAGGGGTTCGAACCAACACAGTCTGGCTATAAAGTCTACTGGCTTCGTCACTAAGCTGCCTCCCACTTACTATACCATTCCTCTACCAGTACCACCAATATCATCCTCATCATCACTATCAGAGAGACACATTATACACAGTAATTAATATCATTTTTAAATTAATCAAGTCAAACTCTGAAAAGCTACACTCAGCAAATGCTATCCAATAAAGAGTCACCACATGCATTCATTTTTCTAGTGCCATTCCAGTGAAGTAGAGAAGGAAATGTCATAAACCTCATTTTGCCAGCTGGGGAACTGAGCTAAAAATGATTAAGTCTTCTAGCATCAGCTGATGACTGAGAGGCAGAGGGAGACTAATGAAGCTCGACTCTATTCACCTGGTATTATCACTCATCTTAAAAATATTTAAGCTTCCCAAATGAAAATAGGGAGGACTGTTTCCAGCCGTCCGATCTACTTGGAGAAAAACAAGGCCAGGCTGGCTTGCTAAGCACATTGGAATAAATAAAATATTAAGACATGAGTAAGGGCCTATCATAAAGAATTCCCACACGGTGTCTGCAGTCAGCATAATAACTGTGGCGTTTCTTATCGTTTTGCATTCAGCCTGGGTAATTCAGCAACACCTTAAAAGTGACAGATGAACATGAAAAAAAGCTGACATCTCTTGCAAGATTTGAGGAGATGCCAGCAGGACCCTAGCAAAGTACAATGACAGCTGCAATGGATGATGACAGAGCCTAAGAAGCAACTAACCACTTATTTTTTTAGGTTTAATTTTTGTACGAGAAAGACAAAAGAAACAACATGAGATGGCAATGAAAGAAAAAATTAGTAAACCCTTTCTTAACTGAACAGTTAATATTTCTAAATCTGGCTATAACCAAAATAATTGACAGTCAAATATACCAGTGATGACAGGAGTCTCTATTCTATTGTTCTTTGGCAAATATCTTTACCTAACTATTCAAAACATACAAGAAAAAAGGATTCTTAAAAATTCCATCCGACTTTTATTTACGAAGGCCCTAAAAAGTTCCAGAGCTTTATAATATTTACCTAAAAGTCTGCTACAAGCATATTTGCCAACATTTCACTAAAACAAACCTCTTAAAATTAATAAATTACCTGTCAAATCCCATAAAAACAGATGGTCACTTGGAGACAGGAGAAGATGTTATCATTCTGTTTTACACAGCTGCTCAGACTAGGAAAAGATCATTTCATTTTCTATAACACAGAAGAAAGTTTGTCTGAGATTTCCAATATTATGCATAAAAATGAAAATTTCATGCAGCTGCTTCTATGTTACACATCTGGTTATTGCTGAGGAAACAAGTTTAAGAGTAAAATAACACCATTATAATAAATAAAAACTAAAATTGGTCTGTTGGTTTTCTCTTAATAAACACCAAGCTATTTCTCAATGCTTTGCTATCACAGAAATTTAAAATGCTGGGTATTCCTAACTTGCGGGCACTGTGACAGGCTATACCACCCAATTAAGAACCTATTAGCCATCTCTTATCAAATACAAAGTGAACACAGATGTATCTGATATCACAATGGTTGCTTTCTGTTATTCCTTTTAAGAAGGTGTTTCAGAAATTTTATCAGAAATCTAACACATGAAACAATAAGTCAACACAACATTAATGTCACACATCTGAAATGAGATTTTGATTTGTTAGCCCCCAACACATTACTTACATTACTATAAATCGCATGAAGATGAAGACATTTGGTGCCTAAGAACACTTACGAAATAACCAACACCACGAGCATGCCTGTATTTATGCTCAGAGCTCTCTTGGTTCTATATATTTAGCAAAAGACATGAAATTTGATAGCTAAATATACGGCCACTTTTTTCACAATTCTTGCAGGAGCACCAATGCTTAAGTCTTCGAAATGTCCACAAAATAGATCTGTGACACTCAACTATTGTTAGAGAAGGAGGATTTGTATGGCAGGGGGATCCATTTAAGATTGGCAAAATAATTAAAATGTGGACAGGTCACTTTGAGTTAACTGTTAGGTAGTGAACTGCATCAGGAAGTTTTACTATCACTCCCCTGCATAATATCTTCCAAAGGATCCTACGGGAACAAATTCAAACCCCTTATAGGCCAACGACATCCCACTGGCCTCCTAGATTCTTCTTTTTCTCCAACCTCATCTCCTTCCACTCCCAATCAACCTTATCCAAGGCTCCCTGGTCATCTCTGTGTCCTTTGAAAAAGCTAACAAGCTCATGGCCATTACCTATGTGTCCCACCTGCTTGGGGCACTCCTCCCTAAGGTCTTCTTTGTAGTTGTTCAACATTCATATCACAAATACCACTTCCACAGTGAATGCTTCCTTGACCATCAACCCTGATCATACTCTTCAATCTCTAGTCTGTTACCCTCTTTTATTTTCTTCCACAGCACTGATAACATTTGGACATATTTTCTAATTATTTACACACTTATTTTCTATCTCCTCCTACCAGAATTTAAAGGTTTTCCCAAGAGATTCTTATTCATAGCTTCCTCTGCAGCACCAAGTAGCTGCACTTAACAAATACATGCTGAAAGAAGAAACTAACTTTGTTTTTCAACAAACTGATTCGAAATGGCCAAGCAATCCATTTGAATCCAAGCTGTTTCTTGGATACCCTTCTAATGGCCTCATAATCAGACTTAAGAAGGGGTGAGGAGTCATGAAGCCAAAAGAACATGCCCAGAGCATATTCTGTTGAAATAGTTTCTGCCCAAATGGTCCTGCAGGATGGACTTCATCTCATGGTCTGGTCTTCCAGGGAAAGAACATGGCACCCACTATGTATACTCCCAGGCTGAAGGTCTGGCCAAGGGGTGGCTATCTGCAGGAGATATGGATGGATCTACACAGGAATGCACATGAGGCATCTGACAGTTGTGGATGGTGCTGGAGTGACAGGAAGAAGTACAGGCCAGGGGTAGGTAATCCCTATGCTGCACATTCTCACATGGAACTCCATAAAGCCCAGTAATGGGAAATTTAGATCAGGCCTTCAATGTCATTACGAAGGTATGTTTGCCAAGGCAGGATACCTTTTTCTATTGTGGACATATTTAGTCCATTTGATAGACTGTTCGCTTGATTTACAACATTGTATTTGGAACAAATGGGAGGAAGGCCTCTATTTGTGCTCTTGCCCTCAGTCCTACAAATGTTGGGGGTGGGCTTGTAAGTCCTTGATCCTGTCCCTTGAGTTCTCTGAGCCTGTTTCCTCAATGGAGAAGGAGAAGTAATTGCTATCTTGCCAACACCTCATATTATGTAAAGAACAAATGAGAGCATACATAAAAGTCTACAGAAAGCATAATTTAAAAATATTTGTATTGTACTCTTTCCCACATGCCTCCCTACATATTCCAGCAAGTGAGGACAATGACAATTTCCACTGCTGATTTCAGAGCTACCTTGGCTTTTGAGAAACTTGCACACTAGATGGAATTTTGCTTTTCTTTTTTTTTCCAGAGTATTGGATATTCATAAAATTATGTCTCTAAAGTGCAATGTTTCATATCCTTCCAGAAGGAAAAAGATAGCAGATTGCCTAAAAGTTTAGGCATTAAAAGAGAAAGAGAACTTTTCTTTAAAAACTAAACAAAAAAACATCTTGGAGCAGCTGGGTGGCTCAGCTGGTTAGGCGTCCAACTTCCGCTCAGGTCATGATCTTGCAGTTTGTGGTTTGAGCCCCACAACAGGCTCTGTGCTGACAGCTCAGAGCCTAGAGTCTGCTTCGGATTCTGTGTCTCCCTCTCTCTCTTTCTCTCCCCCATTCACGCTCGGTTTCTCTCTCAAAAATAAAAATACACATTAAAAAATTTTTCATGTCTAGAATTATTTATAGTTATTTATAGATATAATATAGGCATGGCAGCTGAAAAATGTCTCTCCCACTATTTAGCCCACTGAACACAGAACTGTTTTCCAGGAAAAGTACATAATATACACAAGTGCTGTGCATTTATTGATCTCTAATCAGTTGTTAGAATGAACTGAACATGAACTACACCCTTGGGGCTGTTTTAGATCTACCAGGCTGTCTGTCCAGAAGCCTCTCCTCCCATCCCAGAGAAAAGATGATCTCAGAGATTTAATAAATCAAGAGCACAAACCAAAAATAAAAAGCAGCTAGGATAAATAAAGAGTAACTCAAAATCTTAAAGAAAGCACAAAAGTAAGCTGGCCAGAAGCAGTAAAAGTTAAAAGAAACTCTGGTCAACACAGGACAAGGAAAAATGGAAAAAGATTTCAGTGGACTGAGATTCAAAAGGGCTGCATTTTAGATGATCAAAACAATTTTATCAAATGCATTAAATTCATCAAATGGAGTACACTATCTGCTATTAGAAAAATCACAAATTGCTAAAAAATAAATAATGAAAATCTACATCAAAGTACCCTTTAGAAGATTATCACAACATAAGCTTTTCAATTTTCTCAATAACCAGGTATTTCTAGCTCACCATTCAATACTAAAAATCAAGTAAATTTAGCAGAAAACCTACCCATAAATAATTAACAGCAATAATAGTTAAGAAGGCCAAATTCATTGAGTGGTTTTAATTGCCATGCACTGATTTAGTTATGTTAAGACAATGCATTATTACAATTAACATAATTAAGGAGACTCACAGCAAATATCTGATGTATGAAATAGTATTAGTGCCTTTTTAGATGGAGAGACTAAGGCAGGGAAGGGTTAAGTAACCTGCTCAAGATCTCATACCATCAAATTACAAGAAAAGCCCAGTACGTCTGGCTTCAAAAGAAAGCCAACAGTCCAGAGAGCTAAGTGGTAGAATCAAGGATAATTATTAGAAAATGTACATTTTATCTGCCATGACTTCCACAAACATGTACGTCACTAACACATACAAGAGTGCAAGGTGTAGATGAAAAAAAAAAAATGAAGACACCTGAGTTCACATCTGGAAATTCACTGTCCCAGTAGAGGAGGAAAAGGACCTTATTGATAGGACCTCGCAGAGTATATCATATTCTCTCATGTGATCCTTACAACATCCCAATTATTCTCTGTTCAGAGGAATAAACTGAACCCAAATATGCCAAGCAAATTATTCAGTCACAAAAGTATTGAGTGGCACTGTCCACATGTATACTGGTGTTAATTCAATGTTAATTTCACCCAACATCCCCAGATGGTCCAGGGGAACAGGTCCTCCTTGTCATTCAAGATATTAAACTAAACAAGTGAGGTAAAGGAGTTGGCAACATACAGTCACAAGCATACATACTGCTCTGCCCCCTTAAAAAGGAGGGGGGGCGGTGACTGAATATGAAAGCCACTGCTTGAATTCAGACTTTCTGCCTCTTATTCAAATATTCTTTCCACCACACCATGTACAGTCACCCAACAAGACACTATATATGAAACATGATGTAAATGTAAACGTAAACCATGATGGGTACAGCCCTTGGCAAATCAAAATGAAGAATACGGGACCCATTTTCCAATATCAACTGTGTTGTCGTCGTTGTCATCGTTGTTGTTGCTGTTGTTTTAGTTTATTTATTTTGAGAAAGAGAAAGAATGAGTCGGGGAGGGGCAGACAGAGACTGATGCAGGGCCTGAACTCATAAACCGTGAGATCATGACCTGAGTCAAAATCAGGATGCTTAACTGAATGAGCCACCCAGGCACCCCTCAACTGTTTTCACTATATAAACAAAGGGCTATGGTGAACTGAGGTGGCTGATGCTGGCTATGAGGAAGATTTGCTTTGGTTTTTACTTTTTGTTTTTTTGGGGTTTTTTTTGCTAACTTTTCTGATACAACCTATTTACATTATTATAGGACTGGGTTAATGCACAGCAAACTCCACATTTATTCCACTGACTTCTTTGGCATGTTTCAAAGAAAAATACCATCTTGTGTGATTACAATACAGAATGTATTTGCAAGTATTGGTTTACTGTAATCTTTTGCAATAATAATTAAAATTTGTTATTCTGCACTATACGATATTAAGATCATGCTCCAGCAAATAGCATATTCAACTGGTCTCACACTTCTTCAGCTCCTTTCTTGGTCTACCACATCCCATACGATAAGTTCCATGAGCTCTACCTCTGAAATATATCTCAAAGACATCCTCTTCTCCCTACTTCCTGTCACCCTCATCCTCCGAACTGCCATCTTCTCTCACCTGAATGACCACCAGAACATCCTACCTCTTCCTGCAGCCCTGTTAATCCATTTACCACAGGACAATCCACAAAGTGAAACAGTTCAGGTCAGTTTGCCTTGGATTTTCTTGGTTTTACCAATGGAAGTCCCCTATCACAGGAACCCTCTCATTACCAGGCAATCTAGGGGAGTTGGTCACTTCAGTCTAAAGGGAACATTTTATACAACAGGCAAAATCAGGTAATTGTTTTGGTTTAATGAGTCATGATCCCCATTCTTTACCCTTCCCTGGATCCACACCCACTACCACAGGCCCTTAAAGCTCTTTCTATTAGAGGTCCTGGTCCTCTGACTTTGGACTCAACTAGTGGTGTATTAGCCGAGGCTAGTTCAAGCAGAGGCTTGAAATACGTTTGTGGTCAGGCTTGCTTTCCTGCACATTGGCTCCTCTCCTGTGAAGATATGCCTGTTAGCCTGCTGGTCCAAGGGAGCAGAGAAATACCTGGAGCAGACGTCACCCAGTGAGGCCCTGGATGGGCCAATATGAAGACATCTGAGCAGAACAAATGAATCAATGAGTTTTGTGGTAGCTTGGCATCTGGCTTTGCTGAGCTGTCCAACTGATAAGATTCTATAAAATTCTCTAAGCAGCTCCCCATTTCACTTAGAATAAAATCCAAATTATTTACCTATGCCAATAAAAACCTACCTCTCATATCTCACCCACTGCCCTTCTCTAAACATCAGTCTCACTGATCTCCTTTTGGTTTTTCAAACTAATAAAGCTGTCCAATTCAGGATCTCATTCTTATCTGTCACCTCTGCTTGGAACATCTTACTCCCCATTCTTCTCACCACTGATTCTTTCCATCCCCACTTACTGACTTAAAATCATCTCCTCAAAGACTTCCTTGACCATTCTCATCCTCCATGACTTGAACACTTCTTTGTTTCTGTCACAGACTCCTCACAATCTGTAAACTGTTTGCTAATTAGTTTATTCACTGTAACCCCGCCAACTTCACATATAGAAACAAATTTTCTCAGTAAGTTACTGAATATCAATTGAATGGTGCCCAATGGTCCAGGAAATCTGTTAATCTGATACCCTTCTGGTTTTAAGCGTAAAAGATTTTTATTATTGAAAACAGAAAGTGAAAATCAATAAGATGGTAGAGCTACAGATGATGTTTATCACTGATACAGTTTTAAGTTAAAAGTTCAAAAGGGATTTAACAGGCAAAAAAAGTTAGCTGAACTTCAGTTTATAAAAATTACACCAGACTTTTAATTGTACCACTCTTTCCAAATGAACAGTACTGAATATCAAACTCCCGTAACAGTGCCCACATACACACCCCGGTCACAACCATCACCAAAACTACTTTGGTTAAATCAAAGGAAGCTGAACAAATAAAAAGTTGCTTGGCCTGTTATGAAGCTACAAGCCTTTCAGCTACAGAGATTAAAAATGAAACAATGAAAATATCATTCTCTACCACTAGTTAGAGTTCCATACTACTGGACAAGTAGAAAATTTTAGCAATCTACCTTCTTCAGAGACTTCAATGTTCACAAAAGACCCCTTGAAATTCTAACCACTGTGAAGTTCAAAGGCACTGAATCATGACTGCGGATGTTTCTATATTGAGAATATCTCTGTGATGTGAAACACAAGAGACCTAGATCCTTGTTCGGCTAATGGGTGCTGCTTGCACTATTCATGGCAGGGGAAGGGGAAACACCAGGGTTCTCGAGAGTTTGGATTAACAAAATCAAGAGATCCAAGAGACAGGATGTTAGACAGGCCTCAAGCAGGAAGGGAGGGCTTTGGTGGGTGCCTGCCCAGTCAAGGGTGTTTCGGACTAAACTCTGGGAAGCAAGAAGGTGTGCAGACGTAGGTCACCCTGGGTGAAGGCAAGCAACTTTCCAAGCAGGGCTATGGACACTAGAGGCCCTGGTCCCTTGGCTTTGGGCACAGAAGTCTCTGACTTTGCTTTTCTGTCACTTAGAATGGCTCTATTTTTTTTTTCTCCCGGAATTTGCAAATCATACTATTATAGCTACTAAAAGGGCAACCTCAGAGTCCGGCCTTCCTAGACCTCTTAGGAGTCTTCTATAAACTAGATAATAGCTTATCTCTGAAATATCTTATGAGGATTCTAGGAGACAAAACAAGCAAAGCGCTTAACAGCATTTATTAAACATACATCAAGTTCTCAAGACAATGTCAGCCAATATATGTCCGACCACCTAACACATGCATCCAATAAATATCTGCTGCATGGGTGAGTAACTGAAAGCTTCAGCTTCTGCTGAAGTGTGCTCTTTTGCGTGAAAAGGGGAAAAAAGTCCCAGGTATAGGTAAAACAAGACAAATCTGCCTTCTAAGACATCAATTAGGTAGGTAGATAGGAATATCCAGTCATAAGGAAAACATTACATTTTGTAAATAGGCCCAGTGGCATTCTGGCTTACGCATCATTCTCATGAGTTTAGTTGTGAGTGTCTAAACTGCTTAGTCTACTGAATTCTGACTGAGTACTCAAGAGTTTACCAAGCTACAAAGGGGGGAAAAAAAAACTGACTTGGGGTATACTGAAAGTAGTATCTCTTTAAGTTGTTCACAGAATCCTATCATGGAAGGCAGCCACATACACTTCCTTCAGGCAGCATGCTTCTCTTTCCCACCAGTAATTACCTTGCTGATGCCCCTATTCATGACTTCCAGCTTCCTGCCATGGCCCATAGGGCTGCTCCTCCCTTAAGTTTTGCCTTCTTCCTAGACCAAGCTTAAAAACATGGCCCAACAGCAGTAAAGAGAACGTGCTGGGTGTGTACATCAGAGAAGTTCCTCTTGGCAAATGTTAACCCAGATAGAAGTTCTTAGGGTGTCTATCCTCTTAATGATTTTTCCAATCTATAGTCATTTATGGAATACAAACTACATTTGAGGTAGCAGGAATGCAAAAATTAATGGGAAACAGCCTTGGCCCTGGAACAGAGGTGCAAGCTTTGTCCGACCCAAGTGTTTTATACTCCTGCATATACTCCCTAATAGCATCAGGAAGGCTTGTTAATGGCCTGTTTGTCTTTCATTTAAAAGCTGAGTGAACTAATGGGATAATACTCAAAACTGTCATATTCTGTCCTACTAAACAGGCTTCATATTGAAGACAGTTGTTATGAAAAAGTCATCCTTAAAGCCACTCTTTGAGTAAGGTGACCACATACTTCATCATTTAAATGGAGACAGTTACGAGAGTGAATGGGATTGCTATTAATAACAGTTCTGGAATAAAAGATGTATCCACGTCTGTCCCAGGCAAACTAATAGGGATTGTCATCTATGCTTAGAAACACATATGAAAATTTTAGAAAGATACTTCTTGAAACCTCCCTCTTGGTTTATGGAAACACATATAATGTATTTCTTATATAAAAACTGTTGTGTAAGAGGGCAGACCACAACTATCTCATAAAGAATGTGCTTCTTCTGGGATATAGACCCAACACACTAAATTACAGTGGCTACCCCCACCCTATGCACACAGATAGGAGCACACCACTTACTGTAACAGCAAAAACTATGACAATATGACAACATTTGCTCTGTTGGTGAGAATATAAATTGGGGTAGCCATGATGTAAAACAGTACAGAGGTTCCTCAAAAAATTAAAAATAGAACTATCATATGATTAAGGAATTCCACTTGTATGTAATTATATGAAGGAAATGAAAACACTAACTTGAAAGATATCTGTACTCTGACATTTACTGCATTAGTTACATTAGCCAAGACATGAAAACAACCTGTCAATGAATGAATAAAGATGTATACCCATACACACACACACACACACACACACACACACACACACACACACACACACACGAATACTATTTAGCCATAAAAAGGAAGGAAATCTTGCCATTTACAACAAAATGGATGGACTTTGAAGGGATTATGCTATATGAAATAAGACATAGCAGAGAAAGACAAATTCCTTATGATATCACTTATGTGTGGGATCTAAAAAAACATCAAAACAAAGGACTTCTAGAAACAGAGAACAGATTGGTGGTTGCCAGAAGCAAGGGGTGCAGGATGGGTGAAATAGATAAAGGGAATCAAAAGGTACAAACTTCCAGTTATAAAATAAGTAAGGGGCACCTGGGTGACTCAGTCAGTTAAGCATCTACTCTTAATTTCAGCTTATTTCATGATCTCACAGAAATGAGATGGAGCCCCATGTCGGGCTCTGTACTGAAAGTGAAACCTGCTTAAGATTCTTTCTCTCCCTCTCTCTGCCCCTCTCCCAGGCTTGCACTCTCTCTTTCTCTCTAAAATAAAATATAAACAAATGAATGATAACTAAATAAGTCATGCAAACATAATGCACAGCACAGTGACTATGGTAAAAAATACTGTACTGTATATTTCAAAGTTGGTAAGAAAATAGATCTTAAAAGTTCTCTTCACAAGAAAACAAAAAAATCTTCTAATTATATGTAGTGATAGATGTTAACTAGATTTAATGTGGTGATCATTCCCAATATATACACCTACTGAATTATTATGTGAAATGAACATGTCAGGTCAATTATATCTTAATTCAAATATAAAAATACATATGATGACATCTACCCATGTTTCTTATGAGCCAGACACTGTAATGGGACCTAGGCCATTCCCCCAACCAAGCCCATACTACTAATATCCCATGTTTTACAGATGAGGAAATGGAGCCTTACAGGAGTTAAAATGCAGCTAGTCAGGGGGTACAGCAAGGCCTGAAACCAAGGCTGTGTCCTCCAGAGTCCACCTACTTAAACACCACCACATACCTCCCAGAAGGCTACCACTGAGAGGTGACCAAGATGGACCAAGTTAAGCTGGACCAAGATGAATGAGTGATAATAATAACGACAATGATTCAAGCTACCCATTGAGACTCTGCTAAACCTTATACGTATATGATTTCATTTCACTTTCATAGCTACCCTAGGAAGCAAGTATTATTACTAAATCCATTTTGCAGATAGGGAAACTGCGAATACTAGAAGTTATTTCACTTTTCGAGGGTCACACAGCTAGCATGGGGCAGGCTCAGGATATGAATTTAAGACCAACTCCACAGCCATCTCTACTGGGTTAGAAGGCATTCTGTGGAGGAAAGAACAGAGACAAAGGCAAGAAAGAAAGTGATGTGGCCACACAAAAGAAAACAAGAGACACAGATCATGACTAGGTCCTGCACAAGTAGCCATGTGAGCTTCATGTTTTATGTTTTCTTTTTTTAATATTTTTATTTATTTCTAGGAAAGAGAGAGAGAGAGAGAGAGACAGCGTGAGCAGGGGAGGGTCAGAGAGAGAGGGAGTCACAGACTGAAACAGGCTCCAGGCTCCGAGCTGGCAGTCAGCACAGAGCCCGACGCGGGGCTCGAACCCACGAACCGCGAGATCAAGACCTAAGCGAAAGTCGGACGCTTAACCGACTAAGCCACCCACGCTCCCCTTTGTTTTATGTTTGTTTTTTGTTTTTTCTGAGAAAGGGTGAGAGAGAGAGCATGAGTAGAGGAGGGTCTGAGGGAGAGGGAGACACAGAATCTGAAGCAGGCTCCAGGCTCTGAGCTAGATGTCAGCACAGAGCCCGACATGGGGCTCAAACTCACGAACCGCGAGATCATTCCTGAGCCAAAGTCGGACCCTATCTGACTGAGCCACCTAGGTGCCCCAATGTGAGTTAAATCTGAATCCACTGAAGGGGGAAGAGCAGTATGGAATTCTGAGCAAGAGGAAAGTCATGAAGGGATCTAGATTTTCTCATGTTTACGATGCTCATGTGTAGTTTATTTATAAAGAAACTGTATATTTATGTGAAGTTGTTTTTCAGTGCTACATCTAGCACCTGAAGACTGGGAACAATTTGAGTTTTGCATATCAAATACGTTCAGCACTGTTACTTCTCTCCTGCTATCCACATCCCATCTGCTGCTTTCTCCCCGCACTGAAGTGACTAGTATCTTCGCTCAAATAAAAGCCTTGAAGACAAAAAATATTCTAATACTTGGCCTACATTTAATTTGAGAGAACAACAGACTCACAAATCCCTTAGCTTGTTCCATGCTGAATTAAAGTAAAAAAAAAAAATACATAATTGAGGTAGCTTGTTTACTCATCTGGTTTTCATCCTGAGATAAATCAAGCAATATATTTTTTTAACTTTCTCAATTCATTTCCTGACGTTTTTGTAAGTAACCTAGAAAACTCAACTGGAGCCTTAGTACTATTTATGAACATCTGTTAAACACTGCCAACTCCTGTAACAACCACCTTGGGGAATAGCGTAGCATTTTAAAAGCATAATTCCTTAGGTAATATTTATTCTGTTACAATGCAGAAAAAGAATGGTTTTCATTTTCTTTCAAAAGTATACAACTTTTGATTTCATATACCAACATCTCCCTAGAAAATATCAACCAACAGTATACGAGTAATATATTCATTATCAAATCATCTGACAAGCTGTACACTAAATATAGTTTAACACTCGGGTGTTTTTTTTTCAAAAGCACTGAGCATTTTTTTTCATCTGCTGTTGATGTTTTTAATAACTTATTATATTCCTTTTATTATACTTCAGAACACGTGCTCAGTTTGGACCAAAAAAAAAAAAAAGGAAGAAAAGAAGGAAGGGAAATTGCTGAGGGCCGCATTTGTAGAATGCATGTATTGCATTTGCGTGGTTTTTTTTTTTTTTAAGATTTTTTTTTAATGTTTTATTTATTTCTAGGAGAGAGAGAGAAAGACAGCGTGAGCAGGGGAGGGTCAGAGAGAGAGGGAATCACAGACTGAAACAGGCTCCAGGCTCTGAGCTGGCAGTCAGCACAGAGCCCGACGCGGGGCTCGAACCCACGGACCGCAAGATCATGACCTAAGCGAAAGTCGGACGCTTAACCGACTAAGCCACCCAGGCGCCCCTGCATTTGCGTGTTTTAACTGGAATCATTCCTGGAAGTATGCATTATCATCCTGAATGTTCTAGTCAAGTCAGCTGTGGCTGAAGTAATCAAAACACAGCTGGAGGGAGAGGTCTGTTTTGACTGTACAGTCCAAGTTCATTCTAAGCCAGGACAGAGAGGTACATTTCCTCCAAATTCTAAATGCTACAGAGAATACTACATTGTCACCAAACCCATTTCCTCCTCTTTCTAAGTGTGCCTTGAGACGACCTCTCAGTGTCTCTCACCATTCACTGTGACCACCTGAGGAACTTCGGCCATTAGAACATGAGCTGAAGCGACACGGTCCGTGCAAAACCTCCACATGTAACCCTCCATGCTCTTTTCCCATTAAGTGGCTGGAATGAACACAATTGCCAGGTCATGTTTGGGAGCCACGTGATGAAGAGGGCAGAGTGGAATGACAGGAAGCTCGATCTGTGAGTCAGCACTTATAGGCAGACCAAGGACACCACACAGGACTTCTAAGTGATTAAGAAATACCTCTTTAGGGGTTCCTGTTTGGCTCAGGCAGCTAAGCATCCAACACCTGATTTCAGCTCAGGTCATGATCTCATGGCTCGGTTCATGAGATCAAGACCCACACCGGGCTCCACACTGATGGAGCAGAGCCTAATTGGGATTCCTTCTCTCCCCTCCCCACTCTTTCTCTCTCTCTCTCTCAAAAGTAAGTAAACTTAAAAAACTGAAATACCTCTTTATTACGTTAAGCTACTGAGAATTTGGCAGTTTATGTATATTACAAGCCCAGCATTACCTAACATGCCAAAACAGGAAAAAAAAATCTAAGTCAGTCACAGTAAGAAATAACAGTCAATCTGGAATTAACATACAAACATTAAAACAGTGTTTTTGAAAAAAATTAATATTTGGGGAAAGGTTATGTTATAATGTAAAACTTGTAAAGTAGAATTACAAGCCTATATACCTTGTAAGTCCCACCAAATTTACAAATATTGCTTCTCAATTATGTTTATGTACATATGTGCATAGGAATTAATGTTGCTGACTGAATGAATGAATGCATAAGAAAAATGGAGGGACATATATTAATATTAAGGAAGGTTCCCTCTGGATTAATGAGATTTGAGGAGGTTTCTACTTTGTTGTACATTTCCGTATTTTTTTAATCAAAATAATTGAGCATATTACTTTTGTAATTAGCAGAGATTTGTCTGTTTACATGTAAGAGTTCATTAAAAAAGCCACTCTATGCAGACAGACAGTTACTACAGAGCTAGTTCCTAGACCCACTTAGCCCAGGTAAAGTTGTTTTACATTTACAACCCCATAAGCTACCCTCCAGTGAGTAAAAGACCCCAGGGAGCAATAGCTCACAGGAAACTCCTGGAAAATGAGACCATGTGGCAACATAACTTCTTTGTTCACTCACAATGAGGTAGCTCTAAAAAAACATATTAATAAATAACTGCATTAATGACACACTGAGAAGACGGAAAGTGAAATTATGTCAGTTACTGTGGATACACAATCATGGGCATGTGGAGATCTGGTGATATTCAGAACCAGTCCCTTAAGGAAAACTTTTCTCTCTGGTTTAAATGAAGATTTCGAGGGGCGCCTGCATGGCTCAGTCGGTTGAGCATCCGGCTTCAGCTCAGGTCATGATCTCACAGTTCGTGAGTTCGAGCCCCGTGTTGGGCTCTGTGCTGAATGCCAGAGCCTCGAGCCTTGTTTCAGATTCTGTGTCTCCCTCCTTCTCTGACCTTCCCCTGATCACGTTGTCCCTCTCCCTCTCTCTCTCTCTCTCTCTCAAAAATAAATAAAACATTAAAAAGCAAAAACAAAAACAAAAAAATGAAGATTTTGAGATCATACTTGCTGAATGCTCAGCAGGATGTCAGGCACAGGGAAAGACGCCCAAGGTTAAATGTCACCACTATTATTTTTATTGATTAAAATATGAGAAGAATAATTAATCCTTGCTTTAGTATACTACTGAAATTCAAGTTAAGACATTTACTTTCAAAATGCTGTTCTCACAGTTTCTAAGGAAACTGAGAGGAAGTTACATGTGCACTTCCCTAAGGCCTGCCTGCCTACAACCTGCCTTGATCTGGTCCTCCACTCTCTAGATCCCCTGCAGCTTCCACCAGTGAACACCATAGGACAATTAGGGAATAGATGCTCTAGCATAGAGAAATTCTAAGGAGATGACCTGAGAGGACCATTTATATCTGCAGATTCAGGAAGAATAGAAAGAAACACTTTATAAAATAGGGTATCTCTTTGGAAAATATGTACAACAGGAAATAATATTAAAAGTCACACATTGTTGAATGGGATCCACTTCATGAAAACTGTTAAGGAAAGCCTTTAAAGTCAATTAAGACGCTTCTTTAAGCACCATTTGTAAGTAAACATGAGCAAGTGAAAATTTTCTGAGTAACAATATTTATCGAGCATTTACTATGTCTCAGGACCTATGTTAAGCACTTTTTGTCTGGATGAGTCAGAGTTCTTAGCAGAAAGCAATAAAAATTAACACTAGCTAAAATAAGCATAAAGTAAATTACAGAAGAGATATTGGGAAGATGCACAAAGGAGGTGAGAATATCAGGCTCAGAAAATAGCAAGGCATCAAAAGGGTCTAGGAGCAGCCAGGAACACAGTCAAATCTCATCACGGAAACCATCTATCTCATGAAGATACCACCATTATTCCTAGA
This sequence comes from Proteles cristata cristata, assembly GCA_017311185.1. Lineage (NCBI taxonomy): Eukaryota > Metazoa > Chordata > Mammalia > Carnivora > Hyaenidae > Proteles > Proteles cristata. Next base: position 347,651 of record JAESUZ010003733.1, read on the forward strand.
AAGCAAACACTGCTTCGACCTCTGCTGGACCACACTTGCCATGACTCTTCCTTCTTTGCATTCCTGATTCCAGATTCAAAATCATGAATGGCTGATACAAAAGTAAAATGAAAATTTAATACACAGAAATCAATGCTATCCTTACCCGACCTTATAAGACAATTATGATCATCATCTCAACACACAGGATGTAAAATCTTTTTGCAAGATCCTAACCACATAAGGTGATATGACAAAGCCACAAAATTAAGGAGGTGTGCCATGAATTTAACTGACAACAGTGTTAATAGTTCATGTCAGTCAGTAGTGAATGGGCAGCAGTTCCCTTTTTACATAAAATACAATTCCTTAATGCTGTAATTCACTAGGCTTTAGGATGTGATTATATAAAACTCAGAGAATAAGTTATCATATTGACAAATGGAAACATGTTGTAGCTGAAAGCAATCCAAAGCTATTCAAGTTCAATAAAAGCTCCTTATCTCCATTTTAGGATGCATGTCATTAGCTCAGAGAAGATTAATTTTTCCATTCATATTTCAATTCCTTTCCTGGCAAAAAAGAAAACTGAGTTTCTGAATTACAATCTTCGTGATTAATCAAATGCTGAGAGTCTCACATCAACATGACCGGAAAAATTAATAAATTATGGAGATTCCTAAAACTAAAAGGTAGTGGTCCTAGATAAGTTTCATCTAGTTATATGCAATTTCTCCTTTAAGACAGGCTTTTAAGTTACATGAGAGACATATTCTGTCATTCACCTCTAAAGAGAATTGAAAGGCAACATAAAAATTAGCTATGCATACAGCAGGTATTCTGTAATTACCTATTGATTATATACATAAAATGTAATCCATAGAGGAAAGCTAACTACTAAAACTTCTGAGAAAATTGTATGCGAGAGACACAATGCCCTCCTTAAAGTATGATTACAAAAAGTAGTTCATACATACTGCTTCAGAAATGAATATTATCCACGTAATATTCATTTTTAAAACTTAATTCACCAAACCAAATTTACTCTCTCAATCAGACACAAGTCTACTTTCTACACAAGAAAATGAGGCTCTCACTCACTCTTATCATTATGAATTGTGTTTCACAAAAAAAGGTTTGCATTACCCATTTCAAACAAATGTTCAAATGAACAAGCTTTCCATAACTATAGGCAAATGTTCTTTTGCCCAAAGAGATACAACAAAATGAATCATTAAGAAAATGTCTGCAGATTACACAGTTTCTATAAATTGTGCCTTAGAACCTGCCACATCGTCTTAATTCAATCTTCTAATTTTATTAATATGTATTTTCCATCTGAAACATGCTGACTCACACATAAAAATCTCCCAAGAATATCATCATTAGGTTAGCAAAGAGGAAAAATGCTGGGGGAGGAGATTATATATAATCTGGCTGGGTAGAAGTCCTATCTTTGTCATTTATTAGCTACATAACTTTGGCAAGTTTTTAACCTTACTCTACATGTTTGCTTGCTTAGCAAAATAACAACACAGCACAAAAAAAATAGCAACATTTGGGGAAGGAAGGGAAGATGGTGGTGGAGTAGGAAGTTCCTAGGTTCACCTCCTCTTATGACTACAACTAGATAACTATCATATCATCCTAAATACTCCCAAATTCTGAGGAATAGCAGAACAACTCACAACTCTGGGTAGAGGTGAGACTCAATCAAGGAGGGTGGGAAAAGTGGACACACAGCTTGGGAAACAAACAGATTGTGGTCATTACAGTGGAGGGAAAGCCGCAGTAATAGAAAGGCGCAAGAGACAGACCAGCACACTGGATAGTCCACAGGGAGGGCAAACCTCCACAGCAATCGGCTTGGGGGGAGAGAGGGCTCAGGCTTCCCGGCTGCTTGCAGCCAGTGGGGCTTGCAGTCTGGAATTCTGAAGGCCAGCATGCTTGGCTCTAGGAGAGCTCAGAGGACATTGAAGTTGCTCTTGGAGAAAAGGCAGGATAAATATCACATGGACACAACAGTGTGGAAACAGCCATCTGAAGAGCACCTGGGGCTTCCTCATCTAGGAGCCTGTCCCAGATGGGCAGAACTTGTGGAGAAACGCCTCCAGCAACAGGGGAACTGAGGAGAACTATCTCCCTCCACCACCTCTCAGCATAAGCACAGGACCGCCTGTGGGAACCAGCACAGTTCAGACACTGCTACCTACCTTGCTTGCGCCAAGCCCTGCCTCACCGCATCCTCGTGCAACCGCCCTTCCCAGTCCTCCTTCCTACGAAGAGTGGCTCAAACTCCTGTCCATAACATGTCTCCCAACCAAGGAGGTTTGTGGAGGCTTGTTTCCAGGGGCAGCAGCAAGACCTCTCGTTTCACAAGCAGATCAGAGCACACCTACTTAAAACATACCATATTCAAGCCAAGGATTAAATCCTTTCAGGCAAACAGCCCCTTTACAGACGACTAGACTAGAGGGATAAAGCAGCTGGAATGAGACAGCACAGCATGCACAGCACACTCCCAGGAGCAGCAACCTTCGGGACAGGGGACATGACATGGCAGGACACTGCAAAGTCTCATCTTCATAAGGCCATTACCCTAAGAAAAGGAGACTTAGCTAACATTCCTACCATAGAGAAAGAGGCATAAAGACTTAGAGGAAATTAGAAGACAGAGAAATTCATCCCAAAAGAAAGTCAAAGACAAGGCCATGGCCAGAGATTCAAGCAAAACAGATACAAGTAAGATGCCTAATAAAGAATTTAAAGCAGTGATCATATGTATACACACTAGACTTGAGGAAAGTGTAGAAGACATAAATGAAACCCTTAAAACATGGATAAGGAATAACAACAGAGATAAAGGGTAAAAGAAAATTAAATGAGAAACACACTGGATGGAATGAACACTAGGATGGAAGAATTAGAGGAATGAATTAGTGATCTAGGAGACAGAGTAATGGACTGTAATTAAGCTGAACAAAAGAGAGAAAAAAGAATGATGCAAAACAAGAATACACTTAGGGACCCCAGTGACACCATTAAACATAGTAATATTTCTATTATAGGAGTCCCAAAAGAAGAACAAAGAGAAATGGGGGCAGCAAATCCATATGAAGAAATAACAGCTGTAAACTTCCCTAATCTGGGGGAGGAAACAGTTACAAAGAATTCCCATCAAAATCAACAAAAGCAGATCCACACCAGGATATATAATAATTGGAAAATATATGATGATAAAGAAAAACTTTTAAAAGCAACAAGACCAAAGAAGACAGTAACTTACAAGGGAAAACCCATAAGGCTAGTAGGAGATTTTTCAAGCAAAAACTTTCAAAGCTAGAAGGCGGTGGCATAATATATTCAAAGTGCTTAAAGGCAAAAATGTGCAGCCAAGAATATTTTATCCAGCAAGGCCATCATTCAGAAATAGGAAGGGAAATAAAGAGTTTCTCAGATAAACAAAAATTAAAGGAGTTCATCACCACTAAACTAGCCCTACAAGAAATATATTTTTTTTTATTTTTTATTTATTTCTAGGAGAGAGAGAGACAGCGTGAACAGGGGAGGGTCAGAGAGAGAGGGAGTCACAGACTGAAACAGGCTCCAGGCTCCGAGCTGGCAGTCAGCACAGAGCCCGACGCGGGGCTCGAACCCACAAACCGCGAGATCATGACCTAGGCGAAAGTCGGACGCTTAACCGACTAAGCCACCCAGGTGCCCCAACCCTACAAGAAATATTAAAGGTGACTGTCTGAGTGGAAAGGAGAGATAAAATTGAAAATATAAAGGTAGAAAACACAAAAGCAGTAAAAATGAATATTTCTGTAAAAATCAGTCAAGAATTTAACAAAATAAAGGGATATAAAATATGATACCATATACCTAAAATGTAAGAAGTAAAGAATGGATTCAATCTTAGAAAACCATCAACTTAATCTAGACTGCTATATGCAAAGAGGTATATACAAATCTAATGGTAACCATATATCAAAAACCACTAATAAATATGCAAAGAATAAATGGAAAAGGTCCAAATACATCACCAAAGAAAATCAGTAAAACATGAAGGAGAGAAAAACAAGAAAGGATCAGAGAAAATCTTCAGAAACAAACATCAAGCAAATAGTAAAATGACAATTAAAACATACCTATCAGTAATTACTGTAATACTACCAGTAATAGAATGTAAATGGACTAAACATTCCATTCAAAAGACACAGGGTGACAGAATGGATTAAAAAAGTAAGACCAATGTATATGCTGCCAACAAGACCCATTTTAGACCTAAAGACGCCTACAGATTGAAAGTGAAGTGATGGAGAAACATCTATCATGCAAATGGAGGTCACAAGAAAGTCAGAATAGCAATACCTATATCAGACAAAACAGACTTTAAAATGAAGGCTACAACAAGAGAAAGAGAAGGATACTATATAATAATAAAGGGGATAATCCAACAAGAAGATAAAACAATTATAAATATTTATGCACCCAACAGTGGAGCACCCAAAGACATAAAACAGTTAATAACTAATCGATAATAATAAAGAAATAATAAGGTACTTTAATGCCCCACTCGCATCAATGGACAGATCATCTAAACAGAAAATCAACGAAGAAACAATGGTTTTGAATGACACCCTGGAACAGATGGACTTAATAGATATATTCAGAACATTCCACTCATAAACAGTAGATTACACATTCTTTTCAAGTGCATATGTAACATTCTCATTTGTGTTAGACCACAAATCAGGCCTCAACAAATTCAAGAAGATCAAAGACATATTATGGATCTTTTCTGACTACATTATTATGAAATTAGAAGAAAAAATCTGGAAAGACCACAAATACATAGAGGTTAAATAACATGCTACTAAATAATGAATGGGTCAACCAGGAAATCAAAGTTCTTAAAAGTACATGGAAACACATGAAAATAAAAATACAACAGTCCAAAATCTTTAGGATACAGCAGGAGCAGTTTTAAAAATGAAGTTTATAGCAATACAGGCCTACTCAAAAGCAAGAAAAACATCAAATAAGCAAACTAACCTTATACCTTAAAGGAGCTAGTAAAAGAACAAACAAACCCCAAAATCAGAAGGAAGGAAGTCATAATGATTAGTGCAGAAATAAATGAAATAGAAACTAAAAAAAAAAAAAAAAAAAAAAAAACAGATCAATGAAACCAGGAACTAATTCTTAAAAAGATCAACAAAATTAATACACCTCTAGCCAGATTAATCAAAAAAAAAAAAAAGAGAGAGAGAGAGAAAGAACCCAAACAAAATCACAATCGAAAGAGGAGAAATAACAACCACCACCACAGAAATACAAAGTATTATAAAGGAATATTATGAAAAATTGCAGGCCAACATTGGACAACCTAGAAGAGAAGGATAAATTTCAAGAAACATATAAACTGCCAAAGTTGAAACAGGAAGAATTAGATAATTCGAACAGACCAATGACCAGCAAAGAAATAGAATCAGAAATCAAAATAAAACCACAACAAGCAAAAGTCCAGGACTAGAGGGCTTCACAGGCAAATTCTATCAAAGAGTTAAAGAAGAGTTAATACCTATTCTTCACAAACTGTTTCTAAAAACAGAAAAGAAAACTTCCAAATTCATTCTAAGAGGCCAGCATTATCCTAATACCAAACCAGATAAAGACACCACCACGAAAGAGAACTATAGACCAAAATCCCTGATGTACACAGATGCAAAACCTTCGATAAAATACTAGAAAAATGAATTCAACAATACATTAATAAAATCATTTATCACAATCAAGTGGATTTACTCCTAGGTTGCAAGCATGTTTCAACATTTGCACATCAATCAATGTGATACATTTTATAAACAAGAGAAAGAATACAAACCATACGATCATTTTTTTCTAATATTTTTATATATTTCTAGGAGAGAGAGAGAGAGACAGCGTGAGCAGGGGAGGGTCAGAGAGAGAGGGAGTCACAGACTGAAACAGGCTCCAGGCTCTGAGCTGGCAGTCAGCACAGAGCCCGACGTGGGGCTCGAACCCACGAACCGCGAGATCATGACCTAAGGGAAAGTCGGAGGCTCAACCAACTAAGCCACCCAGGCGCCCCCAATATGATCATTTTAACAGCTGCAAAAAACCATTTAACAAAGTACAACATTCATTCATGATACAAACCCTCAACAAAGCAGGTTTAGAGGGAACATAATAAAGGCCATATATGAAAAACCCACAGCTATGATCATCAATGGGAAAAAAATGAGAACTTTTCCCCTAAGGTCAGGAACAAGACAAAGACATCCACTGTCACCACTTTTATTGAATATAGTACTGGAAGTCCTAGCCACAGCAATCAGACAACAAAAAGAAATAAAAGGCATCCATATCAGTAAGGAAGAAGTAAAACCTTTCACTATTTGTAGATGTCATGATACTATATATAGAAAATCTGAACAACTCTACCAAAAAACTCCTAGAACTGATGAATGAATTCAATAAATTTACAGGACACAAAATCAATGTAAATAAGTCTGTTTCATTTGGGGGCACTCAGGTGGCTCAGTCAGTTGAGCATCTGACTCTTGGCTCAGGTCATGATCTCACAGTTTGTGAGATCTGTGCTGTTAGCAGGGAGCCTGCTTGAAATTCTCTCTCCCTATCTCTCTCTCCCTATCCCCTTGCAATCTGTCTCTCCACCTCTCTCTCTCAAAATAAAAATAAACTTAAAAAAAGATATCTGTTGTACTGCTATACACCAATAATGAAGCAGCAGCAGGAGAAATTAAGAAAACAACCTCCTTTATAACTGCACCAAAAATAATGAGAATACACTAACCAAAGAGTGTAAAAGACCTATACTCTGAAAACTTGAACACACTGATGAAAGTAATTGAAGAGGACACAAAGAAAGGGAAAGACATTTCATGTTCATGGATTGGAAGAACAAATACTGTAAAATGTCTATACTACCCAAAGCAAGTGACAAGATTCAGTGCAATCCCTATCAAAATACCAACAGCATTTTTCACAGATCCAGAACAAATAGTCCTAAAATTTGTATGGCACCACAAAAGGCTACAAATAGCCAAAGCAATCTTAAAAAAGCAAAGCCAAGCTGGAGGCATCATAATCCCAGACTTAAGTTGTATTACGCAGCTAGAGTAATCAAAACAGCATGGTACTGGCACAAAAACAGATACCTAGAGCAATAAAATGGAATAGAAAACCCAGTAATAAACTCACAACTACATGGTCAATTAATCTTTGACAAACCAGGAAAGAATATCCAATGGGAAAAGAGCAGTCTCTTTAACAAATGGGGTGTTGGGAAAACTGGATAGTAACATGCAAAAGAATGAAACTGGACCACTTCCTTACACCACACACAAAAATAATTCCAAAATGGATTAAAAATCTAAATCTGAGACCAGAATCCGAGAAGAGAACACAGGCAGTAACTTCTTTGACATCAGCTGTAGCAACTTCTTTCTAAATATGTCTTCTGAGGCAAGGGGAACAAAAGCAAAGATGAACTATCATCAAGATAAAAAGCTTCTGTACAGTGGGGCACCTGGGTGGCTTAGTCCGTTAAGCGTCCAACTTCGGCTCAGGTCATTATCTCACAGTTTGTGGGTTCGAGCCCCGCGTCGGGCTCTGTGCTGACTGCCAGCTCAGATCCTGGAGCCTGTTTCAGACTCTGTGTCTCCCTCTCTCTCTGACCCTCCCCTGCTCATGCTGTCTCTCCTTCTCTCTCAAAAATAAATAAAACATTAAAAAAAATTTTTTTTAAATCTTCTGTACAGTGAAGGAAACAATCAACAATGCTACAAGGCAACCTATGAAATGGGAGGTTTTTGCAAATGACATATCTGATAAAGGGTTAGCAGCCAAAATATATAAAGAACTTAGACAACTCAACAGTAAAAATACTGCACAAAGAAACCAATTAAAAAATGGGCAGAAGACAGAAATACACATTCTTCCAAAGAAGACATACAGACAGCCAAAAGACTCATACAAAGATGTTCATCATCATTTGGTATCAAGGAAATGTAAATCAAAACTACAATGAGATATCACCTCACGCCAGTCAGAATGGCTAAACTCAACACACAAGAAACAAAAGGCGTTGGCAAGGAGTGGACAAAAAGAAACATTCATGCACTGGGAATACAAACTGGTGCAGCTACTATGGAAAACAGTGTGGACATTCCTCAAAATGTTAGAAACGGAATTACCATATGATCCATCAATTGCACTACAGGTTACTTATGCAAAGAATATAAAAATACTAATTCAAAGGGATTTATGCACCTCTATTTTTATTCCAGCATTATTTACAGTGGCCAAGATATGGAAGTGAACCAAGTGAGCATCAACTGATGAATGGATAAAGAAGGGTGTAGTGTGTGTATGTATGATGGACTATTATTTAGCCATTAAAAGGAATAGAATCTCATGATTTGCAACATCAAAGATGTAGCTAGACAGTATAATGCTACACAAAATATGTCAGAGAAAGACAAACACCATAGGATTTCACTCATATGTAAAATTTAAGAAACAAAACAAATGAGAAAAGTGAGAGAGACAAATCAAGAAACAGATTCTTAATGACAGAGAGCAAACTGATGCTTACCAGAAGGGAGGTGGGGCAGGGAATGGGTAAAATAGGTGATGGGGATTAAGGAGTGCACTTGTCATGATGAGCACCGGATGGTGTATGGAAGTGTTGAATCAGTACACTGTATACCATAATACTGTATATTAATGAACTGGAATTTAAATAGAAACTTAATGGAAAAAAAAGATGATCTGGAGGAATCCCAGATGGGTAAATAGGAGATAAGAAAAAGAGAAGGTCTGGAGCAACCTCCAGAGGTGGCAAATTCCATTTGGGCCAGGAAAGATGGAGGCACCCACAAATAGACAGCCAACAGGCAACCAGGAATGTGGGTTCAGACACAAAGAAAGAGCTTTATAATCCACACAGAGATTCCTGGAAATCACAGGCATGAGTAACACCAACACTTATTTTCAAAATATTTTACACGTATTGCTGTGTATCAAATACATCCAAGTATGAATAAAGTTGAGAGGTAGTACACAAATACATTTCAGCCATTTATAAAGTTTCCAAATTAAAATATGAAATCTTAACACAGGATCAAGAAATACTGATCACACACCTCGGATCTGTCTCTGAATTTGAATCATGACAGTGGTGAACCCCTTGGAATCATATGCTAATAATGAGGATGACAGTAACAAATTCTTATATAGCACTTACCACACATTAAGCATATTATCCTTTTCTGTAATTTTTCTCCATTAAAATATCCTAATTATAGGGCAGATGTCCCATTTTCAGTGCAAGGAGAAAGATGCATGTGTAGTCCAGCTTTAACCTTAACTTCAAATCTATTTACTAAAACTTGTGCTACTGGTTCCTAACTACCTTGCAGCAACAATAAGGTGAGCACTGTGAAGCTTTGCCAGATTCTTCTTGTTTTGCTTTCTCTAGCCAACCTCAGTGACTTTTATACTTACAATCAATTTATTTCATTTTTAACTAACTAGACTTGGTACCATCTCTTCTTTCAATACTACAAATATTCCCTAGGATCAAAATTGTCTATTATACAACAAAAGCCAGAGGGGACCTTCCTTCCTCCAAAAGTCCTCACTGAGTAAGAAAAGGATTACTCAGGGGCGCCTGGGTGGCTTAGTCGGTTAAGCGTCTGACTTTCGCTTGGGTCATGATCTCGCGGTTCGTGGGTTCGAGCCCCGCGTCGGGCTCTGTGCTGACTGCCAGCTCAGAGCCTGGAGCCTGTTTCAGTCTGTGACTCCCTCTCTCTCTGACCCTCCCTGCTCACGCTGTCTCTCTCTCTCTCTCTCCTAGAAATAAATAAAACATTTAAAAAAAAAAAAAAAGAAAGAAAGAAAAGGATTACTCATTCATTCAGCAAATGAGAGCCTTGGATTCCTTCTCTAAATTCCATTTTAGCTGTGAACAGGATCAGAGAGGCACTCCCATGGCCACATCACTTAAATGACATATCAAAGGTTTGCACGGCCAAGCCACAGACACAGCCGTGTCATTCTCATTTTCCTAAAACCACTCCTCAAGAAACAAAATGGCTTTTTGGAAAGTGTACTTTAATTTTCTCAATTTTACTTTTCTTTTATTTAAACTTGCTTTATTGTCTCTCTCTTTTCCTGCCTTCACCCTGGGCCCAGCATATAAAGGCCACCCTGTTAATTCCTGAAGAGCAAAAATTCTGTCTTTACACAGTATAGAATGCCCAACCACAAAGCAGCAGCTAAATCAATGATTATAAAACCAAATGGTGACTAAGAAGCCACTTAGTTCGGTAAGCCCAAATCTCCATTGAAAATGTGAAACATAAGCCCTCTCTGCTATGCTATGCCTAACTGGGGAGAGAGTGGTAATCAGCCAATTTCCAGAATCCCCTTAAGAAGGACCCTTATATCTGGAATACTAGTGTGTCAGCACATTTGAAGAAATAATGGGGAAAATGAAGACCAAATACCAACTTGAACTTTACATTTCTTTGTTCTCATTATCCATTCCCCAAATCACAGGAGTATAAAACAAAAATGATCCTTTCATGTAAAAAGGCTGGAGTACTAACCTTTACTGAGTCTATTCTCACACCGCACAGAGGAGCTCTCATCCAGGTGTGGGGCAAATGTTACCTTTTTTTTTTTCCACCATGAAAACCAATTCTGATAGTTTTTGAAAATGAAACCAATTTCCATGTCTTAAACTATAAGTCACTCTCAATTTCTACATTTAGCATCTGAAAATTACCAATTAATTTCTTTCTCAACTGTAAGTTTTAAAAAGAGGGCTTGCTTCTCTTCCACAGCTGTATCCACGGTGCCTAACACATGTGGCTGAAAATCAATAAATATTTGTTGAAGGAAAGAATAAACATACATTTCAACTGACAAAACACAGAAAGGATCTGGCAGATAAGCATCTGGGGGAACTCTGGAAGGGAGATAAAAGAACGATTACTAGCTGAAGTACCTCACTGCTTACTCTTAAAAGAGCATAGAAAATTGGGAAATTGAAATATGGAGCCTGCTTCTATCTTGCACTCTCAAACTTGTTTGTTACAGCTGCCTGGCAAGGGCAATTAGCAGATGCTCTATTCTCTCTGGTGGGAAACAATTGCTCTCCAAGACTGCAGGCAAAGATTACATATGTACATCCTTCTAGTGTCCAGATCTATGCTGACTGACACCACGGCCACCAGCCCGACCTGTCTATCGAGTATCTGAATATGGTTTGTGTGACATGAGATGGGCTGGAATGTCAGATACAAACCAGATTTCTGAAGATTAGGAGGAAAACTGGACGTACACTGTTCCATTGATAAGTGTTTTACATTATTTACATGTTGGAATGATAATAGTTTGGGTATATTGGGGTAAACGAAATATACTATAAAACTAATTTCACCCATTTCTTTTTACTTTTCTGAATACAGAAAATTCTGAAATACTTATGTGGCTCACATTATATTCCTAGTGGGCAGTGCTAATCCAGACTGACAGTAAGAAAGTCTGTAGGCTTCCAGAAGGAATATTCATGGAAAAACAGCTGGATCTGGTTCTTACTTACTCAATCTATAATTAGGGAAATTAGTTATTTTCTACCACCTACCAATGTATAGTCACCTTTAAAGGCTCACATCAGCATTAGGAGATAACAGATTAGCCTTAATTTTTAGATAAGGAAACTGAGGCCCAAAAAGAAGGCACCTATACAAAGTTACAGAGCTCATAAACGGGAGGGCAAAACCCTGACCCAAACTCAGCATGTCCAAAGGCATGTTTGTTCTTCCCCTTCCTCTCCTCCACTTAGAGAACTTTCCCTATTAGAGGCTTAAAAAGGATGCCAATCATCTTTCCTGCCTTATCCTGCTGTGGGCTTCTCTTTGACACTCTATGCCCGTATTTCTCCCTGCCACTATCCCACAGAAAAGAGAACTACGTGAAAAGGTAGCTGAAATTTTTGGAAAAATTACCACAGTGACATCGCAGATGCTGCTATCTCGTGAAAAAAGAATCGAGTTTTCCTAATTGGGTCTTTTTGCCTTTGCAATTCAAAAGCTCTCCACTGTATCATCATAGCCGGTTCATATAACCAGCTACTGGGACAGGGCTACCTGTGAAGTGGCTAATTTGGGCAAGTGTATTTCACCTGTTGTGAATTAGCTTACTTAGTTTCTTAGCAGCTTCCAGAGCTTCCTTTGCACTGTCTGCTACAAAGAATCTTTGAACTTTCACTCCATTTTCAGACATGAGTTTCTTGCTCTGGTATTCCTGCAGGTTCAGCCATCGTCGGGGGGTTAACTGCACTGCCTAGAGAGATTGAGAGAGAGGAGGGGTAAGAATGCTTATAAATAACAAGAAAATAACAGTCAACGTATGTATCCAGTCTTAAAGGTACCCACAAACGACAATCAGCAACACCTTTTTTTAAAAGGAAAAAAAATCCGGGGCACGTAAGCGGCTCAGTCGGTTAAGCGTCCGGCTTCGGCTCAGGTCATGATTTCACAGTTGTGGGTTTGAGCCCCGCATTGGGCTCTGTGCTGACAGCCAGCTCAGACCCTGGAGCCTGCTTCAGATTCTATGTCTCATTCTCTCTCTGATCCTCCCCTGCTCACGCTGTCTCTCTCCCTCTCTCAGAAATAAATAAAACATTTAAAAAAAAAAAAGGAAAAAAATCCTATATAAATTCTACATGCTTGTTTTTCTAATCAAAAATATTAAAGACAACCACAGGCACAAATGAAGGCAGATTTAAAGAAATGGTGAAAAGTGAATAGGGTCTATCACCTAGCTAACAAGAAAGTACCGAAATCAATTTCCTGGTTTTGATATTGACAAAATGTGAGGAGGAGAAGAGGGAGAAGGATATGTGGGACTGTTGCTTTTTTTCTTCTTCTTTTTTTTTTTTTTTTGCAGCTCCCTGAGCCTATAAATATTTAAGAGTAAAGAAAAACGTTTAAAAAAAATTAAAAGTTATTTTCTTAAGTTTATTTATTTGAGAAAAAGAGAGCATAGGAGAACAAGCCGGGGGTGGGGGGGAGCGGGAAGGGGGGAATCCAAATCAGGCACTGCGCTGTCAGTGCAGAGCCCGACTCGGGGCTGGAACCCACAGCCCGTGAGATTATGCCCTGAGCCAAAACCAAGAGTTGGAGACAACCACCTAAGATATCCAGGCACTGCTAAAAAGTTACTTTCTAAAAAGTTAAGAAATGAATTATAGAGTATATACATTCCCCCATTCCCACCCCCAAATAAGGTTCATAGCATTATTTTAATAACTGTGTGCACGCTGTTAATCAGTGTAAGGTATCTCAGAAAATTTTTTTTAACACTTTGAGGTTCAATGGACCCAGACTAAGACACTTCTTTGCCACGCTTTTTAATGGACTCTAGGTAAAATCATTATCATTGAAGGAGATTACCTCTTTTACAAACCAAATTTGAGGATAGTAACCTGAATCATCATAAATAAATTACTTCCTAAACACTGCAACTCGTATATTAACTATTAATGTAACTTTGCTTAAGTATCATGTAGACGTGGTTTTTTCCAATATGCACTATTAATTACTTTTTAATCTGTGCTTAAAGAAAGTAATTAAGGAGCAGAATAACATGAACAAATAAATTCTGATTTTATTAAATAAGAGCAACAGCATTCCCTATTTTGAAAAGAAAAAAGAATGAATATACCTAGTTTAAACTCATTTCCATCCATGAGTCCTGATGCAAAAACAAAACACAAAAAAACAAAAAACCCCTGCCCAACAGTAGGTAAGAAAACAATGCCAATAATGCACAAACCAAAAACGTCAGCCATACAACAGAATCACAAGAGTGGAGGAAAATCACCTGTCACGCTGCCTAGTGTCTTCTGTCAATGGCCTTGAGGGATGGCCAGGGCAGTATCACACAGACCATAAACTCAGGTCCAAAGGGCTTTACAACATGGAACCATTAGATTTCAGGACCTCAAATGTGTCCTTAAAATGGCATTTTCTTCTGCAGTCTCTAAGCTATAATGCACTCGTGGAGGTCTTCTGGTTAAAGGACATTCCAAGGAGGCTCTAGAGCCTTCCAACTAAACTGAGTTTTACTCAAGGGCAGAGTGTGTCTTCAAATTGTTTGTATCTTTAAGAAGAATATGATGGTGCTTGGCATATGGAAGATACTCAAGAATGGCCAAATACATGAGACCTGCCTTTTGTCCTTTTGCTTCCCAACTACAGACAATTTTTCATTTCCACAAAGTGACTTTCACTAAAAATAGAAAAGCAAAAGTCTTTCAGACCTAAAACAAAATAATTTTTACACACTCATAAAAATTCAAATTTTGACATGATCTAGCCTAAAGATATCTTTCTGTTCCATCCTTCTGAATAGTACCAGAGTTTTAAAATAAATTGACAAAGGAAACGAATTTGACAATAAACTATTTGTAAAAAAATAAAAAATAAAAAAATAATAAAAGTTTTATACAAATAAAAAAATAAAATAAAATAAATTGACAAAGAAGTATGGTCATATCACTTACTGTATGATTTATTAACTGTATATTATTTGTTAATCTTACTTCTGAATTTTAAGTCTTGATGAAATATTAGTTAATTTGAAAAACAAAATTTCACACATGAACATAAATATTCACTTAACAGTCTTAATAACACATCACAAAATGTACCAAAAAATTCAAGTTTAAGACATTTAGTGAAAGCTCCCTAATGAAAGAAAAGATTAAACATTAGTTATATACTAACATAACTAACAGGGATCACTTTTAAAAGGCAGGTGGGGAGGGGCGCCTGGGTGGCTTAGTCGGTTAAGCGTCCGACTTTCGCTTAGGTCATGATCTCGCGGTTCGTGGGTTCGAGCCCCGCATCGGGCTCTGTGCTGACCGCCAGCTCGGAGCCTGGAACCTGTTTCAGTCTGTGACTCCCTCTCTCTCTGACCCTCCCCTGCTCACGCTGTCTCTCTCTCCTAGAAATAAATAAAAATAAAAAATAAAATAAAAAAAAATAAAAGGCAGGTGGGGAAGGATCAATAGATTAAGTATATGTTAACATACCAACTTAAAGCCATTAACAGAATAAGAAAAAAAAATACAATTTGCAAAGAGCATTTGAGAGAGACTAAAACTGCCACAGTATGGTCTGGTCAATTCCTTTTCATTAGAACACTCACCGTATTAATTTTGGATATGTTAATGCAATCTGCTGCAAACTAATTGCAATTGATCCAGAAACCAGCTTCATAGACATATAATACATATTGACCGTTTCCACATTGACTCAGATGAAAAAGCCTGCTTTAAGTCTGGTGCTCTTAAATTGAAAACCAACAAACTGAACACAATCCTGAGCTATTGCAGATATCCAAGCTATCACTCCACAAAGCAAGCATCTTACAGAATCATCTACCTTTGTCAAACCTAAGCTCAGAAGAGTAGAGTCCCTAACTGGGTCTAAAACTGCATGAACTCAACTGTACTGACTAAGAATTTGTGGTATGTCTAGAGAGGAAAAGGTTAAATCCACCTCTGCATTTTTGGGAGGTAGAAAAAAAGAAGAGAAAAGTGGATGGTGTCAAGTATGCTGGAAATATAATCAACTGCTGAATCATAAAAACAATAATAAGAATAGTTTCATGTTCTATTATGGAGCATTGGCCATGTGTAGGCATTATACTAAGCACGTGTGTTATTTAATACTCAAAGCAATCATGAAAAGTGAAGTAGTAGTATTTCTCTCTGCAGCGGTTACTGATGCAAACTTCCTTCATTGTCTTAGATGAAATTAGGTACAGTCGTGTAACACAGTTCATATATACATATGGTGTATAACTCATCTGGACCAACATTTGATTGTCAACCCTCGTCCCCCTAAATTCTGTCTGGACCTGGGGATGGGAATATTCATGTGGGAAGCTAATCTATCATCCAGGAGCCTCCATGAAGACAGACACATTCCCCAGTCATTCACAAAGAATGTGTCATGAAAAACGAAACTTTATGGATTTTTAGCCACTGAGATTCAGAAGATTACTTCTTAGTGTTGCAGAACCTAGACTATCTGTAGCATCCTGACTTACAAAAACCGTCTTGAGGCACCTGGGTGGCTCAGATGATTGAGTGTCCAACTTCAGCTCAGGTCATGATCTCACTGTTTGTAAGTTCAAGCCCCATATTAGACTCACTGCTGTCTGAGTGGAGCCTGCTTTGGATCCTCTGTAACATACCTCCACCCCAGCCCCTCCCCTGCTCACGTTCTCTCTCTCAAAAATTAACAAACAAAGCAAAACAAAACAAAACCATCTGACAAATCAGGAAACCCAGGCTGAGAGTTAAGTCAGTGGCCAAAAACCACAGGCAACTGTCAAACAGCAAAACTTCTCTGATCAACAATATTGGACCCCTGTGTTTATATTCTGGTCCCACATTCCCGGAGGCCCCTTGATGATAAAGACTAAGCCAGGATAAGTGGGATTATGTCCATGTCTTCAAAAGGCCAGAGTCTACTAGAATGGAATTCTCAGTGAAACACTGGCACAGTGTATGTGAGGTCAAATGTAAAAGCTTCAGGCTTTGGGAAGAAGGAAAGTGGAGATGCGAGCAGAGGTTGTCCGAAGACACTGGCAGAAGCAGTTTATTTTAGCTTATAGGAAGACCTGCTAAACCCCTATCCTAATATCTTCCCAGGGACTCCATGAACTCCAGAATGTGAGCAATGGAAAGCAGTTTGAAGACCATTTGACCCAGTACATTCAACTGTTTCTCTCAGTTATTTGCCTGTTTGCCTTCAGGTCAGTCCCCAGGTCTTTGCTAACTGGCTTCTGCCTAAATTCAAGACTGCGTTCAGAGACTGAAAAGTTAGACGGTATCAGGCTTTGTCTTCCTCTTTCTGAGGCAGGGGGCAACTCCAGCAACTGACCGCCGCTCTTCTGACATTTCACCCCCCATCTCACCCCAGAAAGCCCCTTCTTCATAATTCCAGCTCACACTGTCTGCCCCACCTGGACTCCCGCACCCAAGGGCTGGCTCTGGACTCTGATAACACCACCTCCTTCTACCCCTCAGGCTCATAGAGACTCCTGCTGTCGCCAATCCCTGGGTTGCCTTCGCAGCCCCTCTTTGCCTTCCAAAAGTCCTAACGCTTTTGTCAGTAACTGACTCCCCCCTTTAAACCTATGAAACAACGTGGCACTCCACAGAACCCAAAGGTGCCCCTTCAAGGCACAGGAGGGGAGGGGCGATGGCAGGGGCCCACTTAGGAAGGGGACTTTGCGACCGTACTCTGCAGCAGTTTCTCAGGCAATCACATGTTTCAGAGACTGGGGTTCCCAAGTATGGAAGGACTATTGGGGTCCAGCCTCCTCATTTTATAGCCAGGGACGGTGAGGCCTAAAGAGGGAAGGATCCTCTAGAGAGCCAGAAGCAGGTGGACAACTAAACTCATTCCAATTTTCTTTCCTTCTTTCACACAGATTTTGGCAAAGTGACCGTACTAGGAACAGCACCACATTCTCAAAACTTCTGGGGTGGGTGGGCATCCAGGGTTAGTTCCGTCCGGACTTGCACGCTGGCCTTTCCATGGCTACCTTCCCTATCATGTTTCTTGGCCAGAACAAGCATTTCCAAGCTTAGGGAAAGTAGGAAATACAACTTAAAAGAAAAGCACAGTATAAAGATTTAAGGGCCTGTGGGAACAAGGGAGCAGAGGTAGACGAAAAAGAATGAAAAATGAGGAGAAGGACAAAGAGAACCAAGAGATAAAAAGACAATGACTAAGCAGGCAAAAATTCACAAGAAAACTCAAAGCACAAAATTAGACAGCTACACAGGAAAAAATGACACGACCGAGAAATCATCCTTCGTCCCACAGTTTTAAAATTAGAGGTGCCAAGACTACTGAAATAGCAGCACAGGAGGAGAAAAAAATCAATAAAGGGAGTAAAGAAAATGTCATTGAGCTGAGCGCCCCCCAAAGGGAAGGTTGGTGAGCCACACCTGCCCACTGGCTCTTGGCACTCCCTCGGTCTTTCTGCAGCCTGATGGTCCCTAGCACCGCTCCACTCAGGAAGACAGAAGAGCGAGTCTTAAGAGGAGCCAAAAACCCACTGATAATTAGGAAAGTGGAAATTACAGCAAAAATGAAGGTTTGGTGATGACACTGGTGAAGGTAGGCTGAGACGCGCTTCCCTGTACACTATGCACCCGTGCAAAGAGACCAGTGCGAGCACCTTCAAAACCAATGACGGCATTTACGAAAATTTACGGCATTTCGTAAATGATGGCATTTACGAAAACGAGAACAACGAACACCCTCTGAACTGGAAAGTCTCCTTCTTGGGTGTTTAACCTAGTGAACCATGTACTGGGGATATATAGTGGAATCTTCTGTGTACTGCTGAACATAATAAAGGGTAAAGTTGGAAGGTAATCTAAATGCACACCAAATAGGAAAGGGGCTGAATAAAGCACAGTATATGAACCATTCAAAATATCAGTGGCAACACAATAGCAGCCAGTATCCATGTGGTCTCCTACTTCTCAGTTCTTTTGTAGCAAGGGTGCCAAAACTTTAAAGCAACCATGCACAGCCCTCCAGGACCCTTTTCCTGGGCTGCAAGGTCCTGAAAACTCCATGTGGGAAGGATGCAGTCACATGGCTGAAGCAGCCTGGATTACTGACTGACTGTACAGACCACTGCCTTGGCCCGGGAGTCACCTCACTGTCCTATGCATGAATGAGAAATAAACCTTTGATATGTTTACCACTGAGACCTTGGGAATAACTTGTAATTGCCTCATCGAACTAGTCTAGGCTGATAAGTATGAATGTCCTAACATTGATTGTTCTCCAAGGCACAGTACTGAAAGAAAACAGCCAGGTTTTTTCGATATTTAAAGTAGAATAACATTTATATTTCTGACACACGTGTCCACACACAAAGCAACATTCTCTATCTTTTAAGAAGGGATGTAGCTATAGGTACATACGTGTGTAGGGAAAGGTCCAGATGAAGTTCACTAACTCAATGCCAGTAAACTTGGGAAGGCAGACCAGAAAGATGGTAATCAAAGGAAGATGTACCCTAGGTTATAATTTTAAAACATTTTTTATAGAAAAACATTCATTTATTATTTGTGCAATGAAAATCAATCTACTTAGAGACACCATTGAGGGGAAGTAATCAAACCTAGGCTTTAACCCAACTGCATAGCCTTAAGTACCTATTAACTCATCTGGGAAATGAGGGCTTGCACCCTTACTTTAGCAGAGCAGAGTTCTCCAAATGTGCTGTGAAATCAAGGGGAGGGGGCCAAAGGCTTGCATTCTCTGTTACACAGAACAACCACCCCTAATATAAACTCCTGCTGTGAGATAGGAAGAGGCTGTTAAACCTCATTTCAAGCTCTCAACAGCAACGACGATGGCAGAATACAAACAAGAAATTAGCTGTACACTCAGAGGAAAATATATTCCCCTCTCCTTGCACGCACGGCAAGGAAGGCAGATGCTCAGTGGGCTGTGGCAGGCCAAGAGTCGGAATGTGCTTGTTATATTTTAGTTTTTGCCAATGTTATTCTGTATGCAAATTAGCACCCATAAATCTACCTTAGTCACGTTACCTAGGAAATACGAGGCTTCAAATAAATGTGTTGATGCACATGAAAAGACAGATATAACTCCATGTGTCTCAGTATGGGTATCACAAAATAAAAGACCCGCTTGCTTAAAACAGTCTCTGATGAAGAAATCACTTCACTACCACCCTGTATAAGAGATTAAGTGTAATCCTGTATATAAGAGGAAGACTGTAACAGCAGCAGCAATAATAATAATAATAATAATAATAATAGTACTTTTCTGTTTAACACTTAATGTGATGTCAACTCTTCCTTCAGAAAGACAACATGCTAAAAAAAAAAGCAACATAGTGATAGAAGCCTAAGCCTATGGAAAAGAAAAAATAATGTCAGACTTGGAAGAAAGCATAGGAGTATGGGTAGTGACACTTTTTTATATTTCATTATAGGTTCAGGCTAAAGTGTGGGGCATTCATTTGGAGTCACCTTTGGAAACACACCATCCCTTTTATCTACAACCAGAATTGAGCTCTTTACTCTAGTAGGGATACAGGGAGACCATGATCACTTAAACAACTGAGGAAACTAACAGGCCCATCCTCGCAGGTCACTTTGAGGATTAAACGAGTTAAAATGTGCAAATCAACTGGAATAGTGTGTACCATATCATAAGTACTCAAAAGAATGTTCTGCTATTGTTATTAATGAAGAACTACAAAGGGGGAAAGAAAGTGTCACAAGGAAATACTGAACAATCCCTAAAATAAAAACAGTAGGTGATCCCACAGCGATAAAAAAGTGCCCACAGTGTTCTGCTGTTCGTTTTAAATGCATATAGGAGAGTATTTTTAAACTGTGATAGTTTAAAAACCAGGAGGGGCGCCTGGGTGGCTCAGTTGGTTAATCATCTGACTTCAGCTCAGGTCAGGATCTCATGGTTTGTGGGTTTGACCCCCGCGTCGGGCTCTGAGCTATCAACAAAGAGCCTGGAGCCTGCTTCAGATTCTGTGGTTCCCTCCCTCTCTGCCCCTCCCCTGCCTGTGCTCTGTCTCTCTCTCTCAAAAATAAACGTGAAAAAAAAAAAAAAAACATGAACTGTGATAGTGGCATCTCTACACTTAAATCACTCAACAGTCACAGAAAGGACAGTTATTTACAGTAAGAAGGACCAATCTGACATTCAGTAAGCAAATTAACATATGCCATTTGTGCTAAGTACATTGACTTTCTATCTCATTTGAGCCAGGGTACTTCCCACCTCACAGATGAGCAAATGTGAGGGGTCAGGGAGATTAAGTAACTTATCTAAACCTACTCAGCTGGGTAAATGAGTCAAGATTTGAATACAGGACTAAAAAACCCATGAGCTTCCTATTATCCTAAAGTGTTTGGGGGGCGGGGTTGCGGGTTTTTGTTTTGTTTTGTTTTGTTTTCATTTTTGGTCAGTCTCTGAATCCTGCATCAATAAAAAGGTCTTAGAACGACCACAGACAAAATCTACTCTGCCATTCCTGACTTAAATATACAGTTTTCCCTTTCAAAGGAGGGGAAATAAAGCAGCTGACAAACTGAGAACACTAACAATGGTGGTATGGTAACTGATGGAATGTGTGGCTCCACCAGAGAAAAGGACTAGAGAAGGAAAATGAAGTTCACTGATGAAGACGAACAGCTGGGCTCTTCTATTTTTTTTTTTTTTAAGATTTTTTTTCCTGAGAGAGAGAGAGAGAGAGAGCGTGAGTGAGAGCGAGGAGGGGAGGGTCAGTAGCTGGGCTCTTCTTTTTTTTTTTTTTTTTTAATTTTTTTAACGTTTTATTTATTTTTAGGAGAGAGAGAGAGAGAGACAGTGTGAGCAGGGGAGGGTCAGAGAGAGAGGGAGTCACAGACTGAAACAGGCTCCAGGCTCCGAGCTGGCAGTCAGCACAGAGCCCGACGCGGGGCTCGAACCCACGAACCGCGAGATCATGACCTAAGCGAAAGTCGGACGCTTAACCGACTAAGCCACCCAGGCGCCCCAACTGGGCTCTTCTTTACAAGAGATCAGCCTAGGATCAGACAAGGAGCCTGAGGTCACTTTTGTTCCTCTGGCACTGTATCTCTGACACTACCACACCTCTCTGTCTAAGGATCCCATGGTAAGGGGTAGGGGGTCAGCATCTGTTAAAAAAATTAAATAATGTGTCCTACCAGAAAAGAAATTAAAGTTCACCTTTCATACTATCCAGAAATTGGATCACAGCAGGTTTCAATTTAAGAATTAATTCTTCTTGGGGTACCTTGACAAAATCTTGTGTTTTTAAACCAAAGCAAATACTACCTAACATGGAAAGTGCCATGAAGTTACAGAAGGTATACTATACACTTGGCAAGCATTACCTCATTTAAATCTCACAACAACTCTACAAGGAAAAAACTGACAGAAGCCCATTTTACAGGTGAGCAGATTAAGGCTCAGACTAGCTAAGCATTCCTAAGACTAACAAAGATGGTGAGGGGCTGGGCCATACTTCAAATGCAGGTGTGCCTGACTCCACATCCACTCTTCAGTGAAACAGTAGCAGGGAATGCCCACCTCCAACCCTCCGCCCCCCACCCCCCCACACCTCCTTGGGCCAAGTCCACAAAAGTGGGTCCTGAGCAGTGACCGGGGCAGAAGGAGATAACAGAAGGCCATGCATAGATTTCACTGCAGGAAGTTACAAAGCTGTCCTGAAAATGAAGCTAGAGAGAAGAATGGGAAGCTGTGAATGAAAGAAAGATTCCTGGATGAGTTGCACTAAGTCAAAAGAATTAAGATTCTCAAAGATACCGCCTCCTTCTTTTTATCCTAGGTTCAGCAGAAAAGCAGCATTTTTTTTAAGGAGCAAAGAAATGTAAAACTCTTTGTAGTCAGGACAAATACCCAAAGGAAGGTTCATTCTGTAACTCCATACCACTTCTCTGCCAGCAGCAAGAAAGAGAGGAGGGAAAATACAACCTTGATAAATATTAGTGCTATTAACACAAAAGCGGAAACAAATGTATAAAAGGCACTAAAAGGAATGAAGTGCATCATTTCAAAATCCCTGCTCATCCCCTACTGGAGAGAGTGCCAATGCAACTGTGTTACACAGGAAAATTATCTTAATTTCATCCTGTGAACAGAAGTGGGCATGGTTTATTTACATGAAGAAAGAAAACAAAATAAGGGATGGTAAATATACACTTGCATTTAACTCTACTAGGGAAACTGACAGAATCTATACTTTGTACATTCATTTCACAGTCTTCCACTGGGCATTTATAATGTGGTGGCCACTGTGTTTGGCATCTGAGGTCCACCGGTCCTCAGCACACACAAGTCCTCTGCTGCCACAGGGCTCGTGTCCTAGGAGCAGACGCAGGGAAGAAGGACATGAACATGTAAGTGGAGAATAATTACAGAGTGGCACATGCTAACATACATATGATGAATTATGGAGGCAAAGAGCACACTGTATGGTAACCCCAGTAGAAATGACATTTGCACAAAGACCGAAAGACAGAAAGGTAAAAGGCATGTAAAGAAGCTGAGGAGAAACCTAGCAGGCATGGTCCAAAGGCCCTGAGGCAGGACACAGTTAGTAGTGGGGAGCTAGGGGGAATAGGTCAGAGATGAGAATGGAAAGGGGAGCAGGGACCAGACTGTGCAGGGGTCCCTTGGAGGACCTCAGCTTGGAGGCTGTGGTCCAGAGTTTGGATTTTATTTACTCAGTGTTTTAAGCAGTGTACTGAGATCAGGTCCACATATTGGAAAAGTCACTGTTTTCTGTTTAGAGTAGGAAACCATTTATGAGAGCTGCATTAAACCAGACCACAGTGGGCAACCTTTTCCATAAACATTCAAATAGTAAATAGCCAAATAGTAAATCTGGATCTGAGGCCAGACATTCTCTGCTGCAACTCCACCTTTGTTAAAGCAGGCATAGATAATATAAAAAAGAATGGACATGGCTGTGTTCCAGCAAAGCTTTATTTGCAAAAACAGCTTTAGTGGAGCCGCCACAATTTGCAGACCCTCAACTAAATAAAAGAGAAGAGCAGTGGAGGTAGAAACAGAGAGAAATGAAGGGATTTCAGATAAGTCTGGTGACGAAATAAAGCTTACTCATGAATTAGATGTGGGCTTTAAGGTGACAGAGAATCTAGTATTAGATACAAACACACACACATACACACAACATACTTAGTTGATATGAATCTGGTGAATTTTACGTGCCTGCTAGTTATAAAAGAAGAATTTCGTTAGAAACAATCTTAACTTTGGATTTTTTGCCCAAACTGGTCTTTGCATCGCACTTAATTATTGAGAGTCCCATACACCATTCCACCACATCACAGTGTCTGATTCTTTGATCATATAACCATCTTCCATTATTTAGTATTAATCCCAGTGCACAACATGCAAACCACCCTGCTAGAGCCCCATTCTGCTGTGCTGGCCCATCTGCAGCTTCTTTCCAAGGAGAAAGTACAAGGCCTCCCTTGATTAAAGAGATACCATGTAAGAAAAGAAAGAGAGACAGAAAGACAGAGAGAGAGAGAGAGAGAGAGAGAGAGAAAGAAAGAAAGAAAGAAACTAAGAATGCAGAAGCTATGATCTATTCAATGAACACTGTAAAATAATTCAAATAAATGAGCCAGTTCTTGAAATATATCAGCGCAGATGTACTTCCAAAGTAAAACAAATAGAAAAAACAAGCAAGTGACAGACGAGAGGGACACATAAAAGTACACATACTTAAAAGAGAAAAAAAATTAAACAATCTTAGAGAGACAAATGAAGGGATTCAGAGTATGACACCCCAAAATATGCCACTCTGGCAGCATAAGCATTATTTTGAGCTTAAGGTAACTAAAAAGCAGACACAAGAAAAACTCTGTTCCCCTTCTTCCTCCACCCAGGAGGGCAGGATGATTCTTAATCATGGGACCTAAATCTATACTCTTAGTCCAGAGACGACACCATGGGGTCACCATAACAAATTCACTAATCCTTATCTTCTACTGGTGTCCCCAGAGATTTACTTCCCTACAACCTGCTGCTCCTAGAAGCTTCAAGTCCTTTTCCATTCTCTTGACACTTCTCTGCAAATTTACTGTTCTTTTGTTAAGATACAGCGTAAACCCAAGTTGTGACCACTGCTTTGAGTCACATATAAATGTTCCCAGGGCTTTGTGCACCTGTTAACAAACTTACTTTTCTCTAGTTAACCTGCCCTTTGGCAGACTAACTTGCAGGACCTCAGCTAAGGAACCTAAGATGAGTATAGGAAACAAGTATTCTCCTCACCTACATATACAAGTTGTCATATCAAAAGTCTGGAAGGTGTCATGTCAAGTTTAGGATAGTGACTCTGTTAGAAGAGAACGCTACAGGTTCAGGGAAGGGGCCCCAATAGACTTAAACTTTATCAGTTATGCTTTATGTCTTTTATTTAAAAATGATCTGAGAATATGCGAGAAAATAGCAATATTTAAAACGGTTCATATTGGACACACAGATGACTGTGACATAAATCTCAATATTCTGCATTTTTTCTAAATAAAAATAATTACATACTTAGTGTAATAAAGTTAATAACCACACAATTCCATGACGACGGATTTGTTAATCAATAAAATGAAAGAAAGTAGGCTATAAAACATAACTGTAACCAGATAAAAAAAATTAAAAATAAGATCTGGAAGAAACCTGAGATCGTGCCGAGACAGCAGCCCATGCTATATACAGGAGGGGCTGAGGCCTGGAGGCGTCACTACACCAGCCCCCAAGTGGGTACTGCCTCAATGAGCCAGGGCAGAGTATCTGTCTACATGCTCCACCACTGCCCTTGCAGCCACCAACACTACATCTCTGTAGGAGAGGAGAGCTCAGAGAAGGAGGGCAGCATGCTGGTTTTCATCTCTGAACTCTCAAAGGTTTGTGCCAAGAGCCTTTGTCTCATGTCAGGTTGATGCTCACAAAAATCAGGATTTTGCTCACTTATGACAGAAGTGAATAACTCGAAGATCTTTCCTGAAAATTAGGTCACTGTTTCATCTCCTAAAAATGTGTGTGTGTGTGTGTGTGTGTGTGTGTGTGTGTGTGTGTGTGTGTGATTTCTTTAACTCACTCAAGTGAGTCTTGCTACCTCTAGTAGCAAAAAGGGGTTTTAAAGATTCTAAGAATAGTCTCGAGTAAAATGCTAACTTCAAATCAAATTCAAAATGGCACAATAATAGTACAGCCCTGAGCTCAACCTTGATCAATCTGGGGCCATTAATTGCTCAGCTAACCCCAGCCAACCATTTTACACATTGACACATGCCATCAGAGCAGACTATTACTCTCACTACTTAAGAGAGTCAGAAGGGAAAACACTACAAATTTTTCTTCAACCACATTAAACAAAAAGATCATCAGGATGAAAAGACCTACAGGGGTGTTTTTCAAGTTCTCCACCTGGAATGAGCTTGTGATATGGAGCAACTAAACAGATATACTAAGACAGAACACCCAACAGTCCAGGGGTGCTGGGAGGAAACATACATGTAAGCTTCGTGAAGGGGCTTTGCCATATGTGTGTTCAGCAGAGCCATGACAATGGGTCACGTGTGGTCAAA
The DNA here is from genome assembly GCA_017311185.1 of Proteles cristata cristata. NCBI lineage: Eukaryota > Metazoa > Chordata > Mammalia > Carnivora > Hyaenidae > Proteles > Proteles cristata. The sequence goes on from JAESUZ010003733.1 coordinate 373,935, forward strand.
CTCAGTGAATCTGATGCAGCTCCTTCATAAACCCATGTCTCCTTCCTTCCTCCACTCCCTTCAGTTCCCAATTTTAGCCCTTCTTAAACTAGTCCCAAAAGTCCTGTCCAATAAATTCAGGGAAAGCATGCAAGGGGCAGATTTTATGTCGATCAACCCACTCATGTTCCTTCTAACAATCTAATAGTGCTTAATAGTTCAGGATACATTTGAGTTTAATGGGATTTACCTGATAGAAATAGACTTCTCATCACTTCTTTAAAGTGGCAGTTTTGAGAGATCTAGCTAACTCAATCTCACAGGTTTGCCTGTCACCCTGGCATGCTGCAGAAATGACTGAGAGTAGGAAATGAGCGACCTTTGCTGGAGAAATTCCTGAGACTGTCTCTTTGACATTTTGAAGGTTTGCTGTACAGAATGATAATTGGTGTCTGCAAGGTTCTAAGTCCACTGTTTGTGTTCAGAAACTGATTTCATTCTTGTTGATGAATGAAATATTGCTCCTATGTTAAGCTAGGCCTTACAATTTTCTATTAAGAAAGGTGACATTATACACATTATCCCTTTTTTCACATTTGCATTATTAGAATCCTCATTTACAGAAGAAATTATATCCCACTGACCATCCCAATACCCTATGTATCATGTTCTAGTTAGGAAATAAAAGTGCATGCCATCTTTCAGTTCACATTAGTCATCTTTTCTCTGGCAATAATTTGAGTTTCTTTAGCCAGAGTCGGGGTGAGGGGAGGCGGAGAATCACAAAATCTTAACTATATCTGTGAAAATAAACCACAGAAGTTAAATTCAAGGCAGGCTTTCAGAAAACTTGGTAACATGAAAATGAAACTTAAAAATAATCCCTGAAAAGAGAATTTATACCACAGTGTAGCGTACATGACATTCACTTTCCTTCAGAAAACTTTTCCAAGAATACTGTCATTCATTTGAAAAGTCCTCTGTAATGATGGGGAAATCCAAAAAATTCACAAAGAAAAGCGAACAATCTGACCCCTCCAAACATTTAATCTGACACTTAATACCCAAGTAGCAAAGAAAATAATATTCTTATCATAGCATACCCTCTTAAAATTGGGAGATTCACTAAAACCAAAGAAATGTCAAGTATGTTTAACCCCCATGATTTTTCTTTTAAAAACCTATACAGTGAAATGCTGTATGACATTACCACAATTGAACAAATAATCCAAACCAGAAGTTACCAGAGAAAATGAGACACAAAAGGGCAAAACATGGCATTTGCTCAGTAATGTCCTGATGACAGGTTCCAGAGCTGATACTGAGAAATGGGCCTATGAGGATGAGATGAAGACTCGATAGGCCACCTTTCCCTGGCACTTATGGCAGGTAATCTTTTAACCTTGTTTACTTAAGCTAAATAAGAATATCAACTACAGTAACCTTAAAAAGTTGTTGTAAAGTAAACTAAAAGATTTCTGTGAAATCCTTTTTCAATGGGTCTGCGATCCAGAAGCAACTTCATAGGCAAGAAATTCTACCATGATGGAAATACAGTGTTCCATTACTTTCCATCTAGCCATATCCAGCCAGTATCCAAACAGCTACCTAAGGCCATTTGGATACTAAATATCTCTCTCTTGAGGATTTCCTTGTTTCTATGAGGGGGGACAGCCATCTGAAAATTGATCTCTAAAGATCCTACTATCTTTGAGGCCCCATACATTTGCAATCCAATAAGAAATGGATTGAAGTAAAATTCCACAGCTAAAAGAGTGCAGCACAAGACTGTACCAAAAGTGGGAATAGCTCTGGTTATATTTTAAATTTGAAAGCTAGAGACACAGGGAACAGAGGAGGTTCCAAGGCAAGCATTAGGAGGACCCTGGGCTCAGGGTATGCTCCTAGACAAAACCAGTAATTGTGGGGCACAGGGGACCAAGAGATGGCACTGTGCCCCAAGTGATCTCTGATACATGAAGAAAAACCCAGTTTCTGGCACCTACCATGTGGCCACACCATCTCTACCTCACCCACAGTTACTGATGTCAGGATGCTGTAAGTACAGTATCAAGAATAATTAAACAATGGAGGCCCACCATCATCAGCAAAGAGAAACAAATGGAAGAACACGTGTGAGGAAAATAGATCATGGAGAATCCAGCACCATAAATCAGGGAGATGGGAGAAGACATTATTCCCACCAAAACATTAACTAGCAATCTTGAAAATTTAAAATTGATCATTCAAAGAAAGGGGGAGGCAAGGTTGAAAGTAGAGGGGATCAATCAGAAAACAAGGTGGTGAGCTAGAAATTGAAGAAGGAAGGTTCATGGTCAAATATTTGGGAAATACATAATTTTGCTTTCCTTACTTAGAGATTCTCAATATACATCTTCTTAAATGTTCTGAGAAGTCCAACCATTAAAAAAATCAATAACTATATTTTACACGGTTTTCCCACACTTGGGCCATATTTGGGATGTGCCAGTTATTGAGCTATTTTTTATCAGCTCCAAAACCTCCCTTCTAGGTGGCTCACCACATGGTGGGCTGAAACTCTCCAAATGACTTTCTCCTTTGCCAGCTGGCTTCCGCTAATTCCCGCCAGTACGGGGCACTGCTGGGAGACTAACAGGCTGAAGGGCAGAGAAAGTATCTATGTGCTCCACTCGGTGAGCCTGATGTTCTATCATCAGAGCCCCAGTCCCAGCTCTTCAACCTAGCTGTAGCAACTGCTGGCCAGAGCAGTTATATGCAGCTTATAGGTTCCGCCAGCAATCCCACAGCAGCCTCAGAGCTGCGGGAACCATCCAGGCAGTGCCCCTTCCTTAATGCTCTGGGTCCCCACTCTGCAGGAAGGCCCCCTCCATGTTTCCAAGCTCTTCCAGGACCTCAATCACTTCTTTTATTCCACGCATGGCAGCTGTTTCCTGCAGTTACAATCTCTGCTGGAATCTGAGTTCTTTTTGCCCTTCCAATACTTCCTTAATCAATTCTCGAGGTTAAATGATCCCTTTTAAAATAACTAAGGTAGTTTCCAGACTTCTGACTGGACCCCAAATTACTAAAGTGGTAGGAGAAGGGAAAGTATGAAAACACAGAGCAATTTAGTGAGTGCTTTTCCCTGTTTAATACTTTCTTACCTATAACTAATATTCTTTAGTTGCACAGCTAAGACACCACCTCCATGGAGCAAACACCTATCTTGTTCAAGGATGAATGCCCAGCACCTAGAGCACTGCAAGATACATAGTCGGTACTCAACTCAATTTTTTATTGAATGGATCCATGTATGAACGTACAAGACAGATGAAGGTAGACATATCCAAATTCTCTTAGGAGTTTATGGCTCTCAAGCCAAATCCAGCTGGAAGGAATATTTTGGTAAGCTGTTTGGAGTGAGTGGATGAGACACCCTGAAAGGCATGTTTAAGTAGTCAGAGATAACCACTAAACTCCCATCTAAGAGAAGGGGGTATAGTTGACTACAGGACTTTCTGATGTGTGGAAATGCAAGTCTGGGGACAGAATTAACTGTTCCATACAACACAGGAGAAGCTTCTCAGTGTGAGGGGAGAAGGCTGAGCAAAAAAAAGAAAAGAAGAGACAAAAGACTCACCTCACAATAAAGTCTGAGATAGGCTGTCATTTGCCAAGGTTTGCCAAGCTTTAACATTTCCCCTCGGCATAATCTGGCTCACTGATGCTTTGGTGGAAGAACATTCTTTGTGCCAAATATCAAGAGATACTGAGCCCTACAGTGAATGAACCATTTCCTAGCACCATATACATCATGTGGTTCTTCCAAAACAATTTTCCAATTCTCTTACACCAACTAGATGTCTAACAATTCAACTCTGTCACTAACTCCCACAGGCTAAAAACTTAACCCCACAAGATGACCCCCAATTCAGACACCAGCTGCAAATGGGGTTCCCAGGGACCCACACTTCTGCCCAGTCAGCTACAAATGCAAGGGTGTGACACAGAGCTCCTCTGCCTTCTCAGAATATCCCACTCTCCCAGGCAGCAGTTAGATTTGTTTACCAATCTGGAAGCTCCCCTCATCTCTGTGTTTCAGAGTTTACATCAAGCTTTCATTACACAGGAATGGCTGACTAAATGACTTTCTACTGTTGACTGAACTCTACCATCTCCAGGCCCCCTCCCCTACCCAGAGGTGGGGTGAAGAAGGGGAATGAAAGTTCCAACAGTCTAAGCTCCCCCAGGCAACCCCCAGAAGCAATCTAAGGGCCACCAGGAGTCACCTCATTAGCATAAACTCAGGTTTGGCTGAAGGGGGCTTGTTACCAATAACAAAAGACACTCCTACTACTCAGGAAATTTCAAAGGTTTTAGGAGCTTTGTGCCAAAGACAAAATACGCATTTTTCTATTATGCCATGCATCATGTGATAGAAAAGTCCACTTTTTGGGGATTACTGCAGTCTCTTATCCTGCTCTCAGCTCCCTTCTTATCCTACAACCCTAAAGACACAAAAGAAAAGAGTTGTGATACAGCCATATGTATCAAGCTTGTTAAAAAAGCATTCAGAGTATTGTAAGTATATAAGGCACCAAGCTCTACTTACTATAAAGAAATGAAACCTATTTGATGAAGCACGCATGAAAAATCACTCTTAATTACCCATTCTACATATTTCAAAAGGAATGTTCATACAAATTCTAATTACACTGTATTGTTTGTGTATTTGTAAGAAACCCAAAAGCCTTCCTTACAAATGCATTAAGAACAGAACTAGAGAAAAGCATGTTGTCAAAAAGGAAACCACAGGTTCCAAATGGCATTACTTGGGTCAGGCCAAGTCACAAAACCAGGGCTTACTACCTACCTAACTAACTACAGTTTCAACCTACCCCAGAATAACTCTTAATCTGTCAATCAGGCATTTTCTGAAAAGCACCAGTTACCAGTTATATAATCTGCCACAAGGATGTTTTCCATCCTCTAAAGGAAGATGAGGTATTTTGCATAAAAAGAACTCCTATCCTTCCCTACTATGGGAAGGTGATCTTGCATGAAACAATACTTTCTTTTCTTTTGCCTATATCTTTTTTGCCCCATCCTCCTATAGTAACCTTCCATTGTAGATGTCTCTTCAGATTACCCCTATATTTGCTAGATGAGATGCTGCCCAATTCATGAATCCTTGACTGAAGCCAATTACATCTGCAAAATTTACTTGGCTGACTTTAGTTTTTTAACAATTGTAAAATGTATATTTTTGTCATTCTGTTACATAAAAAGATAAAATACTGATACCAAAAACATTAAACAGGGTACAATTTCCTTTCTTTGGAAAACCATTAGAATAAAAACATGCTTACATGAACGCTACAGTGTTCAGTGACAATGACTGCAATCAAACAGTTTAAATGTGGTTTTCTAGGAAGGCACCAAGCTAAATGTCCATTCCTTTGGTAAGCCTTTCTTAAACTTCCACACATTTTACTAGAAGTATCTGATACATGAATGGTGGTCATCATTCTCAAGGCATTCCAAGAGTCAAGGAGGAAAGATGCACAGCACCTGCCAGTCCTCCCTGCATCTGAACTTAATGACAGCTATCACTAAACAACACCTTTAAAGAATGGCCTTGGCCTCAAAATCCTCATCACAAAGTGCTCCATTGGATACCATCAATAGGAACTGAAATACCAGGTAAAACCTACTTGGCCTGGTGTCTCTATCAGCTCCTACAGTTTTAACAAACCACCAAAGACTGGACAGCTTAGACAGGAAACATTTATTTCTCACAGTTCTGGAGGCTGGGAAGTCTGAGATCACGCTGCCAGCATGGTCGGGTTCTGGCAATAACTCTCTTCCCAGCTTGTAGATAACAGCCTTCCTGAGAAGGAAGAGAGAAAGGAACCATCTTTCTTCTTATAAGGGCACCAATCCCATGCATGAGGGCTTTATCTTCATGACATGACTTAATATCTTCTCAAGGGCCCCATCTCCAAATGCCACCACAGGACAGATTATGCTTCAACATAAGAATTTGGGGGGAACATAAACACTCAGTCCATAGCACCTAGAACACTAAGTCTTAATCAACTCTTCTGAAAGTACAATACAAAGGCTTTAGTATTCCCTCTCCCCATTTATGAATTGTCTGTAGCTGCCTTGACACTACAACTGCAGAGTAGCGTAGTAACAACAGAGACCAGATGGCTGCAAAACCTAAAATATATACTATCTGGTCTTTTAAGAAAAAGCTTGCTGACCCCTGTCCTATATTTGAGATATGGAGGAAAGACTCCTTGGAGTTCGGAGGAGGAACCTGCATCCTTCTGCCTTCCTATGTCAGCAGCAAGAGTCCCACGGGAGAGATTTCTACCACAGTGGCTACGTGAACGTGTCCAAGCAGCTTCCCAGGGTAGATATATTAAGACATTGCTTTAAGTTAAAACCACCTACGGATTTTGATGAGCTTCTCTGAGTGTCATCAGAAACAGCCTGCCAGCCCGAAAGCCCTTTCTCATCAGTCCAGATGACGGGAGAAGATGATGATAGGCCTGGTCTAGCTCAAGAGGCACAGGGCAAAAGGGAAGGGAGGGGAAGATTCTGGTTATGTTATTTTATTTCCCAACTGAGAATATGCAAAACAGCCCATGGATTACATCACTATGTGATTCCACGACAGGAAATAAAGATGGGAAATTCCATCCAGGGACTATCAAATCCAAGTCTTCAACACATGGTCGGCAGACTGCCACACACACTTGGCTCCCTTGAGAATAGCTCCTTCTCTAAGCTACAAAGTGAAAGCAGCATACGTAGCTCCAGACTGTTAATTTCATTTTTCTAAGCCATTCCATGGCAATTCCAGAAGTGCTCCTTCTTCTTACAGTAGTATCATTTTTATTATCAGAATATCTCAGGAGTAGACACTAGTTTTCACAAATCCTCATTTATTTTAAGTACTGAAAGGCTATGTGTCCCATTTATTGATGGAGGAAAGAGACTAAATACAGGTGGGCTTCCCTAGCCCCAACCCACCACTGAAAAGAAGCAGCAGTATCATTTCTTCCTACACAAAACTTACCTAACTCAGCTTCCCAGATAAAGGACCTTTAAAAAGTCTATCCACAGTCATAGGTGTGACATACAAAATAAACTATATACACACAACACTCCATCCAAAACTGGCAAGAGTGTTTTCTTGTAAGGAAGGGCATGAGGGTGTGAGAGATATCATTTTTACTGTAATACCCTAAGTATCTTTTAGAATTCTGTACCAAGGGCATAAATTAGCTTTTCAAATAAATAATTTTCTCTGTAAAACCTTTCCTGATAGCCTAAATCAGGAGTTAGCAAATTAATCAACTGGATATATATGCCCACCTGCCTGTTTTTGTAAAGAAAGTTTTACTGAAACACAGCTACATGTATTCATTTACATGTTGTCCAGGTCTGTTTCCACAATGCAGGGAAAGAGTGGTTACAACAAAGAATATAAGGCCTAGAAATCTAAAATATTTACTGTATGGTCCTTAACAGAAAGTTTGCTGACTCACACAAAACCCACATTAGCACTGCCCTCCCAAGCTAAACCTCACTCTGGTCCATCATATCGCCTTATAGCATCTCTCAAAGTACAATTATGTAATTTGTCAATATCTAGCACATCCCATAAGACTACGCATTCACACATGCATCGCCATGCCTGTACAGTCCTGGCATGTAAGACATGCTTCCTAAGTATTTGCTGAGTGACAGTTAATTAATTAAATGTAAGAATCACTGATAAAATGACCCTCAATCTAAAACTGACGCCCCTGACTTGCATTTATGGCAGACAAATAACAGTGGTCCTCATGATAGCGAAGTATATTAGACAAGGCCAGGCACTTCTTCGGGCTAACAGTTCAGTACTTATGTTTCTAGAATTATGCAGATATCAGCCCATCTGTTCATAATTTATCTCCCTAAGACTCCAAAGCTGAGAAGTTTGTCTCTGCATTCTGTCACATATTATCTACAAATGGCCAAACAATCAAGCTCAAAAATAAGCTCTACAGAAACATATCTCAGAGCACATATACTGAACACCTACTATGTGTCAGGCAGCATACTATAAGGTAGTTACACTCATGGACTCTGGAGACAGAGACTTGTTTTCAGGCTGGCCCCACTATGATAATGACCATGACCATTAATAAGAGGTGACTAGGGAAGGGAGCTCCATCCCAGCGCATTCACTTGGAAACAGCAATGTAGGAATAGGATTATCCTTGATTGTAAATGGCAAACTTGAGACTAAGACATTCCTCTGAGATCTCAAGGATTCACACCAAACGTGTGGACCTTGTGACCTTGATCACTATAAAGTCAGGTTATTATCTGTCATCAGTGAGATCCTCCCCCTGAAGCATGCATCATAGTAACTAACACAAATCATATACACATTAAATGCTTTCATCATGATAACTATTACATCACCATAATCATCTAGATGGTCAAACAAAGAACCCAACAGGTTTTTCTCAGATTTAACGAATATATACAAAAATGCTTCAAAATCCTTCATATTGAAATACAAATCTGTGCTTGTATGATTTTGTCTTTCTACCACCCTCCTCACTAGAACCCACAAGTGAAGAAGGATGGATGTACAGGGACTGTATTTTTTAATTAATGTTGCTTAAGCCAGAAGCCAAAAGCAAGAACTAATAATGAAAAGTAAGATGTTTTTAAGGTTAATCAAAAGGACATGATTATGCTTTCTCGCTATTTCAGAGGTAATGTTGGCTGATTCAGGTAAAACTTCTATAATTCTATCCCAGATGAAGTACTTACTTATTTATTATATCAATATTCAAAAAGAGTATAATACAATGCAATCAGTTTCAGTAGTAAAGTCATTTACACAGAGGTCAAACCTTTAAAACACATAAAAAGCAAATAAGTTTTGCACCTTTTCAAAAAAAAGGTTCGAGGCTGCCTGGGTGGCTCAGTCGGTTAAGCGTCCGCCTTCGGCTCAGGTCATGATCTCACGGTTTGTGGGTTCGAGCCCCGCGTCGGGCTCTGTGCTGACAGCTGGCTCAGAGCCTGGAGACTGATTCAGATTTTGTGTCTCCCTCTCTCTCTGACCCTCCCCTGCTCACACTGTCTCTCTCTCTCTCAGAAATAAATTTTTAAAAAAAATTAAAAATTAAAAAAAATGTTCTAAGTCAAAACCCTAATGGTTAATACACCCTGATTCCTTCATTCTGTTATCTGATTTTCTCATGTCCTATATTCTATAAAATAATGTAAGTTCCCAAGTCTTTGTGAAATTAAGCAAATGTCCCATAATAAAATGACAAGAAAATATCTACTTTTGGTAAATATCAATGAAAGAACAGTGCCTCCTATCAGCATCAATAAGCATTCTAGCCAAAGGTATAGCTTAAACTTCATTAGGCAAATAAGGAAAAATAACATTTCAATGGAGAGTTGTTCAATGCACTGCATTGGGTGGGCCAGAAAGGGCTGTCAGAAGAAAAGCTGTAGCAGTGTGGGCCTAGTTCAGTGAGGTTCCCTTCCTTCAAGGACAGACTCCTCTCCAGTTTTTACCTAGTTTTGGTTATTCTCTAATGCCTTCTAATACTTTAGAACTTTTCTCATATTTTGTGCATTATGTCCAGAGGTTATCACTGTGCTTTGTGTTATCTGTTACTATAATTTAAGTTACTCCACTGATGGGATAAGTGGCCACTTATAACATGGTGTTCGAGAGAGGACAAGTGCCCTCAGGTGGTCTGAAGAATAGGGAACAGAACAGGAAGACCACATCTCCATCCTGGACAGCCTCTATACTCTACCTAAGCCTAATACTGCAACAGCTTCCTTTTGTACCCACAGAGACCCAATGTCATCTAACCAGTACAATGTGGTGCTAGGCATATCATTAAAAGTTCTTTGGTGCAACAATAGGAAGGGATTTCTCTTTACTTTGCCACTTCTTGACTAGATAGAACAGGACCACCACCGTCACCAAGGTTCTGGTCAAGAGCCTGTAGGACTCTGAGCAGAATTAAGAATTCTAGTCTGAATAAAGTAAACAATTAGTTATCAGCAAAGCTTATTTTTGCCTTTCATTCTAATTGACTGAACTCAATAACTTGCTCCTCAACATGAATAAAAATTTCAGTGATATTTTAGCCACAAGAGTCAATAAACAATTGCCTAGGCAGAATCTTATTCATCTGAGATAAACTAACTGCTCACTCATATTTTATTCCTTAAACTAAATTAGGATTCAATCTTTCAGCCTACACTAGTATTTCTTAACCTTTTCCCTATCAGGTTCATGCCAGTAAACGTGATAGGACACAATAGCAAGAAAACTGTATTTTGCACATTTATTGTGCTCAGGAATCTACTCGAACTCAGTCAGGACAATAGTTATTGAGAATGTGTACATGAGTATGTATCATACTAACCTACCTTCCTCTTCCTCTTAGCTCCTGGCTTTACCACTGTAGAGCTGTGCATTCAACCCCCTTGAGCCTTTATTTCCTCAACCATGACCAGGAATAATAAAAAAGTTACCACGAGAAATAAAACCAGTTACTGCATGTAAAATGCTTAGAACAGTGCCTGTCATGTAATGAGAGCTCAGGAAATATTAGCTATCATCACTTATCATAACATAACATGTTATGTCATGTTATAATAGTCATAAATAACATGACTATTATTACAATAGTCAACACTGCTTCCAGCATTCTGAAAAGCAAAAAGCACATGAGGTAAGCATGACATCAGAACGCGTGAGGGAAATCTTCACAACACGCCAGTGACTGTTCAGAACAAGTAGGAACTGTGGCAGAACCAGCATCCTTAAAATCTTGCATCAAACTCTTGCCTTGGAAGAGGCTTTGTGTTAGTTCTAAATATTTTAGACCTCTTGCCTGCCTTCTAAACGCAACAACTGTGAACAAAGCATATGAAATCCAGACAGGCAACTGAACAGTGGGAAAGTGTGTATTTACATTGCATGTATCAGACATAAGTGAAAATAGCTGAGCTCTCAGTGAAGCGTGATTCATGGGTGACACATATTCAGACTCAAACTGCAAACTCTGTCTCATGGGCAGCACCTCCAATCTTAGTTCCAATCCTTTTTACTTTGGCTGGGCTGTTTGCAGTCAGCCTCTAACACATACCCTTCCAGGGATACCTTTAGATCTGGGCAGACTTTCCATACAGTATCCAGGACTCACTCTTCTCTGTGTCTCTCCTTTCCGGTGTACCCCCCATCCCACTTCCCCCCGCCCCTCTCCCCCTTTCAGCTGCCATGCTTACCCAGAACTCTGCCCTCTGGTTCTTCAGAGCAGAAAGACTAGGTTTTCTGTTGGAATTCTATACACAACCATGGCCTGTTCTAACAAAAATTAAAAACAAAACAAAAAAACTAGAATATGGAAACTCAGTATGTCTGAGTATGTCCCTTCCAATTCTGACTTTCTTCTAAGATCTCCCTGATTTTCTTCACTCTCCAGTCTTCAAATAGTTGGGTTTCGTATTTTTGTCCCTAGTATATGTCACTAACTATGGAAAGTTAAATCTGTAAAGAGCTTACATGGTCATACTAAAAATGCAGCCTGATACAAATTCAGAAGGGATTCAAGCAGAGATGTCTTTTCTATTCCAAATAGCCAGGAAACACTCATTAGTAGAGACAATACTGTGAGCTTTCATATCGTTAAATGAGAGGAAGAGTTCCCACCTTAAGATAGAAAGTCACTTCCAAGAACAAATTTCAGAGGAAGGAACCAAGACTGCAAGGATTAAGTCTAATAGTTTGTTGTGAGCTACACGCACTACGTAGGCAGCCTGAGAGATTTGAGTTCCCTTGGGAAGTGAGGTGCTACAGGGGGCTCCATCGACAGAAAGATTGTCATCCAAATCGGTAGGAAAATGGGAGTCTATGGCAGAGATGTATAAGAGAATCAATCAGCTGATACTGTAACTTACTCAAGAGGTAAAAAGGAAAAAAAAATATGCAAGTCTAGACCTAGAACAGCCAACATCAGGATCAGGGATGGCAGAGAGCCTGCTAACTCTGACCAACTGGGAAAGGCGCCTTGGCGGCTACAGGAAGAAAGTCCCAGAGGCCTTGTCTGGGCTCCCCAGATTAGTGTCATGATTTATTATTGATGTCTGCCACAGGAAGAAAGAGGGGAGGGGCAGCACAGTCCCACACACTCACAAGCCAGAATCAAGAATAAGGTTATCGAATTTGAGAAGAGTAAGACAGGACGGATTCGTCAACATCATCATCATTAATAACACTGAGTATCTTCAGTATGCCCAGATGATGTTTTGAGTAATTCAAATTTAAGTGAAATTAAAAAGGGATATCAGACAGACTAAAATAAAAAAGTGCCTTGAATCTTAATAAGCCCACAGTACATAAACTGCCTCTAATTAGATTCAGGAATATGACTCCTTTTGAAACCAACCAAGAGAAAACACTTATTCAGAAGATTTCAATGAAAAATTAATAACCACTTGGTTCCACTTTATCATGCACAGACCTCAACAGTGGATTTTAAAAAACGAAAGCACAGTCTGTCTCAGAGAAATTATATTTCTGAGTCCTTCAAGAGCTAGGACATTTTAATCAATAAGGTGTAAGGGCAATTTACTGACTTACATAAATGAACAAAATACTTGCTGTTCAGAGAGAGTGAAGTCTGTCACTGGGTCATTAAAAGTATCCATACACCAAATTAACAACAACAACAACAAAAAAGAGCAAGCCAAACCTGGCCCTCCAACCTGATTTTCATGTTCCAGTTAACCAGCTCCTTATCTGAATAATGTCAGTTCAGGTTTTTAGAAGTTATTTGGCCTTATGCCAGTCTTTTTCAAAGAAACGTGACTTGCCTAAGGTAAATACAATTACAGAAGAGGAGCATCTATGTGTCCAATTTCTGGTTCATACAGCTTTCCCCTACACCATATTATGATTTGCTAAAGAAGACACTTAAGCAGGATAGTTAAGAGTATATGATTTATGACTCAGTGAGTACCACAAAAACTAAGCGACCAGTAGAGAAAGTGAGGATGGGGTTTTCTGGGGTACTGGCAACTTCCCATTTGGGTTCTGGGGAATAATGTTCCTTTATGATTACATATGAAACTACACATATGTAGTACGGATTTTTTTTCAGTATTTTTGCTATTTTATAATTTTAAAAAAGTTTGAAATGAAAATGCTTGCTTCAAAATCTCATCATCCTAAATTCAAATCTAGACTCTCATTTACAAATTGAGTGAATTTAGGCAAATTACTTAACCTCTCTAAGCTTCAGTTTCTTCTTTTGTAAACTGAGGATGATGGCAGAAATAATTTAGTACAGACCTCAAAGGGCTACTGTAGGTATCAAGGAGAAAACATGGTACTTAGTGGGCCCTGTTTGGGCTGTGCTGTCCCTGTAAAGGTTCAGAAACCGGCTTCTATATCATTTACAAGCTGACACTCATCAACACATTTCTAGGTTGTAGTTACACCTGACACTGCACCTCTTAACTGATGACAGTATGCCACTGTTCAAGCTGCCAAAGGCCAGGACACTGCTGAATGCAAATGGAGTTCTTTAACCATGGCTAGGAGCTCAGGCTTGGTCTGTAGAAAGCCAGCAAGGAGACACTTAGACATTATTGGCCATGAAGAAACCAGAAAGAAAAGGTGCAAGTGGAAGCCTGTATAGCAAGCAGAAAGATATTTAGGGAGGCATATGGCACAGGAGAAATCATGAAGACTTTGGGATCTGACAGAGAGAGAGTTCAAACCCTAGCTCTGCCACTCACCAGTAAAATGGATGTAGTTGACACTTAGTGATTCCCTGGTATCTTTTCTAAACTATTCAGCAGCAGTCTCAGCCAAAGATGAGAATTCCACCCCTTTGACAAGGGCTGTTACAGCAGTGAGCAAAAGACCTAATCTTCCCCCAGCGACAAGTTACAAGAAGCCTGATAGGGTTATGGGAAGAACTTCTTCTCCCTAGGAGAATAACAAAAAGAGATCATCTCTGTTCTTCCCCTGAATGTTCTCTGTCTCCCAGACATGCATGGCACCTTGCTTCCAGAATGAAGACAAAGCCAATACCAAAGTTTTAATAGCACAGAGAAGCAAAAGTCCTAGAATCTCAATCATATATGTGAACCAATGAATCACCTGAACAGGGTCATACCATACTTCTGAGTTCCCAATATACACAATGACAAAGACTTCATTACTTAGGCCAGTTTGAGACAGAGTTTTTACTTCTAGCCAAACACATCCTAACTGAAAATAACTTAAGATTCTAAGGATTTCAGTTGCCTCATTTATAAATTTGGTTATTAATGCTGAACTTACTCAGTTGTGGATGGTTTAAGAAAAAAAAATTACTGAAAGCAATTAGGACAATTCTTGGTACGTATTGAGTACCCAATAAATGTTCCCTATTTTTTCAAAACACACTCTCAAATGAGTTCTCATGAGCAGGCACTAAAATGTTTTTTTCCTTTCTTCAAAAATTCATAAACAGGCCCAACTGTTTCCCCTCTGCTAGAGGTACACTGGATCCTAAGGATCACTAGATCCATGATTCTCAAACACTAATGTCAGAAATTTTGTTAAAATGCAGATTCCTGTGTTTTAGGCATAAGTTATACCCAAGGGACCTACGAATATGCATTTAACTATCATCCCAGGAGATCCTGATGGAGGTAGTCTAAGACTCATCATAGATCTTTCCACTTGATCCTCCACACAGCCTCCCAACTCTGGTCTCCCTGCCTCACTTCTGTGGCTACAGTCTACTCTGTCCAATAACCAAAGTAGTCTTTTGAAAACTGAAATTTAATCACCTCTTTGCTCCAAACCATCTCTTGGTAAACAATTAAAAGGTTTAATCGAGTAGGGGCGCCTGGGTGGCTCAGTTGGTCAAGGGTCCAACTTTGGCTCAGGTGATGATGTCACGGTTCATGGGTTCAAGCCTAGCATCGGGCTCTGTGCTGATAGCTCAGAGCCCGGAGCCTGCTTCGGATTCTGTGTCTCCCTCTCTCTCTGCCCCTCCCCTGCTCTCTCTCTCAAAAATAAGTTTTAAAAGAGTCAAAAAAAATGTAAGGCTTAACTGAGCAAGCCAGCATGAAATAAGCTTCAGTCAACCTCCCCTCTCCCATTTACTTCTAATACACAAAGACCCTGAAATACATCCATCAAGTTACAAGAATTCAACTTAATGAGGAGTTTCATTTAATAAACCTAGTTTGATGTACATGCATTATTTGCATATCTCATTTTGGATACCTCTTGACTTGTGTGCAGCTGAAATCTGAAAAACAAGAGCGACCACGCGAGCAGCCTTCTAACGTGTATGTTTGTTGTTAAGTGTGCTCATGAGTTGCCAGTTCTTAATACTGATTATCTCCTACACTGTTTGCATTGATTTTTTTCTGTATACTTTATGGTTTTCTTGAGCAGGGCTTGCATTAAAGATCCCATTACATAAACACTGAGTATTGGTGTATGCCTGGGAAGTCCAACATTAAGTGCACCATATGTAAAGCTAAAAGAACATGAATAACAAATATGCTACAGAGTAAATAATGAAGGATACTGTCTTGTTATGTATCTCATATCATGACTGCTGATTCTAACTCCTGAAGAAACTGTCCATTTTAACAGGATTCAACAGAGTTGGTTAGCATAAAGTGGTGTTAATTTTGGAATGCAGCTGTCCACTAAAAACTTTCTTATTGAAATTAACAGTATCTATATTTTTTCTCCTAATTTTTATTTAAATTTCAGGTAGTTAATGTACAGCATACTATCACTTTTAGGTGAAGAATTTAGTGATTCATCACTTGCATACAACACCCAGGGCTCATCACAATAAGTGCCCTTCTTACTACCCATTACTTATTAAACCCATCCCTTGCCCATTTCCCCCAACCGTAACTATATTTTTTGACTAAAAAGAATAAGAATTTGTCTTAGGAGATTTTCAGGAACAAATTTCCTCCTAAGAGAGAGAAAGATAATTTTTGCTTTTTGATAGATGAAAAAAAAATGTACAATCTCTGCAGTATCAGAGCAATGTAATCTGAAATCATGAGAAGTTATGTTTTGTCTAATAAACAGGAAAACTGTTTTAAATAATATCTGATGAAGGTCAGGGTACTACAAAACATATACTGTCAGACACTACATCTCAATGTCCTTTATCTCTGAAAAGAGGCTAGATATTTTTGAGGAATAGAGTTAATCTACACAAAGTGCTCAGAATAGCATGTGGCATATAATATATAATACATAGAAGCCACTATTATTGTTATTATTAATCATCACAGAGAGAATAAATATGTACAGCCTTTCTGGAAGGCAATCTAAAAAAACATCTCAGAAATGTATTTACTTCGTGAACAAAAACTTACATTCAAGAATATTCACCATAACATTAAAACAGTGGAACATCAGGAATAACACAAATGCCAGCTAATAAACAAATGACAAAATGAATTAGGACATCTACATGAGTGCAGCTCCTTCTCTTCCAAAATTTTTGGTATAAGATATAATATGTGCAAAAAATGTTAATGCACAGGTTAGTACTCTTGTTTTGATGTCAAGTGGGATGGAAATAACAAACAAAATTATCTATTGGTTGATCCTAATTGTGTTTAAAAGAAAACACATACATATATCTGATGCGCATGTGTGCAAAATAATGAAAACATCCACACTGTTATTTACAGTGGTATTCTCTAGGACACAGGTAATTGCAAGAGATCTTTATGGCCTTTTAATACATTTCTGTAGCTTCAAAGTTTTTCATGGTAAGTGCAAGATAAATGTCCTTATTCAGATATAAAATTAGAAATGGCATACTATTCCATGTTTAGACCAGACATCTAAAATATTTAATATGTATAAGTTTTAATCCAAGATGTTGCTTTTACATCATTGTACATCAGCAACTTCATACCTTCAAAATATTACTATAAAGCCAACTGCTACCTGTCAAGCTAGAAGACATCCTATTTTGAGACAGTTAATAAAAACTTAGATTATTAACAGAAAAAGCCAGAGTTAGTGGGAAAGAGGCGTAAAATATACAGATAATGACAAAATAGAAGCTTTTTTTTAAATCAAAAAGGTTTCTCCCTCAAATATTTTTCACACCCAAACAAATGAAATATTTTTAAAGAGACTAGACTTTGGCTCTGCTACCCCCTCAATTAATTTATCTCACTGAGTCATTCGTTCTCACATTTGATACCATGAAATAAATGGAAACATTAGGAGCCACCAAGTAAAGTCTGAAAACTAAATACAAAGTTAGGATTAGGACAACAACAGTAACCAATAAAGGATTCAAATACTCCGTTCTTTATGAAGCAGGTTTCATATTAGAACCAAAAGCTTTACCAACTACTCCTGTGTTTATCTCCAAGGCTGCCACTGAGTATACTAAATTCTAACTGAAAAGCATGCTACAGGCTGTAAAATAAGAGCCAACTAGACGTATAGCATCAAGTTCCCCAGCCTGTTGTGAAAACTAAGAACAGATACTAAACTATCAACACTTAACTTTTCCCTTACAATCTATTCCCAATCACACTCATTAAAGGACTCCTAAGGTAAAAGGATGAAGTAATTGGTTTTTCACATAGGGGTGGAAGGTGGGGATTAAAATGTCTGAAAGCAATATCTAATTTTTTTTCCTCAATTAAAGTTTGATCAGTTAGTCACAGGCATTTTTTTTAACTAAATGAGAAAGAGAATTATTCTCTCAACTTTTCTAGTTCTAATGATGCCAACGAGGTACTTTCTCCTGAGTAATTTAAAGTTACTAATCGGGGCACCTGCGTGGCTCAGTCAGTTGAGTGTCTAACTTCAGCTCAGGTCATGATCACATGGTTCGTGGCTTCGAGCCCCGCATCGGGCTCTGTGCTGACAGCTCAGAGCCTGGAGTCTGTCTTCGGATTCTGTGTTTCCCTCTTTCTCTGACCCTCCCCTGCTCATGCTGTCTCTCTCAAAAATAAATAAAAACATTAAAAATTTTAAAAAGAACAAAGTTACTAATCATCCATCAAAAGCAAAAAAGCAAATAAAAATAAAAACATTAAAAATTTTAAAAAAATAAAGTTACTAATCATCAAAAGCAAAAAAGCAAATAAAAATAAATAAAAACATTAAAATTTAAAAAAAAATAAAGTTACTAATCATCCATCAAAAGCAAAAAAAGTAAAAAAGCATCCATCAAAAGAAGCAAACTCCTTTCCTTCAATTAACTGCTAACTTCTGTTAACCAGCAATATGACATATTCATTCTTTTTCTTTATTTATTTTTGAGACAGAGCATGCAAATGAAGGAGGGGGCAGAGAGAGAGAGGGGGAGAGAGGATCTGAATCAGGCTCCAGGCTGCTGACAGAAGTGAGCCTGATGTGGGGCTCTAATTCACAAAGTAGAAAGGGTAGCGGAATGATAACAGTAGAAAACACAGAAAGCATTTTAAGAAGTACCATTTGAGCTAAATCTCAAAAACAATGAGACATGTCAAGAAAAAGCACTTCCAGCAGAAGAAACAATGAGCATAAAGCACATGGATATCCAAGTCCAGTGTTTAGAGGACCTCATGCAGTTCTCTAAACACATGCAGGAGGAGAAAAGAGAACAAGGCCCATAGTGGGTTGAGAGCAAACATGAAGCTTGTCCATATACAATCTGGCACCAAGTTCACTTTCTAAGACAAGCTTCTGATGATCCGAGAGAATACCATCAGAATGATTCTTCCTTTCCAAACTGTAGGTGGTGTGGTGTTTATCTTAAATTATTTAGCTTTCTATTTGGGAAAAAAAGAGTACGATACAATCTGACCTCACAGCATGCCGATATGTAAAATGATCTATTATGATCTAAAATTACCTATTATTAAACAACCAGACAAAACGTATTATCCTTCCTAACAAAACAACTAGTACTGCTAATACCATCACTATCACCATTTACTGAGCGCTTACTATGGGCCCAGCAGTCTTTATATCTGCAAGTCTTCAACCCCCTTGTTGGAGTTCCTCAATTGATACAGGTGGAAAAGTTGTGAGAGTTTAAGCTCCCCACCCAAGAACTCACAGCTAGGAAGGTCATGGTCAGGATTAGAACCCAGGTGCCTGAGCCTGTATTTTGTCTTATTCTGTCTGCCTTTAAATTGCTTAATTTTTATTCTTCCCCTAGCTTTACTGAGATCTATCCAACTGATAAAACTGTAAGATAGAGTACACAACGTAATGATTTGATAGATGTATAAACGTTGTGGAAGGATTCGCCCCTTCAAGTCAAGTATCACATCCACCTCTATCTCCTCTCATATGTACCTTTCTTTGGTGATAATATTTAAATTATATGTTCCTAGCAAATTTCAATTATGCAATACATGGTCACCAACAGTCACCATGTTATAATTAGGCCCTTAGACATTATTCATGTTTAAAACTTGAAGTTTATATCCTTTTATCAACCTTCCCCTATTTTCCCTATCCCAGAACCCCTGGCCTATGTATTTTACTCACCAAACTATACATCCCACTTAACAGCCTTAGTCAAACGGTATTTACTAAGGATGAATGCAAACAAGTCTTTAAAGCACCAATTTGACGTCATGTAACAGCCATAATCTAGGGCACAGGGGAAAAAAGAAAAAGAAAACCCCACAGATTTCTGTCCCAGTGATCATAAACAAATTTTCACTGCCCATATAAAATGGCCATGCCTTTTGCATTAGGACTGAATCCTTTTCAAAGTTCCTTATAGTCCTCAGATTCTATTAACCATTGTTCATGTAGAAGTACAATCCATATGTGGGATTCTTTAAAATCTCCAAGAAAACTTGAGCATCTATTTTTTTCCCTAAGAGAACCACAGAAAGGAAGCTGCTCGAAACAAATCTGTCATCATCAAGCACCTGAACCCATCTCAGCAACTTTTATTTGATCAACATGCTCCAAATGTTACCAAGACTATCACAAATTGGTACACCCTCCAGATTCCTGTGGTCCATTACACTTCAAACCTGTAAGAAGAAAGCCTATAAATAAAAAATATAGAAACTCATTCCACCAAAATGCCATGTTTTGAGAGAAATTTCTTTTTAATGCAGATAGATAGAAAAGCTCAGCATGGATTTGTTAGGACAGAGGTCCATGGGAATATTAACCCAAATGTCCAATATCTCTTTGCAGACACTCAAATGGTCCTTAATTTGGAAAAGCTTAAAAACCAAGCAGTGCCATGCAAAGACACAAACAACAAAGTTTACATCGAAAACAAAATACATCCCAAGACCCAAATACATTTCCATCACCTGAATGAGAAGCTATAAATGCCCTGGAATAGGAGTCAGAAGATAAGGGTTCAAGTTCCTGCTGTGACCAAAGCAGCACAAATGGTCTCCCACATTTAACTTCTCTGCCATTCAGCTGCCTTATTGGGTAAGAGAAAATGTCACAGATGCCTAACCATTCTAACACTCTAGAATTTCTTCAGAATTAAAAGTTTTCTTACTATGTTATTCTAACCTAGATGAGGAAACCAAGACATAAGGATTAAACTAAATGTCCAATGCACAGAGCTAACGAGGGGCTTACATGTCACTTAAGATGGAACAGACTTGCAGCGGATGCTATCAGGGCTCCACCCACATGACCTCAGACCCCTCCACACACTCGCTGTGTGCTCCCACTCCCAGCAGCCAGCCCCCTAATGGGGAAAACTGCAATGCATAATGCACATACACCATCTTCCAAGCTGCCCTGTGGAATTAAAGCAAACTTATCCTCTTTGACTTTCAGCTGAATAACACACCCTCCTTATCCTCCTTCTCCCACTGGTTCAACTTCCCTGATACCGGTCCAAATTTTCCTGGAAATATCTCCTCCCCAAAATTACTTCTGTGTGAATCCTTTTCTCACAAACTAAGAGCAATTTCAAGGTTACTCTGATTCAAAGTTTTCTAAATGACAACTGCTTACACACGATTCTTGCTACATTCACAGAATACTATTACCAATTTCTTTATGTGATTGATTTTACTTTATAAGATTATTTTAAACAATGAGCTATGCTGTTTGCCTAAGTGGAAGGTAGTATCAACAAAATCTAAAATAAAAGGGATTGCTCTGGCTAGCCCCAGTAAAAAGTCATGAGTAGAAGATCTTAAAAAGCACACTGGCACAAAACCTAAAATTCTCCTTGAAAAATCTGAAGGTTTCAAAGATATTTAAGAGAGTAACTTCTTCACTATGTGATTCACTGGTATCTGATGCTGCCTCCCCGGACCACCTGGTTCTGTGTAGTGCCAATGGTATGCACCCTGCCCTCTGGGATGCGTTACTTAAGCAGCCTTTCTCCCAAGCTGTGTCTGTCTCTTGCACATGGCACAATTCCTGGTGCATAATCAATGTACAAAAAACATTAAACCATTTAATGAGGAAACTGAGGCTCAGAGAAGCTGAATGTCTTACACTGTCAGATACAACTGAACCCCGTCTCTCATGCCACCTGCCAGCACCAGAACCATATGTGATTTGTTCCTGAAACTAGGACTTTTCCTAGATGACTTCATCTATGGCAGTAAATCCACACAACTATATACATTTTTGCTGTTATGATCACTCTTACGATCTTTGTTTCTCCCATCCTCCCCCAAACTCTTCAAGAATTCCATGGAACATCACTGCTGACTGATTTCCATCCACTGTTTGCCTATTAGCAAACCCTTTTTAATACTCTCCTTTTTCAACTACTGCTATTCTTTTTTTTTCTTTCATTATAACCCTCAGAATTGATTTCAATTTTATGTTCATTATTGTTCACTTATAATCAGCTTTTGATTGCATGCTGATTATTGTTAAATTTCAACTTTATACTACTGAAGAAAAACAGTGCTTCGTGCTATGCTTCTGATTACAAAATCAGCTGAATTAAGTTATGTAACTGTTTCTTTTTAAGACCTGTACATAAGTTTTAAAATGTAGGGTTTTTTTTTGGGGGGGGTGTTGTTTTTTTTGTTTAACCTTGGATGAGTTGTCTGAATACAGAGAATGGTTAAGAACTGGGTGAGATCAAAAACTAATGAACTTTATTTTTCACTTAAGCCATATGAATAATATCAGGAATGACACATCTGAATAAGTAAGATGTGTCTTACCTTCAATTTCTTGCTGCAGTTCAACATATTTCCCAATTCCTATCTAGGGAGTGGTATCAAAGCTCACACCCATTTATCAGAACATTCTTCTCAAACGCAACTCTTCCTGCTTTAAAATGATCTCCCTTTCGGGGAGCCTGGTGGCTCGCTCAGTTGAGTGTCTGACTTTGACCCAGGACATGAGTTCACAGTTTGTGAGTTCAAGCTCTGCATCGGGCTGTCTGCTGTCAGTGCAGAGCCTGTCTGGGATCCTTAGTGCCCCCCCGCCCCTCCCCCACTCATGTTCCCTCTCTCAAATATAAAATATATATATATATAATAAAATACAATGATCTCACTTTCAGAAATGGCCAGAGCTTCCCAAACCAACACTGGTGAATAATATAGTGGGAAACAATGTTTGGTTCAAAAACAAGTATATAAAGCATAAAGCAAGACAACTTGTATTCATCGTCCACCAGCTGGCTTTCCAAGCAGCTACAGAAGACATACATCTCTAGGATGAGCTCAGAGATGCCAAAAGGGCCTGAATGGAAAAGCCCAAGATGAGTCAAGAAACTTACATACGACACAACCACAAAAGGCATCATGTTCATTTCCTAAGGCTACCAGAACAAAGTGACCAGACTGGGTGACTTAGTGTACTGTGTCACAGTTCTGCAAACAAGGTGTCCTCCGGGCTGGCTCCTCTGAGGCAATGTGTTTCCCCAGTTTCTGGGTGCTTGCTGGCATTTCTGGTGTCCCATGGCTGGTAGAAACATCTCCATGCTCCATTGTCATACTCAGATGGGTGTGCTACCCACTTACATTTCTGAGTCTAAATCTGCCCTTTTTAGAAAGACACCAGTCTTACTGGATTAGGGCCCACTTTAGTAATCTCCTGTAACTTGATAATCTCTGTAAAGATGCTATCTAGACATGAGATCACATTCTGAGGTACTAGTGGTTAGGCCTTGAAGCTATAAATTTGTTTTTGGAGGGAACACCACTCAACTGGTGACAAGCACAACTGAAGAGACCAATGTGATTTGCAACCCAAGGTGCTGTGTGGGACAAGAGCTGTGACAAGAGCTCTGTGTAAAGTCTCTTAACCACAGTTTGCTCCTTTTAAAAATGGGCTTGGTGGGGGTGCCTGGGTAGCTTGGTCAGTGAGCATCTGACGTTGACTCCGATCACAATCTCACGGTTCCCGAGTTCGAGCCCTGCATTGGGAAGAAGCCCACTTTGGATCCTGTCCCCTTCTCTCTCTGCCCCGCCCCAGCTCACACTCTCTCCCTCTCTCTCAAAATTAAATTAACATTTTAAAAAATGGGCTTGGTGATGGAATAAGAATTCCTACCTCCTAGGATCACTATAAGGACTCAATGAGTCAGTCCTCTTCATGTGCACAGCACCAGGCTTGGCCCATGAAATGTCGGGGGGCGGGGGGGGGCATGTCAGGAGTCTATTCCTGCCTGTGCTCAACTTCAGGTTTTCTAAACAGACACTATAAAAAGCCCCTGTGTAGGTAAGTCCCAGAGAAATGGTACAGCTGCAGTCCAGAGAGCCCTGGGAAGCCCTCTACAACACCAAACACCTCTCCGTGTTAAGTGCCCAATGCTCAGTGCTCTCCACCAGACTAAACTGTACATTATGCCCGAGCTTCCTACCAACCCCCATCTTCTGAGCCTAATAAGTGTGCATTTAACAAATTATGCATTTAACAAATACTCACTGGAAAAATAAAAGAATATGAATATTTAATAGACTATTAACAATAAAGTTATTTCTTAAACATTCTAACCAGACATGGGAAACAGAAAATGTAGTTTAAACTATACATCAGACAACATTTCTACTCAGGATAATGTTAACATAAAATACATATTCATTGTACACTCATGCTAATAAGGGCACTATTCACAAGACAGAAGGTGAAAGTAGCCTAAGTGTCCACTGATGAATGAATGTATCAACAACATATTATGCATACATATAAACATACAATGTATACACACACAACTGAATATAATCCAGCCTTAAAAAGAAAAGGAGTTCTGGTCCCTGCATGGGTGAGATTAAGGGCATTACGCTAAATGAAATAAGCCAGTCACAAAGGACAAACATTGTATGATTTCTCCTCTATGTCCCTAGAGTAAAATTCATAGACAAAGAAAATAGAATGGAAGTTTGCGGGTGGCTGGCAGACAGGAAAGTGGGGAGCTAGTATGAAATGGGTACAAAGTTCAGTAAGGGAAGATGAAAAAGTTCTAGACATGGCTGGTGGCGACGGTTGCATAACAATGAATGTACTTACTGCGACAAAAATGTACATTTAAAAATGGTGAAAATAACAATTTTATGTTATGTATGTTTTACCACAATAAAAAGTAAATAATAAAAATTTTTAAATAAAAATACAAGAGTGCCTGATGGCTCAGTCAGTTAAGCATCCAAATTCCGCCCAGGTCATGATCTTGTGGTTCTTGAGTTCAAACTCCATGTCGGGCTCTGTGCTAACACCTCAGAGCCTGGAGCCTGTTTCAGATTCTGTGTCTCCCTCCTTCTCTGACCCTCCCCTGCTTAAGTTCTCTCGCTCTCTCTCTCTCTCTCAAAAATAAAATAAACATTAAAAATTTTTTAAATAAAAAATAGATACACTTATATTTTTAGTACCTTTAGAAACTTAGGAAGTAAAAAACAAGGTTTCAGAGACATAAAAGGCATCTGCAGTTTCAAATTCTGAATCGAAAAAGCAATTCCTTTGCCACTTCCTTCAACATCCCAAAATTCAATCACAAAAACACTGCTTTGCATTCATAATTAATTTTACTTAAATTACGACAATATTGCTTACTTAAACTTCAAAGTTCCAGGAAAAGGACTCTTTTCTGGCCTATTAAAAAGGACTTTGAAGTACGTTGGAGGGAAATAGACTTATTCTGTAGCAAAGAACAGAATATCTTCACGAAAGGAATACTGTAACTCATGGATTACTGTAGACATAACATTACTGATATGCTGCCAATACTAAGTTAAATGAAATGTCATACTCACTTGCAACCCTTTAATGGAAAAGGAAACTTAATAATTTTCTCTCATCTCTATCTGAAGTTTAACTCTGTAAGTTTCCCCATGTTAAATTATATTTTATATAAAATACAGTTATAAAATCAATTTTATACCACTCATAAAAGCCTCACCGTAAATCTTTATTGAACAAAAAAGAAAGCATCCATTACACTCCCAATATGCCCTGCTACAAGTTTTAGATTTGGTATTCCAATCCTAAAAGCACCTGTGATACTGTGATTTGTAATAAGAAATGTGTATTTGGTCTTTATCCATGGTCCTAATATGGAGTTCCTAAAACCCCTGGAGATTCCTAAGTGATGAGAGTGATTCAGGTGTCTTCTGTTATGTGTACAAGGTGACTTGGACCCCACCTAAGGATGGAGGCTGGCTGTCAGGGGAACCAAGCTAGTAATCACAGGACTGGAGTTTGCAGGTCCATCCCTCCTAGAACAGGAGTGAGGGCCTGGAGGTTGAGTTCAATCACCAATGGCCAAAGATTTAATCAATCATCCCTATGTGATAAGGCCTCCATAAAAATCTCTGACCTACAGGATTCTGGGAGCTCTGGAGCTGGTGAACACATAAAGGTTCGGGGAGAGTGGTGTGCTCAGAGAAATGAAGCTGAACAACTCTACTTGCATACCTTGCCCTAGGCGTCTCTTCCACCAGGCTGTTGAGTTAAATCCTTTATTATAAAATACCAGGAGTAATCCAGTAAATAAAATGGTTCTCTAAGTTCCATGAGCTGCTCCAGCAGACTAAATGAGCCTGAGGATGAGGGGATGATGGAAACCTCCAATCTATGGTTGGTCAGAAGCACAGGTGACAATGTGGACTTGAGACTGGTGTGGCGGAGGAGGCAGCCAGAACTTTTAAGACTGAGTGCTTAACCTGTGGAATCTGTTATCTCCAGTAAGCAGTGTCAGAATGGAACTGAATTATAGGACATGCAACTGGTGTCTGAGAATTCCTTGGTAACGTTGGAAAACCCATACATCTGAAATGATATCAGAACCTACACCACAGACTTGGTCTCCCCAAGGACCAATCACAAGACTTCTGCCTCTTTCAAAAGAGGCTATTCGACACTTCATTATTTTATTATTTTATTCATTATTTTAAATTAGTGAAGATAATTGGTTTACAACTCCACTCTCTCAAAATTTATCTTTTTTCTAATTGGCCACATAACACATTTATTTTTCATTGCTAATTATAAAAAAAAGCTATCAACTGAAAAATTCATTCTTCTTTTCCCTATATTGTTGGTTTTCAAGTTTAATGACATGTCACTTTAAAAAGAGTTCTGAATCTTCACAAAGAAACACTCACCATTAATAGTTTATTCCCTTAATCAAAAATAATTAATAACTTTCAGCTTTCTTTATATTACTTATTAAAGGCCTATGTAAGCCCTAAGGCTGAAATAAGAGTGCATATTAGATGTGGTTTTCCTCCCCTTCTTTTCAAAGGTAAGTTAACCCAAATAAGTCCTTCAAAGTCCAGGTAACTGTAACCACAGCATCTTGACAGCAATTAGGAGAGGAGGATCAGAAGATGGGGGACATCAAGCACAAGATACCATAGTTTCCTTATAAAAATGTGGAGAGATATCCATCAGTCAGGGAGAAAATTAATATTTTTTAATAAGGCTAAAAATCTGGTCTCCACTCCCAAACAGTGCTGAGGGCAAGAAAGTCCTTTTCCCAAGAGATTTCATTTTATTCCTCTACGCCCGAGTACACACAAGGCACCGCAAGTAGTCTCCCCCTCTCCCTTCATGTCATTCCATACCTTGACTCTTCTGATTCTCTACTGATTCTCTACTCTATGCTTCCATTAGCTCACCTTTCTCATAAGCCAAGGCACTGAGGGGATTTAGAGGGAAGGCAGGGGAAAGATCAAGGAGGGCTTTTTATGAAAATAAAGGCTTTATGAATATAGTTAGCAATAAAAATGCAAAAACCAATAACTAATATTTATTAATCATTTAGGGCACAGTGCTAAGATGGTGTACATGAGCTATGTTAATGCTCAGCATAACTCTGGGAGGTTAAGTATTGTAACTCTCTCCATTCTGCAGCTCAGAAAGCTCAGACACAGAGTAATTTCTTCAAATTTAACAACCAAAAACTTTTTTGTACCATTTTTATGTACCCATTGGGAACACCTGCTAATCAATCTATGACACAAGTGTAAAACACACCTGGAATTCAGAGATGTTGAAGTGGGGGGGGGAGGGGAGGGAGTGTGTCTTACAAATAAAATATGTAAATACGTTTCACAAGATCATGACCATGTGTTTGAATGAGATGAACACTGCCCCCTCACTCGCAGCTCACTGCACCAGGGAATGATGTGGGAACCAGCAGCCTCTGCATGCAGCTTGAAGGATGGGCCCAAAAAAACAGCTCATTACTGAGCGGTGGGCAAAAAGACGCAAACAAGTCCTATCTGAGAGCATAGAGTTGAGGTAAACCAAGAGAAGTTGGGTTACTTCAACACAGAACACACTTTCAAGCAAAGCAGAAGAAATGCCTGGGCCTATAAGAAGCCCACTGTCTACATGTGTCTTAGACATATTCATTTGGCCATTTGGACAAATGAGCTGACGTCTCGTGATAACCCATTTTCCCATTTAATAATCCTTTCCTGAGAAATACTCTTCATTGTAATCATAAGAAAACAGTCTAAAACGAGGCCCGCTGCCATCATCTTCAACTCTGGTAAACTAGTCCAACACAGACCAAAAAAGGTGAATCATAAGAAAATCTTCAGAAAAGTTGGAAATGTGAAAAAGGAAACAAAGCAGCCATGAATATGTGATCTTGGAGAACAGCAGCAGTTCACAGAGGATGGAAAATATAATGATGCTCTAAACAGGCCAGGCCACCCCACCCCAACACTGCATCCAGAGCTCTGCTACGTGGGAGTGCCATGGTGTGGCTCCTAAGACACAGTAAGGTAGACACCTTATACAAAACAGTCCATCTTTCAGCTGGCCAGTGACCCAAACCTGAATACAAAAGGGTGAGATTCTCTCATGAGAAGTATAACATTCTGTGAGACAGAAGCCAGATGATGTTTTGGGGACGCGGACCGGGGGGTAAAGCGGGTATGGGAATGGGCAATCAAAGTCAAATGCAGGTAGATGTTATAAAGACAAATAACCATAAGTAAGTGACTGGTTACAGTAAAGGCACAGAAGAGCCAACACCAAGGAAGATTAGTCTTGAGTTCTCATACATGCCCCTTTCAATAAACCTTTTATTTTCCTTGAGATAAATCCAAGCAGGTCTCTTTCAACCAAAGAAGATTAATAAGATTTAAGAAGCACCAGCACCACTCACAAGGGACTGAGAGCACAGAAGGAAATAACTAAGCCAGAGTGCACCATTTCAACAGGGCCCAGGATGTCATTAACACCAGAAAAGGCTTGGGTCTTGGGAAAGCAAGTCATTGTGCTCAGGTTTAGAAATCTGTGCTTGGTAAGGCAGGCAGGTGTACGGGGCTTTCTATCCCTTTTTAATGTTCCTTTTCTGAGGCCCTAACAAAGGGTCCAGGAAACACCAGGCAAGGATAGGGTCAAAGTACTTGGTTCTAGGAGCAAACATAAGCAGGGACGTTTATAACCACAGTGGCTGCTCACGCCCTCTCCACTCAGGGATGGTAAACAGCCTTTTATCAGCTTTTTGCTTTTAGCATAGGAAAGGAGAAAGCAGCATCCTTGTCAATCAGAAGAAATCATGGCTGGGGCGCCTGGGTGGCTTAGTCGGTTAAGCGTCCGACTTTCGCTTAGGTCATGATCTCGTGGTTGTGGGTTCGAGCCCCACGTCGGGCTCTGTGCTGACTGCCAGCTCAGAGCCTGGAGCCTGTTTCAGTCTGTGACTCCCTCTCTCTCTGACCCTCCCCTGCTCACGCTGTCTCTCTCTCTCTCTTAGAAATAAATAAAACATAAAAAAAAAAAGAAGAAGAAGAAATCATGGCTCCTGCCCAGTATATTGCCTTAATAACGCCAATCTTTCTCTCCTACACACATTACCAACATTTACTCCATTTCAGCTAGGGTTTTCCAGAAACAGTCTTGGTTTGTTATCCCTGCTGCCCTGGTGTAATAATCACTCACAGGGTTCACAGTCACTCTCAAAGTATCCCAATCTGGCAATAAATTATGTGGCCATCCTAATTTTGGCTCAAACCCCCATCTTCTCCGATGTTATATACAACTAGAGGAAGAAGAAAGAAAGAAACCTGTAGATCAATCACAAGTATGCAAACAAGTTTAGTTTTCAGGGACATCTGACTCATGATTTCGGCTTAGGTCATGATCCCGGGGTCATGGGATGGGGTCCTGCGTCAGGCTCTGTGCTGAGTGTGGAGCCTGCTGGGGATTCATTCATTCTCTCTCTCCCTCACCCTCGCCCTCGCCCTCTCTCTCCCCCCTTCTCAAAAAAAGTTTAGTTTTCAGAGACGCTGAAATGTAAAAAACTTAGTCTTATAATTAAAAATGTAATTGTTACAGATGAAAAAACTTATGAGTGTTTAAGGCAAGATTTAGACCCAGACAGTCTACATCCAGTCCTGCCTTATACTTAGTCTCCAGAACCAATTACTAAGGGCACTGAATCAGTGCACAGTCCCCCAAGTGAGACCCATGCTTGCATTCCTCCACCCACCTCCATCCTTTATGCAGAAAGGGTCCTCTAAAGCATCAAATTTCGCCCTTCACCTCACTATCTAAATTCTTCAATGATTCTCCACTGCCCTCAAGAACAAACCTTAACCGGAGTTAAGCTGGATCTTAATTCAGCAGGATCAACAGAATGGTGCACCTGCTTATGTGTGTGGCCTCATCTCTGACTGCTCCCCAATCTCAAACTCCACCAGACAGTCCTCCTGAATTCCTTGGTGCTCCAGAGTCACAATCTTGATACCTGGACAGCCCAGAAATAGAAGTAGGCCGAGCACATGGAGAAATGGAAAGTGGTAGGAAAAGAGACTCCAGACCCACATGCTACCCGCCAACACAGGTTCCAAACTTACAAAGCTCTACCCTTAATGCTATGCCATGTCTCCAACATCAAATAATACATTATGTCAAATCCCTCCGATTTTAAGGTAAAAATAAACTTTAGAGTTTAACCTAAGAAATCTATGCCTTCGTGACTGATGGCTGAAGTGCTATTCTTTTGGAACCATTTCTAGAAAGAGGCAAATGCTGGCTGTGTCATCAGTACACTGATCAAAGTCTGAACTCAGAATACCAGGCAGTTCTGTCCTCCATTAGCATCCCCCAAAGCACACCCTGCAAAAGCAATGCAATGTCACAACTTCTTCAGAATTCCTGAAAGCCTACGCCAGTGCTCTGCACTTGAGGAGACAGCGAAAGGCGTCTGGGACTGGCTGTGACTACAGTCTATTCTTTAAGTGTCCTTCCCACCTCAGATCTTTGACACACACGCGGTCCAGAAGCCATCACAACTAAGTCAACACCAGGATGTGCAAACATTTCTGGAATGAGCACATCCACGATGGTGCAACTGAGCTCACCACATGACCTTCCCTGCTGCTACCTTGGGCCTCTACAGATCTTCACTTCACACCATCTGTGGAATAATGTACAACGAGGCCGTGGGAGGCAGGCCCTGGACTCTCTGAGTCTCAAGTACCCCAGATGTAAACGGAAAATAATCATCTCTGTTTCACGTGGCTGGTGCATGGATTAAAGGACATAAAACATATGGAAACACCAAGCTATTGCCTAACTCTGAGATGGCAACAAACAATACAGGTTTATCAGATCTGAGGAGGGAAAACGTTTCTAGCTTACTAGAGCATAAAAAAATGCAAGTAGAGTTAGCTTCAAATTTATGGTAAGAAAAATAATCATTGTGAGCCACCCATATCATTATGTCAAATGTACTCTTTGTAACCATCTATGAGATTGATCCCTTTTCAGAGAACAATAAATTGAAGTTCAGCCACGTTCAACAGTTTGCAGAGCAAGAACCTGGCAGACCCCGAATTTGAATGCAGAACTCACACCCTGTTCTCTGTTACTCTGTTTTCCAGAGCCTGAAGCCAGGGAAGGAGTAAGCCTGAGGAGGACAACCGTGCACAATGATTAGTATACCTGAACCAGCACAAGCCCAAAGGACCAAAGGTGCCTGCCACTTAGGGCAGAGAGAAAGAGAGAAATGCAAGCAATCAGTGTAACCGGAAGTTTCCACCCAAGCAGGATCCTTTAGCAATACAGTTTAATGTTTTATCAGCCTAAGTGGTTTGTCAGCATGAGGCAGGTGACTTGCTGGCACTCTGATCTTTTTTTTTTTTTTCCTCAAACGTTTTATTTATTTCTGAGACAGAGAGAGACAGCATGAACAAGGGAGGGTCAGAGAGAGAGGGACACACAGAATCTGAAGCAGGCTCCAGGCTCTGAGCTAGCTGTCAGCACAGAGCCCGATGCGGGGCTCAAACCCACGAACCGTGAGATCACGACCTGAGCCGAAGTCGGACGCTTAACCGACTGAGCCACCCAGGCACCCCTCTGGCACTCTGATCTTAAGCACGTTACTCTTGTGACCTCTCCATGACTGTTCCCTTATATGCATCATGAAGAGAGTACAATGTCCTTTGCAGTAATGTTGCAAGGGTTAAAGAAATGATGCGTAGAGATCACTGTGCACAGGGTCTCTGCGTACATGTGAAATGAACAGCCTTATTATGAAAGTCCTTTCACAACTAGACTTTCTACAGCCCCTTCCTTCCTTGCTTGCCTTGATTATCTGCTTCATTGCTCAACTTCTGTTACTTACCTGCCCCTCTCTCTTCTCTACGAAACCCCACTCAGTCACTGTGACCACAAAAGCTTACTGAATACCTTGTCAGGCAAGCAGGGGAAACAGTGGTCCATCAGAAAATCTTTGGCCTCAATGAGCTTAAAATCTTGTACTTGTGAGAGAAGAAGAAAGACAAATAAATAAATATACAAACAAACACAATAAACCACCAGATTTTTAAAGCATTAGTATAATAAAGCAAGTATGAGGCAAAGAATAATCCCTGGGGAGAGGAAGAATCAGATAAAATAATTAGGGAAAGCCCTGTCTGAAGATTTAAAATGTAGTGAGAGAGCTGACAGCCTGAAAATAGAAAAAAGAATGTTTCAGAAGGAGGGCACAGCAAGTCCCCAGTGCAGGAGCACGCAGTGCCTTAGAGGACTAAGAACACAGCCAGAATGCAGCACCCACATGCCCTAGAATAATTATTGGTTTACAGGTCAATTCTGCCACTAATCTCTGAGTCCCCTGAGGGTAGGGGCCGTGTATCTCCTTGCTGCGTTCACTCAGTCATGTAGCAATCTCTGTATGCCCAGCATTGTCTTCAGCACTGGGTTTCCAGGGAAGAGCTCAATCAATATAGTTCCCGCCTTCAAGGGGCTTACACCAAATACCACCAGGTTCAGAAAACAAACTAAATGAATAATACTTGTGGGACGCCTGGTAGCTTAGTCGTTTAAGTGTCTGACTTCGCCTCAGGTCTCATGGTTCGTAAGTTCAAGCCCCGAGTTGGGCTCTGCTCTAACAGTACAAAACCTGCTTGGGATTCTCTCTCTCTCTCTCTCTCTCTCTCTCTCTCTCTCTCTGCCACTCCCTCCCGAAACCCATGCGTCCTCTCTTTCTCAAATAAACTTAAAGAAAAAAAAAAACTCACTATATAACCTGTTTTTAAATTTTTTTAATGTTTATTTTTAAGAGAAAGAAAGAATTACAGACAGAGCATGAGCAGGAGAGAGGCACACAAAGAGGAAAACAGAATCTGAAACAGGCTCCAGGTTCTGAGCTGTCAGCACAGAGGCCGACACAGGGCTTACACCCATGAACCACGAGATCATGACTTGAGCATGACTGACTGAGCACCAATAAATAAACTCTTTCAAAAAATGAACAGGGGTGCCTAGGTGGCTCAGTCGGTTAAGCATTTGACTTTGGCTCAGGTCATGATCTCACAGCTTGTGAGTTCGAGCCCCATGTCAGGCTCTGTGCTGACAGCTCAGAGCTTGGAGCCTGCTTTGGAGTCTGTGTCTGCCCCTCCCCTGCTTGCACTCTGTCTCTCTCTCCCTAAAAAAAAAATAAATAAAAATTTTAAAAAATGAACAATATTCATTTGTTTTTTAGTTATGATGGATTTCTATGCATACTGAGTTCTAGGCTTTCTACAGCCCATCCTCCTTCCTCATTGGCCTAGAAGATCACCTTCGGCTACTCACCTGACTCTCACTTCTCCATACCAAACTGGTGGCAAGGACTGACCCCTCTTCTCTACCCTGTGTTCTCTCCCCCCTCTTCCTTTTCACGCAGCCTGCTCCACCTGGAATGCCCTCCCCACCCCCATCTTCACGAAACTAACTTGAGTATTATTTCCCAAAATTTCATTAGGATATTGATTTTACCATTTGCTCAAACGTGTACAAATCTCTCAAGTTCTTCAGGCAAAACATTTCCATCAAGAAACAGAAAGTGATAAATCAAGTGACAATCCCACACTGAGTAATAAAGAGAACTGAAGGACAAATGATCTGAGGTTAGGTAGATCATTTTTCTTCCTCCCCAAATTATGAGATATCATTTCAGTGACTTTCTGGGCATTGTGCCTGTGGAATAGACCTAGGATACATGGGCAGCAACATTCTCACTACCATGGATCTGTGCACTGCATCACTGGCCCATAAAAGAGAAGTTTCATTTACAGTAAACAAAACCAATTTGGGACACTTAAAGGTCTTCCCCACACAGAAGGTCAATAGTTTAGCATCTAAATTATCTGAGATAGATTTCCTTCTCTAACAGCAGAAATTGCAGCTGTACTTCATCTTAAAAAAAAAAAAAGTAAGATATTTATTCTTTTAGGCAAGAAGGCACAAAAATGAGAGTCTCAACTTCCGGCACAGCCTCCACAGCCTCATTTAGCTGATAAGGACTTGCATGGAACATTTAGTTCTTTACTTCTAAAATCCACACATCCGTCTTTCTCCTCCTACATCTTGAAGGACCAGAAAATTAAGCAGGAGCCATCCATTTTGGAGGATACAACGGCAGGGGCATTGGTTCAAACAGTTTCCTTCAAAACTATGCGCTCCTCTCCAAGTTCCTAGACAGAGAAGCGCTGGGCTTCCCAGAGCGCCACACAACAATCCTACAGTGGGGGGCCTGACAGGCAGTGTTTTCCACAATGTCTACAATTCACAACAGAGCAGCTCCTTGAACTTTACCCTGCCTTTATGAGAGGGAACATGTGCAGAAAGGCAACAATCCCAGGACTGAATTATCATTAACCATTTAAACTCTGCCCTCAACCAAAATTTCCCATATGGCATGACTTAGAGAGTGGGCTCAGCTCTGTGCCCACCATGGCCATGCCCTGCTCTATGACAGTGCCATGTAGCACGGAACCTTGTTCTCCTGGAGGACTGTCTGGACACAGCAACATGGCCCTTATATGTGAAAAGTCCCCTAACAATGGTTAGATCTTTGCTGGCGTACTGAGTTCACAGAACATTCCCTCCCTAAAAGTTTCAAAGCTACATCTATAATAGGAGTGATAAGAGTACGAAATTAAATGCCTTGCCTTTAGAAGCCAGGCCTGGGATTCAGACCCAGCTATTTTTTTACTAGCTAAGTAACTCTGAGCAAGTCACTTATCCACTCTAGACTCTTTTTTTTTTTTTAATATTTTATTTATTTCTAGGAGAGAGAGAGAGACAGCGTGAGCAGGGGAGGGTCAGAGAGAGAGGGAGTCACTTACTGAAAGAGGCTCCAGGCTCTGAGCTGGCAGTCAGCACAGAGGCCGACGTGGGGCTCGAACCCACGATTATCCACTCTAGACTCTTAAAAGCTGCAGATGCTGCAAATCCCCACATGATCTGGCCCCTGCCTTCCTCAAGCTACTACTGGTAGTACCACTTTCACCTCTTTAACTACTTGGACATGTTGAGCTCACTCCCACCTCAGGGCCTTTGCACTTGCTATCATCTCTGCCTAACACCCTCTTTTCCAGAGTTTCACCTGGCTGGCAACTTTCGGTTACTCAGGTCTCAACTCAAATGTCAAAATGTCACCTCCAGGATCGCATAATATTAAATGTGTGACTACACAGTGTACAATTCCATTTAGACAAGTACAGAAAGGAACAAGGCTACGGGACAGTGGTATAAGTCTAGGGACTGGTGACCCTTTCCAAGGTGGCGGCAGCAACAGGTAGGATCACCAGGGGACCCTCTGGGTTGCCACTAAATGATTAATTTTTTGATCTAGATCTGGTGACCTAGGCATGTTCCATTTGTGATAACTTCTGGTTGCTCACTTATAATATGTACATTTTTTAATACATGTGTTATATTGCAACAACAAAAAAAATAAGGCCAAAACAAAACAAAAACCCACCTTATCAAATTGGTTTTTTTGGCTACCTAATCTATGTCCACCTTCCTGGCTAATCTATTCATTCTCCACCCCAGGATTCTTGGACACTAAGTACTATCCCCAACTTTTAAAAAAGTTCTCATCTTTGAAACCTTGTGTTTACTGAATACATCATCCAAGAGTAATGTAAATCAAAGCTACTCGATGGAGTGAGATAACAGAACCTTTTGCCCAGTCTTGACAAACCAAGGCTATCTGTCCCCAGCCAGATTCTCAAGAGTGCTGTGTTCACATCTCACTTCTTGGTTAGGCAGGAAGCCCTATCACACCTCGGCCAAGCACTTGGGTTCCTGGTACAATTAAAGCTTTGCTTGAGTTTTCACTGCCCAGGGGCCCATATGTCTCATCAATTCAAGTCCGCACTCATAGTTAGCACTACAGTTGTTTTTTCGTAACACTTAAATAATGAATAGGACTTGATCACCTGGAGGTATTCTCCTCACTCCATTACAATAGTTATTAGTGATTTTAATTAGACAAAACTGCCATTCCTTTCTGCTATCCCACCATACTGTCAAGTGTCTATTAAGGATATTACAGTAATAAGTATTAGCACCTTTTAAATTTACGTTAACAAAAACAGAGAAATGAGAAGTC
This sequence comes from Proteles cristata cristata, assembly GCA_017311185.1. Taxonomy (NCBI): domain Eukaryota; kingdom Metazoa; phylum Chordata; class Mammalia; order Carnivora; family Hyaenidae; genus Proteles; species Proteles cristata. The sequence continues at coordinate 410,267 of JAESUZ010003733.1, forward strand.
AGGAAATAAGAGGGGAGAATAAAGAAAAAAAAAAAAAACCTTGCATATAATTAGCCAAAGCTTAGAGTAACTCAAAAAATCATTAGTAGCTATCTTTTACATTCTCCTAAAAACCATGCTATGCATATCCTTGTTAAAAAACTGCACGTGATAATTTGCCTCTCGTGAATTAAAAATGGGAAAAATGAACAAGGACGTTGCTCGGCTATGTCTGAGCCCCACGCTGCCCTTTCTTTCAAGGGGGAAAGAACTTATCTGTGGACAATCAGAAGTTGAGCAGTTGACTGATTTCTCCAAGAGTCATCACCAACTTATAACCCCCACAAAGGGCGAATACTTCGACTCCTGCCAATCTGCACAGACTAAAATCTACAGGAGGCCAAGGCTGAACTGCTACTCTGCATCCACCCCGGACTCCCTTAACTTTCTATTCTCTATAAACGAGGAGAAAGGGCACAAGGCGAAGGCTCTGACGTGTCTCTTGATGAGGCTGATTCCTCCGTGTAGAAGGGAGAGCATTTCCCACTTTTCTCCTCGACCCCCGCATTTTACCGACTCAGGCGCCCCCGGAATCTACAAAAGCAGTCACCCTGTAGAGTGTTCCTCAGGGAAGTGCATTACTAACACCAGTCTGGCTGGGACGGGTTTCCAGGCATGTTCATCACGTGGCCTAACACACGCGTTCGGGGGTCGAGGCGTTTCCAAATGACACCTGGCGAAGCGGACAGGGAAACCTCGGGTCTCGTAAACGCGGTCCCGAGAACTTCTCGACTTTCCACGCAGCGCCCTCCGCGTGAGCCGAGGGAACCGACGCCAACGACTGCGGAGGGCTTAGTGTCGCCCCCTCGGCCCCGGGCCCACACCCGAGCGGGGGCGACCGTGGGCCCCCCACGCGTCCGGGCGCAGCTCCGCGCGTCGCCTCCGGTGGTGCAGCGCCCGCGCCGCCGGGCACCCGCCACCAGAAGAAAAGAGGCGGCGGCGAGGAGACCCCGCCAGCGCCCCTCGCCCGGTTCCAGCCACGGGGCGCCCTCACCTGGGACCTGGCCGCCAGCAGCGGGGGCCGGAGCGCCAGGTCTCGCAGAAGCTTCCGGGCCTGCGCTGCCACGGGGGACGCCATCTTAAACAGGAAACCCGGCGCTGGGGAGCAGAGGGCGCGCGGGCGGCGGAGGTCGGAGCCGGAGGAGGGAGGAGGGAGGGAGGGGGAGGGGCGGGGCGGGCCCGGCCAGGCCCCCGGCCCGCGCGCGCCCCGCCCCGGCGCCCCGCGCACCACGCCCCGCGCCCCAGCCCTGGCGGGGCCAGCACCGCCCTCCGCTCCCCACCCCCACCCCGCCTTCGAGTTTAGCCTGCAGGGGTCTGGTGGCCGTGTCACCGTGCCACCCACTGTGGGCAACAGCAGATCCCCAGCTCTGCGGTCGTGGGGTTTAAACTGTACCGAGGACCAGTGAGCAAGCGAACAGTAGTCACACTGCAGCGAGTGCTCGAACTGCAACGAGCGGCCTTCGGAGCTCAAATGTAGTCTCGGGGTCGCAGAGGAGCCTAAGGAAGAGGTGTCTGAGCTGAGACTTGAAAGAATAAAGGGGAGACGGGGCTCCTGGCGAAAGCGGTGGAAGCCTTCTACAGCTCAGTTAAGACATTTTTATCCTTAACAGAAGATCAATGCAAACCCACTGAAAGGTTTTGAGCCCGGTAATCAGTATAATAAGAGCAGACGTTTATTTGGAGTCTCCTGACACTAAGCACTGTGCATGTAATAAAAATGCTGTAGCAAATATACTCGGTGTATGCCAACCACTTCACAAGTAGGAACTCTTAGAAACCGAGGCACAGAAAGGTTAAGTAACTTGCTGAAGGTCACAGCTCCGATAGGAATGGAAATGATATTCAAACCCATGCTTTCTCTTCGTGCACCATTAAGAGCTGTTTTAGATTCTTTTTTAACCTTACTTATTCTTGAGCCTATGATCGTGAGAAAACTTGAAGTGTAACAGAACTAGGCCACTATTGCTGCTAGTTTCCTTCCTTCCTTCCCTCCCTCATTTTTTTTAAGTTTCTATTTTGACAAATCAAATAGAAAAGTTACAAGAATATTACCCCAAAATGCCCGGGCATCCTTGACCTGGGTTCCCCACCTATATTTTGCCCCATTTCCCATTCTTGATAGGTAGACATATATATACATAGATTTACAGACCATTTCTCATCACAAGTTTACCTGCTACATTTAGCATCTATTGATGATTATGGCTTGAATCTGTTATGACTATGATGATTGCAAAACAGTTATTATGTAATTTCGTTCTTTCCTACATTTTTGGTTTATATTCTACTCTAAAAAGAGCTTTACCTTTGCCCACATTTCTTTATTAACTCTTGTATTTACTTGTATCAGTATGGACTTGTGGATTCCTTTTAACTCGGTGCCAAATCTATGCTCATGCCTATTACATTCTGCTGCCTCTAGAGATGGATATGGGTCATTTAATCCTCAGATGAAGTTTCCAAGGAGGTTCTACTGTTCCTCCCAATTTGCTAAAGAGAGAACAGGGCCCCCGAGACAGTATGTAACTTTCCCAGGGTCACACAGCTTGGGATCAGACCCTAAAGCTGGAATCTAACCACTCTACTCCATGCCCTCCCCTTGACATGAGCAGATCTAATTTCCGATCTCATCCACCGTTACTTCTCATTACATAATTACTTATCATTACATAATGATGTACATCATCACATCATTACTGTGTCTTCCATTTAGCCAGGTTAGATTACAAACACTACAAACATTCAGCAGTGTTTAAACTTGGTGAGAGCTTTAAACTTGGTTGTCAGAAGGAAACAGACCACCTGTAGAATTAATGGAAGGCTTTTTATTCAGACATTACTTTAGTAAAGGGGTCTGCTACCATCACTTTCCTTCCAGCAGAAGCTAGGAGGCCTTTGAAAAGAGTGCATTTTTTAAAGAGAAAGGAGAAACTCTTAAGATATTCTGATTGATGAGTGTTCTATCAGGATGAGATTTTTCTATTAGGGCAGGATTTTTGGAGGTGGAGTGGGAGGGCGTTCTGACTGCCATTCGAGTACACTTGGCAGTCTTTGGTTCACTATCAGTAATACATAACTGGGGACTCTCCAGGCTGGGTAACATCATCAGAGTTTTTCCTGTCTCATTTTGAAAACTTCCTGGTTCTTGGCTGTGGGGCCCAAGTCTTGTGTTAGCAATTCCTCAGTGCTTTTACCTGCATCCTCTCCTTCTACCTTTTCTGCAGCCAAGGGATTGGGAAGAGGCAGCAGAAGGACCAGCATTCAAATGGTATCTCCAGTGCTTAACACTGGGCCAGGGTTAGAAGAAGGGCACAATAAACAAGATGTCATGAATCACACTTATTGAGTTCCTCCTAAGACTTCTCCTATTTTCTACTCTTTTTTCCCAAGCAGAAAGCTCTTTGAAGTCAGGGATTCCACCACACAGTTCTGTACTGTGCTTTACTGGGACAAACACTTATATTTTAGCCAAACTGGATTCAAAAGCCACCTCTACCCCTTGCAAACCTGTGACCTGAAATATGTACCTACTTCATAGAGTTGTAGTAGTTATTCAACAAGATGTTGTATAGAAAGACCTTGTATATAGTAGGGGCTTAATAAGTATTATTTTTCTTTCTCTAGATGATTACTAATAAATGTGTGATGGCTAATGTGAAACACTAAAGCCAATCTGACACGTGGATTAGAAGGTCCAGATGCTTTGGAACTTACCTTGATAGCACTGGAGAACTACATAAATGCCAGTCACAAGTATTAAAAGGTCCTAAAGTGGTTGCTTCCAGGAAGAGGGTTGAGGGTAGTGGTCAAGGAACCATTACATTTTTAGAGTTTCCAAAATACCAATGCTTAGACACCACTATAGACATGTGAATCAGAATCACTTAGAAAGAGTCTGGGATCGTGGGGATGAGCACTGAGTGTTATGTGGAAACTAATTTGACAATAAACTATTTGTGGAAAAAAAAAAAAAAGAAAAGAAAGAGTCTGGGATCTGCATTTTAAATAAGCTTCTCCAGGGGTTCTTTAGTTTGAAATGGAAGAAAGCGAACAAACCAAACCATAGTGTCAAACTCTCTTGAAATTCTCTGGTTAATCAGTAAGTTATTCTGCTTCCCTGCATTGGGTTCCTAAATGTAGAGTGATACATCGTAAATGTACATATTGTCTAAATGCTGTGGATACAGAATCCACCTTCTACCAGGGGTCTAGGTCAGCTTCAACTTACAGAAACATTGGTTAAGGAAGAATGAATAGCTATTTTATGCCTTTTCTTTATCAAAACTGTCCACATGGACCGCTTGCATAGTCTATGTGGCCATAGGCAAAGCATGCTCCAAAGCTTTCTGTGCTGTCTGGTATTAGATTGAAGCACAGAGGTAGACTTAAGACAAACCCAGTTCAAGTCTTGCCTCTGTGATTTAAAACTCCATGATCTTGATCAAGTTACATCACAGCCTCAGTTATTTGATCTGTGTAAAGGGGATTATAATAGTGCCTATTTGCCAGCGATGTGTTGACAAGTGCTTGAGATCCTGGTGGCTGTTATTCACCTTGCCTTCTTTACTTGACTAAGAATCCTTTTTCATATTTGCTTCTTTACTCTTCATGTCTGTGAGCCTGTCTGCCTATTAGTAAAATGAAGGCCAAGTGTGACAGTGTCTTATTTGAACTGAAAGTTAACAACGTGTTACTTCTCATAAACTTTGTATACGTTGGAAGCATTAAGTTCTAAAACTCCATGACCAAACTTTGAATTTAGAACACCCTGCCTATACTGCTTCTTACTCAGTGAATCCGGTAAGGAAAGAAAATAAAAACATCAGTAAGCCCACACACCTTCTCTTTCTTCTTAGCAGTGCATGTTAACAGTGAAATAATATGCTCATTTTCATAGCCACGGTGATTACTCAAGGGACGCTGATTTGCCAAGGAGGTATGTCATAAAACAGCACAGGGGTAGTGCATCTAACAATTCTAGTGGTAGTTTACCACTACCTTTTCATTTAAACATAAAAACCTATTGACAAAGACAAACTCATTATAACCAGCAGAGCTGAATAGAATTTTTTAAGAAACAACCCTAATTTTCACGAATAACATATTTGAATTCATGCTGCTGCATGCCAGAAATGAAAATCACTATTATGCTGATGAGATAAAGGGTATTTGTGGGTTTTGTTTGGTTATTATTTTTTTGATGGATAACAGATTTCTTGAATTTATAGGCAAAGAAACTTTGGCCTTTCATTATGTACATAGGTAATATCTCTCTTGCTGTTTGTGACAGCCATTTGAACCACTGGTTCAATTGTGTTATTTGCCAATGACACAGAAAGAACTTCCATTGTGCTAAAGTTATTTTCCTCTCTTCAATAATACATTAAAATGATTAATTCTGATGGCATTTCTCCTTATTTAAATTACAAGGTGCCCAGGAGAAAAGGGAGCTAAAACTAAAAGTGTCTAACAGAACTACAGTAAGCTCTAGAGGAATTCTCACTGTAACCTCAGGAGAATTAAGGGACCAACTTAGAGTGGTGGCACCAGCTCAATGTCAAGATGAAAAAGAAGGAAGAGTAAGGGACACCATAACCCCAGAGAAGGAGCAGTTAGAGAAAAAGTCAGCTAAACAAAAACTAAAAGTGGAGAACAGGATGTAATGATAGGAACAAGGTGATGACGTTGTACTGGCAGGGAGTCTGGAGATGAATGAAGAGGATGGTAGAAACTGGAGTAGAGAACATTTACACAAAAGGCAGTGAAAAGGCATGGCCTGAAAAAGAAAAATGGCACCAGATTGTGGTGGTGAATCCCATTACAATGGGAAACCATGGAATTTAGCCCTTTGAATAATATTAAGATATCCTTCTTTTAAATACTAAAATAAAAATTAAAGGAGCATCCAGTTCAAATGTCCTGTTTATTAGGAAGTAAGGAATCACAGCAGTGATTCTTTTTTTTTTTTTTTTTTTTTTTTTTCTGAGAGAGAGAGACACTGTGGTCAGGGGAGGGTCAGAGAGAGAGGGAGACACAGAATCTGAAACTGGCTCCAGGCTCTGAGCCAGCTATCAGCACAGAGCCCAATGCGGGGCTCAAACCCACTAACCGTGAGATCATGACCCGAGCCGAAGTTGGACACCCAACCGACTGAGCCACTCAGGCACCCCACAGCAGTGATTCTTAATAGAAGCCCTTGAAGAACTCTTTCATTGTACTATCTTTGGGACCATATTCTCCAGAGGTTCTAGTGTAGTAAGGGTGTCTTAGAGTCCAGGGATCTGCATTTTTGTAAGTAATTCTCCCACCTCACTGTCTCTTTTTTAAAAAAATTCTTTAATGTTTATTTATTTTGAGAGCAAGAAGCATGAGTGAGGGATAGGGGCAGAGGGGGAGAGAAAGAGAAAGAGAGAGAGATTGAAAATACCAATAAGGTTCCACGCTGTCAGCACAGAGCCCAGTGCAGGGCTCAAAACCACAAACCATTCTGGCCTGAGTTGAAGTCAGGAGCTCAGCTCAGTTAGCCACCCAGGCACCCATCCCATCTCCTTTATTGTAGGCGATCCATGGTCTGTGGTTGAAGAAGCACTACCCAGAAGGTGGGATTTTGAGAAGCCTAAAGGGGAAGGACAATAATAATTCATTTCCCACCCACCCCCATTTATTTCCATTTCTTACTCCACTTCTACGATCCTCTTTAATCTTTCCTTCCAAAATCTAATTTGTTATAGAAGAGCAACGGGTATGGAATGAGCCTCCAGAAAAAGCCTACACACTGTTCCCTCTGCCTGAAACACCCTTCCTTGTTGCTCGCCTGGCTCAGTTCCTCTCATCCCTTGAATTTCTGTCACTCCTTCAGGAAGCTTCCCTGAAGGCATGGCTGGGGGTCACCCCAGTGGTTGCCAAAGGGCAATCACTGCATCACTTCTTATCTGCTTCTTCCTTTAAGATTCTAAATCTGCAATGACAGGTACTCTTTTCTTCAATGTTCCTACGCGGCTTACAGTACAGTGCCTGGAGATGAACAGATATATAAAAGAAGCCAGTGTAAAAATCACCCTAATAAGAGAAATCAAAGACTAATGGTGTCCAGAGATCTGTCAGTACCCCAAACAAGGAAAGAAATTGAGGCCCATGATGAGAAATAACCTGTCCGTCATCACACATTACACTAGCGGTTTCTACACAGTGTTCCTCAGTGTTCTTAGGTGCCTTAGGACTCCACCTCTTCTTTCTTTTTCTCTCCCTCCCTTGCCATCCCTCTTTCTTTACCACTCTCATTCTTGTTCTAATTATTGCTGTCTCTTTCTCTCTCTCCTACACTTACTGAACACTTACATGCTTTCTCAAAGCTTTACAGAAATTATCTTACCTGATTTTCAGCACAGTCCTCTTTCACATATGTACAAATGGAGTCTTACAGCAGACAGTAAGTTGCCTGAAGTAATAAGCAAAAGGAGCCTTCCAAGGTCAATCAATCTGGGATTGATTCTAGGCTGCATTGTCTCATAGAACTTTTTGCAGTGATGGAAAGGTTCTGTACATATGCTGTTAAGCACCATAATCATTAGCCATATGGCTATTGAGCACTGGAAGTGTGGCTTAGTGGAACTGAGCAAATAATTTTTAAATTTTATTTAAAATAAATCTATATTTAATTTTGAATAACCCCACATAGCTAATGCCTACCGTATTGTCCAGTACACATCTAGGCTATCTAGCTGATGTATGAACTTTGCACCGTTACACTATTTTTTTTTCTTTCTTTTCCTTCTTTTTTTCCTTCTTTTTTTTTTCCTTCCTTTCCTTCTTTCTTTCTTTCTTTCTTTCTTTCTTTCTTTCTTTCTTTCTTTCGAGAGCAAGGAAGGAAGGAGAGGAAGAAAGACGCAGAGCTCTGTGTGAGGCTCAATCTCACAACTGTTGAGATTGTGACTTGAACTGGAATCAAGAGTCAGACGCTTAACCAACTGAGTGACCCAGAAGCCCCTACACTATTTCCCTAATTGGGTTTTTGCCCATGATAGTTCCTAAGGCAAGGATTTGGGTACACATACCATATTTAAAGGATGATCCTAGGCAGCAGGTGAGGGAATGGGGAAGTGAGACTAGGAAGGTGGGAAATTAATAAAGCCTGTGTTAATAGGCTGTAGACAATTGGGGGTATTAATTTTTTCAGGGAACACTGATAAAATGTTACAGAACACACTGTGTAATCATCCCATCAAGGGGCAAGGAAATGGTCATGTGTGTCTACCAAGTCCCATGCCTCATTAGTTGAGGGCTACTTCTGGGCAACCCACCTGCCACCCTGTACCCCCATACTTCCAGCCTGCCTCACCTGTGAGACAGTCATGCCTCTGTGGCTAGATAAAGCCTTGGGGCTCAGGGCCCCAGGTGTCTGAGGCAGGGGCTGTCCTGCAAAGCTGCAGGCAACTTCCAGGGAGATCAAGGAGATGTGGGGTCAGGTAAAACTACATTACCACTCCTTTTAAAATGAAATTAGCTCATATTAGTATTTTATCTGAGGTTGGAGGAAGGGCACTTAAGATTGTGTTCATAAGAAACACAATTCTTTTTCCAACAAGAATGAAAAAAGTTTTCCAACTACAGTTCTAAACTGTGCTCTTGCCTGGCTTCCTGACCACCTCAATTACTGAATTTTATCCTGTCCTGTATCATTTCTAGCTCAGCGTGGATGCTCTAAACACCCCCGCAGTCTGGGCCATCACAATGTAGCTGTAAAACAGCTGACCCTGGACTTTCTCAGTGGAGACGTGAAGAGACTCGAGCATTCCAGAAAGTGTTTGTTTGGTTTTTATTTGATATATATAAAAAGATTAGAGGCACAAAAGGAGAGGATGAGGGAGAACATACACATGGTTGTTTTTTTTTTAAATAGATTTTACAGCAGTAGATAGAAGTGGCTTAAATAATGGTTTCTTCTCCTCTGATATCAAGCTTTGTTGAGCTCCCAGAAGAGCGAACATGTAATTATGATAGAAGTAAATTGAATAAAAGCCAAGTCAAAAAGGCATATCAGCCTCTGAAGTAGGTGTGCTCACTTCTGCACAGAAAGCAAGGTAAGAGTTCTAGCCTCTAGAGCTGAGGGGCTGCTGGTCCCTAGCACCCTGGGCGGAGATAATGTTGAGAACTTGAGATTGTGGGCAAAAAGAATGTGATCAACGTTCTGTCAGAGACAATGACCTGTCAGGGAAACTGAGGAGGGCTTAGCTATCTCAAAGAAGAACCTGACTGGAGAGATTTCTTCACATAACTGATCTCTATAAATATCCTTTTCAAAATTGTGCAAGCATCCCTCATTTTATTACACTTGGCTTTGTTGCATTTCACTTTATTACACTTCACAGATGCTGTGTGTTTCAGGGCTTTTTTTTTTTTTAATTGTGTATTTTTGTTTTTTAAACATTGAACTTTTGTGGCCACTCTGTTTCAAGCAAATCTATCGGCGCTACTTTTTTTCCAAGAACATTCTCTCAGTTTGTGTGTCTGTGTTACGTTTTGGTAATTCCTGCAAGATTTCAAACTTCTTCATGATTATTATTTTGTTATGGTGATCTTGATCAGTGAGCTTGGATGTTACGACTGTAATTGCTTTGGGGTGCCACACACCACACCCACGTAGATTGCAGACTTAATGTTTCATGCTCTCTGACTGGTCCCAACAACAGGCCAATCCCACCCCTTTGCCCTGCCTGGGGCCTCACGAGAGAACTAGAATTAGAAGGGGAGCCTGAAGATGGGCCTGAATTGCTGGAATCTCATTATAAACTTGCATGGATGAGGAGTCACTTCTTATGGATGAGCAAAGTGGTTTCTTGAGATGGACTCTACTCTTGGTGAAGATGCTGTGAAGATTATCGACATCACACAAACGATTTAGAATGTTACATCACTTAGGTGATAAAGCAGTGGTGGAATTCACTCCAGTACTGAAGGAAGTTCTACTGTGGAAAAAATGCTATCAAACAACATCATATGCTACCAAGAAATAATTTGTGAAAGGAAGCCAATCAATGTGGGAGACTTCATTGTCTTGTTATTTGAAGTAATTGCCATAACCACCCAACCGTCAGCAACCACTACCTTGATCAGTCAGCAGGCATCAGCAGTGAACACTGAGACAAGACCTTCCAGAAGCAAAAGGATTCTGGCTCACTGAAAGATCAGATGATGGCTAGCACTTTTTTTTAGCAATCATGTATTTTTTAATAAAGGTATATATGCTATCTATTTAGATATAATGCCATTGGACACTTAATAGACTATAGTATAAACATAACTTTTATATGCACTGAAGAACCAAATATTTCATTAGATTCATATTGAGATAATCCTTTCATTGCAGTGGTCTGGAACTATGTCAGTTTTAAAGAGAGAAAGAGCAAGGAAGGAAGAAAGAGCCTTAGATCAAAGTTAGGGTAAGAGTTCCTATAAGAGAGAAGCCCATAATACCACAAGGGAAACAACATAGGGAGACTACATTAAACATTTGTACATGTACATATTTCAAGTAACCAGAAGCTCCTATGAAAATAAAAAGCACCATGACGAACAAATGACATGAATATAAAATTCAGAAAAAAAGAGGTAGGTAGAAGCAATAAAGAAGAAAAAGAGAGTTAGCTTCATTGATTGTATTGAGAACTGCAAAATAAAACAAAGATAATATTACCTATTAAAGTTGTACATGTTTAAGGTGAATACAAATACCCAACATGGCCACACTCTGTGAGGAAAATGAGTATTCTTCTAACCTGTTGGTGGAATTGTTAATTGTTATATTCTTCTAAGAGACAGATTAGCAAATGTATACAGAGCCTAAACAAATTTAAATACTCTAGTCTAAGTTTTAGTTCTAGGGATTATCATAAACAAATATTTCCATTTGCAATCAAAGATTTCTGTTCAAATTTGTTGACTGCGCCAGTATATATAATGATAAAAATTTGGAAACCATATAACTAGCAAATAAGTTGATAAAAATATACTAGAATACTGAGGAACACCAAAAAATTTAATAAAATTTACTTAAAGAAGCCATGTATGCACACTGTAAGATTTTTAAATCTCTGAAGGTAATAGCCACTTAATACTTTATTTCTTCAAGAAATGTTCTATTTATACATTTTCTATTTGTATATATTTGTGTGTATTTCTGTATCTATCTATATCAATGTCTGTGTATCTACATCTATGTATCTGTTTATCTGGGCCTCAGCTTATCTTTGCAAACAGTTTTGTTGAAAGTCACTCACACCCAAGTGTTTATGTATTGTCTATTACAGCTTTCTAGTTATAGTGGCAGAGTTGAGTAGTTGTAACAGAGCCCACATCAGTAAAACTATATAATATCTGACCCTTTGCATAAAAGCTCATCGACCTCTGCACCAGAATGCAGACTTGTTAGAATATAAGCTCAGTGAGTGGAAATATTTTTGTCTCATTTGTTTGCTACCACATTCCCAATGTCTACAACAGTGCCTGGAATGTGGTAGGTGCTCAGTAAATATTTGTGGGGTGAATGAATGGGATTAGTTGCTTCTGTTAATGTATACTAATGTGATTTCTACAATTGGTGGGATTTTTAATATTGCAAATAATACTGTGAAGAACATAGATCTTGGCTCATTTCTGCAATTTTAACAGAAATAATATTTTGAAAAGTATTTAATGACAAATTATTGATATATAAACATTTTTAAAAACACATTAACATTTTGTTACTCTATATTTTGGGGTTTTTTTGTAATTTTTTATGGTTTATTCAATTTTCAGAGACAGAGAGAGACAGGGTGTGGTTGGGGGAGAGGCAAAGAGAGAGAGGGAGTCACAGAATCCATAGCAGGCTCCAGGCTCCCAGCTGTCAGCATAGAGCCCAGCTCAAACTCATAGGCTATGAGACCATGACCCTAGCTGAAGTCAGATGCTCAACTGAATGAGCCACTCAGCTGCCCCTACATTTTGTTTTTCTTTTTTTCTTCTTCTTTTTGTTTACATTTTGTTTTTAAAAGTGTGTGTGTGTGTGAGAGACTATAAATAATTTCAAGGCTCAGAGGTAGAATTGGGGTAATTTTTTATTTTCTTAATTGTTTCTAAAGTTAACACGCATTAAGACTAAGCAAAAAGTAAAATTTATTTTTTAAATAAATCATAAGATCCTTTTCATCTTGTCACTTATGTCTAATTTAAAAACATTTGGGGTGCCTGGGTGGTTCAGTCATTTAAGCATCCGACTTCAGCTCAGGTCATGATCTCACGATTTGTGGGCTCAAGCCTCACATCCGGCTCTGTGCTGACAGCCAGCTCAGAGCCTGGAGCCTGTTTCAGATTCTGTGTTTCCCTTTCTCTCTGACCCTCCCCTGATCACACTGTCTTTCTCTGAGAAGTAAATAAAACATTAAAAAAATTTTTTAAATAAAAACATTTAATGTTTCCCATCACTATATGTCAAATCAAAATTCTTTCACCTGGTGCTTAAGGCTATTTGAGCCACTGGTTTAAATACATGTTTCTAACTGTCTCCTCATTGGCTGTCCTACATGGAAGGTTTGCTCAACTAGACTGGGATATTATCCTTTGTCTTCAAAAAAGTCCTTGGAAATTCCTCTTGGCACACTTAACCATAATGTCTGTCCTGTCCAGAATGCCATCCTTTTCACCCCCTTCCTGAGCCCACCACTGCGGCTCTTCCTGATAGCCTTCCAAAATCTCTTCCACAGCCAAACCCTCCCGCAGCCGACCTGGTTGCTTTTAGGAGACCAAGAAGACAAAGCAAGAAAGCCTGCATGAAGTAAGCTGCTGTACGAGAGAATGAGGAGTTGTGGGGACCATGGCAACAAGTAAATGTTCGATATAAAGGCAGTCACATGAAAAAAATAATAATAAATTTGTTTTTAAGGGCAAACCAAACAAAGGCAAGACAGCTGACAAAATTTGTCCTACATTTTACATTGTCTGCTCATATAAATTGCTTGGAACTTTTCCTTAAAGCTTTTGAGCTCAGGGACACAGAAGGCTGGGAGAAGATGACAGTTCACTGAGGTTCAAGAATAGTATGGGGGGGCGCCTGGGTGGCTTAGTCGGTTAAGCGTCCGACTTTCGCTCAGGTCATGATCTTGCGGCTCGTGGGTTCGAGCCCCACGTCGGGCTCTGTGCTGACAGCCAGCTCAGAGCCTGGAGCCTGTTTCAGTCTGTGACTCCCTCTCTCTCTGACCCTCCCCTGCTCAAGCTGTCTCTCTCTATCCTAGAAATAAAAAAAAAAAAAAAAAAAGAATAGTATAGGGGTAGGTTGGGAATGAGTATGAGTAATGGACAAGAGATTTTGGGGTTAAAGAGAAGAAAGAAATTAGGATTTAAGAATGGAGTAAGAATGTGGGGGCACCTGGGTGGCTCAGTGGGTTGAGCCTTAGACTTCAGGTCATGATCTCATGGTTCGTGAGTTCAAGCGCCGCTGTGGTCAGGGCAGAGCCTGCTTGGTATCCTGTCTCCCTCTCTCTTAACCCCTCCCCTGCTCGCTTGCATGAGCATACTCTCTCTTTCTCAAAAATAAAAATAAAAAACATTTTTAAAAAATGTCCCAGAGGCATCTGGGTGACTTAGTTGGTTAAGTGTCCAGATTTTGGTTTCTGCTCAGGTCATGATCTCAAGGTCCGTTAGTTTGAGCCCTGTGTTGGGCTCTGTGCTGACAGCTCAGAGCCTGCTTGGGATTCTCTATCTCCTTCTCTTTCTGCCTCTCCCTTTCCTGGCTCAAAATAAATATATAAACTTAAAAAAAAAGGAATGTCTGCAGTAGAAGTTATGCAGTAATTTTTAAAATAAAATTCTAACATTTTGTTTTCTTAGGCTACATCAGAATATCCCTAGTCTGTCTATTTCATCAAAGCAGACCAAATAAACTACCTTCCACATACCTGTACCAAAGTTCTCGTGGTAAAAACAGGAATAGCTAAGTCAACTGGGTCTATACTCTGTGCAGGCACTGTGTTAAACAAAATAACTAAGAGTGTCCATCTGTAACAATTGTCAAAACAGCCCTAGGTGCTAAGCGGTATTGTTGTAGTGTAGACCAAAAGAAAGAGGCATAAGAGCTGAGGTGGTTTGCCGTCAGTCACATGGCTAGCAGGTGGCAGAGTGGTTTCTGAATCTAGAGTCCAATCCAGAGGTTGCACAAGGAGCACAGATCTTTTGCAAGCGTTAACCACTTGACCATAGCAATGTACAAGTCAGAAGGAGTGGGGAGTACTTGGTAACAAAGGTGCAAACTAGGATTTCTCAACCTCTATACTACTGACATTTGGGGCTGGATAATTTGTTGTTGTAGGTATTGTCCTGTGCATTGTAGGATGTTTATCAGTGGACCTGGTCTCTCCTCACTAGATGCCAGGTGCAAATGTTCCCTTCCACCCACTTGTGCCAATCAAATATGTTTGCATAAGTTACCAAATGTCCCTGAGATTGGAGGGGGGGGGAGGGGGGAGGAGCAAAATCCTCTGTCAAATATTGTCATTTCCCTGTTTGTAGGATTTCAAAATTGTGGATATATCTCCTCCCTCACCAAAATTCTAACTAATATCAACAGGGATTATTGTATAAAATGTACATGTTATATATCTCACCCTTTAGTAAGTTAAACTCTTAAAAAATTGTAACAAGAAGGAAGTAAAAAAATTTTAAGTCATCATGGAATCATTAAAGAATTAAAATAGTAATTCGCATGTCATTAGTCTGATTTTAGCCAAAATGAGGAAGTGCTGTTCTAATATTCTGTGCAAAATAGGAGATTTCAATTTGAAAATTCTCCAAGCAGTTAATGATCATGCTATTCATCTGATTTAGTAAGAGTTCAGAGCATTTGTGAGCTAAACTTTCTCAGGGAGTTATCTTTATGCTATTAGCATTAGTCTGTGCCATTAAGAAAACTTTTTCTTAATAAAATGATGTTCTATGTTATTGTTTTGTGTCTTAGGGAAAAGCGTAATTTTTAATTGAAGGAACTTAAGATTAGCCTCCAAATTCTTCCTGTGTCGCTGTTTATATCATCAGTTTGTGCAAAGAGAGGGTTCAGTTCTCTAAAAAAATCAGTTCAAATTATTAAAAACAACTGACATGGAGACATGGAAAATATTACTAAAGTATTTAATTATAACTCAAAATGCAAATTATTTTTCTTTTCCTTTATTACAAAGAGAGAGGGAACCCAGTGACCATACATGCATGAGCAGGGGAGGGGCAAAGGGAGAGAGATAATCTGAAGCAAGCTTCATGCTCAGCGTGAAGCTTTATGCAGGGCTTCATCCCGTGGCCCTGGGATCATGACCTGAGCAGAAATCAAAAGTCCCACACTCAACCAACTGAGCCACCCGGGTCCCCCCCCCCCCAAGTTGTAATTCTAAGCCAGAAAACAAAAGTGAAATCTACTTTGAGCTCCAATTCTGAAAGGCAAAACTTTGAAAGTTCAACATGGGGTAGCTCCTGTGGCCTAATTGGATAAAAGTAATTCACCTTGTGATCCAATTCATTCTAACTTGTCTATCTAGCCAATTTCACATGGCCAGGGCAGAGAGGCCTAATTTGGCTGTTTGCCAGGGGTTTCTATCAAGGCCTTTTGCTGTAAGAGACAGAAACTGAAGCCAAACCCAGGTTTTCACTGGCTGACATGAAACACCCCAGAAAGAAAGAGTGTCCATTTATTTGTTTTCCCTAAAGTTGATTTGTTTATTTTTGAAAGAGTGAATGAGCAGGGCAGGGGCAAAGATAGAGGGAGACAGAGAGAATCACTATTACTGCAGAGCCTGACTTATGGCTCAAACTCAAGAACGATGAGTTCATGACCTGAGCCAAAATCAAGTGTCATATCCTTAACCAACTGAGTCACCCAGGAAGCCTGAAAGAGTGAGTATTCGTAAAGATAACTGGCATTATGAATCCAAACCTCATGAGGAGTCTGACTTTCCCTCAGCTTGGCTTCTTTCAAAATCCTTTTTTTTTTTTTAAACCAGATGAGGAACTTGGGTACTCAGAGCTCTAGTGTCACATCCTTAACTTCTCTTGATTAGATGGAAGAGAGCCCTCATCTCCTAGCTCAAGCTCTAAAAATACCTAAGATTCTGATGAGGCAGGCCATTGGAGCCCCAGTTCCATTTCTGGACAAATCTCTGGGGCCAAAGAGATTTGCCATGCTGTTTTAAGTTGGGTTCAAGTATAAATGGTTTTATTAAGGAAGTTCTCTCAGTAGGAGATGTTAAGGCAATGGAGGAAAGAAGAAGAGGAAAACAGCCAAACAAAACTGTAATTTCAGATGAAATGCCAGCCTCTGCCCGATCCCACAGGGAACTCTGGAGCAGATTCACCTATCAGAGTTTGTTCCCATCTCAGAGGAGGGGAGCTGGATTTTTCCAACAGTGCACTAGTCACAGAGCACAGGTAGCCCTGAGGGAATACAATCTCCCAGCTATTGTTAGCTCTGCTTCTCTAAAGGTGAGGTATCTCTAGTAGCTCAAGGGTAAACCTCTGAAGAAGGTTACAAGTACCAGCTATTTGCATCATAACCCAGGGAAGCTGGCGACTGGGCACATAGCACCCGTAACTGCTGTACATGCCCAACCCTGAATGGTCAAAGTGTTGGTTCTTTGTGATTGGCAACCCCAAGGAGAATCTTGTTTTTGGAGTCAAGGAAAAAACAGCTTACTGAAAGAGGGAAGATCCCGTTACATGAAGAAGTGATAGGCAGACAGAATAATGAATGTAGATTCTGTAGAGCCTCAACTGATTTGGACTCACCAAATTTAACCCCAAGCAAGTTGAGTCAAGGTCATATAAACACACATTTAGAGAAGTAATTATAACATTTACCGAGAATCTACTAGTCATTGACACTATTTTTGTTAACAGCTTTCTTGAGGTATAATTAGGATACAATAAATGGCACATATTTCAAATGTAAATTAGATAAAATTTGACATATGCATACACCCATGAAAGCATCACAGCCAACAAATAATGAGCATCTTCATCATCCCAGAAGTTTCCCCCAGAAGTTTCCTTTCTTGTCCTTTCCTTTCCTTTCCCTTTCTTGTTCATCAATGCCACCTGCCCAACTCCTCCATCCTCAACCAATCACGCATGTGCTTTCTGTCACTACAGATTATTTTGTATTTTCTAGAACTTAACATAAATGGAATCCTACAGTATATACTCTTTGTTCTTGGTCCAGCATAATTATTATGAAATTAATGATGTTTTGATGCATGAATAGTTCATTCTTTCTATTGCCAAGTAGCATTCCATTATAAAGACACAATGTGTTAATTTGTCCACCTCTTCATAAAATATAGTATGTCATATATATCATATATATATGATATATATATATATATACATGTATCATATTTGTTCAATAATTCTGTAAAGTAGGCTTAATGTCCATGTTACAAAAGAGGCATCTATGCTCAGAGAGATTAACTAATTTACCTGATAACTCAGCTCTTAAGTAGTGGAGCTTAGATCTCAGGGTTTTTTTCCCCTCAGCAAAGCCTATTTTTTTTTCTACTTTCCCTATCCTTCTAAGAACATAAATAGACCCCAACTCCTTGTTATCCACTTTAATTGGCAAAAATATATATGTTCAGACATTTTCCAATTTTATACTCTTACTTAAAAACCTTATCTCTAGCTTTGATGCTTTCTTTATGCCACAAATGGCATAATTATTTCTCTTCTCTCTTTTCTCTTAAAATTAGTAAAACAAAGTAATTCAGTAGGATGTTTCCTAGCAATTGCCCAATGATTGGTCATTTTGACTCTCTTATGCCAAGTCATTTGTTTATTTCACTATTGAGCTAAGCAGCTTATGGTTTGAGAAGTCGGCACTAAGTGTGTGTCCTATTCAGATGCCTTGAGGTTTCAGAGTAAAATGGGAAATGACACTAAATAAAATCAGTGGGAATTTCAGCAGATTTCTCAATAACAAAACCTCACATCTCACTTCTTAGAAAACACCACTGCACCTAAACTGGCACCTTAAATTCATAAATTTAAATTTTGAACTTGTGTGTGTCCAATCTCCCCAATTCAGTTGCAAACCCTTTGCAAGCATCTACCAAATCAGCCTTGTATAAAACCTAGATGTCCAAGCCCAATGTTTTAAATTTACTCAACCCAGAAGGTATACACCCTAGTTTACCAGCCTTAAGTCTTAGATGAAGAGATGTCTAAGAATATAGTTTGGGAGATTTTTCCTGTGTTATAATCACATCATAAAGCATGGGACTGAAGAGCTAAGCAGCCATGGAACCAGAAGGAAGATGAGAAAACTCTGGGTTATTAAGAATGCAGCACATTTTGTTAGAGTTCTGCCCAGCCCGTATCCCTTATGTCCTCATCTCTATACTCAAAAGGCCACTTACTGAAATCCCTTCATTTCTCTCTGGCTGAGGTCATTTGTCTGCCTTTGGGAACAGGCTTGGCCAGCGTGCAGGATAAGCCAAAAGTGCAGAAAGGTTAATTCCCCTAGACGCAATCTTCCACCAGTAACAAATTATTGGGTAAATATCCTAGCTCCCTCACCTCCTAGGTGGGTCATTCTGAAGCTGTATTACTTTGTCTTCCTTCTCTTTTCTGTCTCACTTCCCAACACCTCTATCTGTGCTTCCTGCAATCACTTCCCAAAAAAGCTTCTTGCACCAAAATGCTTGTCTAAAAGGCTGGTATTGAGGAAATCCAAACAAAGGCAGGCATTAACTAGAGTAGTAACAGCAACCACAGTAGCACATTAATAGCATATTGGACTCAGTACTTCACATACATTAGCCCATTCAGTACCCGTAAAAAATATATAAGGGTAGGTATTTTTATTCCCATTTGACTAATGAGGAAATCAAGTCTTTGAAAAGTTAAGAAAGTAAGTTACTCAAGTTCATGTATTAAGTAGCAGAATCAGGTTCCCCCAGGTCTAAGTGACTTTCAACTCTATTTTAATACATTATCAAAACTCTCAGGCCAGTCTCCTTGGAATCATAGAGCACACAATGAATACAAGCTTACCTGGTGGCCCTGGGAAATGTTAATATCATTTCCTTATATGGTTGATAGTACCCAGGAAAGGACCAGGTATATTGTAGCTCACAGCAAAAGCTAGTGAAATAGAAAAGTTTTTTCTTTACTTGTTGTGACTCTTTTGAAGCCTTGACATGCAGTTTAAAATGAGCATTAGCTCTTCTAGCTGTGTTTGCAGAAGTAACATCAAAATGATACCCTATTCACATTTCTGTCTACCGTTCATTCTGGCCTCACTGGTGTGCTGATGAAATTGCTATAAGTGAACATTCTCATTCTCTGCTTCTCATTATTGAGGAAAGAAACTCAAGGAGTTCCCAATATGTTTTATTTTTTTCTATGATAACACGCACACACTGTTTTCCTTGTTCTTGAATATATGCAATTTATCTATCAGAGCAGCTTACATTTCTTATTTATTCTTATTCTTATTTCTCATGTATATGCCAGAGAGAAGGAATTTTAATCACTGAAGGAGCATTTGTATAATAAAAGTGATCTCTGCAATTCCTTCAGTGAAGAGCAGGAATAAATGATCTATAGATTCTTAATGTATTGCTCCAAATATGAGTTTCAATTTGCACAGAAGTTTCAATAAATTGTTCTGTGTCCCTAAAGACCTACAGATGCCTCATGGGATATATTGCAAAGGATTCCATTTAGGAAGAATTTTATGAGTAATATATTCTCTGCACTTGTCTCCCCTCTGTTAACAGCTAACGACATTGAATAATACAAGCATGTTGTTTTTCTTTTTCTTTTAATAAGAGGGCCAGCATGAACTTCACTCTCAAGTTTTTTAATTTTTCAGAATTCAGCACATATTTTTCATTCAAGGATTTAAAAGTGCAACGCAACAGCAGTTGAGATCAAATGAGAGCTTAAACTTGTGCAATAATTAACTTTATCTTTAAGTAACACCATCACATCTAGTTTTCACCTGTTGTACCTTTAATATATGCCCATGGTACCAGTATTATTATTACACCCATTTCTTAGAGTAGAACTGAGGTTTAGAAAGGGTAAATACTTTATTGAAGGTCACAGAATAACCACGATGTTTCAATATTCCCTACAAGTTTTGTCACTTTGTACCTTTGTAATAGACACTGCTCTGCAGGTTAGTCTAAACAAATATTTTGTCTCTAAAACTTGGTACTTGTTCTAAAGGCATTAAGTAGTTTATTCTTTACATTATGTGGCTGAAGTTTTATCACATTACTTTGCTCGATAAAGGGAGTGGTAATTAACATTTTTGAGACATCTCAATTTTAACCTATTAAACAAGCGATTACATCAATTGTCCATGTTTTTGTTGCTTGGGTGATTAAGAAGAGCTCAGAATCTCCTACATATGCTAATGATTCATTTCTGGCTTTACTGGGGTCTGGTAGTATTGAAGAAAGACTGTTTAAAACATAAATTAATTATCATGGACAGAATAAATAACTATTTTTCCTCTTGAATTTTAATTTTAGATTTTTTTAACTTAAGGATGTTATGAAACTTCCTGTCTGATTTCCAAAACCTTCACAGGACTCTAACGTCAATAGAGTATCCTTTTTGTAATTTGTATCCTTTTTAAATGTAATTTCTTTTTTCTTTTACGTTTATTTATTTTTGAGAGACAAAGAGCAACAGAGAATAAGCAGGGGAGGGGCAGAGAGAGAAGGAGACACAGAATCCAAAGAAGGCTCCAGGCTCTGAACTGTCAGCACAGAGCCCGATGCAGGGCTCAAACTCACGAACCATAAAATCATGACCTAAGCCGAAGTCTGATGCTTAACCAACAGAGCGACCCAGGTACTCCCCTTTTTGTAATTATTTCTGAAATTCAGTATGTTAGTAAGGGGAGGGGGGAAGGCAATATGCTTTTTACTTTGCCAGATCTTTAACCTGTGCCAGCCATTTCGAAGGTGTTACTTGCTTTCACTGTATTATTGTAACAGCCATGAGAAGCAGTCCTAATATTCCACAACCATTTTACAAAGGCTCTGCAAGGTCAGGGAAATGCCCCAAGCTGAAGCCATAGGGAACAAGAAAAGCAGGGATTGGAATCCTGAACTATCTAACTTCATGGCTCAGGGTTTTCCTGTTCAGTGTATCCCAAAACACGGATGGCACAGAACACTAATTTTCAGAATGATGATAGGTGTTATGTGAAAATGAGGTTTTCAAACTAATTTGGGGAACAATAAGTCTAATAAAGTTAACCTGAGTTCTTTGCTCTAGGATTTTTCAGTGCCCATAACATGCTAATTCACAAACTTAGGCTGGATTGTGACAGGCAAAATTATAAAATAGCCCCCAAGATTACAATCCCTGGGTCCTATATAATCTCTTCCCCCTGAGTGAGGATGCAATTTGTGAATTGACTCCTGTAATTAGGCTATGGTATATAGCAAATAGGAAAGGTCCCAAATCAGGTGACTCGGAGTTAAGCAAAAGGAAAGGTTCTGGTGGGCCTGACTCAATCAGGTGAAAGCCCTTCAAAGAGAGACAGGGGTCAGTCAGCCTGATGACTGTAAAACAAAAAGCCATGTGTGATTCCTTATACAGGGAGCTGCCTCTAGTTGCTGTGGACCTCCATCCAAACTCCACAAGGAACTGAATTTTGGCAATTATCACATGAGCTTGGAAGAGGACCTGAGTTCCAGAAAAGAGCACAGCTCAACCAAGGCTATGATTTCACTCATGTGAAAATCTGAACAGAGCCCAGCTAGGCCAGCTTGCACTTCTGATCCACAGAAACTGTGGGTGTTGTTTTATGTGGCTAAGCTTGTGGTAATATATTATGTAGCAGAGAAAACTAATGCTCGGATATAACACTTAATTGTCAAGAAATTTTTTCTAATTTTTTTCCCAGTGTATCTCATAAGGATGGTATTTTGTGAAACTAATTTTGTAGAAATGCTGCATTTTACAATTTTTCTTAATTTTTTTAAAACTTAATTTTGAGGGGTACCTGGGTGGCTCAGTCATTTGAGTGTCCGACTTTGGCTCAGAAGTCTGTGTCTCCCTCTCTGCCCCTTACCCACTCATGCTCTGTCTCTCTGTCTTTCTCTCTCTCTCTCTCTCAAAAATAAACACTTAAAAATATTTTAAAAATGAAAAATAAAATTTATTTTTGAGAAAGAGAGCATAAAAATGCTCAGAGAGGGCGAGGGGAGATAGAGGATCTGAAGCAGGCTCAGCGCTGTCAGCACAGAGCCTGATGTACGGCTTGGGCCCAGGAGTTGCCAGATCAGGACCCCAGGGGAAGTTGGACACTTAACCAACTGAGCCACCCAGGTGCCTAGAAATGCTGCATTTTAAACGACATTTGTCTCTCACTTGGAGAAAGAGTATTGGTGAGAACACAACATTTGCTTCCTGGAACAGGCAGACTTTGTTCCAATTATGAGAAAGGCTGTGTGCCCCTTTAGTGGACCCAACTCCCTGCAAACTGAGTGTTGAAAATTGATGAAATAATAAGGCCAAACCAGGTACAAAGGCAAATAGCAAAGTTTAACTTCTGTGATGGTTAATGTTATGTGTCAAATTGACTGAGCCACTGGGATTGGAATTTAGTTAAAAGTTAGTTCTTAGTATATCTGCAGGGGTCTTTCTATATGAGATTAACATTTGAATCCATGAACTGAGGAGAGCAGATTGTCCTTTCCAGCATGGGTGGGCCTCATTCAATCCACTAAAGGGCTGAATAGAACAAAAGACTGAGTAGGAAATAATTGTCTGTCTCTGCTTGGCCATCTTCAAGCTGGGACATCCATCTTCTGCCTTTGGACTTGAGTTCACACTAGAACTTGTACTATTGGCTTTTCTGGGTCTTAGGTCCTTGAGTTTGGACTGGAATTATCCCATCAGTTCTCCTGGGTGTTCGATTGGCCAACTGCAGATCTGGGCTTCTCAGCCTCCAAAATCATGTAAATAATTCTTCATAATACATTAAAGACATAATGACTCTGTTAGTTCTGTTTCTCTGGAGAATCTAGACTGATGTGGCTGGGTTCACAGTGACAGAGTGGGCTCCTGGGACAGTTCTTTTTATGGTGACACTTATCCCGGGAAGTCATTATACTCTGAGTCACAACCCTTCTTAGGCTGACCAATTCTGAAATCAAACCATCAATGCCCTGGAGTTGATGAGAGATACTTTCCAAAAACAGCAGAGGATGGGGCGCCTGGGTGGCTTAGTCGGTTAAGCGTCCGACTTTCGCTTAGGTCATGATCTCACGGTTCGTGGGTTCGAGCCCCGTGTCGGGCTCTGTGCTGACTGCCAGCTTGGAGCCTATTTCAGATTCTGCATCTCTCTCTCTCTCTGACCCTCCCCTGCTCACGCTGTCTCTCTCTCTCTCTCCTAGAAATAAATAAAAAAATATTTAAAAAAAACAAAAACAAAAAAAACAAAAACAGTGGAGGAAATCAAAATGTCAGTAATGTGCAATAAGAAGCATAAGAGTCAAACCATTTTGATCAGGACATCCCCCTCTTGTAAAAAAAAAAAAACCCCACATTTGTGATGGTTCATGGATGAAATGTAAGATGGAAGGGCATATCCTAGATGATTCCCAGGCTTTTGAGTGCAAACTGGATGGCCTAGTTGGTGGTGGTCATCACTGAAAAGGGACAAAGATTTAGGAAAGATCATTGATTAAGTCATATCAATCTTCAGATGTCTTTGAGATATCCAGAAAGGGGATGTCAAAAAGACAATTAGGTGTGTGTTCACTACTGGGCTAGAAATATATATATATGTATGTATAGGCCACCTGCATAAAAGTGATCATTGTAGCTGTGACCATGGAGGAGATTGTCTGGGAGGAGATAAAAAAGAAGCCCTAAGATTTCCGAGGAATTCCCATAGCTAATGGGCTGGTGGAAAAGGATAACCTGAAAAAAGTGACAAGAACCTTTTGTGAAAGTGTAGGATCATCAAGCTGGAGCTCCTACTCGAAGGCTAATTAAGCTTCTGACTAGAGACAGTAGAACGAGCATTCAGGGACGGAGGGGACATAATGAGCTGAATCACTCAGGACATCGTGAGCAGGGCAGACATTTGGAAGAGCAAGTTACACTGCGACTGTTGAGCCTGAGAGAGAGATAGGACGACAAAGGAGATGGTTGCCATATGATGAGCAATCTCAAATGTCATTGTTCAGGTTTGTACTCATTCGATAGATGAGTGGTTTATAAATGTGGGAGGCTGGGTGCCAGGGCTCTGGACATCCTGTCTACACCTCAACCATATAGTCTTTGCTTCTCCCATCCCCCATATGCGGCTAAGACAGTATTTTGAGTTATAAATCTGGGTTATTTTTCCTCTCTGAATTTTGTTCCATTCAAATAGAGATTTGCTCTGTGCTCATCGCCTGTTTTGGTTTTCCATTAGTGGGGGCCAGGAGTTGGAAACGTCACTCGCCAAGAAGCAAGAGGCAGGTAATGCAAACAGGTGAAGTGGACTGGGTGCAGGAAAACAAGGAACGATGAGGTCGGCGGTAAACCAGAGAGCACTTTTCTCCTTTAAGGGATTCAAGATTGAAGCTTCAACAAACAAACAGAAATGCTGTGCAAGCCACACAGAACTTGTCTGAGGCTATAGTCAGACCAAGTGCTACCTGCTATGACCTCTGGACTAAACTTTGGAAGAAAGCGGCACAAAATTAAAAGGCACAAAATTTACAGGTATACTAGAATGTGCTAAGGAGGCAAAGGAGAGATTGCAGTTGCCACTTCTCACCCCCCAAGATGGGGGATTCCTCCAGACTGGGGGAGGAAGGCTCCTGAATTCCTCCTATTTGGGCTGCAAAGGAGGTAATAAGACCTCACAGCAATGACTCTATGTGGGCAGACATGACATGGAAGCAGCAGAGAAAGCCTTGGGACTGAAAGGGGCCAGGTGGACAGGGACCATGGGGCACTTGGCAGCAACTCCCTGGAACCCACCCATGATTGCAGACGAGGGATCCCCCTCTATCTTCAACCTACTGGCTCTGCTTAGATCCCAGGACTGCGGCTCAACCTGGCAAGTATGAGGGAGGTCACAGTTAAGGCTGAAGTGGATTTTTTTGCTCCTAGAAAAATCCTAGATTATTTTTAAAATAATAAGAATAGTAATGACAAATTTCACCCACCTGAGTCAGCACCCAAGATTCATATCTGCCTGGTGCATCCTGGAGTTTCACAGAAGAATTGTCTAGAAATAAACTGGGCTCACTATTGCAGGTAACCAGTCCCCCTAGCCTGCCCAGGGCAGAGGGTTTTCCAGTCTTTTTTTTTTCTTTTTTTTTTTTGTGTGCATGTTTACTTATTTTTGAAAGAGAAAGAGAGAGAGAGAGAGAGAAAGCACAAGCAGGGGAGGGACAGAAAGAGAGGGAGACACAGAATCTGAAACACCCTCCAGTCCCTGAGCTGTCAGCACAGAGTCCGACTTGGGGTTCAAACACACAAGAACTGTGAGATCATGACCTGAACTGAAGTCAGATGTTTAACTGAGTGAGCCACTCAGATGCCCCTCCAGTCTTTCAATGCTAAAATACTAAAACTGGGGAAGTCCTGAGCAAGCAGGATGAAATGACTACTCTAGTACTGCTAATGAAATAGTTAGAAATTACTGTCCAGGCCACCATAGGTTTTTGAAGAAGAGAGTATATAATCATTGCTGTGTTTTGCAGATATGGTCTACTTACCATGTGCAGGATGGGTAGGAAGAAAAAAGGGTCTCGGAGGCCATTTCAGTGGTCAGTGGCTCTGATCAGAGAGAGAGAGATGCAGGGGGCTTGAACTAGAAAGAAGCCTTTGAAATACAGAGGAAGGACATGATTTGGATGAGACTTGGGCCACACCACCAAACTGGATGATGCAGAGTTAGGTTTGCTGACTAAATAAAACTTTAACTGTGCTGGCTGATTTAGGCCTTATTCTTAACAAATAAGAATTTTAAAACCTTAACTTAGATGATAAAACAACCTCTTTTCAGTACTGTCAGTTTACACCTACCAATTTATGAAGACTTGGGAATATTTGCCATCAGACAACACCAGTGGTTTCAACCAGGGGTAATTTTGTCTCCCAAGGGACATTTGACAATGTTAGGTAGTCACAGATTGGGAATACTAGTGGTATCTTGTGCATAGAGGCCAAAGATGTGGCTAAACATTCTACATACTCAGATAGCCTTCTACCATAAAAAATTATCCAGCCTAAATGTCAACTGCACTATGGTTGAGAACCACTGGGCTTTGTGAAACAGCCTGAGAAAACCATTCCTGTTACTATATAGTCATATAGCCTAAGTCTGTGGAACGATGCATACTTTCCTATAAAATATGTTAGATTGGACAGTGAACTTTTCAAGTCAATTGTTTTCTACCTCTGAATTTCTAGAACCTAGCACATCGTATATGCTCAATAATTACTCAGTGAACAAAATATAAAACTATAGCTAGCATTTACTAAGCTTTTACCATGTATCAGACACTTCTTTAATATTTGACTTCATAACAACCCTCAGAGTTAGATAGTATTTTTTTAATTATATATGTAGAGCATGAACAAGAAAGAGGGGCAAAGGGAGACAGATAATCCCAAGCAGGCTCCCTGCTCAGGGTGGCACCTGGCGAGGGGCTCAATCCCATGACCCTAGGATCATGACCTGAGCCGAAAAATAGTCAGACGCTCAACATACTCAGCCACCCAGGCGCCCCTCGACAGTATTTTTATCACTTCATTTTACAGATGAAAATATGATTATCAGAAAAGGAAGTTACATTTTCTAGCAAGAAAAGGAGCCAGGACTGGTCCCCTTGCATATTTGACTCTAATTTTTGTTTTATTAACCATCATACAGCACCATATCTCTTTAACATGGACCCAAATTGTGTAGGCCATCATCAAATTTCCAATTATCCAAATGCTGGAATAAATGCCTTTATAAGCTTCATAAACTACTCTCCCCCACTTTTTTGTTTTGTTTTGTTTACTGCAGCTCTCTAAACTTGCTATTGCTATATGCACTTTGAATTTATAAACTACCACATTAGTCAGGAACATTCTATATTTTATAGCACAAACATTTCCAGATGCAGTCCTGGGATTTATGCATTAATATCACCAGTTGGATGGTGTGTTTCCTATTATTTCATGTTATAAGAAATCCTTAAAGAGAGGCTTGATGATAACAGTGAGCAAAGATTGCCACTCCTCTCCCCATTTAAAAAAAATCCATTCTATCATTTGGGGGTGAAATGTAAACCAGCACATTTTCATTTCATTCCCTGTTTATATTGTTCTCTCGGTGACTTTTTTTTTTTTTCAGGAGGGAAAAAAAAGTTAACTGAGATGGGGAAAATTCAATAGCAATGTACAGTGGACTCAGAAGAATGTATACTGTCGCTTACCACCATTTGGCTGTCTGATGGTTGATTGCTTTCTGAAAGCTCTTAGAACAGGAGATCAATATGCTGCAAAAGTCTGTTTTAACATTGCAGGAACTTTTAACACACTCTAGTGCTATCAGCAGGTGGCTGGAATAGACTAATCCTGCAAATAATTCATAAAAAATTCTTTCACATTTTCTACCATCTGGCCCCAATCTACCTTACCCATCTTATCTTTTGTCCCTACCTATATGCGTACCTCAAATATCATTGGCTGAATGTGCCCTACCTATTCACCTTTCAGGTGGATCAGATCTGTTTGTCTTTAGTATCCTACTTTCCAAAGAGAAGACCAGTTAGTTCTTCAAAACCAAACTCAGTTGTCACATGTGAAGCTTCTCACCTGATTCTCTTTGACCAGTCATCATTCATTCATTCATCCATTCACTCATTCAACAAGGTTTTCTGAGCTCTATGTCAGGTACTCTGGAGAAAGTGGCAAATACCACAGGGATGGCTCCAGCCCTCAAGGAGCTTACAGGTGAATCCAGAAAAAATTAATTATTGCCTTCGTTAGATTCTCACACTGTTGCTTTTTTGTTTCTACTTGTATTCTGTTATGTCTTTATTTTTTTTTATGGGCACACACCTGAGCATCATGGGCGATTCGATGTCTTATTCATCTTTTGATTCCCATGGTCACAACCAGTCCCTTCCACACATGAGACACTCAATCAACTTGTATGTAGTAAAGTCAGTTTTCTAAATGACACGTCAGAAAAACTCAGTAAACAAACAAAAATCTTATGGTTTTAAATAATTTCCTAAAACCAATCTCTTCCTTTTCTCTAACCATTGTTCCAGATTTGTACTAGAAAAATAAGGAGACAGAATTGTCTTTACAAGATCACTGGGTTTCTTCTGATTTTAACCACCCCAGGATTTAACCTTATTTTATACTAGATCTGTACTATCCAATACATATGGCTGTTGAACAACTAAAGAATGCTAGTCTGAGTTGAGATGTGCTATCAATGAAATCCAGTGTACATCTGATAAATACTTTTGTATTTATTACATATCAAGGTGATAATATTTTAATCACATTGGATTAAATAAACTATTATTAAAATTAATTTTATAGTCTTTTTACTTCTTAAAATGTGGTTATAGGAAAAGTTTTAATTGCATATGTGGCTTGCAATATACTTCTATTGCTATATATTTCTACTGGACATGCTATTCTAGATTCTTGCCCTCCCAGTTTTCTGGCCTTTCTTCCTGGAGCAATTCCTTTTGGGGAGCATCCATAGCATCTGATATTTGAGGTAAAAGCCTTTAATGCTGGCTTTTTTTTAAATCTAACTTGTTTTACCTGGTATCTTGGTGCCCTAAAGTGGTATCTACAGGCATGTCTGGGAAAACACAAGGGGCTGGATTCTCACCTTTGTTTTCTTGTTTTCCCCAAGACTCTTCCTGTCAGCTCTACCAGGGCTTCCCAATTTTGCTCTTGCAAATATCTGGTCTTACATGATATTTCTGTTTTTTCCTGGGGTAGTCGTCCTCAGCTTCTCCACCCAACCTTAATAATGGTAGAAGGCCTGCATCTGGGGAAACCAACTTCCTCCCAGGAAACAAAATAAAGTTTGATATTTGAAACAATTATTTCCTCCATATTCATTTAATTGATTAAATGAAACATTGAAAACATTGAGCCATATTGGGGTTCATATAATGGGAAATCAAACTTGACGTTATTTTTCTCATGGCCCGAAAACATGGAAGGAAATCATGTTTTGTCACTATCTCTTTCACTTGCAATTCTATAAAATTTTTCAAACATGGAATGTTGCAGTAAGCTTCACAAGGATACTGACTTTCTCGAAAACCACTAAATGGATAAATATTAGTTTTTTGAACAGGAATCACTCACCCAGTAAGCTCAGCTGTTCATAATTTCCCGAGGATTTAAAATCTCAAGCCATGAGAATTCTGACTTTTCTCCTATGAAAGGACAGAATGAGGGGATTTCCGGGAGGATTACTGGTTGCACATATTTCATGTCACTCAGAGCTCCAGCTCATATTCTTAATTTAATAATTCCATGTGGAGGCTCCAACTGAAGATGCTGACATAGGAAAATCCTGAACTTATCTCTTCCCACAAATACACTGAGTCTACAGCTACATATGGAACAATTTCCTCTTAAAAAAACTGAAACCTAACTGAGTGATGACCACATATTGGGCCAATGAGAAGAAAAATACATTGAAGTGGGTAGGAGAGACTCAGACACAAGGTCACAATTATGAACATTCTGGGTACAGCAACCCAGGACAAGGAGAAAAGTCAAAACCTGAAGCTCTTCCCCAAGGAGAAAAGGGTGTGAACTCCACACAGGGAACCTCAGCTTTTAAGACTTGCACCTGAGAGATGACCCCTAAAACATCTAACTTTGAAAATGAATGGACTTTGTGTCCTAAGACCTACAGGATTGTAGTGATCTTGGAGGGAACTCCCAAAGGGTGTGTGCTCTTGGATTTACCCTCCTAAGGACCCAGCTCAGAGGTAGCAATATGCAGCCGGACTTAAAGTGAAAAAAGCTCACTTGCTTATACTAAAGTGCCAGCTGGAAGGAAGGGATCTAATTTAACACAGACACTTAGGAGCCCAAAGTAACACTCTACAGGGACACAGACTGTCGTTGGTCATCTTGACAATCTCCTTCTGCTTTGCTCAAGTTCACTAGTATCTCCCAAAAAGGAAAGTATACACTTGTCTGGAATCCCAGTTTTTGAACTACTGCCTAAGGGACACTCCTAGATCACCTGGCCAATGGTACTCATGCCTGTGGTCCTACAGGAGGGTATATATTAGTATATTTTAAAAGTTGCCAAAATAGAGGTGCCTGGGTGGCTCAGTTGGTTAGGCGTCCGACTACGGCTCAGGTCATGATCTCATGGTTCGTGGGTTCGAGCCCTGCATGCTGACAGCTAGCTTGGAGCCTGGAGGCTGCTTTGGATTCTGTGTCTCCCTCTCTCTGAGCCTCCTCTCTCTCTCTCTCTCAGAAATAAATTTTAAAAAAAAGACATTTAAAAGTTGCTGAAATTAAAAAAAAGTTGCTTCTTGAGGGTCTGGCTTCCTAACAGTCTGAATCTAGGTGCTGAGAGCCTTCCCTGAGGGACACTAACAGATCTTGGAATGTCCTCAAAGACTGGAGTTATATATTAGGCCATTTGAGAGTTGACTACAAATTGGGGCAGGATTAAATGACAAGGATCCCCTCCTATGCTAGGCTATTCCTTCATGACTGGGAGAGATAGTTATTTCATCAATTGTATAGAGACCAATAGAGAGCCAAACAAAGTGAAGAAATGGAGAATTCTGTTCCAAATGAAAGAACAAGATAAAATTTCATTAAAAAAAACCCTCAATGAAATGGAAATAAATAATTTACCTGATAGAGTTCAAAATAATAGCCGTAAAGATGCTCACTGAAGTGGGGAGAAAAGGTGAACATGGTAAGAACTTCAACAAAGAGAGGGAAAATATGAGAAAAAGCAGAAGTCACAGAACTAAAGAATTCAATTAATGACTTTAAAAATACAGTACAGGGGAGTCTAGGTGGCTCAGTGAGTTAGGCATCCAACTTCAGTGTCATGATCACACGGTTCATGGGTTTGAGCCCTGCGTCGGGCTCTGTGATGACAGCTAGCTCAGAGCCTGGAGCCTGTTTCAGATTCTCTCTCTCCTCTCTCTCTCTCTCTCTCTCTCTCTCTCTCTCTCTCTCTCTCTCTCTCTCTCAGAAATAGATAAAACATTTTAAAAATTAAAAAAAAAAACAATAGAAAGGTTCAACATCAGCAGCAGAAGAAATCAGTTGACTTCAAGACAAGGAAGTGGAATTCCGAGTAGCAAATAAAAGTAGCAGAACAAAAAAATAAAGTTGTTCCCATTATAGGGATCCCAGAAGGAGAAGGAGAAGGAGGAAGAAATCTTGCATGAAGAAGTAATGGGTGAAAACTTCCCTCATCTAAAGAGGTAAACAGACCTCCAGCTCCAAGAATTCCAGAGAATTACAAATAAGATGAAACTAAAGGTATTTGCACCAAGACACACTGGAATTTTTTGAAGAAGATAACTGCCAATTTTTTAAATTAATGTTGGCTCTAAAATTTAGAGCATGATAAAGAGCGGGAGAATAAAAAGTAAATGTGTGTGTGTATCACATTACATTACAAATTACAAAAAACAAAGAAAAAAATAGCTTCCTGCTCTATTCTAATAGTGAAAGGGGCAGTCAAAAGGTACAAACTTTGATTTATAAAATAAATAAGTCCTGGGAATGTAATTCACAATATAGTCTATAGTTAATAATACTGTATTGTATATTTGAAAATTGCTGAGAGTAGATATTAAAAAATCTTATTCAAGAAAAAAGAAAACACTTGTAACTATATGACTTGTGATCATTTCACACTCCTCTGTGTCTCTCCCTCTCTCTTTCTTTCTGTATTTATTGAGCTCACAAGACATTACCCATGTGGTGAGCCTGAAGAAAATAAGATCTTACACATGTGAACATAAGAAAACAATCAGATAGTAATCATTCACTTGTGTGCATGAGGAGTAAATGGTCTTGGGGGGGCAGGTGGAGTTTGTGATCAAAGTACAATAGTATATTGGTGTTAGATGGAAAGTAATTTCCTGCAGGTGCTATAACAAGTTACTTGTGATCCCATTACAGTATCTCATGAGCTAACCTTGGGCACTTTGACCCTGTGGTTCCTGCTTTCTACTCTAAACTTTTTCCTAACCCATGTATGTAAGAAGAACCTATTCCTCCTCCATATATATATATATATGGATATATATCACATAATTAAATGCCAAAAGTTAAAGGCAAGGAGAGAAAACTAAAAGCAACAAGAGAAAGCTACTTGTTATGTTCAAGTGAACCCCCATTAGATTATAAGCAGATTTTCTAGCAGAAACTTTACAAGCAATAAGTCTATGGCATGATATATTCCAAGTGCTTGAAGAAAAACTCCCAACCAAGAAAACCTAGGAAAATTATCATTCAGACTTGAAAGAGAGGTAGTTTTCCAGACAAGCAATAATAACCATGTTCATTACCACTAAGTCAGCCTATGAGTAATGTTAAAGGAATATCCTTAAGCTGAGGAGAAAGTTCCCTAATTCGTAACGATAAGACATGTGAAACAATAAGTTTTACGGGAAACGTAAATATATAGTAAAGGTAGTTGATTAATCACTTATAAAATTAGAATGAAGGTTAAAATGTAAAAGTAGTGCAAATACTTATGATTACAATAATTAGCTAATGGATCCACAAGTAAAATGTGACATCAAAAACACAAAGCATGGGATGGAAACTAAAAATGTTGAGCTTTACAGTAGGGTCAAATGTAAATTACCAACTTAAAATAAACTGTTATAGATATAAATTGTTATAGGTAAGCTTCATGGTAACTGCAAAACAGAAACCTATAGTAAATACACAAATGATTTTAAAAAAAGGAATATTAGTATACTAATGTAGAAGGTCATCAAACCACAAAGAGATCAAGAGAAGAAAAGAACATAGAAGAAGTACAAAAACAGTAAACAATTTTAAAAATGGCAGTAAGTACATACCTTTCAACAATTACTTTAAATGTAAATTTTCTAAATTCTCCAATCAAAAAGCATAGCGTGCCTGAATAGGTTTGTTGTTGTTGTTGTTGTTGTTGTTGTTGTTGTTGCTTTTAAAGACACATTTATAAGTCACCCATAGGAGAGTCATTTCAAAGTAAGGATATAGAATGAAAGTGAAGGGATGGAAAAAGATAGTCTATGCAAATGGAAGCCAAAAGAAATCTGGAGTAGCTATATTTATATAGACAAAATAAACATTAAAACAAAGAGTATAAAAAGAAAAAAATGAACATTACATAATGATAAAGAGATCAGTCCAAGAGGGTGTAGCATTTGTAAATAATGATGCAGCCAAATAGGAGCGCCAATATATATAAAGCAAATATTAACAGGCTTAAAGGGAAAAATAGACAGTAATAGAATATTTGTAGGATATTTTAATACCCAACTTACATCATTCAGATAGGAAATATCAGCCTTAAACAACACATTCGACCAGAAGAAATTAGATGATGTATATAGAATGTTCTATCTCAGAGCAACAGAATACACATTTTTCTCAAGTGCGCATGGAACATTTTTTAGGATAGAACAAATGTTAGGCCACAAAACAAATCTCAATAACTTAGGAAGATGTCCGTGATATTGAGCATCTTTTCTGACCACAATGGTATGAAATAGTAAGTCAATTATAAGAAAAAAACTGAAAAAAAATCACAAATACATGGATATTAAGCAACATACCATTAAATGACCAATGGGTCAATGAAAAAAATCAAAGGAGAAATAAAAAATACCTCAAGACAAACAAAAATGGAAACGTAAATTACTAAACTTTATGGGATGCAGTAAAAGCAGTTCTAAGAGGGAAGTTCATAGCAATACATCAAAAAAACCCAGGAAATTTTCAAATAAACAATCTAATTCTATACCTCAGGGAACTAGAAAAAGAGGAACAAACAAACCCCAAAGTTATTAGAAGGAAAGAAATAATGAAGATTATGGCACAAATACATAAAACAGACTAAAAAAACAAGAGAAGATCAACAAAGCTAAGAACTGATTCTTAGAAAGATAAACAAGATTTGAAAGAAAGAAATAGAGAGGACTCATTAAATAAATTCAGAAATGAAAGAGGAGATGTTTCAAAAATACCAAAGAAATACAAAGGATCATAAGAGAGGACTATGAATAATTATACACAACGAATTGGACAACCCAGAAAAAGAAGATAAATTCTTAGAAATTTACAATTTACCAAGATTGAATCATTATGAAATAGAAAGGATTAGTACTAAGGAGATTGAATTAGTCATCAAAAATTTGTCAACAAACAAAAGCTCAGGACCAAACAGCTTCATTGGTGAATTATACCAAACATTCAAAGAAGAATTAATACCAGTCTTTCTCAAACTCTTCCAAACAATTAAAGATGTGGAAACTCTCCAAACTTATTTTATGAGGTCAGCATTACCATAATACTAAAACTAGACCAGGATGCAAAAAGAAAAGAAAATTATTGGCCAATATTTCTGATGAACACAGATGCAAAACTCTCCAACAAAATATTAGCAAATAAAATTCAATAATACAGTAACAGGATCATATACTATGATCAAGTGGGCTTTATTCTAGGGATGGAAGTGTGGTTCAACATCTGTAAATCAGTCAATGTGATCCACCACATTAACAAAGCAAAGGATAGGAATCATGATCATCTCAACAGATGCAGAAAAAACATTTGACAAAATCTAATATCAATTTATGGTAAAAACTATCAACAAAGTGGGTATAGAAGGAACATATTTCAGCATAATAAAGACCATGTATAATAAACTAACATCATAGTTGGTGGTGAAAATCTGAAAGCCTTTTCTCTAAGTCCAGGAACAAAACAAGGATGCCCACTCTTGACACTTCTATTCAACATAGTATTGGAAGTCCTAGCCAAGACAATTTGGCAAGAAGAAGAAGTAAAAATCTTCCATATTGAAAAGGAAGAAGTAAAACTGTACATATTTGTAAATGACATGACATTATATATAGAAAACCCTAAAGACTCCATGAAAAAACTAAGAACAATAAACGAATTCAGCAAATTTTCAAGATACAGAATCAATACCCAAAAATCTCTTGTGCGGTAATAATGGACTATCAGAAAAAGAAACAAAACAATTCCACTTAAAATTGCATTAGCAATAGTAAGATACCAAGGAATAAATTTAAGAGATATATAGGAGAGAAAGATATATGTTGACAACAACATGACATTAATGAAATAATTTCAAGGCACAAATAAATAGAAAGATATTTTATGCTCATGGTTTAGAAGAACCAATAATGTCAAAATGTCCATGCTACCCAAAGCAATCTACAGATTCAATGAAACCCCTATCAAAATTCTAATGGCATTTTTCAAAGAATTAGAACAAATAATCCTAAAATTTGTAGGACACACACACACACACACACAAATCCCAAATAGCCAAAGTAACCTTGAGAAAGAAAGGCAAAGATAGAGGCATGATGCTCTCTGGTTTCAAACTATACCAAACAATATTAACTGAAATATTACTGTATTGGCATAAAAACAGGTAAATAGACAAGGGGAGTAGAATTAGGGGGTCCCCCCAAAATCCATGCATATATTTCAATGAAAAATATATAAGGGCAAAAGTACAGTCTCTTCAGTAAATGATGATGGGAAAAATATACAGCCACATGCAAAAGAAAGAACCTGGACAACTATCTTACATTATACACAAACAGTAACTCAAAATAGATTAAGAATTTAAATGTAACACCCTAAATTTAAAAACTCACAGAAGAAAATATAGGTGGTAATCACTTTGACTTAGGTCTTGGTAATTTTTTTTTTAATCTGACTCTAAAAGGAGAAGCAAAGAAGTAAAAATAAGTAAGTGAGATCCCATGATACTAAAAATCTTCTGCACAGGGATGGAAACCATCAAAATGTAAAGGCAACCTACTGAATGAAAGACAATATTTGCAAATCGTATAACTTCTATATCTTCTATATCATATATCATATATATCTTCTAAGGGAATAATATCCAAAAAGTATAAAGAACTTATACAACACAATGGCAAAAAGCAATCTAAAACATGGATAGAAGATCTGAACAGATATTTTCCCCAAGAAGATGTTCAGATGGCCAAGAGCTCAACATCATCATTCATCAGAGAAATGAAATCACAACCATGATGAGAAATCACCTCACACGACTCAGAATGGCTAGTATCAAAAAGATCATAACAAGTGTTGGCAAGGATAGGCAGAAAAGGAAACCCCTGTGCACTGTTGGTGGGAATGTAAATAGGTGCATTCATTATGGAAAACAGTGTGGAGCTTCCCGAAAAAGTAAAAGAATAGAACTACCATGTGATCCAGTGCTTCCAACTTCTGAGTATTTATCTAAAGAAAATGAAAACATTACCCAAAAAGATATATACATCTCTGTGTTTATTGCAGCATTATTTATAATAGCCAAGATATGGAAAAACCGAAGTATCCCTCGATGGTTGAATGGGTAAAGAAAATGTTGTATATATAAACAATGGAATATTGCTCAGTCATGAAAAAAAAAAGAATGAAATCAGGGCATTTGCAACAACATGAATGGAACTTGAGGACATTTTGCTAAAGGAAGTAAGCCAGGCAGAAATATATCATCTCTCCTATGTGTGGAATCTGAAAACAAAGCAAAACAAAACAGAAACAGAAATAGAAAACAGAAGCAGAAACCAAGCTCTACATAGATAGCTGAGAACAGATTGGTAGTTGCCAGAGGCAGGGTGTGGATAGGGGGAGAGCTGCATAAGAAGGGTACAAATATATTTTAAAATGTTTTTAAAAAAGAAAAACAAACACAATTCAATATGAAATATTTCCTTCCTTCGATACCCCACTCATCATAAGGTTGTAGCTGCACACAGGCTCTCATCATTACACCTTGAATGAATCCTTTTGAAAAGAAAAATCTCTATTGCATTCATAAAGTGTCAAATGATTGTCCATGGATGCTTGTTCTGCCCTTTTAATTCCTAATTTAGAGTAGTATCAACAAGCTGGGACCCCTCTCCTTCCGCTACTGCCACATTGCTGTGTATTCCAGTTGTCCCCTTGGCAAATGTGACTGCTGTTATTTTTCTCAAATGAGTTTAAATTGTGAATTACATCAGTTCATCACAGCCAAACTTTTTCTCGATTGCAGATCTCAAATGTCCCTCCTCTAAATTAAAACGAAATGCATAAAATGCTGCCAACTGTTTTTCCAACTCTTCCAAAATGGAGTATGTCCAAAATGCTATGGAGCATTCTGGTAGATTCCACCACATTAAGATACATAAACATATAAAATCACTTACATCGTCTTTGGTATTTGGGGGAAACTTTAACATGGAGCCACAGAGGTTGTGGGTGAGAATGAATATCTTTCTGTTGATTACTGTTTGTGTCCCTTTGAAGGTAAGTATGAGTTTTGCCAATTTTCAATATTACATTACTAAGATTTCTGTTATTCTTGATCAGGTACCAGAGGCTGCATTACCTATGAGAGAGGACAGAGGTGTTATGGGTGATTATTTAAAAATATTAACAGTTTAGGGGTACCTTGGTGGTTCAGTCAGTTAGGCATCCAATTTTGGCTCAGGTCATGAACTTGTGGTTTGTGGGTTCGAGACCAGCAACAGTCTCTGTGCTGACAGCTCAGAGCCTGCAGCCTGCTTTGGATTCTGTCTCCCTCTCTCTCTCCTCCCCTCTCCCACTAACACGCTCTCTGTCTCTCAAAAATAAATACATTACAAAATTAAGAATATTAACAGTTTATTTTTAGAGCAGTTTTATTCACAGCAAAATTGAGAAGATCCAGAGATTTCCCATATGCTCCCTGTCCTCACATATGTACAGCCTCAGCTAACATCAGTGTTCCCCACCAGAATGGTACTTTGGTACATTTGGTGAACCTGTATTGGCACATCATAATCACAAAGTCCATAGTTTACACTGGGGCTCATTCTTGGTGTTGTACACTCTGTGAGTTTGGACAAATGTATACTGATGTGTATGCACCCTCATGGTATCATACAGAGCAGTTTCTGAAGCTACTGCCCTGAAAATCCTCTGTGCTCTGCCTCCTACCACCCTCTCCCTTTCAGATGCTGATAACCACAGTTCCTTCTACTGTCTTCATAATTTTGCTTTTTCCAGAATGTCATGTTGTTGGAATCAGATAGTATGTAGCCTTTCTGGTTGGCCTCATTTACTTAGTAATAGACGTTCAAGCTTCCTCCATGTAGTTTCATGAGTTGACAGCTCAGTGTTGTTGTTGTTGTTGTTGTTTGTCATGTTGAATAATATTCCAATGTCTGGACATTCCACATTTTATTATCCATTCAGGTGCTGAAGGACATCTTGACTACTTCCAGGTTTTCACAATTATGAAAAACAAACCTGCTGCTCTAAATATCAGTGTATAGTTTTTGTAAATACTTAAATTTTCCACTCTTTTGGGTCAACACCCAGGAGCATGATTGCTAGATTATATATAAGTGTATATTCATTTTGGGAATAAACACCAAAACCGTTTCCCAAAGGGGCGATTCCATTTTGCTTTTCCACCAACAATTTATAAGAGTTCCTATGGCTCCACGTTCCCGTCAGCATTTGGTGTTTTCAGTGTTCTGGATTTTGGCCATTCTAATAGGTGTGTAGTAGTATCTCACTGTTGTTTTAATTTGCATTTCCTTGATGACCTAAGAAGTGAGACAGCCATCTCAATAGCTGCTTGACCTTGTGCTTTCACAGACTTCAGCATTCTTGTTTGAATTTCAAATGACGATACATTTCTTGATGGATTTGGGGAACAGCCATAAATAACGAGTGTAAAACATTTGAATCAAACAGGGCCTCAACCATGAAGCTATTGTGAGCATCCACAAAATCATAGCATCCAAGTGTCACACAAGTCAGGTTTCATGGCCCTTTGGATTTCATGAACTAAAAAAATTTCAATTTTTGTTTTGATGGAGCTGATAGAAAGTTGATAAACTTACATCTTGTTAAGTAAAGACAATGAGGAAGAGCACCAAGCCAACTATTAGTTACTCTCATCATTACATTTAGAGGAAATAAATTTTGCAACAATAATAAAAAGGGAAGGACATAGTCTAAGAAACAACACTATCCATTAAGTTGGATGCTTGCAGCTTCATGGAAAAGTCCTCATTTTTTTTCATTTCACTTTGAATGGTAAAAAATTCATATGAAGCATGCACTGGGCAAACTGATGAATCTTCAGGAAAGCCTAGACCTCCTTTCTGTGTTGACTGTTGTAAGCCATTTCTCTTCTGTGTCTGATTCCTCTTCTTCCCTGAATGATCAACATGTCAGTCTCATTAGCGGAACATAATGATGGTGAGGCTTTTTCTTCCTCTAAAGAAGTTGAGTTTAAATTCCTCTCTTTCAAATGCATGCCTGTCAGTCTTTAGTGCTTTCCGATCTATTTTCATGTGGCTTTGCATCTGACCTGAAAACACGCATATGGTTGCTTGTTCACTGATGTTTCCATCTGTATAGATCTGCGCTTATCCTCAGATTTAACATGCTTTATTTTATCAACCTATATTTTCTCTTCCAATTTTCAGAATATTGCACATGAACTCCCTGAAAATGTTATCATTTTTAGCTTTGTTTATGATTTCTTTAGAAATGATGGTGGCCACAGGTACTAATTTCTCCTCCACATTTTGCAATGATTTTTTCTTTGATTCTTTAGTTGTAAATCCAGCAAAGTTGCAGTTAGTTTAACAGATGTATCAGCAGAAGACGTGTGCATTCTGTAACCATGGAAAGCACATGGGTTTTTTCCTTAATAGTGGCATAGTTGAAGGAAGAATGTCATGTTGTCATAGATTTAGAATTTTGTACTAAAAGAGATAGGTTTCTTGATAATATATAGATGAAGATCCTTAGTATCAGGTCTGAAATTAATATCCAAAGAGGGGAAAGATCTGCTATTGGTCACACAGAGAGTCAGACCTTGGAAAAATGACTCAAAACCATGTTGCAAAAGATATTATGTTCATGATCGAGCCATTAAAGATTATTATTATTCTAGAATTATCTAAGTAGTATTGCACTTACAGTTTTGGGTTATGGTCCATTTACAATACAAGTGTGATTGTCCCAGGACTTAAGGATATCCATTGACATGAAATTGGGACCACAGTCCTAGAACAGAGTCAAGAAGAGAAATAGCCAACCAAACATAAATGTTGCATGTGTACCCTGAAATCCAGTTTCTGATTAAACATTAAGCACATATTGGCTGTTCAGTGCATAGGGAAGGAAGTATCTGGTAATGGCTAATGGTCTGAACTTTGGTGCTAGAAAAAACAGAATTTGAGCCTTGGCTCCAAAACTTGTTATTTGCATGAATTTCAACAATTTGTTTTATCTCTTTAAGCCTTAGTTTCTAATCTTTAAAATAATAATATTAACTTCAAGGGTATTTTGGTCACAATCATTAATACTGTGATAATAAACAAGTAAAATATGAACATTCGTTGGAGTAGAGTTACATCTAGAAGCTACTGCTGTGAGCAATTTTTGCACAAACAAGATACTAATAGAGCTTTGTAAAGTCAAAAATAGGTGATCAGGGAGAATTGTGTGAAAAGTGATAACAGGATGAAATATATAGTGGAATGATACAGGATGGCTTTATGGCATCACATGGAACGGTATATTGTAAATGGTGCTGCATAACAGGGTGTGGCAAACTATAACCCATGAATCTGCTGCCTGTTTTTGTAAATAAAGTTTTATTTGGAACATAGCTATGCTCATTTATGTACATATAATTTATAGTTATGCTGCTTTTGTGCTATAAAAACAGAATTGAATGGTCATGACAGAGACCATGTGGCCCACAAAACCTAAAACACTCACTATTTGGGCATTTACAGAATAGGTTCACCTTATTTTTCACTGGGAAGGCAGCAAGGCGATAAGCAGCTTTTATCTCAGCATTTGCTGAAGCACCCAGCTCCATGTCCTACACATACTAAGCAATGTATACATTCTGTAGTATGCTTTTACTATCAGTTTCTTTTAACTTTACTAAAAATAAACACAGAGAATAGTGAGGTGCCCAAAGTACCCTATAACATGAGTTTTGTAAAAATAAATTATATTCTTAAAGACTGATTTGTGAAATCTCTGTCCCAGCACAAATTTTATTGGCTTAGCTCAGTGGTTCTCAAACTTGAGACCGCTGGGACCCACAGGTCTCAGACTTCTGATTCAGTAGATCTAGTGTGGGACCCGAGAATTTGCATTTCTACCAAGTCCCAAGTGAGGCTGATGCAACTGGTTTGTAAACCACCATCTGAGGGCCACATACACGTGGATTGTGCACAGGGTGATTGGATTGCAATTTTCACGAGGTCCTGGATGTATGGATTTCATTCACTGAAGTATATTCATCCTCTGTCACAGGGCCTGTCCCATCTTCAGTCAGCACTCAAAGCATATTTTGTCACATGGAGGGATAAAAAGCTACTACCTGCTCTAGAACCCTTAATAACTCATGAATACTGAAAAAAAAAGTCCAACACAAACCTGCTCAGAAGGAGGAGCCTTGTTGAGGCATCATCATGAGACAAGATTCCACCTGGAATAAATTTGGACCCTTACCTGGTGTGTATTTTCAAGTCCTTAACAGGCATGTGAAAAAAATCTACTGGAAATAAAAATGGGCATTTGCTTGCAATTTTCTTCTCCGCAAATGCTGCTTTGTGAGCTAGACCAGGCTCAACAAACTTTTTCTTCAAGTACCAGATCATAACGATTTCAGGATTTGCAGGCAAAGAGGTAAAACTGAGACCATTATAAAGATACTTACATAACCATTTAAAGGGCA
This sequence comes from Proteles cristata cristata, assembly GCA_017311185.1. Lineage (NCBI taxonomy): Eukaryota > Metazoa > Chordata > Mammalia > Carnivora > Hyaenidae > Proteles > Proteles cristata. The sequence continues at coordinate 452,358 of JAESUZ010003733.1, forward strand.
ATCTTTTATATTTTATTTTATTTATTTCTGAGAGAGAGAGACAGCATGAAGAGGGGAGGGTCAGAGAGAGAGGGAGATACAGAATGTGAAACAGACTCCAGGCTCTGAGCTAGCTGTCAACACAGAGCCAGACGCAGGGTTGAACCCACAAACCGTGAGATCATGACCCAAGCCAAAGTCAGACACTTTACCAACTGAGCCACCCAGGCGCCCCTAAAGGGCAATCTTTTAAAACTATCCCTAGTTTCAGTTGCCTGGGTGGCTCAGTCGGTTGGGTGTCTGTCCTCTGCTCAGGTCATGATCTCACCGTTCCTGAGTTTGAGTCCACCCAGTGTGGAGCTCTATGCTGACAGCTTGGAGCCTGGAGCCTGTTTTGGATTCTGTGTCTCCCTTCCTCTCTGCCCCTTCCCCATTCACACTCTGTCTCTTGCTCTCTCTCTCAAAAATAGACAAACATTAATAAATATTTTTAAAAAACCACACCTGGGGCGCCTGGGTGGCTTAGTCGGTTAAGCGTCCGACTTTCGCTTAGGTCATGATCTAGCGGTTCATGGGTTCGAGCCCCGCGTCGGGCTCTGAGCTGACTGCCAGCTCAGAGCCTGGAGCCTCTTTCAGTCTGTGACTCCCTCTCTCTCTGACCTTCCCCTGCTCACGCTGTCTCTCTCTCTCTCTCCTAGAAATAAATAAAACATTAAAAATTAAAAATTAAAAAAAATAAAATAAAAATAAAAAACCACACCTATCTCTAGTTTGAGGACCATGGACAGGCAGCTGGCTGGATTTGGCCCTGGGGGCAGTATTTTGTCAGCCCTCTGAGTTAGATGTAAAAAAATAGGAGGGAGATGGGAGTGGAGAAAAGGTCTGAAGGGTAGGAACAAAAGGTAGGAAGGCAAAACTTAACTGTAAATCCCTTTTATTCTTCTCTTCAGGCCTGCTTAAGACACTGACATCTGGTTTTTAGTACTGCAATAAACATAACAGTACATAGCCCCTGTTTAGTTGAACACAGATCATTATCTCAGTTACCAGTGTGAGTAATCTGATACAGCAAACAGCTTGGCTTCAGAATGCGCATGAAGAAACTGCACTCTCTACTTTATAATCACAGATTTAGCTGGTCGCTTGCATCTGTTTGCAGTCTGCCATCACCGAGAAAGTTGCCTGATGCACCCCATAATCTATCCCCCACCCTGTGCATCAGCCCACCTCAAAGCCTGCCTGCACCTAGGGTGTGTACTCACTACTGTTTACCCATCTGTATAGCCCTTCTACCACTCACTCCCCTTCAGTGTTCTGGAAACACATGTACAATCCAGCAAAAACAAAGATGGCTGCCGGTTACTGCCAGTCATGTCTCATGGGTGAGAACCTCGGCTCCATGGCTTTACATGTGGTTGTGGCAGTTTTTGCAAAGATTATTGCGAAACACAAAATACTGCTTAAAACCCATTGTGGAATGCTCTGAAAGACAGCCTCTGTTGCTTTGACTTTGTTGTTATTATTGACATCATTGCTGGTTGGTTTCCTGGGTGAGCAGACTCAGACAGAGATCAGTGTGCAGGAAGTTTATTGGGTATTGCTCTTGGGATCAATACCTGTTGGGTAGTGAAAGAAGTAAGATTGGTCAGAGAAGAATTTCTCAAGGGTCTTGAGGGGTAAGGTATCAGTAGCCAAACTTCTCAGTAACTAAGGGAATAAATACTTCAGTTTTATGTCTAGGAGACTAGGAACATCACAGTCTCCACTAAATATTTTTCAAATTTTTTTCATAAATATTTTTATATGTATCTCTATGAGATAAGGACATATTTTTTTAAAAAACCATATTTGTAATATCATGATCATAGTCAAGTTTAGTTATTAATAATTCAGTTTCCAATTGTCTGGTATATATCATATGACTATGTAACTATATGACACTGTAACTATATATAATACTCTATATAACTCTATATAACTGTATAACATCAGATAACCATATATAACTATATATAACTGTATATAGTTAATTAATTTGCAGTTTGTTTGATTTTGGATTTTAGTATGGTCCATAAATTGTAATCAATCAATATCTTTTAAATCTCTTTTAATGTGTAGGTTTTCTTTCATTTCTTTTTCTGGAAATTTATTCACTGAATAAACTTGGTAAATCTCTGTCTAATAGTTTCCCAAAATAAATCTTCATTTAAAGTGAAACTTCATGATTATAAAAGTAGTAAATATACATTGTAGATAATTTAGAAAATAGGGAAAAGTATAAAGAAAAAAAATTAACCTTTTTTTTTTTTAATTTTTTTTAATGTTTTATTTATTTTTAGGAGAGAGAGAGAGACAGCGTGAGCAGGGGAGGGTCAGAGAGAGAGGGAGTCACAGGCTGAAACAGGCTCCAGGCTCTGAGCTGTCAGTCAGCACAGAGCCCAATGCGGGGCTTGAACCCACGAATTGCGAGATCATGACCCAAGCGAAAGTCGGACGCTTAACCGACTAAGCCACCCAGGCGCCCCAAAAATTAACCTTCTTGAAACCTCTCTGGTAGATTTGCACTACAAATATGCTGGTACATTTCCTTACAGCACTGCTTCCTAAAGTCTGTTCACTGGGCACTGCTCCCATGATATCCCCTCCAAAACAGGATCAGCTGTTTTAGTTTTCTTTTCTTAATTAAAATTTTTTTAACATTTATTTATTTTTGACAGAGAGACAGAGCATGAGTGGGGGAAGGGTGGAGAGAGAGGGAGACACAGAATCCAAAGTAGGCTCCAGACTCTCAGCTGCTGGCACAGAGCCCAACAAGGGGCTTGAACTCACAAACCATGAGTTCATGACTTGAGCTGAAGTCAGATGCTTAACCAACTGAGCCACCCAGGTGCCCCTTGTTTTAGTTTTCTATTGCTGCTGCAACAAAATGCCTCAAAGTTAATGGTTTGACACACTATTTATTATCTCATAGCTCTTTCATAAGTGCTCTGGTCAGAAGTCCCATAGGCTGAGCTGGGCACTCTGCTCAGGGACTCACGAGATTGAAATCAAGGTGTTGGCAGGCCTTGGCTTGTAGCTGGAGTCTCTGAAGGAATGGGGTGGTGGGTGGGTGGGTGGAAAACCTCCTTCTAGACTCACTCAGATTGTTGGGAGAATTTAGTTCCATGTGGTATAGGATGGAGGCTTTTGTATCTTTGCTGGCATTCAGCCAGAGACCATTCTCAGCCTTTAGGGAAAGGAGACAGAAAAGCTGTCTTGAAGCATCCAATGGAGTGTACCACCGAAGAAGGCTTACACTGGTTTTGGAGAATGCTAAAACAGCAATCTGTAAACTATAGAATTCATTAGCGTCACTTGGGAAGATCTCATTACAGATCCCTAGGATCCATCCACAGGAGATTGCAATTCAGTAGGTGAGGGGTAGGGACATAAATTGGAGTTTAAACAAACTGCCACAGCTGATTCTGATACATGACTTTCAAGGACCTTATTCATATATTTGTACGTTTCGTCATCAGAGATTCATTGAACATCCACAATACACCGGGCACTATAAGTATGGGGTTACATCAGTGAATAAAACATACAAGCATCCTGTCCTCAAGGGGCTTATATTCTAGAGAGGAAAGAGAGACTATGAATAAGTACATTAGGAAAACATGTAGTATTTCAGGTAGTGAAATGGAGAAAATAAAAAGCAGGAAGGCAGTGATGGGGAGGGAGATGAGCTGGTTTTTGAACAGGTGACATTAAAGGAAACAACTAAATGAAGGGAAAGAAAGAGCAAGTCATGTGGCTTCTAAGAAAACTGTGCTCCACTCAGGGGATCAGCAGGTACAGAATCTTGAGAAAGTGTGGGCTTGGAAAGCTTAAGGAATAACAAGGTACTGGGGTGACCTTGGAGACTGAGCTGTGGAAAAAAGAGCTGATTCTGTTGGGTAAGGTGAGATACCCTGCTTATGCCACAGGACCATGAGGGAAGGCACAGTCCTTTGGAAAAGCAATGGATATGTACACTCCAAGAAGAAAGTTAACTTGTGAGGTTTATGTTCAATATGTTGATACACCTGATGCTGGGAGAGTTCAAATACCTGACTGGGGATTCAGTTAAGCCATTGGTTTTTGAACCTGGCTGTTGAAACCTTGGGGAGGTAGAAGTGGGAATCCGTTCCCTGCCTGCAGCCTTGCCCTCTTCTCTGCTAATAGTACCTTGGTTTTTGTCTCTAAAATATCACTTTACTATTTTGCAGTTTTGATGGGATTGACAATTGAATGGTCTGTCCTTCCCTGGCCAAGAAGTATGAATATGACTCAGGTTAGGTTGTCATACTCTTTCCCACTGGGATTTCCTCTAGAGTACAGGGACACATGCATGGGTGACAATAGGGCCCAGTTCTTTCTGACTATAACCTGTGGAGAAATCACGCTTGAGTTGTTGCTACCCAGGCCCTTGGAGCTGGCCCAGTCCTTAATAGGGCCTATATGTTCTGCCTTTCTTTTGATTCAGTAAGTCATAAACCAGAGTTTGTTTTTGCTTCTTGCACCAGAAGAAATTCCTGAAAGTAGTTATTCCCAGGCTTCATGCTCATTCTGAATGAGAATATGCAGGAACAAATTCTAGGATTCAGTAACTGAAAGGCTCTTTAGGTAGCAGATTCCGTTTGCAAACAATGGGATAAATGGTGCTTCAGAGAGGTCCTTGCCCCTGAACTTCCATGCCTTCCAAAACTTGATCCTGAAGACGTTGATTTAGTTAGCCTAGGTGTTTATATTATGTATTTAGTTTTATTACCATTATTCTTGTTGTTATTGTTAGTATTACAGCGGTGGCTGTTTTGAAATGCATTATTTTTTTTTTAATTTTTATTTATTTGGAGAGCGAGTTAAAGAGAAAACGGGTAAGGGGCAGAAAGAGAGAGAGGGGCAGAATCCCAAGCAGGCTTTGAGCTATCAGCATAGAGTCCACTGTGTGGCTGGAATTCATGAACCATGAGATCACGACTTGAGGCGAAATCAAGTCTCAGATGCTTAGCCCCTTAACCAACAGAGCCACCCAGGCACTCCTTGCATTGCATTGTTTAAAAACACCTGACTAGGTGATTGCTCAAGTACCCTGCCTCCACTTCCCCCCACATCCTAGAAGATGGTTCTAGTGAGAAAAATAATGCCAAGATTCCACCTGAGACCCGTTGCCATCAAAGTCTGGTTCTTTATCCAAGGAGTTGCTGATAGTGTCCGAAATGATTTTGTTTCCTTGCTTTAGAGCTGGGAAAACAAAAAAACCTAAGTTATTTTACTGCTTTGTGATCAAAGAGAAAAGCAGATGGAAGGGGGTGAGGTGCCCTACATTCCTCTTGAGGCTCTGCTATTTCTTACGGATAGTAAGAATTTATTAAAACATCTTAGGTGTGTGCCTCCCCTATGGCAGGTACTACACATTAGGCAGTGAGGAAGGTTGACAGATTTTTTGCTCTCATAGAGCTTAGAGTCTAATGGGGGAGATATTAAACAATGATGCAAATAAGGACTCAAATTACTATCATGGGGGCACCTGGGTTGCTCAGTCAATTAAGCATCGTTGGACTTCGGCTCAGGTCATGATTTCAAAGTTCCTAGTTCCAGCCCCATGTAGGGCTCTCTACTGTCAGCATAGAGCCCGCTTTGGATCCTCTGTCCCTCCGCCCCCCCCTGCCCCCCGCTTCTCCCCCGTGAGCTCTCTTTCTCTCTCTAATGGTGAATACATGTTACTATACATTTGCCCAAACCTGTAGACTATAAAACACCAAGAATGCATCTTAATATAAATTATGGACTTTCAGTGATAATGATGTGTCAATGTACAAATACAATATACAAGGTACAAATGTGTCAATTGTAACAAATATTCCATTGTAGTGGAAGATATTGATAGGTAGGGAGGCTAGGCATTTTGGCGGCTAACAAGGGCAATTTCTGTATCTTCTCAAGCCTGCTGTGAACCGAAAGCTGTTCTTTAAAAAAAAGTCTTAAAAATAAAAAAAAATAGTGTTTTGGCCAATTCCTTACTTGGTAGTATAGCAATCAAAAAGGGGGATGAAATATTTATCCTTAGTGTTTCCTGCATGAGTTGCATTTTAGAATAAGCAAAGAGCCCAAAGTAATAATGAAAAGTCCATCTTTATAAAGAACTCTTGATAAAGTGGGGGAGGAGTGATAGAATCCAGAAATCATCATTCTGTTATCCTTGAATACTAATAGTAATTAGTGCCGGCCACACACAACAGTTAGTGGAACCATTCGAAGGAAAGTTTGAAGGGAACTTGGCAATGAGGGGATCAGACTGTTATGTCCCTCCATCTCTAAAATTTAATATCTCAGAATTCTGAAAGCGAAAAACATGACCTCTAGCACTGCTGCCCTTCCTCTGGGGACTGTAGTGGAGAATCCATTTCATGCTTCTTCCAGCTTCCAGGTGCTGCCCTGCGGATCCAGGGTAGTGACCACTTGCTCCAATCTCTGCTCCATCTTCACTAGATTTTATGGGGCTGTCCCCAACCTTCCTCTGCCTCTCTAAGTATACATACGCATGCATTTAGAGTCTACCCAGGTAAGGTAGGGTGAGTTCTTCTTCAGACCCTTAAACTTATCACATCTTTTGCCATAGAAAGTAATATTCACTGGTTCTGGGATTTGGATGTGGACATAACTTCGGGCGGGGCCACCGTTTGTTCCACCGCATGTGTCTTCAGGTGGGATGCTCTTAGATCACTTACAGTGTTTTCTTGCCACAAAAGTTATTTGAGTTTAATAAAGACTGTAAAGTTTATGATCATTTGCAGGAATACTGGAGATAGAGAAGTACATAAAATGACTGTCTAATGAGACAAAACAGAAATGTGGAACAGCCTTAGGACAACAGACACATTTTTGTGTGCGTATTTAAATCAATGGCATTTGAAAAGGTGAAGGAGGACTGCTCTAGAGTAAAAGAGATTTAAGTGCATAGCCTTAACTAATTAAGGACATAATTTGTGATCCTTGTTTGGGTCCTAATTAGACCAAAGAAACTCTAAAAAGCCATCTGTGGGGAATCAGGAATAGCATGGGTTTACTCAGGAATAGCAGAGTTGCAATCCAGGATAAGAGAGCTACAGCAAAAACCATAAGCAAGCTTATCCCACAAAGGAGAGGAGGAACACTCTTGTATAGAGGAAAGGGGGAATCTGGGAGTCTGTTGTAAGCAAAAAGTCCACTGGAGTAAGCTGGGAGTTGGAAATAGAGTGGCTTCTCCTTGGCTGAGACTGGGTAGCTCAGTGGGTTAAGCATCCAACTTCGGCTTAGGTCATAATCTCACGGTTTGGGAGTTCGAGCCCCATGCTGGTCTCTGTGCTGACAGCTCAGAGCCTGGAGCCTGCTTTGAGTTCTCTGTTTCCCTCTCTCTACCCCTCCTGGACCCATGCTCTCTCTCCTTTTCTCTCTAAAAACAAACAAAAAAAATGAATAAAACATTACAAAGAATTTTTTAAGCCATCTTTGGGTCAATTGGGAGAATTTCATTTGGGGCTGAGTATTAGATGACCTCAAGGCATTAGAATGAATTTGATGAGCTGTGGAAATGGCATTATAGTTGTATCAGGTATGTCTTTGGTCCTGGAACTGGCCTCCCCAGCTCCGTGTTCAGTCTAGCTGTTGTCTGCAGAGTTGTGCAGATGAAATCTGATGGCACCGCCCCTAATCTGCACCACATATGTCTCACTTTCTGCTCTGGGCTGCTCTGTTGCCTCCTGTAAGGACAACTGTGGGAACCTTTTCATCTATTCTGTCTTGTTCTGAAGCATTCCATTGCAAATTTGGGAGTGTTAACACATACCCTGTAGGACATCCCTGACCACAGCATGGGAGCCAGTAGATACACACTCCCTGTTCTGTCACTTAATACACAATTTGAGTGACATTCTAAAGCTTCTCAGAGGCTTCTCAACAGCATCAAGCCCAGGTGCCCAGGTGCATCCTTGGATTGGCTCTCCCTCCTCTCTCATTCCCCTCTTCTCAGCTCCACACTCTTCTTTAGGATCACTTCTCAAAGTAGCAGGTGGCATGCAAGCCGTTGTTCTAGGTCTCCTCTGGCTGAGACTGTGGTTATGACAGAAACTGGTCATTTAAAAGACATGCATATTGAACTACTTCGAGATGAAATGTCACGATGTCCAGGTTTTATTCCAACAACCTAAAAGCAGAAAGAGCAGGAAAGGGGGCAGATGAAGCAAATGTGCTGAAATGATAAGATTGTTGAAGGTGAGCATCAGGTCTATAGGACAATATTCTTGTGTATTTTAAAATTTGTTAGGACAAAAAGTTACAAAAGTTAAAATTTTTGCCAGCACCGTGAGGCAGAGGAACGGATCATTCCAACAGTGTAAGCAAAGAACCTGGCCTAGGCTGAGGATCAAAAAGGACTTTTCTGATGAAGTGGCTTTTAAGCTGTGGCTTAAAGGACAAAATGGATTTTTCAGACTCTTTCTCTCAAGGCACTTAAGGTACCTGGGTGTACCGTCCGATAGGTCTAGAATCACTTTGGGCATCTTGCTTAGCACATTGCATACAAAGCCTGCCACCCATGTCCTTTTAGAGCTGCCTTCCTTTTTCGCACTTACTGCTTCCAAATGGCCTGTTTCCCCTGTGTTGAATCTCTGCTGGAGGTGGTAAATCATTTTCTGTGAAATATATTCATTCACTTGTGGCCACCTACTGCATCTGTAAGTGACTCTGAGGCAAGATTGTATCTTTTCTTTGTTGAGAATGGTAGAGAGGAAATAGGAGGTTTATTTTAGGGTGGTCCAATGTTGAATGAAGTGTCTGGTAAACTTGACTGAAAAACTGCCTTCCTTGGCTATTTTTGTCATTGAAATGCTTAGATCTATCCGATGCCCACGAATCAAGCTAGGTCCCCTGTGCTGTCATTTTGTGCTCTGAATGAAGCTGTGGGGAGAAACATTTCCCCTGTTAGAGCACATCCATCCTCTCTGCTCAACAAAGGACGATTTCAGTGCTTTGTCTTTGACTGAGGTAGGAGAATGCATTTTGCCTATAATGTCTGTAAACAACAGGACAAACATTTGTTTAATTTGCTTTGTTTTACAGTGCTTTATTTACAGTAGTTTCCTCCATTGATATTGACATTTAATTCCCAAAGAGTACTGATAGGTATCAATACTATGATGTGACAGCACCTTGCACATCAAACGTGTTTTATGTATCTCAGTTAGACCTCACAGGTTGTGACCCTGTGACGTTATCTTTTCCTTTGTCCTTTCATTTTTTTCCCCTCTTTCTTCTGTCTCTCCCATCCTTCCTCCTGATTGCCCTCTTTCTTGGCTTTTATCCAGTTAACTTTAAAAATAAAACTGCCAGTTTTTTTACCAGCAAAAATGGATTTACTCACGAATAGCAGAAAGTTGTAATCCAGGACAAAGGAACTACAGCAAAAACCATAAACAAGTCCACCCCAAAGAGAGAACACCTTTACATAGAGGAAAGGGGGCTGTTATAAGCAAAAAGTCCACTGTAGTCAGCTGGGAGTTGGAAGTATAGTGGCTTCTCATTGGCTGAGCTGTGACTGCCTCTCATTGGCTGGGCTGTTGCCAGGGCAAGAGGAAAACCTGTCTTCCTCCTGTTGGGGTAGTAGCTAAAGTAGTATTCTGAGAAAGAGTCATCTCTTCCTGTTTGATTTATGATTGGCAGAGAGTGGTAGGGCCTGAGAACACTCCCTTTGAGCTTTCCAACTTTATTTCAGTGAGGTTTACCTTTATGAATCTTCTTTCCCTCTTCCCTTCACATTTCTCTCCTCTTCCTACCTTTCTTAATTTTAACGTTTTTTTTTTTTTTTGTAGGCTCTTACAGATTTGGTGGCTTGAGTTCAAATCCCGGTTTAATCATGTCCTGTGTGACCTCAGGTAAGTTACAGTGCACGTTAGCAGTAAGATAAGCGTCTCACTCTCTGGCAGATGGAAAGGAATCAAAACTGTTTTTTATGATTTTCATCACAGTTACTTATTACTCTCCTTAAATTCAGCAGTGACTATGACCAATGCTATTACCACATCCATGGTGTTCATAAGGGAGCTATTGAGAAAGCAGAAACATGTAGCTAGTAAATGGCAAAGCCAGGGTTTAAATTTAGACCTCATCATTTTTGTCATATGACAGAACTAAATTTAGTAATGAACTTGATGTCCTTTATTCAAGGAGAAACAATTCATGGATTAGGAGAACACAGTGCCTCACAAGCAGTTGCACATTTTTCTGCAGGGGTTTAGGACAGGAGCAAGTTTTTTTTCTTTTTCTTTTTCTTTTCTTTTCCTTTCCTATAATTTATTTTTTTAAAAATTTATATCCAAGTTATTTAGCACATGGTACAACAATGATTTTATGAGTAGATTCCTTAAACCCTTTACCCATTTAGCCCATCCCCCCTCTGACAACTCCTTCAGCAACCCTCTGTTTGTTCTCTTATGTTTTGTCCCCTTCCCTGTTTTTATATTATTTTTGCTTCCCTTCCCGTATGTTCATTTGTTTTGTATCTTAAAGTCCTCATATAAGAGAAGTCATATGATGTTTGTCTTTCTCTGACTAATTTTGCTTAGTTAGCATAATACTTTCTAGTTTCATCTATGTAGTAGCAAATGGCAAGATTTCATTATTTTTGATTGCCAAGTAATAATCCATTGTAGGATCATATGTATGTATACGTATACATATACATACATATGTAAATGTATACGTATATATATACGTATATGTATATATACATATATATGTACATACATATATATATGTGTGTGTAAGCGTGCATGCACACGTGCGTGCATGTGTGTGTGTGTGTGTGTGTGTGTATTCATCTTCTTTATCCATTCATCCATTGATGGACATTTGGGCTCTCTCCATACTTTGGCTACTATTGATAGTGCGACTATAAATATTGGGGTGCATGTGTCCCTTTGAAACAGCATTCCTGTATCCCTTGGATAAATACCTAGTAGTGGAATTGCTGGGTCATAGGGTAGTTCTATTTTTAATTTTTTGAGGAATCTCCATACTATTTTCCAGAGTGGCTGCAAAAGTTTGCATTCCCACTAGCAGTACAAAAGAGATCCTCTTTCTCTGCATCCTCATCAACATCTATTGTTGCCTGAGTTGTTAATCTTAGCCATCCTGATAGGTGGGAGATGGTATCTTAGTGTGATTTTGATTTCTATTTCCCTGATGATGAGTGATGTTGAGCATTTTTTCATGTGTTGGTTGGCCATCTGGATGCCTTTTTTGGAGAAGTGTCTATTCATGTCTTTTGCCCATTTCTTTACTGGATTATTTTTTTTTGGGGGGGTGTTGAGTTTCTTAAATTCTCTATAGACTTTAGATATTAAACCTTTATCTGGTATGTCCTTTCTCTCATTCCATCGGTTGCCTTTTAGTTTTGCTGATTGTTTACTTTGCTGTCCAGAAGCTTTTTATTTTGGTGAGGTCCCAGTAGTTCATTTTTGCTTTGGTTTCCCTTGCCTCCAGAGACATGTTGAATAAAAAGTTGCTGTGGCCAAGGTCAATGAGTTTTGTGCCTTCTTTCTCCTGGAGGATTTTGATGGCTTCTTGTCTTATGTGTAGTTCTTTGATCCATTTTGAGTTTATTTTTGTGTAGGGTATAAGAAAGTGGTCCAAGTTCATCTTTCTGCATGTTGCTTTCCAGTTTTCCCAGCACCATTTTCTGAAGAGACTGTCTTTATTCCATTGGATACTATTTCCTGCTTTGTCAAAGATCAGTTGGCCATATGTTTATAGGTCCATTTCTTGGTTCTTTATTCTGTTCCATTGATCTGAGTTTTTCTTTTTGTGCCAATACCATACTGTCCTGATGGTTACAGCTTTGTGATACATCTTAAAATCTGGGATTGTGATTCCTCCAGTTTTGGTTTTCCTTTTTAAGACTGCTTTGGATATTTGGGATTCTTTTCTGGTTCCATACAAATTTTAGGATTGTTTGTTCTAGCTCTGTGAAGAATGTTGGCTTTATTTTGATAGATATTGCATTGAATATGTAGATTGCTTTGAGTAGTATTGACATTTTAACAATATTTGTTCTTTCTATCCAGGGACGATTGAATAATTTTTCCATTTCTTGCATCTTCTTCAATTTCTTTCATAAGCTTTCTATAGTTTTCAGTGTATAGATTTTTGACTTCTTTGATTAGATATATTCCTAGGTACTTTATGGCTTTTGGTGCAATGGTAAATGGGATCGGTTCCAAGGTTTTTTTTTCTGTTGCTTCGTTATTGGTGTATAGGAATGCAACTGATTTCTGTGCATTGATTTTATACCCTGAGACTTTGCTGAATTCATGGATCAGTTCTAGCAGTTTTTAGTGAAATCTTTTGGGTTTTCCATAGAGACTATTATGGCATCTGCGAAGAGTAAAAGTTTTACTTCCTCCTGGCTGATTTGGATGCCTTTTATTTTTTTGTGTTGTCTGATTGCTGAGGCCAATACTGTGTTGAATAACATTGGTGAGAGTGGATATTCCTGTCTTGTTTCTGACCTTAGAGGGAAAGCTCCGAGTTTTTCCCCGTTAAGGATGATATTAGCAGTGGGTCTTTCATATATGGCTTTAATGATCTTGAGATATGATCTTCCTATCCCTACTTTCTTGAGCGTTTTTATCAAGAAAGTATGCTGTATTTTCCTCAGATGCTTTCTCTGCATCTATTGGGAGGATCATGTGGTTCTTGTCCTTTTTGTTTTTTTAAATATTTTTATTTATTTCTAGGAGAGAGAAAGAGACCACGTGAGCAGGGGAGGGTCAGAGAGAGAGGGAGTCACAGACTGAAACAGGCTTTAGGCTCCGAGCTGGCAGTCAGCACAGAGCCCGACACGGGACTCGAACCCATGAACCATGAGATCATGACCTAAGCGAAAGTCGGACACTTAACCGACTAATCCAACCAGGCGCCCCTCTTGTCCTTTCTTTTATTGATGTGATGATCACATTGATTACTTTGCGGATACTGAACCAACCCTGCATCCCAGATATAAATTGCTCTTGGTCCTGGAGAATAATTTTTTTAATGTAGGGTTCCATCCAACTGGCTAATATCTTGTTGAGGATTTTTGTGTCCATGTTCATCAGGGAAATTGGTCTATAGTTCTCCTTTTTTTTGGTGGGGTCTTGGTTTTGGAATCAAGGTAATACTGGCTTTATGAAAAGAGTTTGGAAGTTTTTCTTCCATTTTATTTTTTGGAACAGCTTTACATGTTAACTCTTCTTTGAATATTTGGTAGAACTCCTCTGGAAAGCCATCTGGCCCTGGACTCTTGTTTTCTTTTGGGAGATTTTTGATTGCTAATTAGATTTCTTTACTGGTAACTGTTCTGTTCAAATTTTCTATTTCTTCCTGTTTCCATTTTGGTAGTTTATATGTTTCTAGGAATTTGTCCATTTTGTCCAGATTGCCCATTTTATTGGTGTATAATTGTTCACAATATTCTTTTATTATAGTTTGTATTTCTGCTGTGCTGGTTGTGATCTCCTCTTTCATTCCTGATTTTATTTATTTGTGTTATTTCCATTTTCTTTTTGATCAAACTGCCTAGGGGTTTATCAATTTTGTTAATTTTTTCATAGAATCAGCTTTTGGTTTCATTGATCTTTTCTACTGGTTTTTTGTTTATTTTTGTTTTTGATAGCACTGATTTCTGCTCAGATCTTTATTGTTTCCAGTCTTCTGCTGATTTTGGGTTTTCTTTGCTCTGCTTTTTCCACCTCTTTGAGGTATAAGGTTAGGTTGTGTATCTGCGACCTTTCTTCCTTCTTTAGGAAAGCCTGGATTGCTATATATTTCCCTCTTATGACTGCCTTTGTTGTGTCCCAGAGGTTTCGGGCTGTGGTGTTATCATTTTCATTGGCTTCCATGTACTTTTTAATTTTCTCTTTAACTTCTTGGTTCATCCATTCATTCTTTAGTAGGATGGTCTTTAGTCTCCAAGTATTTATTATCTTTCCACATTTTTTCTTGTAGTTAATTTTGAGTTTCACAGTGTTGTGGTCTGGAAATATGCACAGTATGATCTCAGTCTCTTTGTTCTTGTTGAAGGCTGGTTTGTGACCCAGTATGTGATCTATTGTACATGTGCACTGGAGAAGAATGTGTATTCAGCTGCTTTAGGATGAAATGTTCTGAACATATCTGTTATGTCCATCTGGTCCAGTGTGTCATTCAAAGCCATTGTTTTCTTGTTGATTTTCTTTTTAGATGATCTGTCCATTGCTGTAAGTGGGATGTTGAAGTCCTGTGCTATTATGGTATTATTATCAATGAATTTCTTTGTTTGTGATTAATTGATAAATATATATTTGGGTGCTCCACATTTGAAGCATAAATAATTACAATTGTTAGATCTTCTTGGTGGATAGACCCCTTAAATATGACATAATGCCCTTCTTAATCTCTTGTTACAGTCTTTATTTTAAAGCCTAGTATATAAGTATGGCTATATCATACTTATGGTGACTGGCTTCCTTTTGGTGACCATTAGCATGATAGATGGTTCTCCATCCTTTTACTTTCAATCTGAAGGAGTCTTTATGTCTAAAGTGGGTCTCTTGTAAATAGCATATAGATGGATCTTATTTTTATCCATTCTGTTACCCTATGTCTTTTGATTAGAACATTTAGTCCATTGATGTTCAGAGTGAGTACTGAATGATATGAATCTATTGCTATTATGTCGCCTGTAGAGTTCAAGGTTCTGGTGGTGTTCTCTGATCTTTTCTAGTCTTTGTTGCTTTTAGTATTTTTCCCCATCTTTTCTCCCCTCAGAGAGTCCCCTTTAAAATTTCTTGTAGGGCTGGTTTAGTGGTCACAAACTCCTTAATATTTTTTGTCTGGGACAATGTTTATCTCTCTTCTATTTTGAATGGCAGCCTTGCTGGATAAAGAATTCTTGGCTACATATTTTTCTGATTGGGCACATTGAATATATCCTGACACTCCTTTCTGGGCTTCCAGGATTCTGTGGGTAAGTCTGCTGCAAACCTGATTTGTCTTCCAGTGTAGGCTAAGGGTCTTTTTTTCCCTTGCTGCTTTAATGATTCTTTCCTTGTCTGAGTATTTTGTGAATTTGTCTATGATATTCTTTGTTTATGGTTGGTTTTTGTTGAATCTAAACGGGGAATCCTCTGTGTGTCCTGGATTTTGAAGTCTATGTCTTTCCCCATATTAGGAAAGTTTTCTGCTATGGTTTGCTCACATAACTCTTCCACCCCCTTTTCTCTCTCTTTATCTTCTGAGACCCCTGTGATTCTGAAGTTGTTTCTTTGTAATGAGTCACTGATTTCTCTAATTCTTAAGTCGTGCTCTTTTACCTCAGTCTCCCGCTTATTTTCTGCCTCATTTTTATCTGTAAGTTTGCCTTCCAAATCACTGATTTGTTGCTCTGCCTCATCCATCCATCCAAAAAGGGATTCTAATCTGTTTTCAATCCCAGCAAGTATTCTTATTATAGTGGCTTTAAATTCTGATTCAGACATCTTGCTTGTATCTGTGTTGACTAAGTCCCTGACTGTCATTTCTTCTTGTACTTTCTTTTGGGGTGAATTCCTTCGTTTCATCATTTTGAAGGAGAAAAGGAATTAATAAGGTAAAAAAATTAAAATTAAAAAATTAACAACACAATAAAATCAAATAAAGTATACTAGATCCCAGGTGTGTTCTAGTCTGGTTGTTGAAAGGAGCTTGATAGATTAGAGAAAAAGGGGAAAGATAAAAAAAGGGGAAAAAAAAGTAAAATGTTTGAAAACTTGAAAAAAACGAATACAATGAAATAGAATAAAATGAAATAATAGAAGTAAAAAACAATATGAAAAATTTACAAAAAAGTAAAAACCAGTTGAAAAAAACTGAAAAATATTTTTAACAGAAATGGAATATAAATTTTTTTTTCCTCTTTCTGTATTCAAGAATAAAACCGGAAGGGAAAAAATTGAATAGATGGAGCAGCAAACTAAGCAGGTGGAGAGGGTTGTGGTGTTCCTGAAGAGCGTTGCTGTCCCAATTGGGTGGGGCCTATGTAACGGATCCATTCTCCACTAGTTGGCGCTGCTCAGCTTACTGGGGTGGATTCCTGTGGTGCATGTAGGGGTGTATGCGAGTGTGGGAGAGAGGTGAAAATGGCATCACCTAACTACCCAGTCTCTAGTATCCTGAGTCCACTCTTCCCCACCAGCAATTGCACATCTGTCCTTTGTCTCTGGCTTCCATCCACTTCCGGCTTTTACACTGTCTGTGATCAAGCCGTCAGTGTGCCAGGCGGCAGGCACCTCTCTCGAGTTTTTTTCTCAGACGCGACTGTGTTTCCTGACCTCCCTCACTTCTGAGGAACTGCGGTTTTGACCCGCTCATACCCTCTGGGGGAGAGTTTCACTGGCAATGGCCCGGTGCCAACTGCATCCAGGAACGTTTGTAGGATTGTGCTGCTGTCGATGCCCAGAGACTGCAGCCAGGTGCCAGCCATCCCAGAAAAATTCCACATGATCTGGTAGCAGCAGCATTTCAAGGATTATGGAAAATCACAACACACATCTGGTGCCTGGCTTCCCCCTTAATGTCCTTGGTCCAGCACCAACGAATATGGTTGTTCTCCAGGGTCCACTGGGGCCTCTGCCTGTGGAGGGGCCACACAGCCTCTCCCAGATGTCCTCCCAGCAGGGGAACTGCCTCTCCCTATGTGGCCCCAAGGACCTGGGTCTCTGCTTCTGCGAATTCACCCTTCCCACCAGATCACCAGCAGGTATGGAGCTGTGAAATTTCAGACTCTGCTCTAGCCCTGTGTATAGAGTCTTAATGGAATTTAAACCCGCTAATTTCTCCTTTCTTCCCTTTTTGTTCAGTCCCTCGCTATACTTTCTTTTCTCTCCAGCTGCTTTCAGGCAGAGGGCCGGGAGGGGATTCTTTCTGTACTCCCCTGTCTCTGTCCTCTTTCCACAAGCAGAAACAGCCCTCCATGTCTCTTTCCCCCAGTTCACCTCTCTGCATTGCATACCTGGCCAATTTCTGTGGTTTAGGTTGGGCACATTGTTGTGTTAATCCTCAAATCAGTTTTCTAGGTGTGCAGAATGGTTTACTGTTGATCTGGCTGTATTTCAGGGATGAGAGATGCAAAAAACCAAACCAAAACAAAACAGAAAAAAAACCAAAACACCAAAACTTCCATGCTACTCTGCTATCTTGGCCCCACTCAAGAATGAGTTTTATCATTAGCAGAGGTAGTGTGAAAATAGGGCATGATTCACTTGGAAATTGGGATCTCCTTATAGGGTTAGCAGGTCCTGTTTTCTTCGGTAACGTAAGCTAGCTAAAGCTGAGTTGGAGGGTTGTGACTGGTGTGTGTTAGGTTTCCCTGGCAGGAAGTATTTCTCCTCAAAGCAGACTGACCTCAGTTTAGATTTGTGATGTGGGCTGGGCCACTGGGGAGGCCTCCATTTTGTAAGTCCCCATACACAAATTAACTAGATCACAAGGTAAGAGCCTTCTTCATTACTTTGTTTAATGTTTTAGACGAAACTATCAATCAGGATTTCTTTGGAAAGTAGTCTCAGGATTTTTGGTAATTGTGTGTTGTCATATCTATATGTGTCTGTCTAAAAAGAAATTCCCATGGGGCGCCTGGGTGGCTTAGTCGGTAAAGCGTCCGACTTTCGCTTGGGTCATGATCTCGCGGTTCGTGGGTTCGAGCCCCGCGTCGGGCTCTGTGCTGACTGCCAGCTCTGAGCCTGGAGCCTGTTTCAGTCTGTGACTCCCTCTCTCTCTGACCCTCCCCTGCTCATGCTGTCTCTCTCTCTCTCCTAGGGGAAAAAAAAAAAAAAACATTAAAAAGAAATTCCCTAATTTGCAACATAGGTCATGTTCTTGCCCTTCAGAAGTCTGATTCCTGTCAGTTATACTTTGATAATTGAATATAATTGAACACTTTTCTTAGCTACATGCCTCTTTTTTGGGACAATCTGACTCAAAATAGTGTTTCTCCAAGACCCTGATTATTTAATACAAGGGTATGCTGGGAAAAAATTCATAAATTCACATGATTTCTACTTGCCTGAGTGGATAGATGAATTCCTTATGCTTTTGACAGGTAAAGTGAATGAGACAATTAAGAATTGTAGAGTGTCCTGATGATTTCATGAATAATGGCAACTATTTAGCATGATTTGGGCCTTTTTGTTTAATAGCAGGTATTTCCACCTGCAGCATCTCACCATAATCTATGGGTTGTGGGGGTGTATGGTGTATGGGTCTGTGAAACAGTAGAAAAAAATAGTCTCTGCTTCAGTTCCTGGCACAGAGCTCCTAAAACCTTTGGAATTCCCTGGGTTACAGGAGCATCTTTTGTTCTAATGAGGCAACTTTTGGCAGGCTCCTGGAGAGTGTCAGGATGGCAGCAGGTGACCAGAGAGACCAAGCCATGATTGGAAGATTGGACCTTTTAACCAAGGGGAAGGGGAAAGTGGCTGGAGATGAATTAACAATTGATCAGTTCTACATGATAAATCCTCCATAAAAACCCCGATAGTACTGGGCTTGGAGAGTGTCCAGATTGGTGAACATCACCATGTGCCAGGAGTGGGGCACACCCCAACTCCAGGGGACAGACTCCCGTGCTCAGGACCCTTCTAGACGGCACCTTATGTTTCTCTTCATGTGTGTCCTTTATCACATCTTGTATTACATAATGTACAGATAAAAGTAACTATTTCCTTGAGTTCTCTGAGCTGTTCTAGCAAATAATAAAAACTGAAGAAGGGAGTAATATGAGCTTCTGATTTATAGCTGGTTGGTCAGAAATACAGGTGACAACCTGGAATTTGGCATCCAAGGTGGGGGGGTGAGGGCAGTCTTGTGGAACTAAGCCTTTAACCTGTGGGGTCTGCACTCTAGTCAGTGTCACAATTGAATCAAATTGAACTGAATGACACACCCAGCTGGTGTGGCAGCAAATTGCTTGCTGTGAGGGAAATCTCCACACATCTGTCAGAAGTGTAGTGAGAGAGGCGCCTAGATGTGTTGCATACACAGGCTCCATGGCCAGGTCCACACTGTGGTCACACTGCACAAAGATTCAAACACTCGAGTCACTATTTGCTTAAACATTTTATGCATTCATCTAATACAATGCAGCAGTTAAGAATGGGGAGCTTAGAGGTACCAAGACCCATTCTTTATCTTTTACTAGCTGTGTGACCTTTTAAAGCCTGTGTTTCTCATCTGTAAAATTAACAATGGTAATGACTTCATGGGAGTGATTGTGAAGAATTAATGAGAAAAGTCCCATAAAGTATTTTGCAGAGAGTCTGGTATATAGGAAAAGTTATTATTATTCATTTATTTGTTAAACGTCTTTTGAATACCTAGCATGTACTGGACATACACCCAGTAGAGATCCAAAGGCAAGTTCTGTTTAATTTACCCTCAAGGAGTTCACGAAAGATTACAAAAATATTTTTAGATAGGAAGGCAGATTGTGGCAAAAAATGATTATGGCTCAAAATCTCCCCATCCACATAGTTGCAGTGGTACATGTCAATTGTACAGTTTGACAAGGCATTTAATTTGGTCTTCTGTGTAACTGTAACTGGTTTAAAATCTGACAGTTTTTTTTATATTCAACGTCTGATGCTTCTATTCATCCTGAAGGATTATCTTTCAAGCAACACTCTGTGCAAATTGTATGTTAAAGCATTATCAAATAACCTAATGCAATTAGAGCCAATCGTTGCTGATGTGATCAATTTCAAAACCTCTAGCCTTTGAATATAACACAGAATAATTTATGGTTAAACTCCACTGGATTTTTCAAATTAGATTCCGTGTTATTTTAGCTGAGTAGGAACTTACAGAGCCCCAAGGCGCTAGGAAAATGTAAGCAACGGAAAAAAGCAAAAGAACGTAGACTGACAGCCTTACCAAAAAGTGATCTAATTTGAAATTTCATGGAAACTGGGCAGTCACAAAGTGTTATGATACCACATAATTTCAAATCAATACTGACCGTAAACTGAGTTTGTTAATTACTACAATCTCTTACTGCTGTGCAGAGATCAAATGGGGAGGGAAAAAGAAGATGGTCATAAACCAAAGACTCAGAGGGGTGCATGCCAACTTGACTAAAAAATATTTGCTGACTTCAGGGCAAAGCAGCACATACCCCAGGATTATCAGCATCTTAACCTCATCAGCAATGCTGTTAGAAAAAGCCACATGGTTTTAGTTTCTTTATTTGCACAAGAGAGAATATTGGAAAATTATCTTATACTTTTTATTTAAACATCAAATCAAAATGGCTTGAGCAATCTGGGTTGATGTCTTCGTTTCATTTTTAGTGAATACATAAATTTAAATGAAATAATACATGAGATGTTTGGAAATCCATTCATCTGATAAGCCAAGTAATTCATAGAACTGACCATAAAGATGGGCTTAAAGAAAAGAAGCTGTGTGATACTGGAAATTTCCTGTTTTCAGGGATAAAAAGTAAGTGTGTCTTTCCTGAGTGCTAGTTTGCGTGAGCCTTCTTCCTTCCCAGACTCATCTGAGTTACTCAGATCTTTCCCCTGTCTTCAGTGAATTGATCCATCTTTATCTATCATCTAACTGATTTGAGTAGTCTAGTGCCAACATACATTTCCAGATGATTTTTGCAACTGTTTCCATTAACTCAGTTCATTTTTCTGGCTCTCGAGGACTGCCTGCTTTCTCCTGACCATAGGTTGCTGTCATCACACATTGGCATTCTCCAGTCACTCTGTTTTTGTTTGCTGTTTGTTTGTTTTTGCTATGTGATAAAGTCCTGCCTATCCTCTAAAGCCCATTTCTTTTTTTTAAAATGTTTTTAAAATGTTTGTTTATTTTTGAGAGAGAGAGACAGAGTGAGACTGAGGAGGGGCAGAGAGAGAGAGGGAGACACAGAAGCCAAAGTAGGTTCCAGGCTCTGAGCTGTCAGCACAGAGCCTGATGTGGGACTCGAACTCATGAGCTGTGAGACAATTACCTAAGCTGAAGTCAGAGGCTTAACCAGCTGAGCCACCCAGGTGCCCCTAAGATTCATTTCTAATATCCTCTCCTCTTTGAGACCTTGGCTGTATTTACACAATTACCTTTCCTGTATACATCATCCTATAGTTATTCATTTGGTTTGGGTCTGCCAAGGTGGACTGTGGACTCTGTGAGGGACAGATCTGTATCTCATTCATTTTTGTATCTCCAGAGCCCAGCACAGTCCTGGCACATAGTAGATGCCTCATAGATGTTTGTTGGATGCAAGGCTTCTTTATATGGTGATTGACACCCTGTACAAAGATGTATAGCTAAGAAGCAGTGCCCTAAAATTCAGTTTGAAATAGTGTGTACTCTGGCATAAACTTGTCATAGCCCCAAGGAGGGATATCTATTTCAGTTGTAATTTTTTTATTTGTTAAAGAGCATATAATTTATTTATTTAAATCAAGTGAGTTAACATACAGTGTAGTATTGGTTTCTGGAGTAGAATTAAAGTGATTCATCACTTACATATAACACCCAGGGCTCATCCCAACAAATGCCCTTTTTTTTTTTTTTATCCATGTGGTTGCAAATGACAAGATTTTATTATTTTTGTGGCTTAGTAATATTCCATATATCACATAAAGAAAATGTGATAAATATATTTGTGTGTATATACAAATATAAATATATATATATACATATGCGTATACACACAAATATATCTATCACATATATACAGATATATGTATATACACACAACACACACACATATACATGTATAAAATATATATGTGTTATCCATTCATCTGTTGGTGAACACTTTCGTTGCTTCCATGTCTTGGCTATTATAAATAATGCTGCAGTGAACATGGGGTTACATACATCTCTTCAAGTTAGTGTTTCTTTTTTTTTTTTTTTTTTTTTCAAATAGTTTATTGTCAAATTAGTTTCCACATAACACTCAGTGCTCATCCCCATAAGTGTCCTCCTCTATGCCCATCCCCCCTCCCCCCCACATCCATCAGTCCTCAGTTTTTGTCAGCATTCAAGAGTCTCTCATGGTTTGCCTCTCTCCCTTTCCCCACCATTTCCACCCTTCTTCTCCCCCTTGTTCCTCCATCAAGTTCCTCCTAATCCTCCTATACGTGCAAACATATGATATTCGTCCTTCTCTGCCTGACTTATTTCGCTCAGCATAACACCTTCAAGGTCCATCCATGTTGCTACACATGGTCAGATTTCATTGTTTCTCATTGCCATGTAGTATTCCATGGTATAGATAAACCACCTCTTCTTGATCCATTCATCTGTTGATGGACACTTAGGCTCTTTCCAGGTTTTAGCTATTGTGGAGAGTGCTGCTATGAACATTGGGGTACATGTGCTCCTATGCATCAGCATTTCTGTATCCCTTGGGTAAATTCCTAGCAGTGCTATTGCTGGGTCATAGGGGAGTTCTACTGTTAGTTTCCTGAGGAACCTCCACACTGTTTTCCAGAGGGGCTGTACCAGTTTACATTCCCACCAACAGTGTAGGAGGGTGCCCGTTTCTCCACATCCTCGCCAGCATCTAGAGTTCTCTGATTGGCTCATTTTAGCCACTCTGACTGGCACGAGGTGGTATCTCAGTGTGGTTTTGATTTGCATTTCCCTGATGAGGAGGGATGCTGAGCATCGTTTCATGTGTCTGTTGGCTATCTGGATGTCCTCTTCGGAGAAGTGTCTGTTCATATCTTCTGCCCATTTCTTCACTGGGTTGTTTGTGTTTCAGGCGTGTAGTTTGGTGAGTTCCTTATAGATTCTGGATATTAACCCATTATCTGATATGTCATTTGCAACTATGTTTTCCCATTCCGTTGGTTGCCTATTAATTTTCTGGGTTGTTTCCTTGGCTGTGCAGAAGCTTTTCATCTTGATGAGGTCCCAATCATTTATTTTTGCTCTTGATTCCCTTGCTTTTGGGGATGTGTCAAGTAAGAAGTTGCTGCGGTGGAGATCAAGGAGACTGTTTCCTGCTTTGTCCTCTAGGGTGTTGATAGTTTCCTGTCTTACGTTCAGGTCCTTTATCCATTTTGAGTTTATTTTTGTGCATGGTGTGAGAAAATGATCTAGTTTCATTCTTCTGCATGTTGCTGTCCAGTTCTCCCAACACCATCTGTTAAAAAGGCTGTCTTTTTTCCATTGGATATTCTTTCCTGCTTTGTCAAAGATTAGTTGGCTGTATACTTTGGGTCCACTTCTGAGTTCTCAATTCTGTTCCATTGGTCTATGTGTCTGTTTTTGTGCCAATACCATACTGTCTTGATGATGACAGCTTTGTAGTAGAGGCTAAAGTCTGGGATGGTGATCCCTCCCGTTTCGGTTTTATTTTTCAGGATTACTTTGGCTATTCGGGGTCTTTTGTGGTTCCATACAAATTTTTGGATAGTTTGTTCTAGTTTTGAGAAGTATGCTGGTGCAATTTTGATTGGAATTGCATTGAATGTGTAGAGTGCCTTAGGTAATAATGACTTCTTAACTATGTTTATTCTTCCTATCCATGAGCATGGACTGTTTTTCCATTTCTTTGTGTCTTCTTCAATTTCCTTCATAAGTTTTCTATAGTTTTCATCATACAGATCTCTTGTATCCTTGGTTAGGTTTATTCCAAGGTATTTTATGGTTTTTTGTGCAATTGTGAATGGGATCAGTTTCTTGATTTCTCTTTCTGTTGCTTCATTGTTGGTGTATAAAAATGCAACCGATTTCTGTACGTTGATTTTGTACCCTGCAACTTGGCTGAATTCTTGGATCAGTTCTAGTAGGCTTCTGGTGGCCACTCCCAGTTTGACTTCCTCTTTGCCAATTCTGATGCCTTTGATTTCCTTTTGTTGTCTGATGGCTGATGCTAGGACTTCCAGCACTATGTTAAACAACAGTGGTGAGACTGGACATCCCTGTCGTGTTCCAGATCTCAAGGGGAAAGTTCTCAGTTTTTCCCCGTTGAGGATGATGTTAGCTGAAGGCTTCTCATAGATGGCTTTGAAGATGTTTAAGTAGGTTCCTTCTATCCCAACTTTCCCTAGAGTCTTTATTAAGAAGGGATGCTGTATTTTGTCAAATGCTTTTTCTGCATCTATTGACAGGATCCTATGGTTTTTATCTTTTCTTTTATTGATATGATGTATCACATTGATTGTTTTGCGAATGTTGAACCAGCCCTGTAACCCAGGAATGAATCCCACTTGATCTTGGTGGATGATTCTTTTTATATGCTGCTGGATTCGATTTGCAAGGATCTTGCTGAGAATTTTTGCATCCGTATTCATCAAGGATATTGGCCTGTAGTTCTCTTTTTTTGCTGGATCTCGGTCTGGCTTGGGAATCAAGTGATGCTGGCTTCATAAAATGAGGTCAGGAGTTTTCCTTCGATTTCTATATTTTGGAATAGCTTGAGAAGAATTGGGATTAATTCTGTTTTAAATGTCTGGTAGAATTCCCCAGGGAAGCCATCAGGTCCAGGGCTCTTATTTGTTGGGAGATTTTTGATTACTGATTAAATTTCTTCACTCGTTATGGGTCTCTTCAGGTTTTCTATTTCTTCCTGTGTGAATTTTGGTAGTGAGTGTGTGTTTAGGAATTTGTCCATTTCTTCTAAGTTGTCCAATTTGTTGGCATATAATTTTTCATAGTATTCCCTGATAATTGCTTGTATTTCTGAGGGATTGGTTGTAATAAGTCCTTTTTCATTCATAATTTTGTCTATTTGGGTGCTCTCTCTTTTCTTTTGGATAAGTCTGGCTAGAGGTTTGTTAATTTTGTTTAATTTTTCAAAAAACCAACTCGTGGTTTCATTGATCTGTTCAATTGTTTCTTTGGTCTCTATGTTGTTTATTTCTGCTCTAATTTTTACTATTTCTCTTCTTCTACTGGGTTTAGGACGTTCTTGTTGCTCTGCCTCTAGTTCCTTTAGGTGAGCTGTTAGATTTTGCACTTGCGCTTTTTCTAATCTCTTGAAATAGGCCTGGAGAGCAATGTACTTTCCTCTTAGGACTGCCTTTGCCGCATCCCAAAGACTTTGAATTGTTGTGTTTTCACTTTCATTTGTTTCCATATATTTTTTAATTTCATCTCTAATTGCCTGCTTGGCCCATTCATTCTTTAGAAGGGTGTTCTTTAACCTCCATGTTTTTGGAAGTTTTCAAGACTTCTTCCTATAATTGATTTCAAGTTTCAAATCATTGTGATCTGACAGTGTGCATGGTATGATCTGTATTCTTTTGAATTTATTGAGGGCTGCTTTATGTCCCAGTATGTGATCTATCTTGGAGAATGTGCCATGCGCACTTGAGAAGAGAATAAATTCCCTGGCCTCACGATGTAAAGTTCTAAATATATCCATCAGATCTATCTGGTCCAATGTGTCTTTCAAGTCCGTTGTTTCTTTAGTGATTTTCTGTCTGGTTGACCTATCCATTGCTGTAAGCAGAGTATTAAAGTCCCCTGCTATTAGCACATTCTTATCTAGAAGCTTGTTTCTGTTTGTGATTAATTGTTTTAGATATTTAGGTGCTCCCATATTCGGTGTGTAGACATTTATGATTGTTAGTTCTTCCTGATGGATGGACCCTGTAATTATTATGTAGTGCCCTTCTTCATCTCTTGTTATTGTCTTTAGTTTAAAGTCCAGTTTGTCTAATATAAGTATCGCTACTCTGGCTTTCTTTTGATTTCCTGTAGCATGATATATATTTCTCCATCCCCTTACTTTTAATCTGAAGGTATCTTCCCGTCTAAAATGAGTTTCTTGTAGACAGCATATAGATGGATTTTGTTTATTAATCCATTCTGCTACCCTATGTCTTTTGATTGGTGCATTCAGCCCATTTACATTCAGTGTTATTATTGACATATGTGGGTTTAGAGTCTTTGTATCTTTTGTAGGGTTCATGTTTGTGGTGGTGTCTCCGGTATCTTTGTTCCTTGCAACCTTTCCTTCAGAGCATCCGCCTCAGGATTTCTTGTAGGGCTGGCTTAGTGGTGACAAATTCTTTCAATTTCTGTTTATTTGTAAAGGTTTTTATCTCTCCTTCTATTTTGAATGACAGGCTTACTGGATAGAGGATTCTTGGCTGCATATTTTTATTGTTCATCACATTGAAGATCTCCTACCATTCCTTTCTGGCCTGCCACATTTCAGTAGATAGGTCTGTCACCACTCTGATCGGTTTCCCTTTGTATGTGAGGGCCCTTTTCTCCCTAGCTGCTTTCAAAATTCTCTCTTTGTCCTTGTATTTTGCCATTTTTACGATGATATGTCATGCAGAAGATCGATTCAAGTTACGTCTGAGGGGAGTCCTCTGAGCCTCTTGTATTTCCACATTTACTTCCTTCCCCAGGTCGGGGAAGTTCTCTGGTATAATTTGTTCCAGGACTCCTTCAGCACCTTTTCCTCTCTCTCTTCGTCTTCTGGGATTCCTATGATATGGATATTGTTGCGTTTGACCGTATCGCTGAGCTCTCGAATTCTTCTTTCCTGTTCCTGGATCAGTTTGTCTCTTTTTTTTGTCAGCTTCTTGTTTTTCTATAATGGTGTCTTCTAAATCACTTATTCTCCTTTCTGCCTCTTCAATCCATGCATTGGAGGCCTCTAATTTATTATGGATCTCATTTATCGCATTTTTAAATTCTTCATGCCTATTTTATTTTCCATTCTGTCTGTAGTCATAGTTTCTTTGATGTCCCCTATGTTTTTTTCAAGCCCAGCTATTAATTTTACCATTATTATTCTAAAATCTTGTTCAGTTATGCTGCTGATATCTGTTTTGAGCAGTTCATTCGCTGTCATTTCTTCTTGGAGTCTTTGGAGGAGAGGTCTTTCGTTTCGTCATTTTAGTTAGCTTTCTGGCTCTTGTTAGTTTTAAAGACCTGTTATGCTCTCTGTTTCTATGAGCGCTGCTATATCCAAGAAGACTGTTTGACTTTCCAGGGCCTATCCTTTCAGAGAGTGTTTTTTGAATGGTATCCCTTGGTCTCTCTTGTTGGGACCTTGGTTATTTTATTTTCCTATTCGTAGCGATATTTGGGACTCTCCACCTTGTGTACTCTAGCTTGTTTCTTGAGGTAGACCTGCAAAAGAAAACAGACAGACAAACACACAGGGAGCAGGAGCACACAAATGCACAGGGTAATTCAACTAACATGCACAGCGAGAGGGAAAACGAAAAAGTTAAGAGAAAAGATGGAGCAGGGAGGGCAAATATACCTGGATTTCCCAGCTACAGTTAAATAGCTGTGTATATGCAGTGCTGGTTGAAGAGCATAGAGAAAGAGAGAGAAGGCAGGGCGGGATGAGGCAAAATTGGGAATAGAATGAACAGGCAGAAGGGATAAGAAGCTTTTTTCAAAGAGGTAAAGGGTAGAATATGGTTGGATAGGTGAGAGAAGGATGCTGGAATTATCCAGAGAAACTATATAGTCTAATTACTCCTGAGAGAAAGAGCTGAAAATGTCGGTAGGTATAGAATTTACATTTACAGAATGGACTCGTGATTGTTTAAGCAAGCTGGCGACCAGAGTTAGTCAGGTCAGTGTTCTGGGGAAAAAAGAGAGAAAAGAGAAAGAAGAAGAAAAAAAGAAAGAGAAAAAAAAGGGGGAAAAAAGAAAGAAAAAGAAAAAAAAAGAAAAAAACAAAAAAAAGGAGAAAAAAAGGAAAAAGAAAAAGAAAAAAAAAGGGAGGAGGGCACCTCTCAGGCAGGGATGGGCGTGGCGTGATCCAATGCCTCAGGCGGGAGCTCTGCCTTGGCTGTTGTGATGAGGAGAGTGACGGTGCTCCAGTCCCTTCTTGAACCAGGAGCTGCACCTTGCTCTTTTGGGGGTGTAAACTCCCCGTACCGGGGGCGCAGCCGAAGTTGGTTGCACTCTTCAACCCAGGGCAGTTCTAGTCTCCAAATCCCAGTCCACGCGCCCCGATGAAGTTGTCTTAGACACAGCTTCCCAGGCAACCCCCTCGGGCAATTCCAGGCCCCCTGCCGAGCTCTGGGGGTGGAGTCAGAATCGCTGCTTCCTTCTCTGGGTCAGGTGGGCGCGCATGCGCGGGGGCTTGCCTGCCGGGTGCTCTGAGCCCGAGCCCGCTGGAGTGATGAAAACCGGGTCCCTCTATGGCTCGTCACCCGAAACACGAACTCACAGGCTAATTTCCCAGTTTCAGTTCTCTGCCTTCCCTCTGGAGGGCCAGCCATCCAGGTGCGTGGACGCCCGGTATCTGCGTGGCTCTTTCAGGGTCCCCAGCCGCCCGGGAGCTACAATGGCGGCAGGTGGGCCACCACTCTGAAGTCCTGCCTCCAGGAACCAGCACAAAGAAGCAGTTTGTGTACTCAGCTCCCCCCAGGACCAGTTAGCATGAGGGTCCTGGTGTGCAGGTATTTTGCAGTACAGTCTTTCTATGCACCGAGCGGAGGTTTTCCCCCCTCCGAGTGGAGGTTTTTCTGTTTCGGACTCTGTCCTTTTCCCCTCTCACCCCCCGTAGAGGGTAGAGGGGGATCGTCTCCCACCCTGGAGTCTCTGATCCCGGCCCGATTTTATCTTCCCCGGTTCGCACTCACGTTAGAAGCCTCTCTCAGTGGATTCTGTGTCCTTTGTCTCCCAATCTCTCAGGTTTTGTAAGGTTTCCAAAGGCTTGAGATCTTTTCTGTGTGATGTATGGGCGCGAGGGCAAGTACGGAGCTCCTTACTTCTTTGCCATCTTGCCCCCTTCTCCAACAAATGCCCTCCTTAATACCCATCACCCATTTAGCTTATCCTCTACCCACTTCCCCTTCAGCAACCCTCAGTTTGTTCTCTGTATTTAAGGGTCTCTTAAGGTTTGCCTCCCTCTCTATTTTAAGTAACAAGATTAAAAGCTTCTGCACAGTGAAGAAAACAACAAAACTGAAAGGGAACCAATGGAATGGGAGAAGATACTTGCAAATGTTGTATCAGATAAAGGGTTAGTATCCAAAATCTATAAAAAACTTATCAAACTCAACACTCAAAAACCAAATAATCCAGTTAAGAAATGGGAACAAGACATGAGTAGACACTTTTCCAAAGAAGACATCCAGTTGACTAACAGACACATGAAAACATGCTCAGCATCAGTCATCGTCAGGGAAATACAAATCAAAACCACAATGAGATACCACCTCACACCTGTCAGAATGGCTAACATTAACAACTCAGGCAACAATAGATGTTGACGAGGATGCAGAGAAAGGGGAATACTTTTGCACCTCTGATGGAAATGCAAACCAGGGCAGCCACTGTAGAAAACAGTGTGGAGGTTCCTCAAAAAAACTAAAAATAGAACTACCCTACAACCCATTAATTGCACTACTAGGTATTTATCCAAAGGATATAAGTATGCTGTTTTGAAGGGTTACATGCACCCCAATGTTTATAGTAGCACTATCGACAATAGTTGAGAACCAAAGTATGGAAAGAGCCCAAATGCCCATCCATTTGAATAAATGGATAAAGAAATTGTGGTATATATATATATATACCATATATATATATATATATATATATATATATATATATATATATACAC
Organism: Proteles cristata cristata; assembly: GCA_017311185.1. Classification (NCBI taxonomy): domain Eukaryota; kingdom Metazoa; phylum Chordata; class Mammalia; order Carnivora; family Hyaenidae; genus Proteles; species Proteles cristata. The sequence continues at coordinate 481,966 of JAESUZ010003733.1, forward strand.
GATGGAATATTACTTGACAATGAAAAAGAATGAAACTTGCCATTTGCAACAACATGGATAGAACTAGACTCTATTATGCTAAGTGAAATAAGTTAGCCTGAGAAAGACAAATATCATATGATTTCACTCATGTGTGGAATTTAAGAAACAAAACCGATTAACACGGGAAGGGAAGGAAAAATAAGATAGTTTGGGATTTATTTACTGAAGGGGTCCCATTTTTGCAACTTCCATAGTGACATAGTATGTGCTAATAGTAGACCTGATTGGGTAGATGGATAAACAAATAAGTAAATGAAATTTCCCATAATCCTCTAGAGCTTGTAAAGGAGAAAGAGAAGCCAAAGAAGCTTTTTCCCTGAGCAAAAACTATCTAGTTAGCTTATGAAAACTGATCAGATTCAACAGGTGATTGCTTATCTCTTTATTCTAGTCAATCTCTAATTCTGTGAAGGATTAGTCCTGATGTCTGTATCTTAGGTTATATCACTCCACAGGCAATGGCATCTAAGCATTTTTTATGATGATTTGTGTGTACTGTTCAGCTCTTTCTCTCCTCTAGATTGGCAGCAACTGTTGGGACATTCTGCATAAAACATGTCAACAGGGAGTCCGTTGGCTGTTATGTAAGTATCTATATGCTTGGAAAAAGAGAATGGTCTTAAGGTCTTGTTATATAAGGGCCAATACTTCCCCCCCCAAAGAAAATAATTTCTAGGCTTAGTTGATTTAAAATAAGTATTTTATTTAGAGTGGATTTGTTTCAGTATACTGAAAAATACTAATCCTATATTGTAATACACATTACATATTATAAGTAGACCAGAAACGAATGTTGGATATGAACTCATTTCTACATTTACTCATTCAGTTACTCAAAAAATATTTATATTTCTTCAGTGCTTACTGTAATGCTTAAGATATAGTAGATTTTTGGTAAATAGGACTTAAACTGAATTTATTAATGTATTCATTCTTGCATTAATATTTATGGGACAGTCACCTCAGGCCAGACACTGTCAAGTCCTAGGGATGGATTGGTGATCAATGCAGACAGTCATGGCCCTCATGGTGCTTAAAATAATTGACCTATTTTATAGGTTCCCCTCTGAATGATCGTTGACCTCTTCTTAAACATTCTAGTGAATGAGGCATTTAATGAGTATCCTTCAATCCTTGCTGCACTTTAGAACCCCCTAAGATGCTTCTTTAAAATACTCATGCCTGGGCCCTAATCCAGACCAATTAAATAAAAATCAGTGAGGGTGAGCCCCAGGCATGGCTTCTTTTCAAAGCGTCTCAGGAAATTATTCACAGAGCCAAAGTTGAGAGTACTTAAGTGATTCCCTACCCTCTTGGGCCATCACTGTTAAGGGTTCAGTGGTGTCCCTTCTCCCTCAAAATTCATGTGTTTTGAGTCCTAACTCCTAGTACCTCAGAATGTGATCTTATTTGGAGAGATGGTCTTTAAAGACATAAGTTAAAATGAGGTCATTAGGATGGGCTCTAATTCACTAGGACCAGTGTCCTTATTAAAAGGGGGATATTTAGAGACAGATACCCACATAGGGAGGCATCAAATGAAGGGGAAGGCAGAGATGGGTGTGACGCTTTTTACCAGCCACAGAATGCTAAGGAAGCCCAGAACCCCACCAGAAGCCAGGAGAGAGGGCGGAACAGATTCACAGCCTTGGAGGGAACCAGCTCTGACCACAGGCTGACTTGAACTTACGGCTTCCAGAACTGTGGGATAATACACTTCTGTTGTTTCGGCCCCCCAGTCTGTGGTACATTGCTATGACAGTCCTCACAAACAAACACCATCATCATCTTGATAACTGCAGTGTTTTTTCAAAATTAGCTTAAAACATTTCAGCTGCCTTTCCTTCCTGAAAATGGACCAGCTCCTGCCTCTGCCCCACTGTGGGATACATGTCTTATCTCTTCTCTTTATAGGGTAGGTTATCTTTATTAAGAATCAAAGTGTTGAAATGTAAATGACCAGCCCACCTGGAGCCAGAGACTTATAACCTGACTCCATGATGAATAATCAATGCGCAATAATTCCACCTGCCAAGCAGAGCTCTGTCAACACTAGCTGCTTCTGGCTGATCGATAAAGTACTCAAAGACACTTGTTTCAGTGGCTCTTTAAATTCCGCATCATCATTTGATTTGCTCCGACAACATTCAGGTCTTGCCTCTTTTAAGTTATTGTTTTAGCGAATTCAATTTACAATTACTTTCAATATAAAAAGCTTAAGAGATTCAGTTTAATGCCTTATTAGCTGTAAAAATCAACCACTGTTTCAACTGCACGGTACAAGGAGCAGTTGAAAAAGCCTCCGTTGCCTGGCTAAGTTTCCTTCTGAGTTTCTGACCATGACAACATCTTCAATTACAGAGTTGTCCTGTTAATACCTGCTTTCTAAGCTCCTAATCACTGGACCCAAATTCGAATTATATTTCCCTCCCATGTCAGGATTAAGGACAAGCTACTTTGAAGATGCTACTCCCAGCAGAGAATTTTTGCTCATCAAATGTGGATCCATGCAACAGGCAGCTCCCATAGCTCATAATGATGCAGAATTTATTTTTAAAGCAAGGGGCAAACTGGCGATGACAGCAACCTGGCTTTACAGGGTGGGAGAGAGAAGAGTTTATTGCCACATCGCTTGAATTATTTACAGCAATGTGTTGTGTTTCTGGATAACAAGATGTTAAAAGTGAAGTAAATCCTCACTAACTGAAATATAACCAGACTTCTTACTGTGGTGCACAACATCCTACAAGCTCTTTCCCACACCTGACTTCTGGACTGCCACTTGGGGCACCTGCCCTTAGTTCATTGCCTTCCTGCCCCTGAACTTGCTGCCCACAACCAAGGCAGCCTGATCCCTCAACAGAGACTTTACATTTATTGACAGAATGTCATTCCCTTTTTTTTTTTTTTCTTTTGGCCTGGCTCCTTTTTTCTTAATACTCGGGTTTCTGATTGAAGGTCACCAAACTAGAGAAGCCTTCTCTGACCATTTTCTCTCACCTCTGTCCCTCTTCATCCCTTTATTTTGCTTTGTTTTAATCACAGCACTCACCTTCTTGTAGGCGGAATTATTATTTATTTCACTGTTTTGTAATGATCAGATTTTTGCTTCTCTACCTTCAAACACTAGACTGTAAACTCCATGAAAGAGGGGACCATTTGGTGTTCATCTCTGTTTCTCCAGGGCCAGTGACTGGCACACAGTTTGCACCCAGTAAATAGTTCTTAGAGTAAATAGCTGAGGCTATACTTTATTTGTTGCTGCATAACAAACTATCCCAAAGCTAAGTAGCTGAAACCAAAACCTATTTATTCTTTGTCCATATACCCTGGGAGGGCAGGCATTTCTGCTTTCTGGTTTGGGTGGGTTTGGTGGGCACATCTGGGATGGGGCTTCTCTCCACAGATTCTTTTAACTCATGTTCTTTCATTTCTTCAAGCACAGTAGTATCAAGTTTTAAAAGGATGATAGCAGGAGCTTCAAAGCCTTTTAAGGCCTAGGTTGTGGCACACACAGAAAAGGGTGCAGAACACACACATTTTTGCCAGATTCTATTGGTTAAAGAAATTCACAAGGCTAGCCAGTATTCAAGTAAGCGGAGAAATAGACTTGGCCTCTTGATAGGAGTGACAATGGATGGGGCGCCTGGGTGGCGTAGTCGGTTAAGCGTCTGACTTTCGCTTAGGCCATGATCTCGCGGCTCGTGGGTTCGAGCCCCGCGTCAGGCTCTGTGCTGACTGCCAGCTCAGAGCCTGGAGCCAATTTCAGAGTCTGTGTCTCCCTCTCTCTCTGACCCTCCCCTGCTCATGCTGTCTCTCTCTCTCTCTCTCCTAGAAATCAATAAAAAAATGTTAAAAAAATAAACATAAAAAAAGTTAAAAAAAAGGAGTGACAATGGGGCATGCACACAGGGAAAATAATTAATTAAGGGATCATTATGACAATTGCAAATTAAATGAAGTTAAATTAAATGACAAAACATACATTTTTGTGCAAATGCTCCATCTGACCTATATATGGCATATGTTTTGGGGACATAGAATTAATGTCTTATGCATTTTTTAATGTTAATTTCTTATTTTCAGAGAGAGTGAGACAGAGAGAGAAAGAGAGTGGGGGAGGGGCAGAGAGAGAGAGAGAGAGAAAGAGAGAGAGAAGGAAGAGAGAATCCCAAGCAAGCTTTGCGCTGTCTGAGCAGAGCCCAATGCAGGGCTTGATCCCATGAACAGTGAGATCATGACTGGAGTCCAAATCAAGAGTCAGAAGCTTGATTGACTGAGCGACCCTGGGGTTCCATGTCTTACAAATTCCTATCTCAGGCATTTACATTTTGAAAGTATGTGGTACTTTTGAAAGTATCTTGAAAGTAACTTGGGATACTCCACAAACCACAGACACTCAATAAATGCCTCAGTGTTTTTGCAGCCACTGCTATATTTACATTGCCCTATTTAGGGTAAGCTTTACTTTTTACACTCATGTTAGTAGACATACAGGGATTCTCTAGGCCTAGGTACATCATTTCAAGGAGAGTGAATTCTGGAATAAATTATATTGGTTTTAATTCAGACATTAAATATCTTTAATTGCTTTTGCAGCTGAAGAATTGATCTCTACAATACAGAGCAAAATAGATTAGTTTTATTGAATTCATGGTGACCTGATTAAAAGACATAGTTCTTATGAGGAAAATAATTTTACTTCCTATTTCACTACAGATTGTTTTTTCCTTCAAAAATTTATTGGCTTGATATAGTAAGTAAAGAAGGTGTCGGTTTTTATTTAGCATTGTGCAGAATGGCTTGGGGGCAGTTAAAAAACACACTTCTGAGTATTTCTTGAGTTGATTGCAAAGCTTATTTTGATCAAGAAAGTGTGTTACATTATGTGATGATTTTTATGTTGACTGAGCAATAGTACAGTGGCCACACAATTTACATCTCGATACTGACTTAGATCTTTATTTTCTGAAAGAACTGTCTAAATGTGTCACTGTTCCAGTTCTTTTCTTAAAACAAAACATTCAAGCTTGATTTAGAAAATTTGTATAATACAGAAGGAAATAGAGAAGAAAGTAAAAAGTCACCTGATCTCCTAAAATCCCATCTTGACTATTTAAAATCTAGTATCCAATATTTAATTAAATTTTGAAACTTTCTTTTTGAATTCAGGAAAGAAGAAGTTTTGGATATATATTCTAACAATTCCTTACTGTCCAAACTATGAACACCAAATAGATTTGGATAATTAAGAATCCCTTGTTATTTGACGTTGCTGTGTAAACTTCTACCAAGTGGGAATGGATTTAAATAGTAGGCATACTACTACTAGTAACCTAAATCTCTGCTTTTTAAAGAAATTGATACCTACTGATCCCATGGTCTATATTGCTTATTAGGGACATTTTTCACTGAATATATTGGAAAGGAATATTCTGGCTGGGAGCATGATTTGCCAATCTAAATTCCCACATAGAAATAGAACAATTAGGCAGCAAAACCAAAGCCCTTAGAAAATATTTACCACAAAACCATGTCACATGGTCTCTTTAGCAAACTTCACATGCAATCCATGGAGGGAAAGTGTGTATGTTAGTAAAAACCATAGTGTCATAAATATTCTGTTCTGAGCACTGTCAGTGTGAAGTCTGGATTCATGAAGTTCCTATAAAGACTTCACAGAGCAACACAGAATATATATATATATATATTTATATTATATATATATATTTATATATATATAAATATATATATTATATACATATATATTATCTCATATCACCTACTTAGGGGCAACATTCATTCATTAGGTTGTCATTCAATATCACCCATGTTCTTTTTAGTTTTAGTGTTCTCATTCAAACATTATTTGGCTTGTCAAGCTTTGTTGATGAATGTGGCCTGAATGGTACTTGATGTGCAAATCTGGTTTCTGAAGTTCCAGGAATTGTTTTCTACTTTTTAAAGATGGTTACAAATCATTCAGGAGAATATGTTGTCATTTATGTATATCAAAATGGAGAGCAGTGACTAATTATTGAGTCTAATCCTTAGAGTTAGATTCATTATCTTCTCCCTAACTGTGGCTTTTACTTTATTTTATCTAGCTTTATTAAAATATAATCGACATATAACACTGTGTACATTTAATGTGTACAATGTGTACAATATATAGATTTATACATTGTGACATAGTGACCACCATAGTGTTAGCTAACACCTCCACCATGCCACATAATTACCATTTCCTTTTTGTGGTGTGAACACATAAGAGCTACTCTCTCAGCAACTTTCAAGTATATAATACAGTTATTAAGGACAGTAGATGTGCTATATATTAGATACCCAGAACTTATTTTTCTTATCTCTGAAAGTTTATATCCTTTAATGGCCTTTTAAAAATCTTTTTATTTTTTTATTTTAGAGAGAGAAAGAGCATGCGCATGAGTAGGGGAGAGGGACAGAATGGGGATGGGGAGAGAGAGAGAATCCCAAGCAGACTCCATGCTCAGTGCACAGACCAACATGGGGCTCTATCCCACAACCCTGGGATCATAACCTGAGCCAAAATCTAGATGCCCAATCGAGCTCCCCAGGGGCATCCTGTTTTAAAATGGCTTTATTTTTAAACAATGTTTTTCTCAACAAAAGGTACTGTATATATAAATAGTTGCAGTTTTTATAAGTTAAAATGCAAACATAAAAGGTCTTTAAATCTATTATTATTATGCTTTGGCCCTTGATATGCTTGAACTTCTGTTAGAGTTTAAGAGATTACTCAACAGTTTCTAAACCTTGTGTTACTTCTTTATAATACAAGTGATGCATGCCAATTTCAGAAAAAATTTAAATATTAGGAAAGGGATAAAGACTACCCAGACTTCCAATTTTTGGCAAAGATTGCTATTTACTGTTTTGCTTTATATTTTTCAGATTTTTCTGTGTAAATATATTGTTTTTCCAAAGCAATATAATGGTTAATATGCTGTTTGTAATCTGACTTTATCTTTTAACAGTTTGAAAAAATAATTCTCTGCATATTTATTTTAAATGGTTTTATAGTATTTTATCATATGGTTGTGCCCTAATAAATTAACTAGTCACCTATTATTCTTAGATAGTCTGACTAGCTTCATTTTTTTACTTTTACAAAAATGTTGTAATGGACATCTGAACATTTATTTTGGCTAATTTGTCTAATTGCTAAATTAAAAAGAATTCATAGACATAGAATTAATGGAAGAAAAATATATGCATTTTAATGTTTTCAATCAAATAACCAAATTGCCATTCCAGCCATCCAATTTATTCCTTACTTGACATGTATGATAATACCCTATTATCCATAAGTAATGGGGTTTTTTTTGCAAGTAATGGATTTTTCTCATTGTTATTTTAATTTTCATTTACTTGATCAATAGTAAGGCTGAACACATTTGCTAGTTTATATTTATTGTATACTAACAGACCAAAGGAAGGGTTAATAGTAAATTAAGAATAAAGAGTTTAATTAAATTAGGACATGAAGCACTTACTGACTGACCCCCAACCAACTGATTTAGTATATTAATAGAGGAATTTTAAAATAAACTTTAGGTTCTCTATGTTGGAATAATGTGCAGCTTTGAGAAGAATTCAGTTGTCTCCTATGTACTCAACAGAAAAAAATTTATGAGACATTGTCAAAGCATGTTGCAGAATAATCCACAAAGTAAAAATCCTTTAGTGTAAAAAATCATGAGAGAATTAAGATTTTCTAATAATTAAAATTTATTTAATAATTATAAATTTTTATTATACATTATATATACTTATTTAAATAAAAAATATGCAAAGGATGATCTGTGTTGAGACTCCCTTCTCCCTGTGTCTGAGATCCATGATTCCCTTCCTTTGAGGTTTTTAAGTTTGTTTTCCTTTTTTTTATTTAAAAAAAATTTTTTTTAATGCTTTATTTATTTTTGAGAGAGAGAGAGAGAGAGAGAGAGCATGAGCAAGGGAGGGTCAGAGAGAGAGGGAGACACAGAATCCAAAACAGGCTCCAAGCTCTGAGCTAGCTGTCAGCACAGAGCCGAATGCGGGGCTCGAATCCATGAACCGTGAGATCATGACCTGAGCCGAAGTCGGACATTTAACCGACTGAGCCACCCAGGTGCCCCTTGTTTCCCTTTTTAATCCTTTTAGATATATTTTCCTGCATTAACAAAAATACACACAATACACAATGTTCTGTACCTTGCTTTTTTCATGTGACAGTGTATTTGAGACTTTGCGATATTTATCTGTTTATTTAAAACTTTATTTATTTTGAGTTGGGGGAGGAACAAAGAGCAAGGGGGAGGGACAGAGAGTGAGGGAGAGAGAAAATTTCAAGTGGGCTCTGTGCTGTCACCCCAGAGGCCGATGCAGGGCTGAAACCCATGAATTGTGAGATCATGACCTGAGTCCAAATCAAGAGTTGGATGCTTAACCAAATGAGCCACCCAGTGGCCCAGAGATCTTTATTTTGATGTAAAGAGTCTCTGTTTTGGCCTCAGAGATTTCTATCATATGGATGAATCATTTACTAGTCTCCTAATAATAGATATTAAGTTTTCTCTTAATTTTTTGCTAGCATTAAAAACACAATATACATACTCTATATGTGTATATATATTTATATTTATATATTGCATGTAATATATAAAATTATACGTAATAATAAAATATTGTATAATATATTTTTATATTTATGTATTTTTAAAACTTCAAAGTGAACTTAAAAATGTCTGGATGCTTGAACACAAACAAGGACCACTGCCATGGAGAGGGATTGGGGAAAGGAGTTTGCCAGGGAGGACTGTCCTGCTCATTTCATGCCCTTTTCTGATTGCCTCATTCTTTTTCTGTTTTACTGCTTTGAATTTTAAGTTGAATTTAAGACTCATCAGATTAAAAACAGTGATTTAGACTCAAAATCATGAATTGGACAGACACCTTCTTTTGGAAAGCTTGCCCTGGAAAGAAATTATAATGGGAAATCACTCATTTCCAAACCGGTTTCCCCTACTGTGGGTGGTAGTTAGGCAGGAACGTAATTAGTACATGGAGAAAACAAGAAAGAGATTTTGTCCTTGAGATCTTCAGTTCTGGAAAGAAATAAGGCTTAAAACTTAACTCTGTTTTTAAAAAAAAAATTAAGTGTTTATTTTTGAGAGAGAGGAGACAGAGAGAGAGTCAGAGAGAGAGGAAGACACAGAATCTGAAGCAGGCTCCAGGCTCTGAGTTGTTAGCCCAGAGCCCATGAGAGAGTAAGAGAGTAAGACCTGAGCTAAAGTTGGATGTTTAACTGACTAAGCCACCCAGGAGCCTACTTAACTCCATTCTTTTGACTGTCAAATTTCTCAGCTGGAAGCTAGGGTGAGTGAAGGCTGGTGGGCGAGAATTTCTGTAGTTGAGGGAATTATATACATGCAGACATGTAATATCTATATAGCACACTATCTAGAGGCACATTTGTAAAGAAACAAGTGATTCCCATGAATGTAAATATGAGTCCTTTTAAAATGATTTATCTTGTTACATGTTGACATCCAAACTTTTCTCTGGATCTTAATATTTCACATTGTAATGCTTGATCAGATTGAATATTGAACATTAGCGAGAGTGTGAACATTTATGAAAAATGACATAATTTATTTTGTGAAACCAATTCCAAATACATGAAAACATGGGGCTTGAGTCAATTCATCAAGAATATCAATAAGCTGATAGAGTTGGGGCATTTTCATTTCCATCATAATCTTTAAGCCATATTCACAGAAAAATTACTTATTAAAGCAGCCATATGTGTGATTAATGGGTTGGTAGTGGTACTAATTACTCATTAGAATGCTAGGACTCAAATATTCTAGGACTTGAAAAAATGTGATTTTCATTACAAGTGTTGGCTAGGTCTCAAAAGGCTCCTAATCTGAGCTGTAAGGACATGGTTTCGATCTGAAATGAAAGACAAATTATCTTAGGAAGGTCTAAATTGACACTAACATAATGAAGTCCTTCTTTCGTGTATGTTTATTTGAGATGTGTATCTCAGTATTCTTTGAGATACATAACAAGTTCCCATTTGCTTACATATTTTTTAAAAGTTAAAATTTTGGAATGTATATGTTTTTTAACCTATTGAATGCTTGATCATCTAGAGATAAATGTTCCTTCTTTCCCCGTTCACCTTAATTGAATGGGTGCTATTTTACAATGGCAGCCTATTTGGCTATTCAAACAAAAACCAAACTTGAACATTCGTAAATTCAATTGGGCATTAAATTAACAGCATTAATCATCATTAGAAGACAAACAGTGCGTGTAGGAATGACTCTCTTTCATATTAAAAATATTTTCTCCATCATTACAACTGAACATGGCAGCTGAGAGTGAGAGGGTAGATATTAGGTAGAGGAAAACTTCTAAATAAAGATAAGTGTTCTGAAACAAATGTAAAAAATAAGATGGCAATGCAAAGAAAGCCAGCCTATTTTGTTTTGGACACCACAATCATGTTAAAATTCTAAATATTAACTATTATTTTCACACAAGTAACGTCATTAATTTTCACAAGCTATCAAAGCGTCCTCCCACCCCCCAACACTTTCATTTTAATTAAGCACAATAGTGATGAGTGCTATGAATCACAGTGCTGTTTGCTTTTGACAATGGACAACAGAAAAGAGAGCTTGATTCTTTAATTTTCATTAAAAATTCTCAAGGAATTTCAAAATATATTAAAGAATAGCTTAAAAACATTGAAAGAGCAAGTGAACATTTTCAGATGTGAGAGAATTTTATCTTGCGAGTAATGCATCTTGTGAAATTTTTGCCTGTGTAGCAAAGAGAGAATTTAGCAATTCTACAACTTCTTTTCATAGGATAGTAGAGAAAGGCATCAAAAGCCTCCACCCACCAATAAAGAATTAAGAAATAGCAGAATGATGAAGAAAATGTGGACATTAATTTGGATCTTTTGCTCTCCATGAATCTAATTCAGTGTATACTTTTAAGATGATTTAGTGTAGGGGCGCCTGGGTGGTTTAGTCGGTTAAGCGTCTGACTTTCACTTGGGTCATGATCTCGTGGTTCGTGGGTTCAAGCCCCGCGTCGGGCTCTGTGCTGACTGCCAGCTCAGAGCCTGGAGCCTGTTTCGGAGTCTGTGTCTCCCTCTCTCTCTGGCCCTCCCCTGTTCATGCTGTCTCTCTCTATCCTAGAAATAAAATAAAAATATTTTTAAAAAAAGATGATTTAGTGTAAAATGATATAACTATTTAACAATTTAATCAAATAATATACACATGTAGTTGAATGTGTAACAATGCATAGTACCTTAATTATAATTTTATTTCCTTTATATTTCAGGGGGCATTTGACCAAAATAATTTGTCATTCTATAGTGACAATAGGTCAAGATTTTATTGGTAATGGAAAATGGAAATAATTGTTCTCATACTTGAGGTCATCAACTCTTGACCTTTGAAAAAACCCCACAAAAAATCTGTTGGTCATGCAAAACTATTGCAGTAGGAAAGAATAGCACCTTTGCAAAGGCTCTGCACTGTCTGAAAATGTGAAGTGGCTGGTAGGACATGTAGAGATTTAGCAGACGGGCCAGGGGATTTTAAGGAGAATCTTCATTGTGATGGGGCAGAATCTATGGCATATTAGCTTTGGATAAGTGGGCACAGTGAGGTGAGGGTCTTGAAGCAGTCTTAATGAACAAGAGATTAGTGTTGTTGAGTAAAGTATCTTAGTTTTTACATCTCATCTTCCAGTAGGTGTTTTCTGGAGCAAGCTTCTAAGTTATATTTGTTGTTAGTACTTTTAATGTAGGGAAATTTTGCCCATCCCTTGGGGACAAGGAATATATGTAAATTCTCTCCCTTTGACTGTGGTCTAGACTTCATGGCATCCATGGAAGAGAACAGAAGAATGATGGGTTGTCTGAGATTAGGTTACAAAACCCTGTGACTTTCATTTTGCTACTCACTCTCTTATTCCCTTTATTGGCTCTTGCTGTGGGGGAAACAAACTGGTCTGTTAAGAGTAACTCCAAAGAGAGGCCCTTGTGGTGAGGAAATGGTGACTCCAGCCAATAGGCATAAAGGACAAGAGTTAGGCTAGCAGATGTGCATGAGCTTTGCCATAGATCCTTTCCCAGTTGAGGGTTGACATGACTGCAGCCTGTGAGAGACTCTCACACAAAGGTGTCTATCTGCCCTGTGCCCAGATTCCTGACCTTCAGAAGCCATGAGATAATGAATGTTTGCTATTCTAGTTTACTGTATTTGAGGGAAATTTGTTATGCAGCAGTAGATAATTAATACATGTTGGTTTCACTTTTCGGAATAGAGGAGTATACTTTTGCTTAATATTTCCACTTTGAAATAAGTGAAATAAATAAGCAGCTTTATTAGCTCAAATGTGGTTACATTTACTAATTATTCCAAAGCAATATTGAGACGAGAGAAATGCATCATATATTATGTTCATTACAAGCCTTTCTTCATTCTATCCTATAGAAATTGGCCATATTTGGGGTATAGGAACTACCCTCTGATGGGCCAGCTGAGGGAATTAATGCTTCCTTGATGAGCACTCTGGGTTAATGCCCTGAAAAGAATTTCTTCTTCAGCTTTGTCACTGGCACATGGTAGACCTTATCAAGTCTGTTTGAGAAAAGCAGGTAAGTGCCTGGGACCTGCTTTGGATATGGAGTTTGCCAGCCTCGGCCTCAATGCAGTATTGCAGTGAGTCCTGACCCCTCCTACTGTCTGTGATGGCCCTGCAGACCATACATATACTAGCCGCCGTTTGTAGAAAACAGTTTTCTTCTCTGCCCAAGGAAATACGCATCTTGGGAGGCAGACATGTTTTTAGGACTTCATCACTTTCTAAATTTAAAAGAAAAACATTTCAAGAGTGTTATTCCAAGGAACTTAGAAAGAGACATATAATCACTTCCTGGGACAAGGAAAACTGAAGTATAGTCCCAGGCAAGATACGGCTTCTAGGGAAATTTGTGAAGGGACAGTTGCCAAAACTGTCCTGAAGAATTTCAAGATACCAAGATTCTCCTATTGCTCTCAACAAGCTAGTGATTTCAACTATTTCTGGTAGAGGTGACAGGCAAACAAGAGAGGTCAGAATGCATTTAGGTTCTGTCCATTTCTCATTTAACCTTGCTCTTAAATTTGGATTTAGATACAGCAGTAGCTTAATTCCAATTCTTCCAAAAATTCAACTCATTTTGAGCCATACATATTTACTTTGAGTGTATGCTTTTGAGTTTGGGGAATTCATAAGCTCTTTCCATCTTTATTTTTCTTTATTCTGTCTACCAACATTTGTGCCCATCAATTACCCTTCTGTCCCCTTGATTTTTCACTGTGAATGTGTTGAGCAAGGACAAAGAAACTAACAGCCCAAGTGACCGTGGGTGTCCATCCATGGATGAGTATGCATAGAACAGGTACTATGCAAGTAACTTGGCCATGCATGAGTCTATTGGTTCTCATAAGTGCTGCAGGACAATATAACCTTGCTGTCACTCCTTACTAGTTGTTTAGCCTTGCTTTTTCTACTTTCTGAGCCTCATTTCCCTTATCTGCAGTGTCTTCTGCCAACATGGGGAGTTCAGCTCATATATAATTGACACTCAGAGCCTTGGCAAATCATTGCTAAGGTCTTTATTTATGAAAGCCATAGGTTCATATGGTAGGGACCCTGTTCACGTTTTCTAATTCACTATATTCTTTTTTTATTTTTTTTTAATAGGTCTCACAGGTACTCAGGTGTGCTGTTTCTAAGTCTGCAATAAAATTGGCTTGAGAAAATCTTTAGTGTCTCAAATGTCTGTATTTCCATATTGCTCTGGGGCTGAGGCATCAAAGTCTCAGTGTAAATCATATCAGAGAGAAAAGGTGTTGAGCCTTCATTAGCTTAAACTCTAGTGTTCAAGAGTCTCTTGAATAATCCAGAAATTTTAACCAGGTTTTCAGGGCCCAGATTCAGGATGGATTTACAGATTTGAATATGGAGTAGGCAGAGCTTTGTGGATGAAGGTTGGCGGTTGTAGACACCTGGGAAGCGGGAGTTTTAATTAAAAGGCCAGATCATACTGCAGTGGTCCCCAAATCGGCTGCACATTGGAATTACCTGAAGATGTTTAAAAAAAAAAAAAAAAGACTGAACCTGGGGCACATGGGTAGCTCAGTTGGTTAAACATCTGACTCTTGATTTTGGCTCAGGTCATGATTTCACAGTTTCATGAGTTCAAGCCTCATCTTAGCTCTGTGCTCCAACTACGCAGAGCCTGATTAAGATTCTCTCTGTCTCTGCCCCTCCTCTACTTGCATTCTCTCAAAATAAATAAATAAACTTAAAAAAAATAAAAAAGACTGAGGCTAGCTTCTACTCCAGACATTCTGATTTTGTTGTGTGGAGTGTAAGCTGTCATCAGGATTTTTAAAAATGCCATCAGTTTTTTAAGTTTATTTTCATTTATTTTGAGAGAGGGAGAAAGAGAGAGAGAGTGGGAGGAAGGAGACAGAGGGCACTAGAAGGAGAGGGGCAGAGAGAGGGGGAGAGAGAGAATCCCATGCAGGCTCAGCACTCTCACTGTAGAGTCCATGGGGCTCAAACTCACAAACTGTGAAATCATCACCTGAGCTGAAGTCAAGAGTTGGATGCTGAACTGGCTGAGCCACCCAGGTGCCCCAACTGTCAATTCTAATGTATAGAAAAATTTGAAAACCACCAGAGTAATGGCTAAAAGGCTTAAGCTTTGAATTCAGACAGACCTTAGTTCAAATTCCCATTTTATTACTAGACTGTGTGATTTGGGAAAAGTTATTTGACATCTCTTGACTTTGATTTTCTTTTTTCCTTCCTTCTTTTTTCTTGTGTAAATTGGAAATAATAATAACACCTGGACCATAAGGCTATTATTAACATTAAATATATGCTTAGCATAGTGACTAGCACATAATAAGTACTCAGAAGGTATTAGCTAGTAATACTACTGCCAGAATTTCAGTGTTAGAGGGGGGGCTTGATGGTGGTCAGAGGGGAAGAATCAAGACAGCATGGAGTGTAAGGAGATGTGGCTTCCCTCCTAACCTGGCTTCTCCATATCTCTACCTCCAGGAATCAGGCAGTGGGGATATTTGAGAGAGCTGCTGTCTCTTATTCTCCAGCAATTCTGACTTGCAGAATTATTTGCAATGAACTCATTTGACTTATTACAAGTACATGCAATTTTGAGGTTTGTGTCAAGGGAACAGGTTTGTTATGGTTGTTCTAATTATGGGAAAATCAGGTAATATATATTATGCATACATTTTTATGACAGGTCATTTAGAAAATAGGCTTAGTTTCTAATAATTTAAAAAAGGAAAAGGGGTGTGCTAAGGCATAAACCATTTTATTATTTAAAATTTTTAATGTTTATTTTTGAGAGAGAGAGAGACCAAGAGCATAATGAGGGGAGGGGCAGAGAGAGAGGGGAGACGCAGAATCAGAAGGAGGCTCCAGGCTCTGAGCTGTCAGCACAGAGCCAGATGTGGGGCTTGAACTCCTGAACTGTGAGGTCATGTCCTGAGCTGAAGTCAGATGCTTAACTGACTGAGCCACCCAGGTGCCCTAGACTTATACCACTTTAACTGAATTGACCAGAACTTCTTGATCGAAATCAAATCTGTGATGAAAATAGCTGAAAATATAACAAGAACCTTCAGGATTTAATTTAATATGTGTGTGTATATATATATATATATAATATATATATATATAATATATATATATTAGATTTACATTGTCCTTTATTTCATTTTTAACTAACACTAAGCATTTTATAGATACGCCTATCATTGTTAACAGATGGCTGCATTTACACTAATGAAGTGTCTTTTTAAAATTAAACATTTTATTTTGAGATAACTGTGATTTTCTCAAGCTGTAGATTCACATGCAATAGTAAGAAATATATACCTTCTACCCACTTTTTCCCATTCGCAAGATATTGCAGAGGTATCATACAATATCACAGCCAGGATATTGATATTGATATAATCAAAACCAAAACATTTCCATGATCACAGGTTTCTTCCTGTTGCCCTTTTATAGACATACCAACCTTCCTCCTGTCCCTACTTCCTTACTAATGCCTGGCAAACACTAACTGCTCTCCCTTTATATAATTTTGTCATTTCCAGGATGTTACACAAATGGCATTATATAGCATGTAAACTTTTGGAATTGACTTTTTCACTCAGCATAGCTTGATATTCTGGTAATACTATTATGTTGGGAAATGTTCCCTTTCCTTCTATTTTCTGGAAGACACTGTATGGAGTCAGTACGAATTCTTCCATTAACATTTGATAGAATTCTCCAGTGACAAAATCTGGGCCTGGAGATTTATTTCGTGGGAGTTTTTAAATTACAAATTCAATTTCCTCGATAGCAATATGGCTGTTCAAATGATCTACTTCATTCTGGGTGAGGTATGGCTTGTGTGTGTGTGTGTGTGTTTTTCTTTTAGGAATTAGTCCATTTCATACGAATTGTAAAATTTATGTGTACACAGTTGTTCACAGCATTCACTTATTTTGCTGTCTGTAGGGTCTGCAGTGCTCTCCACTTATTCGTGCTACTGGGAATTTTTGCCTTCTCTCTTATTCTTTGTGAGTCTTATCAGATATGTGATTTTCAGATATTTTCCTCCATCTGTGGGTTGTCTTTTCACTTTTTTTGATAGTGTCCTTTGAAGCTCAAAAGTTTTCAATTTTGATGAATTCCAACTTACCTATTTTTTTCTTTGCTTGTCTTTAAGTGTCGTACTAAGAAACCACTGCTTAATCTAAAGTCATGAAGATCTTACACTTATGTTTTTTCCTAAGACTTATAGTTTTAGATCTTTCTTACATTTATATATTGATACCTTTGAGTAGTTTTGTATGTGTGTGGTGTAAGTTACAGTGCTCAATTTCATTTTTTACACGTGAATTCCTTTCTTTTGGTTAATGTTTCTAGAAAATGTATTTTTCTATACTTTTCATTTTATTTGGTCTGTAGTGTTATATTTAGAGTTTCTTGTAGATGGGATAATTTCTATCCTTTAGTTGGTATACTTAGACCATTTATGTTTAATGAAATTATTATGTTAGTAATTAAACCTGTCATTTTATTTTTGTTTTATGTTTATTCTCTCTGGGTTTTTTTTGTCTTGTTTCTTTGTTTCCTTTTTTCTGCCTTTCTATTTGTACATTTTCAATAATTCAATTTTCTTCTATCTGTAATGTATTTTAGTGTATCTCTTTGGTTAGCTTTTTTTTTTTAAATTTTTAATGTTTTATTTATTTCTAGGAGAGAGAGAGAGCATGAGAGTGAGAGCGTGAGCAGGGGAGGGTCAGAGAGAGAGGGAGTCACAGACTGAAACAGGCTCCAGGCTCTGAGCTGGCAGTCAGCACAGAGTCCGACGCGGGGCTCAAACCCACGAACCGCGAGATCATGACCCAAGCGAAAGTCGGACGCTTAACTGACTAAGCCACCCAGATGCCCCCTTTGGATAGCTTTTTAAGCAGTTATCTAAGTATTACATTGAATATACATGACTTATCACCATCTATTGAAGTTGTCATTTGGCCAGTTCAGTGAAGTATAGAAATTTGCCTTCCTTTATGTTCCTTTACTTTCCCTCATGTGTAATATTATTGTCTTAAATATTTCTTATTCATACCACATCCAATGGCATTATAATTTTGGCTTCATTGACCAAATGTAAATTAGAGAAATGAAGAGGAAAAGGAAAATCTATTGTATTTATTCATATTTTTGTTTACCATGTTCTATCTTCCTTCCTGAAATTTCAAACTTCTTTCTTTTATTATTTACTTTCTGTTTAGAAAGCTTCCTTTAGCCATTATTTTAGGGTAGGACTGCTGGAGACAAAGTTGCTTAATGTACTTTATCAGAAAAATGTCTTGCTTTCTCCTCAATTTATGAAGTATGATTTCTCTGGATAGAAGGTTCTGGCTTGGCCTTTCTTTCTCTCTCTCTCTCTCTCTTTCTTTCTCTTTCTCTCTCTCTCCCTCCCTCCCTCCCTTTCTTCCTTCATTCGTTCGTTCGTTTGTTCGTTCCTTCCTTCCTTCCTTTCTCTCTCTTTCTCTTCCTCCCTCTCTTCCTCCCTCCCTCTCTCTCTCTCCCCCTTTCTTTCTTTCTTTCTTTCTTTCTTTCTTTCTTTCTTTCTTTCTTTCTCACTTGAATAACATGGGAATTCTTTCTGGTCTCCATTGTTGTTGATGAGAAATTCATTATCATCCATATTTTTTTCCACATAGGTGTCATTTCTCTCACTGCATTCAAGATATTTTCTTTGCCTTTATGTGTAAGAAGTTTGACCATCATATGTCCTGGTGTTATGGATGAATTGTGCCTCTCCCAGATTCATATGTTGAAGCCGTAATGCCCAGTGTGTTGGCATTTGGAGATTATCTTTAAGGAAGTAAGTAAGGTTAAATGAGGTCATCACAGTGAATTTCTAATTAAACAGGACTGGTGTTCTTATAAGAAGGGAAAGAGATGCCAGATTAATCTCTCTCTCTCTCTCTCTCTCTCTCTCTCTCTCTGTCTCTCTTTCTCTCTCTTTCTCTCCATGCATTCACAGAGGAAAGGTCATGGGAGGTCAGGGTGAGAAGACAGTCATCTATAATTCAAGAAGAAAGACTTAACCAGAAACTCACTTTACTGGAACTTTGATCTTAGACTTCTAACTTCCAGAACTGTGAGAAAATTAATTTCTGTTGTTTAAGCCACCCAGTGTGCTACACTCTCTTCTGTTATGGCAGCCTCAGCAGACTCATATACTTAGTGTGGGTGTTTTTAGTTTGTCTTGATTGGGATTCACTTACATTCTTGAATGTAGGCTTATGTCCTTTTGCCAAATCAGGAAGATTTCAGCCATTATTTTCTCAAATAATTTTTTAGTACTGCATCTTTCTCCTATCCTGCTGGGACTCCACTGGCATGATCCAATGGCTGGATCTTTTGCAGTGGTCCCATGGATTCCTGAGGCTCTGGTTATTTATTTTTAAATCTGTTTTCTTCCTTTTAAGATTGGGTAATTTATATTGCTTTATTTTCAAGTTCAGTATTCTTTTATTTATCCTCTCCATTCTGATTTTCAGCCCATCCGCTGAAGTTTTGGTTATTGTATTTTTCAGGTTTAAAATTTCCATTTTGTTTTCCTTGTATCTTCTATTTCTCCAGAAAAACTCTATTCCTTTGCTGAGGCTTTATATTTTTTCCATTTGTTTTAAATGTATTCTTACTTGTTCGTCAAAGCATTTTTACGGCGGCTACTTTAAAACATTTTGTCACATGATTCTAATATCTATGTCGGCATAGTGTTGCCTTTATTGATTTTTTTTTTAATTCAGCATATTCTTTTTTTTAATTAATTAGTTAATAATTTAGAGAGAGTGGAGGTAGAGGGGCAAAGAGAGAGAGAGAGAGAGAGAGAGAGAGAACCATAAACAGGCTCTACACTCAGCACAGAGCCTGACATGGGGCTTGATCTATGACCCTAGGATTGTGACCTAAGCCAAAATCAAGAATCAGATGCTCAACTGACTAAGCCATCCAGGTGCCCCTAAATTCAGGATATTCTTCGTTCTTAGTATGATGTGTCATTTTTTATTAAAACCTGGAAATTTTGGGTTTTATAAATATTTAGGTATTTCTAAATCTTATTTGAGGCTTCTGTTTTAGCTGGTTTTCCCTGACACTACCTGGCAAGGTGAGTGTTCCAGTTCTCCACTATTTTAGTATGGGTCACGGAGACACTACTGCCCTTCTGGGGATAAAATCTTGGCTACCTGCCCCACCTTTTGTTACTGCTCTAGCAGAGTGTTTGGAGTGCTTTGTTCAGCCTGGCAGAGGTGACTTCTAGGTTCCCCCATCAGCCTTTGCTGGGAAGCGGCTATGGTGGTTTTTTGTGGTGTGCGTCTGGAGTTGTTATTTTTCTTAAAGCTTTCTTTCTTGGTAGGCTGCCCTTTTGCTGGTGTTTGGTTGGAGAAAGCAGAATGTAGTTGGAATTTGTTTTGTCTGTGCCTGTTAGAGTTTCTGGATTGCTGGTTTCTTCTGTCTAGAATGCATGAAGCAGAACAACTCCTGCCCACCTCTCCCCAGTAATTAAACTTGAAAATACACTAACCATAGAAACCCAGGAAACTTATACTTGTGCTGTTCCTTGACTTCCGAGACCCACAGCATGTCTGTCTTCTCTCTATCATTAAGAATTTCTTTATGTTTCTTCCATAAGTAATGCACAGGGTTTTTAGTTGTACTTTGTTAAAGGAATACAGAAATGTATGACTACTCCATCTTTCCTGTCATGGAAGTAGCTTGAACACTGTGATTTTAATGGATAATGATTTTAAATTTATTATAATGTACACAAATTTTCTTTTCATGTGTTCATCACCTAGTTAGGAAAGCCCTCTAGAACATGTATCAAGTAACCTTTGGCAGTTAAGTTAGCATCACAGTCTCCCAAAAGAAACATGTTGGCAAATATATAATACATACAATTCAAAGCTGCATTTAAATCTGTACATATTATGCAGTTTTTATATCTTAAATAGATTGTTAGCCTACTACCAGCAATTCATTTCATTTGGAATTAAAACTTTTCTGTGGACATTAAGTAGCTATATAAAAAGCAGAAAATCAGCACTTTAAAATTGGTTTATTTTATAACCGAATGTCAACTAATTACTCCAGTACGTTGAAAATTCTTGCTTATATTAACCAGAGTTATGTTCATTTTCAGAGAAAAAAAATTCTGTATCATAAAATCTCTGTCTTTCTCTCTCACCTCCTTGTTATAAAAAGTTAAGTGTTTCCTTATCTGGGTTTTACTATAGGAGTCACATAAATGACCAGATTTATTAAGCATAGACTTCTTGAGAGCATTCAGGAAGGTTTACAGCCTCCCGTCAATGGACAACCCCTTATGGATCTGCAATGCTTGATCTGCTAGGCCCTGTCTGGGGCCACTGCCAGAGGCCTTTCCCAGGGAATTGTTTGGCTCTGTCTCTTCTCAACCACTGTCTTTCCTTTGACTGGGATTGTGTCCAAGGCATGCCTAGATTTCTTGTCTTCCACTGCTCTTGCTTCAGTCCATCACACCGGAGGAAATCCCTCTCTGACCTGTCCTTATACCTTTGTTTAGCACTGGCCCACCAGCCTTATCTCTTCCACCTCCAGTTCCTTCAGAAGTCACAGAATCACAGTTACTTCTACACAACTATGGGAGCAAAGACCTGGAGAGATTAAATTGGTTTTGCTAGGATGGCCATATTAGTAATGAAGCAGAGGATAAGAATTCCAGTTCTCTAATGAAAAATATTTCTATTTTTGTTACATTTCTATAATTCCTTCTTTCTCTTTTTGTTATATTTCTATAATCTCCTCGGGGGCAGGGTAGGGAGGAATAAAATCTCACTAGCAATGGGTGATTAATGGTAAGAATTGATCCAAGTCGAGAAAAGGAAAGCCATACATAGATGAATAAAAAATGACAAAATAACTATTGTGTCCTATAATTCAAATTTCCTTGGAATTATCTAGAAGCCAATCCACCTGGTGTCAAAATCTGGACAGAGTTTGGATGGGTCTTCCTTCTATTCCCATAGAAGTCGTCTAAAATAGGGGCACCTTGGTGGCTCAATCGGTTAAGCCTCTGACTTCAGCTCAGGTCATGATCTCACAGCTTGTGGGTTCGAGCCCCGCATCAGGCTCTGTGCTGATAGCTCAGAGCCTGGAGCCTGTTTCAGATTCTGTGTCTCCCTCTCTCTCTGTCCCTCCCCCACTCACACACACTCTCTTTCTCTGTCTCTGGAAAATAAATAAACATTTTAAAAAATTTAGAAGTGGTCTAAAATATACACTTACAAGTTGATATTTCTTGTAAAATAATCCAACTTTTTTGCCTGAAAGTAACAGAAAGCCAACTGAAAAAATGCTTGAAACAAAGGAAAGATCATTGGCTCATGTATATAAGAAATAGGTTTGAGGCACAAGAGTTTAAAAGTTGTGGTCATGAATTTATCTTTGTACATCTCTTGGCTCTGCTTGATTTCCAAATACGATTGACTTTAAAATTTTTCATTATTTGTTTGTTTATTTATTTATTTATTTATTTATTTATTTATTTTTATAAGCAGCATCAGGCTTGTAACTTAAAAGCTTAGATACTCTAGGAGAATGAAGGTCTTTTTTCCCGGTAGTAAGAGTCATGCACATTTTCTGACTGGGACTGCTAAAGTCACATGCTCATCTCTAGACCAATGAACTGAGGATTGGAATGCTCAGATTAACCTAAATTGCTGACACATTTCTTAACCCCAGAGATGGTGTCAATCCTATTGAACTACATAAATTAAGGGAAGGGTAGGAATATTTCCCATAAAGGAATATTGAGTTGCTATCACCAGTAAAAGAAGGAAGGGATACTGGGAAGATAGATCAACATGTATCTGTTGTCCACAGCCGAAGTCATAATGAGTAGAGAATAAGGTCAGGAGAAAATTAATCCCATAAATACCAAGACTTTCCTTACTGTCTCTGATTTAACTATTTGTTTTGAATTGGGGATAGGATCCTAAAAGTTTGGATTTCTTCCAAAATCTGTTTTAGAATCTTCCTGAAAGTTTTCTCCTATCACATGCCTTTTGTTTTAAGAATTTGTGCGTCATCCTTGTGCAGGGCCCATGCTAATCTTCTCTGTGTCATTCCAATTTTAGTATATGTGTATGTGAAGTGAGCACATACATCCCTTTTGTTATTAAAACTATCTTTTTTCAAAGCATGAGTCTTCAAGATACATTTTTTAAAAAAGAAATTATTATTTAATTTTATTTTTTCACTCTGTTTAAGCATGTACGTCAAGGCAATATTAACCCATTGTGAATATACTTAATTCTAGTGAAGTTATTGCCTAGGTAAGTTTGGGAGGCTAGGCTGGAAATATAATCACTTTTTAGAAGTATTTTTTAATGGAAAAATGAATTTCATGTTGCACACAACTAATTAACAAATTAACCATCAGAATACAATTTATTTCCAAGCACATACTTGCTAAGAAATATAGCAGATGCGTCAATGAACCTTAATTACATGGAATCATTTGATTAACTTAGTCTTCCGCCTCCACTCCAATAACGGGGTGTCTTCTTGAGCAAAGTTATAGCAGATACGATCGAATGTACAAGTTGGGACAATTGAGTTTATTTGGATAGATGACCTAGATATAACTATGCCTCAAACAGAGCTCAGTTCCCTTACTGGTAAGTATGAAGGAGGTTAGGAAGGTATTCTCATGTACAGTGAATTTATCAAAAAATCTTGTTTACAAACAGGTAATAAGATCTTAATGACTCTTAAGATAGGCACAATCTTTGAGCTGATGGTTTTGGAGAAGCCCTTTAAAGAATGTCATTCTCGGAAGAGATCTCTCCAGAGGTTCAGAAAAGCAGTGTTTCTGTTGGCCATCCTCGCATGTTATCTTAGGTTTGCTGACTCACAAGACTGATGGCAGAAATGCTAAACTACAGTTCAATGTTTCTGAAAAAATCCATTTATCCATCCATGCGTCCATCCATTCCATCCTTCATTAAGGTATAAGATTCTGAAAGGGGAAGCCAGCCAGGCCGCTGGGCCCTAACCCTCAAGTTTAAAGGAAATTTGATTTTTGACATCTGATCAGCTAAACATGTTCATGGGACTATCATGAGGCCTCATCACAAATGCTGAGCCCCGCTAAAATCTGCGGGACCCTGGAATAGCTAAATAGTAGATTGAAAGGGTAGCCTCAATCTGAATCTAAAAGTTGCTTGATTTCAAGGGGGGATCTCAGAAGGTGTTACAGATGTTATGATGGGAGAATATGGAAACAAATAAGGATGGGTTTCAGGAATCTATAGTTTGATGGGGGAGACTGATGTATAAGAATTAATCATAATATCAGGCAGAGAAAAAACAGTTGCTATGCTGGAAGAAAAAGCTTTGGGCCAATGAAGGACTCATGGCAGCTATGCCCTGCATTCTTGACCTTGACTGGAAGCTCGGTCCCTACCAAGTTTGGTGTATATCTTATTCTGTGATTCCAAACAAGGAGAAATCCCTTATCCCAGAGACTCACAAATTGGTTAATGGTTAACGGTGACTTGAGGCCAAAACCAAACCAAACAAAAACCCAAGAGTTTTATTAAGTAGTTAAGTCCAAACAATTTATTTTTTTAAGTTTATGTTTATTTATTTTGAGAGAGAGCGAGAGAGAGCATGAGCAAGTGGGGGAGGGGCAGAGAGAGAGAGAGGGAGAGGGAGAATCCCAAGCAGGCTCCTTGCTCTCAGCACAGAGCCCAATATGGGGCTTGAACTCATGTACCATGAGATTATGACATGAGCTAAAGTCAGACATTTAACTAACTGAGCCATCTAGGTGCCCCAAGTCCAAACAATATAAAATTATAACATATTTATGCCCTAACAACTGAGTAGCTGTTAGAAAATACACACACACACTGAACAACAAAGCAAAGCAAAACAAAAAATGTTTATTCCATTTTTAAACAACCATAGTTATTGACTGATAATGGGTGTGCCTCTCAGGTACTACACCATTTTTCAAACCTTGGTGCCAGAGAGAACAGCCTCCACCCTCATTTCCTGTGCCGTAGTGATTTTTACATGGCATGGGCTTTTTATCAGAGCAAATGCTGAAAACTCATCTTTACAAGGGTATGGGATTGTCAAAAGGAGCAGAGCTAATGTCAAAGCTGTGAACTATCACAAATACTAATTCATGCAGTGTCTACAGAGCTTGAGTATCTCTATTTCTTTTACAAATTTGATACACCCTGTTGTGCTTTTGTGTTCGCTCTCATGTCCTGTATACAGTCTGAGAACTCAGACCTTAGCTCTCCTTTCTCTGTTTATCATGGTGATATCCATGCATCAATCCCCAAGTCTTGTATTCATGTTGGATAAGGGGCATTCTGCTGAGTCAAAAATACAGACTCAGAGTTATCAGTAAACAGAATCAACATCAGTTATGTTGAATTGAACTAAAACTGTGGAGATGAACTATAAAATCTGGAGAGGATAACAGAATACACTTATTACTTAAATTTAGAGTCAGTGTAGCTTGATGTATTTGTATTTTTCATGACTCAGAAGCACTTCCAAGTCTTGAGGTCCTCGCCATGATTATTCATTAACATGGTTCTAGTGAGTTCAGTGGTGCCCAGTTTATAGATTTATATTATCAGAATGCCAGTTTTATATTAGCTGTACTATGCAATATATTATTTCTCTAATTTCAGTAATGTCAAATTGGTCTAGAGCTATAGACAGCTTTGAAATAACTATATTTTCTGATAGCAGTGAAAGAAAATGAGACATAGGTTTGTGGGAACAAGAAATGCTCATGAAAATGAGGACCCAATAGATTTGCTAAAAATTTTTTTCTGGATAGGATGCATATAAAGGGATTAATGTTTCTGAAATATAATGTAGTTCTTTTCCTCATTTAAGTAAATCTTGCCCTGTGGTTCCCTACCCATGAAGTCCATAGCATTTTTTGGCTTAGGAGAAGACAAGTACCATCCAGAACAAAGACATCATTGCTGGGCTCTGAACCTCAGATAGACTATTCTAGAGTTCAAACAGCAATGGTTATCTGATTTTAGTAAGCATCAGAAGCATTTGGAGGGTTTGCTAAGAGATGGATTACTGGGCCCTATTACAGAAACTCATTCAAAGTTTCTGGTTTAGTAGATGTTGGGCAGGCCCCCAGAATTTACATTTCTAGTAAGTTCCCAGGAGATACTGTTGCTGCTGATTATCAGACCACACTCTGAGAATCACAATAGTTCTTGAAAGTCAGATGTAGTGAGAAAGATGTGGGATTTGTGAATTTCAGAGGTTTCATTTCCATATCAAAAGCAAAGCCTAGAGTTCTAAACCCCAAGTTTTTATCACAGATTTATGTTCGTAGGCATCACCAGATGGGATGAGAAGTCCCTTCTGCTGATGGAGAAAAGTGACCAGGGTTGGGAAAGGAGACAAAATGACAATAAAGAGACAGAATGTTTACACTCCTTTTCCCCACCACCACTTTACAGTTTAATTTAAATAACATGAAGCAACAGTCATTAGTTAATGTGAGGAAACTGAGTATTATGCAAAGACAGTGCCCATTTTCTTGTCTTGAGAGGTGTCAGACCTCTCATAGAAACTCTGCTAGGATGTTTTAGGGTTCCATCCTATTGCTATTAAATTTTTTTCTATGAGTAAAAATATTCTAACTTCAGAATTGCAAGGTACAGCCTCATGAACAGTTCAACATACATGAGCAGTGAATTCACTTGAGACTTTAAATAAGATATCACTCTACTGCTGAATGAATCAGTGCTTTTCAAAACATCCTATATTTTCCTACTACCCTTTTTTTTGTGAACAGAAGGTATATCAGGGCTTTTAACTAAGGACAAAAGCTGTATCTTTTTTGCAGTGGGCACAACCCTATAATGGTATTCCCTTCCTGTTTGGAGATGACAGATACCCTCTCAGGAGCTAAACTCATTTCTGCACGATGTACTTGAGACTTGGAGAAGTAAACCACAATTTATCTCCTCTAAATAGCACTCCCCATTTCAGAGCACGAGGCAGATAACCTCAATGTGAACTTTGCCTATGGATGTTTATCTACAACCTCCTAGTAATATGGATTTATTCTGGTAATATACAGACCATTTTGCAGATAATGTTGAGAGCAAACATTTTATTACTGATTTCTTGTAAATTACACATGGCTGTGTTTTAATGGATTTTTCCCTCCAAGCCTCAGTCTCATAACATGAGTAGTTATACAGATTTTTATTATGATCTCGAATATTGACTTTTAATTATGCACTGGTTAACAAAACAAATAAGGCTGTCATTTTCATCAAGGGAGTGCTAAGGATGGAGGGTATCTTTTGACATCCCTGCTACCTTTCCATCCCAGTACTACTTGCTTTAACATCACCCACACCAGGCATAAAAATATAAAAATCTCACATTACTTTAAGAAGACCCTGGAGCACTTTTTAATTATGTTTATCACAGAGGATACATGGCTTACAGTAATGATGGTTGAAGGGCACCTTAACAACTATATTCAAGGGTAAAAAAGGCTGTTCAAAGGGGTGTATGAGACATTTCCATCTCAGTAGAAGACAGACTGGGAAAAAAATACATTTAAATTGAATCCAGGAAAGGTAGACAATGGAATGAGCTTCCTGGCCATAAGGATACCTGGGGAAACAAGTCATTAAAAAATCTAAGAACTAAACTCCACTCTTTTTGATATAGTTGAATTCTTAAGATGGAAGAGGCAGCATCTGACAGCAATGGCCCAAGAGTCTTGCAAATCTGAAGTCAGCATCTAGAAATGGTGACCCCTCTAACACTGCTCCTGTTCTAAGACTCAGTGATCTCATCCTTGGAAATAACAAGAGGTGGTGAGGAACTTCAATCAGATGTGTATATTTTTAGATTCAGTTTCTAAGTATGAGGAGGGTTAAAGGCTTTTGAATTTCTTTCCTGGCTATTCAGACAAAAAAATAGGTCAAGAGCTCAGTAAGACCAAGGAGATCAGTGGTTTATTTCTGTATGGCAGTTAGCATTCTCCTTAACCCTTTCTCCCAAGAATATCCTGAAATATATCCTGTGAGGAAATACTAGTGGTGAAGAGGAAGTCAGAATATTGAGGTCTACATGAGTGTTGGCTGTTTAATAAATCTTGGTGGGTGATTTGGATGAGAGAATGAAAATTGAAATTTTGATAATGGTAGAGTTGGGATCAAATAAGGTTAATGTATTTTATTGAGAACTATAGAAAATCAGAGCAAAGAAAGACCTCAGAAATGAAATTTAATCCATTTTTAAAAAGTAATGGGGCAACTGAATAGCATGATTTTTTGGCTATCTGAATAATAGTATCAGAACTGGGACATAAAGCCAGTACATATGTGCTTCCACTACATTATACTCTCTGAGGATAGCAGTTCTCTTTGCAGCTTGTCTAATGGAAGAATTTAGAGGGATTTTTTTGTTTGTTTTCGAATCCTATACACACTCAACAGAAACAGCCAAAACCCTAAGCCAATTATTGAGCTCAATCTGGGAAAAATAGAAACTACTCTAATGTCTGACAGCATATTAAAATTCTTCCATTATTTCTGGGGCCACCCATGCCAACTTGGCAAAGTAATTAAAATTGTGTTAATTACTTAAAAATATTTTCACTACAGAGACGCCTGGGTGGCTCATTTCGTTGAGCATCTGACTCTTGATTTTAGCTCAGGTCATGATCTCACAGTTTATGATTTTGAGCCCTGGGTAAGGGACAGGGCTCTGTGCTGACAGTGCAGGGCTTGCTTAGAATTCTCTCTCACTCACTCACTCTCTCTCTGCCTGCTAGCACATGGTCTCTTGCGTGCTCCCTCAAAATAAATAAAGGTAAAAATTTTTTTCACTACACAAAATAACTTTGTCACTTTTATAAAGTAAAATTTCTACCGACAATAGCTAGACAAGAAAAGTTGTTACTGGAAATGCAGATCAATGCCTCGATAAGTAAATGGGGTCCTTTAATTTTATGAGTTGATTGTTTCTTGACTTGTTGGTTGAAGTGGAATCAAATTCTCACCATAGTGAGAAAAACTGCAAGTCCATGGTCACTTTAAATGGAAAATGCATATATTTTGAGAGCAGATATGAAAGAAGGCCATTTTTCTCAGCATTAAGTTTGTCTCAGTACTTTTGGAGACGGAAGCACTTGCCCCTTAACATTTCAGCCACGCTGGCCAATTATCAGAAATTCTTTCTATCCCAATAACTCAATCAGTTCTCCAGGACTATAAGAACACACACACACTCTGCAACCTGAGGAAATTACGTTTATTTCAGTCTCAAGGAGCCATGTGTTATTAAACAAAATATAAAATGTGCAATAAACTTCAGTTATAAAGGACTTTGTTGGCTATAAAATTTTATTTTACAGCTGTCCTCCTATGGCTAAACATGTTCAAGATCAGTAAGGTATTAAAATATTTGAGATGGCAGCCTAATTCCAGAAACAGCAATGAGAAAGAATGATAAGGGGCAGACACAGAGTGGCTATACTGTCATCTGTATGAAGTCCATTCTTTCACTGTGTACTTAATTAAAAAGGATGTGGAGGGTAGAATGAACATCTTTAATTGATCATTTCCATTACTCTCCACATCCAGACCAGTTGAAACTGAGAGTGACAACTTTGAGCCAGAATTTTGTTACAGTCAGTCAAGTGCAGGCACTTCCATCTTAAGCAGTCAGAACGTTGAAGAATTTTCTGAGGCCCAAATTGTTGTTTTCATAAGTCTGTGGGAGCTCAGAAAAATGCATACTATTTTAAATTTCCCTAAATGTGCAGAGAGGCAGGGATTTTTATTTTTAAATACAACCCCCCCTTATATATTGTCTAAGGAAAGCCTTCGTTACTGAAATAAGTCTCTCTGTGGAAAATTATAATTTTCAAGGGAGCCTCCCTACTAATCAGATTCAAGGCTGGCTTGAGCATTGCAAAATTGCATTATATTCCTTGAGGATAGAAATTACTAAATAAGGGAAGCAAAATCTTGAAAACAAGAGGATGATGGTATTTTCTGCTGAACCACTTGCAAAATAGGAAAATGAGAAAATTCTTTTAGATCTTCTATCAAACTTAAGAACATGATCAGGATGGCATTGCTAAAACCCATCATCTTTATTGCTTTTCGAGTATCATTGTTATATTTGAACTTGTTTTTTCAAGTTCCAGCTTTCTGGTATACACATTTGGTTTATTGAGTTTTTTGTTATTCCTGTGTATATGTATGTATATGTCTCTGTGTGTGTCTGGGGGGTAGTTCTTAGTATTATATCCTCAGTTTCTAGTACAGTATCTGGTACATAGTAGCCTCTTAATCAATATATCTTAAGGGAAGACATTTTATGCCCTTTACTTTTGTTTTCTATTTACAAAAGTTATACTTATTCATTGGAGAGAAAATTAAAGTAAAATAGAAAAACAGAAAAAAATTAAGTTCACCCATTATCTTATCATCTAATTTGGATTAATTGGTATTAATATGTTGGTGTGAATCCAGTTACCTAAGTAGGTTATGTATACATGTGCACTCATAAATACACCTAGAAACACAGAGTCAGACCCATATATACATACGTATATCCCAGGCACTCAAATAGGTATCCAACCAAACATTCACTTACACATTCTCTTTTCAATTTAACTTTAATGAGTTGGGGAATATGTAATCTAATGTAAAATTGTTTATAGAGTTCTCAGGGCCCACTCACTAAACTCTCAAACCATAAATTTCACAAACTAGAGTTGAAGAAGCTTCCCCATATTTCTCTTACTGCCTGATAATAACATTTATTGAGTATTTACTAAGATCTGAAACTCTGCTTAGCCCTTGATTCATAGCATCCTGTTTTGATCCTGACAACAATTTTTTGAAATAAATGCTATTAGGATATTCTATCATCTCTCTCTCTCTGTCTTTCTCTCATATCCTTTACTTATATGTATTATTTGAGGTAAAATTGGTATATAACATTATATTACTTTCAGGTATATAACATTATAATTCAACATCTTTATTTATTACAAAGTGATCACTTCAAATATCTAGTTATCAGCTATCACCCATTTCACCATCCCAACCCTCTTACCTTCTGTTATCCACCAACCTGTTCTTTATGTCTATAAATTTGCTTCTGCTGTTTTGCTTATTCGCTTGTTTTGTTTAGATTCCACGTGTGAGTAAAATAATACTGTTCGTGTTTTTCTTCTGATTTATTTCACTTAACATAATAGCCTCAGGATTCATCCATGTTGTCACAGAAGACAAGATTTCATTCTTTTTATGGCTGAGTAGAATTTCATTGTATTCCTGTACCATTTCTTCTCTATCCATTCATCCATAGATAGGCATTTAGCTATTTTCCCCATCTTGGCTAATGTAAATAATACTGCTATGAACATAGGGGTATACGTATCTTTTCAAATTAGCATTTTAATGTTCTTCTGATAACATATGGAATATTATATGGAATAATCCAGATATGGGATGGCTGGATCGTATGTTAGTTCTTCTTTTTAATTTTTTTAATAGTTTATTGTCAAGTCGGTTTCCATATAACACCCAGTGCTCATCCCCACAAGTGCCCTCCTCCTTGCCCATCTCCCCCCTCCCCCCCACACCCATCAGTTTGTTCTCAGCATTCAAGAATCTCTCATGGTTTGCCTCTCTCCCTCTCCCCCACCATTTCCCCCCTTCTTCTCCCCCATGGTCCTCAGTTAAGCTCCTCCTAATCCTCCTATACGTGCAAACATATGGTATTTGTCCTTCTCTGCCTGACTTATTTCGTTCAGCATAATACCCTCAAGGTCCATCCATGTTGCTACACATGGCCAGATTTCATTGTTTCTCATTGCCATGTAGTATTCCATTGTATAGATAAACCACATCTTCTTGATCCAGTTGTCCGTGGATGGACACTTAGGCTCTTTCCATGTTTTGGCTATTGTGAAGAGTGCTGCTATGAACATTGGGGTACATGTGCTCTTATGTATCAGCACTCCTGTATCCCTTGGGTAAATTCCTAGCAGTGCTATTGCTGGGTCCTAGGGGAGTTCTATTGTTAATTTTTTGAGGAACCTCCACACTGTTTTCCAGAGGGCCTGCACCCGTTTACATTTCTACCAACAGTGTAGGAGGGTGCCTGTGTCTCCACATCCTCGCCAGCATCTAGAGTCCTCTGATTTGCTCATGTGAGCCACTCTGACTGGTGTGAGGTGGTATCTAAGTGGTTTTGATTTGTATTTCCCTGATGAGGAGGGATGCTGAGCATCGTTTCATGTGTCAGTTGGCCATCTGGATGTCCTCTTTGGAGAAGTGTCTGTTCATATCTTCTGCCCATTTCTTCACTGGGTTGTTTGTTTTTCGGGTGTGGAGTTTGGTGAGTTCCTTATAGATTTTGGATACTAGTCCTTTATCTTATATGTCATTTGCAACTATCTTTTCCCATTCCGTCAGTTGTCTATTAGTTTTATGGATTGTCTCCTTTGCCTTGTAGAAGCTTTTAATCTTGATGAAGTCCCAATAGTTTATTTTTGCTCTTGATTCTTTTGCTTTTGGGGATGTGTCAAGTAAGAAATTGCTGTGGTGGAGGACAAGGAGGTTGCTTCCTGCTTTCTCCTCTAGGGTTTTGATGGTTTCCTATCTCATGTACAGGTCCTTTATCCATTTTGAGTTTATTTTTGTGCATGGTGTGAGAAATTGATCTAGTTTCATTCTTCTGCATGTTGCTGTCCTGTTCTCCCAACACCATCTGTTAAAAAGGCTGTCTTTTTTCCACTGGATACTCTTTCCAGCTTTGTCAAAGATTAGTTGGCTGTATACTTTTGGGTCGAATTCTCAGTTCTCAGTTCTATCCCATTGGTCTATGTGTCTGTTTTTGTGCCAATACCATACTGTCTTGATGATGACAGCTTTGTAGTAAAAGCTAAAGTCTGGGATGGTGATCCCTCCCGTTTTGGTTTTCTTCTTCAATATTACTTTGGCTATTTGGGGTTTTTTGTGGTTCCATACAAATTTTACAATAGTTTGTTCTCGTTTTGAGAAGAATGCTGTGCAATTTTGATTGGGATTGCACTAAATGTGTAGATTGCTTTGGGTAGTAATGACATTTTAACTACATTTATTCTTCCAATCCATGATGATGAAATGTTTTTCCATTTCTTATGTCTTCTTCAATTTCCTTCATAAGTTTTCAGTAGTTTTCATCATACAAATCTCTTGTATCCTTGGTTAGGTTTATTCCTAGGTACATTATGGTTTTTTGTGCTATTGTGAATGGGATCAGTTTCTTGATTTCTTTTTCTGTTGCTTCATTTTTGGTGTATAAGAATGCAACTGATTTCTGCACATTGATTTTGTACCCTGCAACTTTGCTGAATTCTTGGATCAGTTCTAGTAGGCTTCTGGTGGAGTCTGTCGGGTTTGCTAGGTAGAGTTTCATGTCGTCTGCGAAAAGTGAAAGTTTGACCTTCTTTGCCAATTCTGATGCCCTTTATTTCCTTTTGTTGTCTGATGGCTGATGCTAGGACTTCCAGCACTATGTTAAACAACAGTGGTGAGAGTGGACATCCCTGTCGTGTTCCTGATCTCAGGGGGAAAGCTCTCAGTTTTTTCCTGTTGAGGATGATGTTAGCTGAGGGCTTCTCATAGATGGCTTTTATGATGTTTAAGTAAGTTCCTTCTATCTCGACTTTCTCGAGGGTCTTTATTAAGAAGGGATGCTGTATTTTGTCAAATTATTTTTCTGCATCCATCGACAGGAGCATATGGTTTTTGTCTTTTCTTTTGTTGATGTGATGTACCACATTGATTGATTTGTGAATATTGAACCAGCCCTGTAACCCAGGAATTAATCCCACTTGATCTTGGTGGATAATTCTTTTTATGTGCTGTTGGATTTGATTTGCAAGTATCTTGTTGAGGATTTTTGCATCCGTATTCATCAAGGATACTGGCCTCTAGTTCTCTTTTTTTGCTGGGTCTCTCTCTGGCTTGGGAATCAGAGTGATGCTGGCTTCTTAAAATGAGTCTGGAAGTTTTCCTTTGATTTCTATTTTTTGGAAAACTTGAGAAGAATTGGGATTAATTCTGTTTTAAATGTCTGGTAGAATTCCCCAGGGAAGCCATCAGGTCCAGAGCTCTTATTTGTCGGGAGATTTTTGATAACTGATTCGATTTCTTCACTAGTTATGGGTCTGTTCAGATTTCTATCCCTTCCTGTGTGAATTTTGGTAGTGAATGTGTGTTTAGGAATTTGTCCATTTCTTCTAAGTTGTCCAATTTGTTGACGTATAATTTTTCATAGTATTCCCTCATAATGGCTTATATTTTTGAGGGGTTGGTTGTAATAACTCCATTTTCATTCATGATTTTGTCTATTTGGGTGCTCTCTCTTTTCTTTTTGAGAAGCCTGGCTAGAGGTTTGTCAATTTTGTTTATATTTTCTAAAAACCAACTCTTGGTTTCATTGATCTGCTCAATTGTTTCTTTGGTCTCTATGTTGTTTATTTCTGCTCTGATTTTTGCTATTTCTCATCTTCTACTGGTTTTAGGGTGCTCTTGATGCTCTGCCTCTAGTTCCTTTAGGCGAGCTGTTAGATTTTGCCCTTGTGCTTTCTCTAATTTCTTGAAATAGGCCTGGAGTGCAATGTACTTTCCTCTTAGGACTGTCTTTGCTGCATCCCATAGAGTTTGGATTGTTGTATTTTCATTTTCATTTGTTTCCATATATTTTTTAATTTCATCTCTAATTGCCTGATTGGCCCATTCATTCTTTAGATGGTATTCTTTAACTTCCATGTTTTTGGAGGTTTTCCAGACTTCTTCCTGTGATTGATTTCAAGTTTCAAAGCATTATGATCTGACAGTGTGCATGGTATGATCTCAATTCTTTTATATTTATTGACAGCTGCTTTATGTCCCAGTATGTGATCTATCTTGGAGAATGTGCCATGTGTAGTTGAGAAGAAAGTGAATTCCCTGGTCTCAGGATGTAGAGTTCTGAATATATCTGTCAGATCCATCTGGTCCAATGTGTCATTCAAGTCTATTGTTTCTTTCGTGATTTTCTGTCTGGTTGATCTATCCATTGCTGTAAGTGGAGTATTAAAGTCCCCTACTATTAGCACATTCTTATCTATAAGCTTGTTTCTGTTTGTGATTAATTGTTTTAGATATTTAGGTTCTCCCCTATTTGGTGCGTAAACATTATAATTGTTAGTTCTTCCTGATGAAAGGACCCTGTAATTATTATGTAATGCCCTTCTTCATCCCTTGTTATTGTCTTTAATTTAAAGTTCAGTTTGTCTGATATAAGTATAGCTACTCCAGCTTTCTTTTGACTTCCCGTAGCATGATATATATTTCTCCATCCCCTTACTTTTAATCTGAATGTATCTTCCAGTCTAAAATGAGTTTCTTGTAGACAGCAAATAGATGAATTTTGTTTTTTTATCATTCTACTACCCTAAGTCTTTTGATTGGAGCGTTCAGCCCATTTACATTCAGTGTTATTATTGAAATATGTCGGTTTAGAGTCATTGTGTCCTTTGTCAATGTTAGTTCTATTCCTAACATTTTGATAACTCTCCATATTGTTTTCCATTCTTCTGCACCAATTTATTCTTTTTTTAAAGTCTTTTTAAAAATTTTATTTGAGGGGCGCCCGGGTGGCTTAGTCGGTTAAGCGTCCGAGTTTCGCTCAGGTCATGATCTCGCGGTTCGTGGGTTTGAGCCCCGCGTCGGGCTCTGTGCTGACTGCCAGCTCAGAGCCTGGAGCCTGTTTCAGTCTGTGACTCCCTCTCTCTCTGACCCTCCCCTGCTCGCGCTGTCTCTCTCTCTCTCTCCTAGAAATAAATAAAACATTATAAAAAAAAATTTATTTGAGAGAGACAGAGACAGCATGAGTAGGGAAAGGGCAGTGAGAAAGTCAGAGAGAGAGAGAGAATGAGACAGAGAGTCCCAAGCAGGCTCCATGCTGCCAGCACAGAGCTCAACACAGGACTTGAACTCACACTGTGTTCAACCATGAGATCATGATCTGAGCCAAAACCAGGAGTTGAACACTGAACCAGCTGAGCCACCCTGGCACCCCTCTACCAATTTACTTTGTTACCAACAGTGTACAAGGGTTCTCTTTTCTCCACATTCTTACCAAAACTTGTTATTTATTGTCTTCCTAATGGTAACAGACCTAGCTAGTATGAGGTGATTTAAAATTTCACTGTGGTTTTCATTTTCATCTTCCTAATAATTCATGATGTTGAACATCTTTTCATGTGCTTGTTGGCTATCAGTATGTGTCTTCTTTGGAAACATGTTTATTCAGATCCTCTGCCCATTTTTTAATTGGGCTGTTGAGTTGTTCTGTTATTGTTGTTAAGTTATATGAGTTCTTCCTATATTTTGAGTATTAACTCCTTGTTAGATAGGTAATTTGCAAACATCTTCTTAGGATCCTCTCTTTTTAATGTTTATTTATTTTTGAGAGATAGAGATGGTGAATGGGCAGGGGAAGGGCAGATAGAGAGACACAGAATCTGTAGCAGGCTCTAGTCTCTGAGCTGTCAGCACAGAGCCCGATGTGGGGCTTGAGCCTACAAGTCGTGAGAGTATGACTTGAGCTGAAGTTGGACACTCAACTGACTAAGCCACCCAGTCGCCCCTCTTCTTAGGACCTTCTTTTGAAAACCTAGAAAGTACAAGTAATTTTCCCGAGTTTCCCCACTAGTAGGTGGCACAGCTGGGTTTCAAACCCAAGACTGAAATCTAGATGCCAAGCTTTGAACCCTTGAACTTAGTACTGACTTGACTATTACCATGACTGAGTTACACATATGGACATATCTTTGAGTCCTTCTATCTTTTGATCACTTGGTCTTGTTGATCAAATTTATGAAATATCCTCTGCTTTCCATTTTCCCACCAATCTCTTAAGTCATTGATTCTCAGCCAGCGAGTTTGTCCTGTAGGGAGACATTTGGCAATGTGTGGGGACTTTGTTGTTGTTGTTGTTGTTGTTGTTGTTGTTGTAGCTTGAAGGGGGATACTACTGCCATCTACTGAGTAGAGGCCAGGGATTTTGTTAAATATTCTATAATACCCAGGTTCCTACAGCAAAGAGTTATTCAGCCCAAAATGCTAATAGTACCCAGGTTGAGAAGCTCTGCCTTAGCTCATTTCTACAGCCTTTCTTGTCTAAACATAAACAACCTCCTAATTAGTTTCTCTATCTGAAGTTTCAGTCTCATCCACACTGCTTCTGTGGTTATCCTTTAAATGCAGATAAAATCATGCCATGCTCTTGCTCTGTTTAGTTCTGTAACTCTGGAGAACTGCCCATGTCCAAATGTAGATTCAACCAGTTTTAGGTTGTCTGACTTCAGGAAAGTGATTTAACCTCTCTGAATCTCAATTCTATTACCAATAAAATATAGGAATAATAGCTATCCCTAACTTTGATAGGGCTCTTGTGGGGATACTAACACTTCATGGCTGGTACAAGGTAAGTCCTCAATAAATGTTATTCATTATTAAGAAAGAAACCTTTGAAGGTTTTTTTACTGCCTGCAGAGAAAAGTCCAAATTTCTCAACAAGACATTTCAGACCCCTCACCATATATT
Organism: Proteles cristata cristata; assembly: GCA_017311185.1. Taxonomy (NCBI): domain Eukaryota; kingdom Metazoa; phylum Chordata; class Mammalia; order Carnivora; family Hyaenidae; genus Proteles; species Proteles cristata. The sequence goes on from JAESUZ010003733.1 coordinate 519,396, forward strand.
CCCACTTATCAGCCTGTTTTCTGGGCTGCTATCCTGGGTGGCCTGTGCCCTACTTAGGCAGGACTACCTGTCATCCTCTTGATGCATGGAGATTTGGATGTCTGCCTTTGCTCGTGCTCCCCTGCCAGCCTGGGGAAGTCCATCTACATCTCCTCCACCTGGAGACAGCTGTCTTCTTCAGGACTCCATTTAGCCTTCTTTAATAGCTAGTTATATTATCTTATTCTTCCCCCTACATTATCACAGTATTTTGGTTATTCCATTTAACATTCCATCCATCCATCTATCCATCCATCCATCCATCCATCCATCCATCCATCCACTCACCCACCCATATGTCCTTCTACCCACCCACTTATGAATCCTTCTGTCCTTCCACCCATTCATCTATCCATTAGTTGGTTGTAACACATAGCCATTAAAATAACAAACTCTAGAATCAGATTTCCTTAGTTCAAAAATCAAATTCATGTAACCTTAAACAACTTACTTGGCTTTATGAAGGCCTAATTTCTTTGCCTCTAAAATAAATATTATAACATTACAATTGATAAAATCATTGTGAAGATTGAATGTGTGTTCAGCATTTACCATGTTACTTGCTATATATAAGCCCTAAATAAGTGTTAGCTCTCACCCAGCTTGTATTTGTTTCGCATCCACTCTGTGACAGGTCCTTTTCACATTTTGCCTGCATTCTAATGAGCGGTGCATGTGCCCAAATGTCTCATTAGATAGAGAGCTTGTTTAAAAAGGTAATTTAAAAAAATCTCCCCTTCACACCAACACTTGAAATATAGGTGATAAAAACATCATGTCTGTCCACTTCTTGTGTTTCATAAAGTTCTGGTGGCCAGTATTTCTCTCATGAGATACTACATATGCATCTACTGATATGAGAAGTAGGGTCAGTCAGAAGAAGTCTACTATTTTCCTGCAGTAGAAGACTCTCCTCCATTTTTAACCCACCTTTTAAACTGCTTCTTTGGGCATAATACAATGAAAAGAAATCTCTTCAAGGTTATGATAATGGCCCACAATCTTCTCCATTACCCTAAAGCTGAAGAGATGAAAGTGTCATATTTCTGTAGAAGGAATTCAGTGACTGCTTAATTTTACATGTGAATGTTGAATGCTTTGTATTTTGTTAAAATTCAGATTAAATTCTCCTCACCAAGCAAGTGATCCAATCTGATTAGCATAATACATTTTCCTCTGTTGCCCACCATTGCCAAAGGCAAGGTATTACTTAGAGAATCACTCCCTCCCCCCAACATATACACACATAAATGCAAAATAAATAGATCTGTATAATCATTATTGAGCTAAAATAGCACTTAGAAATGTATTTTCATTATGAAAAATGACCAAATAAGAGTTGCTGACTATTTGTAGCCCTGTAATATAAGTCAGATAAATTGGTACCCAGAAGTCTGACATTTCAAAAGGCTTAGAATATGTTGCATTTTTTCTGATATGCCATTTTTGTAATTCTCGCTACTATTTTCCTGTAGTAAGAAGCAATTCTTCTGTGTCCAGGCAGTTCAATTAGAGCATTGTAAAACCTGTCATAATGACTTCAGCATAAGTGCCCCTGAGCAATAAGTACAGTTTTGGAGAGGAATAAGTTCTTCTCCTACCACCCTGGTGTGGGCACTAGTGTTAATTAATTTGGAAAAAGAATGCACCGTCTGTATCTTTCCAATTTAACCTGTTCAGAGACTTAGAAACATTCTATCTCACCTAGAATGTGTTCTCTGCTTGGTCAGCTTAGTATCCTTGTGCCCTTCTTTAGCCAACAGCACTCTCATTGTCTTCTCAATGCATATGTATCAGACAGCTCCACAATGGGTTAGTTTAGAAGATACCCATAAAGTCATCTCCTTGGAGCATGGGCTGGCCTTGGAGGTTGACCTCCATACATGTACATACATACATACATACATACATATAAGGCAGCAGAAATGACATTGTGTGACATTTGAGTCTGGGCCAGAGGTCGGCAAACTTTTTCTGTAAGGGCCAGATAATAAATATTTCTGCCTTTTCAGGCCATACCTATATTGTCTCTGTCACAATTACACAGCTCCACCACTGTAGCATGGAGCACTAATGAGGTTGGCTGAGTTCTGATGAAACTTTATAAACTTAGGTGTAGGGTCAAATTTGAGCCACAGGCTGTAGTTTGCCAAATCCATAGGCTAGTCTATAAAGGTTGATGTAGCTTCTTCTTAACTCTCTCTTTTCAAGTGGACTTTTTTAAAAAGAAGTTTTAGGGGTGCCTGGGTGGCTCAGTTGGTTAAGCATCAGACTCTAGGTTTCAGCTCAGGACATTATCTCTTCGTTCCCGTTTTTGAGCCCTGCATCAGGCTTCATGCTGACAATGTGGAACTTGCTTGGGATTCTCTCTCTCCCCTTCTCTGCCCCTCCCCAGCTTGTGCTCTCTCTCTCTCTAAAGATAAATAAATAAGCTTTAAAAAAAGAATTTTTGGGTTCACAGCAAAATTGAACAGAAGGTACAGAGATTTCCTATTTATTTTGATCCTCTGCCCCACAGAACCATAGCCTCCACCATCAATATCCCCCACCAGAGTGGGACATTTATTATAATTAATGAAATTCTACTGACATGTCATTATCCCTCAAAGACCTTAGTTTATAATGGAGTTCACTTTTGGTGTTGTACATCCTGTACTTTTAGATAAATGTGTAGACATATTGTTGTGTATCATTGTTGTTTGAATTTGCATTTCCCTGAAAGCATATGATGTACAGTAACACATAAAGGTTTATATACTTTTCATATACTTATTTGATACACACACACACACACACACACACACACACACACACACACACACACATTTGGCATCTCACTCTTCAAGCCACCATTTCTAGCCATCATGAAGCCTCCATTCAGGAAAAACCATGAAGAAAGACTATATAGAGATAGGAGATTCTCAAAGAGCCGTATTTATTTAAATCTTTTCTCACAGATTATATGAGAAGAAAGTCTTCAAGATGAGTCCAGCCTAGCCAAAATCTATCTGACTGCAGCCATACTATAAGACTTCCCTGCCCCCCTCCCTCAGTGAGAACTACATAGGTGAGTGCAGTCAACCACAAGAAATGAAAGATGGTGAGATGGACATATGACCTAATTCTATTCTTTCACTATATTTCAACACCCTGCTCATATTATTTTGTACAGGGTTTGATGTGCATCTCAGTTTGATCTATTGAGACTCACAATTCTTGATCTTCATAGTGAGAAAGAGTAGAAGAGCTCTGTTTTTTCTTTGTTTGTAACTGGATAGCATGTAACTTAGGGCTACTAGTGCACATTCTGATACCATACAGGAAGAGCCTGTTGAATACAATAGCCAATGAAGAAGACAGCAGGAAAGACAGACAGAGAGAGAGACATCACTAATGGCATAATTTGGATACCTGTATAGAACTATTCCAGAGGGTTAACCCTGGGTATTTCAGTTACAAGGATCAAATGCAGGTGGTGGTTGCCAGAGACCAGGTGGTAGGAAGGGTGAGATGGGTGAAGTGGGTCAAAAAATACAGGCATCCAGTTATAAAATAAATAATTTGTGGGAATGTAATATACAGTATGGCAACTATAGTTAACAATATATTGCATATTTAAAAGTTGCTATAGGGGCACTTGGGTGGCTCAGTCGGTTAAGCAACTGACTTCAGCTCAGGTCATGATCTCACAATTTGTGAGTTCGAGCCCTGCCTCAGGCCCTGTGCTGACAGCTGAGCCTGAAACCTGCTTCGAATTGTGTCTCCCTGCCTTTTGGCCTCTCCTCTGCTCACCCTCTGTCACTCTCTCTCTCAAAAATAAATAAACATTAAAAATATTTTTGAAAAAGTTCCTATAAGAGTAGACCTTCAAGGCTCTCATATTGGGGGTACCTGGGTGGCTCAGTAAGTTAAGCATCTGGCTCTTGATTTTGGTCATGATCTCACAGTCATGAGATGATGCTTCACAGCAGGCTCCTCATTGGGCATGGAACTTGCTTAAGATTCTCTCTCACCCTCTCCTTCTGCCTCTCCCCCATTTGCATGTACACCATCTCTCAAAAAAATAAAAAAGAAGCTCTCATCACACACAAATATTTTGTAACTGTAGAGTAACAGATGTGGTGATTATTTATATATATATGTATATATATATATATATATATATATATATATATAATCATTGTGTTGTATACCTGAAAATAGTATAATGGTACATGTCAATTATACTTCAATAAAAAAGAGACAATTGTTGTATTATATATATTCATAAATCATAAGTGTACAAACTGATGAATTTTAAAAAACTGGACATAGCTGTATAACCAGGAGCAAAGTTAGGAAACCAAAATAGCTTTCCCAACACTCTGACTCTTGTCTACTTTCAACTAGCTCCCAGAGGAAATTGCTATCTTGAATCTGACAGCATATTTTAGAGCTTTTTTTAGTGCTTTGTACAAATGTAATCAGATAGTGTATGCTCTTTTTCATCTGACTTCTTTCATCCAACATTCTGCTCATGAGACTTCTCCATGTTGTTGTGTATAGATTTAGATTATTCATTCACGTTTCTGTATAATTTTCAGTTGTGTGAGTATTAACACAGTTTACCCAGTCTGTGGTTGGTGGACATTTCTAGTTTTTTGTTTATCATGAATAGTGATACCATGAATATCCTTGAACATGACTTTTGGTGATCATTTGCACATAATTCTACTGGGAATGTACCTTGCAATGAAACTACTGGCTTACAGGGAATGCTTATGTTAGACTTTATTAGAAACCATCAAATAGTTGTCCTAAGTGGATATTCTTCCAGCAATGTATGAGAGTTCTGATTACTCTTCTTTCTTGTCAACACTGAACATTTTCAATCTTACTTATTTTTATTGTTCTGTTCAGGTGCTATAATATTGCATTATGGTTTTAACTTACATTTCCCTGATGCGTCATGAAGTTGGGCACCTTTAACATATGTTTATTGACCATTTCGATATTTTCTCTGATGAAGTATTCAAGTCTTTTGCCCACTTTTCTCTTGGGTTATGTCTCCTTTTTCTATTGATTTATAAGAATTCTTTATTTATTTCAAATGTGTATTCTTTTTGAGGAAATATAGATAGGCTAATATGTTTTTAAATGTGTGTTTGAGTTGGGACTTTATTACTTAAAACTGGCTTATTATAGAATGTGGCTTGGCTGAAATACTGTTTGGACACTGGAGCAATAGTCTCTTTGCTGTTCCATGAAGGGAAAGAACCAGACCTGATGGCTTAATTGAATGATACTTAAGAATTCTTCTGACTTTCCCAAGTAGATTTTTGTTATTAACTACAACTTGATCAGGCATGACCATAGAGTGGTACGCTCATTTAGCCTTTCTGTGCGAAAATGGGAGAGTTAGAGAGGAAGGGATATTTAATATGCACTGTGTGAATGTTTTTCCTTCATTTTCTTTCCTCTCTATTATTCTTTTAAAATAGTTTGCACTAGAATGCACTGCATTGTCACTCCTTGATCCCATGTCCACTAGAATCTCTGATGACCTTCAGATGGGTACTTAATGGTCCTTCCGAAGCCCACATGAAAGAAAAAAAAAACAACAACAATGTATTCCTGGCTGAGTGGATAATGGAACTTCTAGGATATAGGATTCTTCAGAGTTGTCTCATCTTGTCAGAAACTCTCAAATTCTTTCTTTCTTTTATGCTGTTAACAGTAAGATGTAAATCAAGCACAACATCTATAATCAGTGGGGAAGAATGTCTTTTCCACTCTCTTCTAAAATCTTCAGATAACACATATATGTGTGGGTTTTTGAAGCTTTCTCTCTCTCCATAGCCTTGTTATTAATTTTCCCTGAAGGTCATGCTGGTAGAGGAGTCCATTATCAACTTTAAAAAATAAAAAGGTAGATAGGAGACTGGGAAGAAATAGAAATCGACAAATCAGTTAAAATGAAAAATCTAAAATAAAACATTTCTCAATAAATAATACCACAGCCATCACAGGATTATTAATATATTTGGTGTTTTAGAATTCAGATATACTGAAGTTCTAAGAGATTAGGTGATGCACAGGAAATATTTTATTAACCACTTTGCTGACCTGCAAGTAGATTTTATGCGAATCAAAAAAATTTTAGTCAATACCTACAGATAGTTAAACTTGAATTTGCTGTTTATAAATGTACATAGTGAGACAGCAATGACTTTGAACACATCAAGCATAGGAACCTAATTCAATTCCCTTTCTCAGCATGTTGTCATTAAGTCTTAACATAAATTAGAGTGGGATTTTGTGTGGGATATAACTGGTATCTTAGAGGAAGTGAGGCACAAAGGATTTAGAGATAAATATTTACATTTCCTTACCCATATTCCCCAGCAGACAGACCAGTAAAAAGTTACATTAATCTCTTAGGGTTGACGCACTCTGAGGAGATCCACTTCACTCATGTGGTTATTCTGATACTGTCTGAAGTCTATCAGGCATGGTGAAGCTTCTTTCCTTTACCTTGGTAAAGAAAAACAAAATGATCAGATTGCAAAACCCATCGACTTTGATATCTGATCACGTCTAGACACTTGATGGCCTTGCCTCTTAGGATAGTCAACTGCTTCGCATCAATAATTTGATAAGTGGGCATTTTTGAGATGCTACATTTCCCTGTCATTTCTTGCTGTGTCAAACATCTATCTTCCCATATTCATTATGACCTGGCAACTCATTGGGCTTAGTGATACTTGGCTTAATTGAAGTTTTCTCAAGAAGAAACTAAGAAGACTAAGCAGTTTAAAACACTATCTGTGGATCAATTAGAAAAATGTTAATTGAATTTTAAGCATCTAAAATAGTTGCTGAATTTGGATCCACTGTAATAAAATTTGAAAGCAATAGTCACATCTTAATTTAGATACTAGTTTTTAAACACCTGGTATCATTCAACTTTACATTAAGGGAAAGATTCCAGATGGCATCATGAGTACTTTTTGGAGAAATGGGAAAAAAGTAAAGTGACAAAAGGGCAACAAAAGAGTCAGAGGTTAATAATACTAATACTGAATAAAAGGATAGTAATGCTGTCATCCATACATTTGTATAAACTTTGATTTATCTCAGTTTTATCAAGAGACAATTCCTGTGGTATGAAATTGAACAAACAGTATTCTACCCATTAAAGAAAAAGGGGCATTAGGTGATTTGACTAAATTCTTTTTAATAACAGGAGTAGGCCTAGAATTGGAGTTTCTAACTTCTTGTCTATTTGAATAGGAAAGGAAAACACATCAAAATAAAAACAAACCTCTAGAAAATTCAAATAAACTTTGAGAAACAAATTATTATTATTTACTTCATTTCTAGTCTTTGGTAGTAATATCATTTAGAGCTACAGTTTGTTTTGTTTTTATACCATGTCATATGCTGACTCTTTATGAAGTATGAATTATTCCCACTTTCCAGGAAGTTTGACAAAAGTTACATATGGTGACCCCCAGAGGAAGGATTATCAATATACTGTGAATAAACACATAAAATAGCAATAACGACAACAACAACAAAAACTCCTGCAGAATCTACTGGATTCCAATACCGTTCTCCCAACAAAAGGACAAGCATTTTTTGGAAAATGGCTGATTCTAGGACTAGGGTAGGAAATAAACAAGATAACCAGAGGGACGCCTGGGTGGCTTAGTTGGTTAAGCGTCCGACTTTCGCTCAGGTCATGATCTCGCGGTTCGTGGGTTCAAGCCTCGCGTCGGGCTCTGTGCTGACTGCCAGCTCAGAGCCTGGAGCCTGTTTCAGTCTGTGACTCCCTCTCTCTCTGACCCTCCCCTGCTCACGCTGTCTCTCTCTCTCTCTCCTAAAAATAAATAAAACATTTAAAAAAAAAAAAAAAAAAAACAAGATAACCTGAGCATTTCTACATATAGGAAGTAAAAAGTTGCCCTGAAAAAAGAAACAAACAAACAAAAAAACCCCACGATGATAGAGGTATGTCAAAGGGATATAGATATCAACTAAAAGAGCTCTTGTGACACCCAGTTGGCTCAGTTGGTTAAGTGCCAGACTTCGGCTCAGGTCATGGTCTCACAGTTCATCGGTTTGAGCCTTGCAACGAGCTCTGCGCTGACAGCTCAGAGCCTGGAGCCTGCTGTGGTTTCTGTGTGTGTCTCTCTCTCCTCTCCTTCCCTGCTCGCCCTCTGTCTCTCTCTCTCAAAAATAAATAAACATGAAAAAAATTTTTTAAAAAGATCCCTCAATGGCCAACACTGAACAAATTGAGCAAGAAAATAAGGTAATATCAGATTATAACCCAAAGTAAAAAATAAATGTCTATGAGTCTATACTGGTATAAATTAACGACAGAATAAATAAATTGAAGAGAATAGATAAATCTCCTGTGGAGAAGGTTCCAAATATTTTACATAGGTCTTTTGATCTCAGGGAGGTAGATCATAACTCCCTCATTCCTTAAGTGTGTGCTGTGCACAATGACTTTCTTCTAAAGAAGAAAGTGTGGAAAGAGGGACAGTAACTCTGCAGTGCAGAGGTCTGACAAGCAGTACCTCAGCCAAGTAATCAAACTTGATATCATCAATAATAACTCATGTCACTGGCATGTACCCTTGATATAATGTGATGAGAATGATTTTTTGTCTCTGTGGTCTTTCTTCCAACAATTCATATTCCCAGTCTAATCACCAGAAAAAACATTAGACAAAGCCCAATGGACAGTCTACAAAACCTGACCAGTATTCCTTCAACAACTCAAGGTCATTACAAATTTGGTTAAGAAATTGTCCCAAACAAAAGAGCCATGACAACTTCATGCAATGTGACATGTGAGATGAAATCATAGAACAGAAAAAAGATACTAGGTAAAAACTTAGGAAATCTGAATGAAGCAGGGAATTTAGTTAATAACACATAAGTACTGGTTCATAATTTGTGACGAATGCACCATACTTTTGTAAGATATTAACAGTAGGGGAAGGATATAAAATACATGGGAATGGTGGTACTATCTTTGTGTCTTCTTTATACCTAAATCTATTCTGTAATTTAAAAAAAAAAGTTTATTTCAAAAAGCCTGTAGCCTTGGAATAAAAAAAAAATGAGAAAAGCAAACCAGTCAGAGCAAAATTTACTTATTCCCTAAGTTAATTAGTGTATTGATTGGTTTGTTCATTTATTGGTATCTTTCATTATTCACCAAATATTTTTTCACATATACTTTGTGGCATTATAGCCCTAGGTTGTAAAGAGTCCTCAGTTCTACAATGGGCATCTTCTCTCTCCAGTTACTGGCACAACTCAGCGAAGAAATTTTATACCATGTTAAGTAGATGCTGTGCAAGACTGATGCCATTTGGTAGAATTCATAAAAGAAAGGACAGAAGTATTGGAGGTAAGTGGCTACTTGAAGATTACTGTGGCTAGAAAATCTCCTGTAATTGAATTATGATTGAAGATGATATTGCAAAGGCTGATTCATTGAAAAATGGCTTTAATTATTACTGTTATGTCTTGACTACATGTTCTTCCAATGCACTATAGTATTTCTCAGAGCTTACAATGACTACATGTTACTGATTGACTATGGCATTATCACTTTCTGATAGTGGCAAATAATTAAACCACTCTAGGAAGCTCACCTCTTTTGGTTTGCAAAATAATTCACCAGAAGTTGATCTTGTTTCCTAAGTTCCATACTTTAAAAGAAACTATTGAATTATACTCATGGTCATTTTGCTTTCCACCAAGAGTATACTCTGATCATCAAACTCATTTTATCACTGAAAAATATATTGAACACAAAAATGAAGTCCTTAAAGCATTTAGACACCTATACATTTTGTAGTGACCACTGCAATGTTGATGAAGGAAAACTAGAAATACATCCTCCACTTGATGATCTAATGGCTGTTCCCCCAGCTTGCAGAAAACCCCTGTAGCATAAATCTGTGTTTTGTGAAAATATCACATTGTGTTCTTGAGGACTTGAGCATGGAAATGATCTCTAGTGTAAAATCTGTATGAGATGTATGGAACTCTCTACAAGGAATATTGGATTATTGCACTCTGTAGCTTTGAAAACCATCTTTCTTGGATGGCAGCAGAAAGCTTCAATATACTTGCATGAATTATAGATGATACCCAGTACTCTTGTTAAAGTAGCTACAGGATGCTTTTCTAAGAAAGACCCTTCAGCTGTGGATGTTGTTATGCATCTGTCACACCAAAGATTTGCCTTTGGAAATACCTTAGTATTCTAGACATTTTTCAATAAATTAAGAATAGTACGCAAATACTGATTTTCTTTTCTTTCTGTTTACTATTTTTCTTTTACTTCTCAGAGAGGTACAGACATGTATTTAACCTGGAAATGAAGTCATGGCTTTTAAACAATTAGTCCCAAAGAGGAATTGATTTCAAAGAAAGGCTGTCTATGAAGGGGTCGGAGACAAAACCAACATTGATTCTGGAGTACAGCTTCTTAACAGTTCAGACTTTTAGGTGCCTTAAAATGAACATCTTTACTCTCAGTAGAAAATGGGTAGCACACAGATAAGAGGCTCTAAACTAACATGTTCCTTTTCAAGGGCACACTGCTAGCTAAATTCACATTCTTTTCCATAATTTGTTTGTTTTTTTGTCTAAACACTACACACATATCCAGCATGGACAATTATGCCATGAACTTTGATCCTTTTAGCTATTTTCTTTTTTTTTTTTTTTTAATATTTTTATTTATTTCTAGGAGAGAGAGAGACAGAGCGAGCAGGGGAGGGTCACAGAGAGAGGGAGACACAGACTCTGAAATAGGCTCCAGGCTCTGAGCTGGCAGTCAGCACAGAGCCCGATGCGGGGCTCGAACCCACGAACCGCAAGATCATGACCTAAGCGAAAGTCGGACACTTAACCGACTAGGCCACCCAGGCGCCCCTCTTTTAGCTATTTTCTTTAGTGACAGAGTAAACAAATGGCCAATTGGATTTTAGGAAGTACCTATTATTTAAAAGCCAATGAACTACGATCAGGATCCCAGAGTTTTTAAAGAGAAAAATTATTTAATGTAAAAATGGAATTTTATACCATTCATCATATTTATTTTTACTGTAATACAGTTTTACTTTTTAATACCTTAAAATGATTTCCCATTAATTATAAGTTGATAGCATCTACAAGGAAGGGGACCAAATAAACATGTATAACATTAGATCATGTAGATTTACAACAATTTTTTACAACAAGATAAAGTATTAACAAAAACTACACTAGGTTTACAGTCTTACTGTCTTATATTATTTTGAAAGGATATTATAGAGTGAAATTACACATTGGAAATATGCAGAAACAATGAGTGAAGAAGACCCTAGAGATACTAGCTTTTTCTCTGGGGTGAACTAGCTGTGTGGCTGAAGGTAAGTTACTGAACTTCTTCACCTTCAGCATTCTTATTTGTAATAAGCTTTTCTTAGACTTGTGAATGATTGAATTTTAGAAGTTAAAAGAAACCTGAGTATAATTCCAGGGCATTCTCACTAAGCCTTACTAAATGTCAAGAGCTTTGTGACTTGGGATCAGAAATATACAAAAAAAGATTCCAAAAAGAATTTTAAAAATGGGTACTTTAAGAAGGTAAAGTATAAAGTTCTAGTTTCACCTCTGATATGCCATATCAGACAGTCACTTGTCAGCCACTCCCACACTTACAACAATAAAAAGATAAACTGAAAATCAATAACTTTTTCAAAAGTATTTATTTATTTTAAGAGAATGGGAGAGGGAGTGAGCAAGCTTACAAGTTGGGGAGGGGCAGAGAGAGAATCCCAAGCAAGCTCTCCACTCTTAGCACAGAACCCCCTGTGGGGCTTGAGCCCACAAAATGTGAGATCATGACCTGAGCCAAAGTTGGATGTTTACTTGACTGAGTCCCCCAGGAACCCCTCAATAACTTTTCGTAGACCCATCGGAGAACTGAGTTGAAGGCAAATCATTGTCTCAAAGTCTGGAGAGACAAAGGAATACAGGAAGGATCAAGAAGACACTAGAGCCATAAAGCGGTAGGAATGAATTGCTGAATGCGGACTAAATTGAAACTTTTTGGAGCCCTGACTTAAGGGAATGCTCACATACTTGGGGATTTTACCTTGGGGAAGCTCACCAGATTTGCATGATGATGATCCTAGGATAAAGTCCTCCTGTTTTGCTCAGGCACAAGGGGAAAATAGCCCTTTTGAAATACTCCTAAGGTACTCTTCATAACAAAGACTTAATTTTCAAGGGAAACAACATTATAAGAGCCTTATTTGACGTGGGGGAAATGGGATTAGACCACAAAGTTATAAACTAGAAGTCAGTAAAAGAAAGCTGGAAAATCCCAAAATATTTAGAACCTAAACCACATACTTTTATTTTTTATTTTATTTATTTTTTTTTTACAAATAGTTTATTGTCAAATTAATTTCCACATAACACCCAGTGCTCATCCCCACAAGTGTCCTCCTCCATGCCCATCCCTCCTCCCCCCCACATCCATCAGTCCTCAGTTTTTGTCAGCATTCAAGAGTCTCTCATGGTGTAAACCACATACTTTTAAATAACAAATAGGTCAAAGAAGTTTCAAAAAATTTATAGATATTTTGAACTAAATGAAATGGAATATACAACTCACCCAGTTTGTGGGATAGTGTGAAAGCAGTGCTTTGAGCAAAAATTATAACATCAAATGCATATATTAGAAGGGAAGAAATCAATCATCTAAACTTATACCTTAGGAAGCTAGAGTAAGAAGTGCAGTTAAGCTTAAAATAAGCAGATAAAAAAAATAAGAAATCAATAAAGTTTAAAACAGGAAATAAGTAGAGAAAATAAAAAAACCAAAAGCTGGTCTTTGAAAAGATCAATAAAATTGATAAACCCAAAGCCATGCTAACCATGAAAAAAAAGAAGGAAGACAAACATTACTATCAGAAAGAAAAGATGGGCCATCACTATTGATACCATGACAGTAAAAAGGTAATTAAGGAATATTACAAACAAATCTCTGCTGTCAAATTTGACAATTATTTTTTCTAAATGTGTTTTGTTTATTTCTGACAGTGAGAGAACAGCATGAGCAGAGGAGGGTCAGAGAGAAAGGGAGATACAGAATCTGAAGCAGCCTCCAGGCTCTGAGCTAGCTGTCAGAACAGAGCCCAATGCGGGACTCGAACCTACAAACAGTGAGATCATGACCTGAGCCAAAGTCCAAGGCTTAACCAACTGAGCCACCCAGGTGCCCCAAATTTGACAATTTAGATAAACTAATTCCTTGGAAGATACAAACCATCAAAACTCCTGGAAAGAATAATAGATTACATATCTAGATCTGTATCTATTAAAGAAATTTATAAATAATTAGTAACCTTTCAGAAAAGAAAGCACCAGGCTCAAGTGGCTTCCTGGCGAATTCTGTTAATACTTAAGGAAAGAATGGACCAATTCTCTACAATCTCTTCCAAAAAACTGAAGCACAAAGTACCCTTTTTTAACTCATTTTATGTGACAAGTCTATACTAGGTTTATCCTTAATATCCTAATACCAAGACCGGAGAAAGATGTTATAAGGAATGAAAACTATAGCCTACTGTATATTATGAACATAGATGCAGAAGTTCTTAACAACATGTTAACAATTAAATCCAACAATGTATAAAAATAATAGACATCATGATAAGTGGCATTTATTTTGGGTAGGCAAGACTGGTCCATCATAAAAAATCCAGAATCAACTAATGTGATTCATCACATTAACCAGCTAATGAAAAATCATAATTATATTAATTGATGCAGAAAAAGCATTTGACAAAATTTAATGTCCATTTATGATAAAAACTCTTAGAAAACTAAGAATAGAGAAGAACATCTTCCACTTGATGTAGAATATATGACAAAAATATAGCTATAATCAAATTTAATTGTGTGAAACTGGGCGCTTTCCTTCTATGATTAGGAGCAAGACAAAATATTCTCTCCTACCACTCTTATTCAACAGTCTACTGGAAGTCCTAGCTAGTGTGATAACACAAGAAAAGGAAGTAAAAGTATAAAGATTGGGAAGAAAAAAATAACTTTGTCTTTTTTTCCAGATAATATGTGAATATATCTATTTAGAAAATGTCTAAGAATTAACAACAAAAAAACACTCGTGGAATTAATAAGTGGTTATAGGAAAGGTGTAGGATACAAGATTAATATACAGAAGTCAATTACTCTTGTTGTATACCAGCAATGAACACTTGAAAGTTAAAATTGAAAATATTACAAAATTTAAAAATATTTATCAAAACTGAAAAATTATATATTATATAATTTGTATTTGCACCAAAAGAAAAAATACTAGAGAGAAAACAAAATATGTATGATCTGTGCTATATATGGAAAACTATAAAACTGTAGTACAAGAAATCAAGAAATATCTAAATAAATGGAGAGATAGTTTATGCTCCTGGATTGGAACACTCAAGGGAATGGTCAACTAAAACAACAATTAGATAACCCTCCTATATACCAATCAATTTTAATGGTTAAATTCCAAAAGACTGATAACACCAAATGCTATTAAGAATTCAGACTAATAGGAACTCTCATTCACTACTGGTAAGAAGATAAAACAATATGGCCACTTTGTAAAATAGTTTGTCAGTTTCTTACAAAGCTAAAACATAGTCTTACCATGCAATCTACAATTTTGCTCCTAATTAAATTAAAACCTGGTTAAGTGGAAAACACATATACATACAAAAACCTGGATACAAGTGTTTATAGCAGGTTTATTCATAGCTCCAAACACTGAAAGCAACCAAATGTGCTTCAACAGATGAATGAATAAACCATATGAACGTACTTTCATACAATGGAATATCATTTGGCAACAAAAGGGAAAAGAGTCATGGAAAGATATGGAGAAAATTTAAATGCATTTTTGATACATGAAAAAAGCATCTGAAAAGGCTATATACTGTATGATTCCAATTATGATATTCTGAGATACAGTCAAACTATAGAGACAATAAAAAAGGTCATTGACAGGGTATGGGGAAAAGGGAAGACTGGGTCAAGAACAAGGTGTTTGGGGGGCTATGATATTATACTGTAAGATATTGTAGCGCTGGATATATAGCATTATGTATTTGTCAAAAGCCATGGAACTTTACAACATAGAAAGTGGCCATAATATATAAAAATTTAAAAATAATTTAGGAGATCAGAGGATTCCAGAATTCCACCCCCCTCATCTCTCTCTCAAAATAAAATAAAATAAGTGATCTTTAAAAAAAAGGGGGGGGGGACCAAAATTCCCTATTCCTTAAGTGTGAGCTGTGCATAGTGATTTCCTTCCAAAAAGTACCATATGGAAAAGTGAGGGAAAAAAAGCAAAATTACAGTGTTGAAACCCAACAAACAGTGCTTCAGCCAGGTTATCAAGGTCAATTTCAAAAGCCACAAATCATTTTGATCATATGTACATTTAATATAATGTAATGGGAAAAGCACTTCATCTCTATTGCCTTCCTCCCCCAAACTTGAAACCTCAGTAAAACTGTGAGAGAATTATTCAACAAAGCCCAATAGAGGAACATTCTGCAAAATACTTCATTAATACTCCTTAAAACTATCAAGATCATCAAAACAAAGAATATCTGAGAAACTGTCCCAGCCAAGAGAGCCCAAGAAGATCAGACAACTAAATATAAAATGGGATCCTGGCTGGAATCCTCAAACAGAAAGGGACATTAGATAAAATTAAGGAAATCTGAATAAAGTATGGTATTTAGTTAATAATAACACATTAATACTACTTTATTAATTATGATAAATGTAACATATGAATAGTAAGGATAACTGTGCTCTATGCTGGGTAGAGAGAGTACGTGGGAATCTTCTGTACTATTTACTCAGTGTTTGTATAAATATAAAGGTGGTTTAAAATTGATTGGTAAAAAAGCATTTATTCTCATTGAGAAAATTTGATACATGATATTAACTTATGGTACAGCTTTGAAGAGTAATTTATATTTTGGTTGTTATTTTACAAAAATTTTTAAAGCTTTATTTATTTTGAGAGAGAGAGAGCACACTTATGCATGCACACGCATGACTGGGGTAGGGACAGAGAGCAAGGAAGAGAGAGAATCCCAAGCAAGGGGCTTGAACTCATGAACCAAATTCACAAACTGTGAGATCATGACCTGAGATGAAATCAAGAGTCGTAACTCAACCAACTGAAAAACCAAGGCACCCCATATAAAATTCTTAATTTACCCTGCTTTAAAGATGAACTGCCTTACCCAGTGCGTTCATGGTGTGATTTTATTTACAAATGTTTTACTTGCAAATATATAATTCTACAGTATTATAGCTATTGGGCAAATTGAGTTCTTCTTAACGAAAATGATTGTCACACACAGAATTTTTTGAGAGAATCCAGCTAAGTATCTTTTGTGTGGGATGCTTTACAGGACACAATTTATTCAAAACTTAAGCACCTCCTCTCCAAATTCTGTATTTTCTGGGTTATCATAATTAGTGATGAGTACACATACATTGAATTCTACATTGTTATAATCAAGACATCTTGGATGAATTCTGTTATAAAATAAGTTATTTTTAAGTAGTGTTATAAGTTTAAACACTGACATGCTAATGTATAAAACTGAATTATACAAATTGCTTAATTTCCATATATTTTCTTACCTATAAAGTGGGTTATTAAGAAAACTAACCTCTTTTTTCTTTTTTGTATAAATTAAGACAATCAGTGTAAACCTCTTAGCACCGAGCTTAGCATTTTTTAATATTAGCTGTTGATACTATTATTATCTTGTAGTGTCTAAAGCATGTAAGGGATTAAAAACAGCATAGGAGATTTATAATACTTTATATTTGCAGAGACCTCTTGGGCTTTTTAAATGCCCGATGCATGAGAAAGCACTTTGAAAACTTCCAATGCCCTTTGCAAATGTAAGAAATTAATATTTTCTTATGCTTTTTGCAGCTCACATCAACTTCACAATGATTCTGTAAGGTCTACAGAGAAAATATTTGTCTTGATTTTATAGATGAGACATTTACATTCATATAATTTGCCAGTAGGTTCCATCACCTCAATTCTGCTATCTTGGACAACTTCTTAACCTCTCTGAGCATCAACTTCTTCTGTTACAAAATAAGGGTATCTTTTGGCCATCTGGATGACCTCTTTGGAGAAGTGTCTGCTCATGCCGATGGCCAACAGACACATGAAACAATGCTCAATGTCAGTCATCATCAGAGAAATACAAATCAAAACCACACCAAGATACCGCTTCATGCTGGTCAGAGTGGCTAAAATGAACAAATCAGGAGACTATAGATACTGACGAGGATGTGGAGAAACGGGCACCCTCCTACACTGTTGGTGGGAATGTAAACTGGTGCAGCCACTCTGGAAAACAGTGTGAAGGTTCCTCAAAAAATTAACAATAGAGCTCCCCGATGACCCAGCAATAGCACTGCTAAGAGTTTACCCAAAAGGTACTGGAGTGCTGATGCATAGGGGAACATGTACCCCAATGTTCATAGCAGCACTTTCAACAGTAGCCAAATCATGTAAAGAGCCTAAGTGTCCATCAACTGATGAATGGATCAAGAAGATGTGGTTTATCTATACCATGGAATACTACATGGCAATGAGAAAGAAGGAAATCTGGCCATGTGTAGCAACGTGAATGGAACTCCAGGGTATTATGCTAAGTGAAATAAGTCAGGCAGAGAAAGGCAGATAACATAAGTTTTCACTCAGATGCAGAACAAGAGAAACTTAACCGAGGACCATAGTGGAAGAGAAGGGGAAAAAAATAATTAAGGAGAGGGAAGGAGACAAACCACAAGAAACTCTTAAATACTGAGAACAAACTAAGGGTTGATGGTGGATGGAGGAGAGGGGAAGGGGGAGTGTTAGGCATGGAGGAGGGCACTTGTTCGGATGAGCACTGGGTGTTATATGGAAACCAACCTGACAATAAACTATATTAAAAAATAAAGTATTGCCATTTACCTTCGGGATGGTTTTTGAGTGAGCTAATGGACATTATGTACTTAGCTTCATGCCTTATTTTCTCAAATTGCCATAACAGTAATAACATAATTATTATATGTAATCACATTTATTTTGTATAATTATGTAATAATTATATAGTATAATTATACTATTATAAAATATATACTGTTTATATATTATTATAAAACACAAAATATAACAACATTATATAAATGTTATATAATATATTAATGCTGTTTATTGTATTATATATTGTTATATTTATTATATTATAATTATATTGTATATAGTGAATAATTATATTTATAATTATATATGAGATTATTATGTTCTCTTTTTGTTTTCTGTTTTCCACAGCTATGGAGTTTGTCCTGCTAATACATGTGTTCTCACAACATTAATTAGTTCACATGCAAATGTAAATAAGGAATGAGTTCAGTTTAAACACAAAGTGATGTTGGAGTCAAATGTGCTTTTTTTGTAGGTAAGGAAGCTACAACAATGGGAAGAACGAGAACAGCTACATTAAAGCTCTCAAAGGCAGGAAAGAGTGGGTGGGTAATAAAGATGGGACCACTGGAGCACCTGGGCGGCTCAGTTGGTTAAGCGTCC
The DNA here is from genome assembly GCA_017311185.1 of Proteles cristata cristata. NCBI lineage: Eukaryota > Metazoa > Chordata > Mammalia > Carnivora > Hyaenidae > Proteles > Proteles cristata. The sequence continues at coordinate 538,135 of JAESUZ010003733.1, forward strand.
AACTCTTGACTCTTTATTTCCCCTCATGTCCTGATCTCACCGTTTTGAGATCAAGCCCTGTATCAGGCCCCTAGCTGGGTATGGCGTCTGCTTAAGATTCTCTCTCTCCTTTTCCCTCGACTCCTACCCTACCTCTCAAAAAAAGAAAAATAAAAAACAAGATTGCCATCTAATTTTCATCATTCAAGACTGATTTTGAGGGGCGCCTGGGTGGCTTAGTCGGTTAAGCGTCCGACTTTCGCTTAGGTCGTGATCTCGCAGTTCGTGGGTTCGAGCCCCGCATCGGGCTCTGTGCTTACTGCCAGCTCAGAGCCTGGAGCCTGTTTCAGAGTCTGTGACTCCCTCTCTCTCTGACCCTCCCCTGCTCATGCTGTCTCTCTCTCTCTCTCTCTCTCTCTCTTAGAAATAAATAAAACATTTAAAAATTTTTTTAAAAAAGACTGATTTTGAGTACACAATTGTGGCTTCTAGATCTTAGATTTTATTTATTTTCTTTAGCATTTATTGAACACCTTTCATGGCAAGCTCTGGATGAGGTACAGTTACCTAAGGGAAGACGAATACAACCTAAATTTTGCCGATAATGAGATAACACAACTGTAACAAGTTACTTAAAGAACACAGTCTGTCACCCAAATGAAATCACAATTTCATGCCACACTAATTCTATTCCTTGTTCAAGACCCCATTTGAATGACACCTATTCAGCGTGCTTTTTACATCCTTTCCCTACATGCACGCTGTGTTTCATTCTTTCAATAATTAACAAAGAAATCACTATTTTAATAATAAAGATAAATGAGCTATGGAGTTTGCCCTGCTACTACATGTGTTCTCACAACATTAATTAGTTCACATGCACGTGTAAATAGGGAATGAGTTCAGTTTAAACACAAAGTGATGTTGGAGTCAAATGAGCTTTTTTTTGTAGGTAAGGGAGCTACAACAATGGGAAGAACGAGAACTTTCCGTAGGAAAAGGAAAGGCCTTTAGTTCTCTACTCTGCATTCAGGAGACTTTGCAATTCTGTTTTATTTTATTTTGTTTTGTTTTGTTTTATTTTATTTTATTATTTTCTTTGTCATTTCCATTTTAAATAAAATTGAAAATGCATGTCTGCATCCATCTCCCGCCCCATCAACCTTGCCGAGCTCCTGTCTTGTAACAGATGCACTTCCTTCTATGCCCACCCTAGTAGCAGCCCTGCTGGTTTAGAACTTCCTTTCAGTGTGCATGGACTCTGCCCACAAGCCAGCACTGGTATTGTATTGTTTCTTTCTCATTTCTAATGTGTCAAAGGCAGCCTCACTGAGCTGCCTTCTTCATTTGTTCACATTATCTTTCAAGGTACCAATTGTTGTTTCGTTATTGATTTGGTACAAAGCTGAATAGGTTTGGAGCACCCTTAACTGTATTTTCCCCCCACAGGTACATTATTTTTAATTTCTCTTTCGTAGATGACATAAGTTTTATTCAGAATATATATCATGCTCCACCTAGTACTACCCCTAGGTCTTAGCAAGAGGTGTCCCTGGGCCGAGCCCACCTCTAGAGGCTGTCCACAGGGTAAGAGTTCGTGTGGCTAGGGAGATGGGTCTCCGAGAAGCTCGTGCACCTTCATCTAGAATAAGCTGTTGGTACCTAGACCTAGAATTCTCTGCCCAAATGGTCAGCTTCTCTTTTCAGAGCCTGCAGGAGCTCCTAACTGAATCTATCTTGTGTGGGATAGACCACGCTGCCAGTATGGAAGCCCTACACGTGCAGGATATTTGAGGGCAATTATTTGCAGCGAGTGCTGATGAGACATGCATGCACCAGCCCTCACGATGAGAGAAGGATGAGCAGACCAGTGCTTGGGGGCTGGAGAATGGCTCTCCTCATGCTACCACTTTTGCTCCAGAACACCAAGGACTTTGAGAATTCTGAACTCAAACTTGACCTTCTATATCTTTATCAGGATATATTTGTCAATGTAGAGAGAAAGAATATATTGATTTAATATTTAGTGAGATTTAAATATTTAGCTATATGGTCTGTGGGCCTCCACTTATAATCTTATCCTGGACCCTGTGCAAAGCTGGGCCTGGTCGACAGCAAAATTACCCAGGCTAAGAAACTGGGCACCCAATACCTGGGTGGTTCAGTCAGTTAAGCATCTGACTCTTGGTTTCAGCTCAGGTCATGGTCTCATGGGTCATGAGTTTGAGCTCCACAGCACACTGTGCTGACAGTTCAGAGCCTACTTGAGATTCTTTCTCTGCCTTTCCCCCTCTCACTTTCTCTATTTATCTCAAAATAAATAAATAAACTTAAAAAAAATAATTGGGCACCCAGAGCATTAACTTTTCATATGGTTTGAACAGGCCTCCAACCTAACTAGTAACATATAACAGATTTAAAGGGAATGGTAATGAAAATTAAAATAGATATTTCTAGTGATTTTCACAGCACTGTTGAGTACATTGTATTATCATTGCTGTTACTATGCTGCTGATCAATATCCCTCACCTCCACCCCCACACCTCCCATTCTAGTGAAAGCAGGGCTGCTGATACCCTACCCATAGGGTTGAATACACGACTCACTCTGGGCCAATCATGATCCTTCTAGGACTTTTTTGGCTGGAGGTAGCAGGATTAGTCTTTCTCCCCCTGGGTATTGATTGAATTATAGGGAAGTGACTCCAAATCTGTGGGGTTGTGTGCACTCCCAGATGAATGGCTTGAGAATATAAGGCCGGCAAGATAGTAACAAGAAAAGGATTAGTGGGAAGATCCTAGTGGCCATCTAGTGCCAGCCCACCCACTGCCTGATTTTTGTGTTTTGTTCATGTGTGACATTGTTTAAATTAGTTTCACACGGACTTTTGTCACTTCAGCCAGAATTCTGACCAGCATGAGCACTTACTGGCCATAGAATCTTAGATCATTGCACTGGAAGTGGAAACCTATCAGTGGTTCTCATTCATTGATCATGTCCGGTAGTAGTTTGACACCATAGTTCATTTGTGGGGAGGAGATTTTTCCTGCATGTAACATTTGGCAAGTCTGAGGGCATTTTTGGTTGTTCCATCTGGGGAGGGGTGCATGAATGGAAAGAGACCAAGGAAATGCTATACTACATATCTTGCAACATAGAGGACAGACCCATATTACAAAGAATAATCTGGCCCCAAATATTAGTACTGCTAAGCCTAAGGAATCCTATGTTAAAGAAAATAAATTGGGAGAGAGATAAGGTAGCTGTGATCTAATCGCATTTCTGTCCTTAACCACTGTGCAATCATGGGCAACTTATTTTACCATTTTATGCAGTCTTAAAATGGTGCCTGCATTACTCAAAGAGGATGAAAGAAATAATTGTTAAGGTTCCCTCACCCGTGGTATTCATTGCATTTTATTACCTTTTATAAATATGTCATTTGTTTTGCCTCCCTGGCCCCTTTATCCATCAGCACAGTCTCTTCAATGAATTTTCATTCCCTATAGTTTTTCTTCCTGCCCTCGTCCTTTTCTTCAAACTCAATGCTATACAAACCCAATCTGCAATACACAGAGTTATCTCTAAGGACTCTACATAAAACAATATTCAAGGACTTTAAACTCGAACTGACATTTAAGGATAGAAACAGTCAGATAAAAAGCTAAGTTTCTGATATGCTCTAAAATGAATTCTCTGAATCTGCATTTCTAAAGTCTAGTGAAAATGGTTGCTTCAGTCATTATGCATGGCGAGGTAAATCCCCACAGCTAGGACCACTTCATAGAAACCTTTCCTTGTCTTTGTGAGTGGCAAAATATTTTCCCCTTCTTTGATAATGAACTTCCCATGAAATCTTTTTCATTTGTGACTTAAATATTCTTGGCGACAGCCTTTACTTTCCAAGTCAACTAATGGCAAGAATGAGGTGAGAGAGTCTTCTGTTGGGGAATGTGAGTGGGGTGGATGTACAAGGTTATATGGTCAATCACATCAGTGGAAAACTTTGAGCAGTCAGAGAACTATTGGCACTCAGTTATATTTGAAAAAAGACATAATCATCCTAAGATTAAAGTACATTATAAAATAGATATGAAAGTGAGAACAGTACAGGAGGGATCATGAAATCCAGTGATGAAAATAAGTGAAGTATGTATGTCTAGAATACCTGCAGTGTGCTTTGTTCTCTGCCATTAATGGGGGAGGATTGAAGAACTAGAACTCTTATTATTGAGCTCTTAATTTACTCGAGAACACAAACCATATATGGGGCAATTAGAACAAAAATGAAGCAGTGGGTGTTGTGAAGGAGTTTATGAACTTGGTGAAGGAGCTGTACTGCATGGAAAGGAATAGGCAGTATGGAGGAGGATGTGGTTTAGATCCAAAGGAAGAGAATTTTGTAAAAGTTTTAACCAATTTTTCCTGTTATGGAAATGCTGTATTCATTCATTTCAGTTATTTAGTTAGTTTATTCAATAAATACAAAGTGCCTTCTATGTCATAGGCAATACTCCTTTTGTGCTATGAACAAAATACACATTTAATGGAGGTGACTGATAAATAAATAGTTTGCAGACGGCAAAAACATAAAACATAAAAGCATGGAAGGGAACAAGGAATTTGTGGAAAGATGACATTTAAGTAAACCTCTAAGTGGTGGGGTGTGAAGTTAGTCATGTGGATATCGTGAAGAGCATTCATGATAGAGGCAATAGCCAGTGCAGAAGGCCCGAGGCATGGATTTGACTGGCATATTTGAACATCAGCAGAGAGACTTGTAAGACTGGAGGTGAAGGATGGAGGTAAGGGGGAGTAGAAGACACAAGGTTAGAGAGGTACAATGGGAGGTTATGTAGGCCATCAAAGCACTGGCAAGAATTTTTACTACTTCCATGATTGTGTTTGTGTTTGGAAGCTATTGAGACGTTTTGTAGAGAGGGATAGCATAATCTGACTTATGTCTTAAAGAACCACTCTAGCTGCTGTGTTGAAAATAGACTGTAGGAACTCCTGGGTGGCTCACTTGGTTGAGTTCTGACTCTTGGTTTTGGCTCAGGTCATGATCCCAGGGTCATAGGATCAAGCCTGGCATCAGGCTTCACACTGAATTTAGAGCCTGCTTAATATTCTCTCTCTCTCTCTCTCTCTCTCTCTGTCTCTCTCTCCCTCTGCCCTTCTCTCCCACTCACTTTCTCTCTCTCAAATAAAAAAATGAAAAGAAAATAGACTGTAAAGTAACTGAGAGATTGTAGAAGCCATTTCTAAGGTGATTAACATATTACAGATGAGAGATCGCAGTCACAGTAGAATTGATGAAAAAAATGGTCATGTTGTGGATATATATTTTTTTTAAATGTTTTATTTATTTCTAAGAAAGAGAGAGAGACAGCGTGAGCAGGGAAGGGTCAGAGAGAGAGGGAGTCACAGACTGAAACAGGCTCCAGGCTCTGAGCTGGCAGTCAGCACAGAGCCCGATGCGGGGCTGGAACCCACGAACCGCGAGATCATGACCTAAGCGAAAGTCGGACGCTTAACCGACTAAGCCACCCAGGCGCCCCGTGGATATATTTTTTAAGGCAAAGACAACAGAACCTACTGAAAGATTGAACATGTTATGTGAAAGAAAGAGAACAATCAAGAAGGACTCTGAGATTTTTGTCATGTATGGATAAATTTTGGAAAGCCAAAGCATGAGGACAATGCAATACTTACCTAAATGCATACTATAAATATGTGTACTTCTCCAAATATTCAGATGCCAGAGGTCATATACTAATTATTTTCTGATGCACGGTTTGGAGTCTAGCATAAGTCACTTCAAATATATTTACTCACGGATCTTAACATATTGTGACCCTCCCAGACTTGGTTGGAATCTAGGTATTTTTGGTTTGCTTCATTTCATTTTTATGAGTACTTAGCATTTTATAACAGCTTAGAAGTTGTGGCAGGTCTTCCCCACCCAGCTTCTTGTTTTGTTAAAGTTTTTACTTTAAAAATTTTTTTAAGGTTTGTTCATTTTTGAAAGACAGAGAGAGACAGAATGTGAGTGAGGGAGAAGCAGAGAGACATGAAGACAGGATGCAAAGCAGACTCCAGGCTCTGAACTGTCATCACAGCTCAAACTCACAAACCGTGAGATCATGACCTGAGCTGAAGTCAGACATGTAACCGACTGAGCCACTCAGGTTCCCCTTATGTTTTTAGTCTTAGATAACTTTAGATTTACTTATGATTTTAGGAAACAATACAGAGCAATCTTTTATACTCTTTACTCAGTTTTTCCAAGTAAATAAAGTCTTGCAAAACTATACAGTATTGCAACTAAGACATTAACCGGGATATAGTCAAGTTACAAGCCAATTCTAACATCATGAAGATCCCTAGTTTTGGTGCCCTTTAAAAACTACACCAATTTCCCTTCCGTTTCTCCCTATTCTCAACCTCAGCAGTCATATCCTCTCTATGATGTGCTGTTTATACCACACTTAGAACACTACAATCACTGTAAGCAAACCCTGGTGATACAGGAATGTGCTTAGAGAAGACCTATTTAGGATAGGAAGAACTACAAAAGCATGATATATGGAAAAAATATTTTCTTTTTGCTTTTCTTAATGGCTTCATTTAATTTATTTTCTTTTTTTCATTTAGTTTATTTTCTAATTGAAAATTTTTGTGATATTTTAGACTAAGATGCAGTTGTATGATATAATACAGAAAAATTACATGCACATCTTCACCAATGGTTAACTATAGTTATACCAAACTATAGTATGATAATAATAACTAGAATATTGGCACTGATACAACTGAGTAACGTTATTCAGATTTCTCCAGTTTTATTCATGTTCATTTCTGTGTTCCATGCAATGTTGTCATGGGTTTAGGTTCTTGTATCCATGATCACAGTCACTATTGTGAAGGTTCCAACACTACAAGGATCTCTTATGTTGCTCTTTTCTAACCACACCTGCTCGCTCACTCTTGCTATCCTGCTGGTTCCAACCCCGGAGACCACAAATCTCTCCTCCATTTAAAAATTCTGTAATTTCAAAAATGTTACAAAAATGAAGTCACCAGTATATACCCTTTTGGGATTAGCTTCTTTTACTCAACTGAATTCCCTGAGAATCATTTATATTGTTTGTATCAGTAGTTTGTCTCTTTTATTGGTAGGTCATATTCCATGGTGTGGATGTGCCACACCTATTTTGTTTATTTATTCACCTGCTGAGGGGTATCAGGGCTGATTCCAGTTCTTACCTATTACAAATAAGACTGCTGTGAATAATCATGTACAGGTTTTTTTTTTTTTTTGATAAACATGAGTTTTGATTTCCCTAGGAAACTTCTACAGAAGTACAACTGCTGGGTCTATGGTAGTTGCATGTAGAGTTTTTCAAAGAAACTGCCGAGCTGTTTTCCAAAGTAGCTGTACAATTTTACATTCCTAGTATTTCTCTCCTCCTCTTTTTTTTTTCTCTCTCTCTTTTAAATTGTGGTTTATCTTTTGTTCATGGAATTCTAATTGGACTAAATGAACCACAATGTGAGAAGGATTTTAGAACCTTGCTGAGACATAAAAAAAAGTAAAGTATATTCTGTGCTAATTTGGAGAAAAGAAAATCCTGTTTAACTAAACCCCTTATATAATAAGGTCATAAAGGAGGCTACATAATAACACAGAGAGTATAGCTCTTGTGGATTTTCAGAGAAGCTTTTGTTAAAAATCTACATGACCCAGCTCTGCTTAAAACCAAAGCCATGGGGATTAAGGGAGAAATATAAAGAATCAGAGGTCTAATTGACTGTGAGTTGAACAGCTCACTTTATGCCTGGATTCTTGTATATTTACAACAGCTTATAGCATACTCCACTTAGAGTTGCTGGAAGGTTTCCTTGAGATTGTTAGCTTTTCCAAACTGGCCTTGATGTCCTAGAACATCTAATGTGAACGGAATAAGATGGGCTGCAAATGGAAGTGAGGATGTTGAGAAAGAAAGTATCACGCCTTCATCACATCCTATCAGAGGGAATTTGGGGGGATTAAAAATAGATTTTAATCATTGTTTTCATCCTAGGAAGAGTGAGCATATATTATTAATTATAATACTTATAGTTACAGCCACTATTTTTGAGTGTCTACTATGTGCCAGGAGTTATGCTAGATAAATTATACACATTATGTGCAATGTTCAAAATAAGCCTGCAAAGGAGTTATTTTATTTCTAATTTGAAAATGAGAGATCTTAGATTATCAGGAATTAATCACATGCATTTGTTAGACTACTCTGTGGAACTGATCCAAGAGATACTAATTTCCATGTTGTCATTGCTCTAAGGGACCCTCAGTTGCCATTTTTACTTATTCTTAATGACCTTACCATCCATAGTGCCTCATCACAGACTGTGGGGGATAGGAGAAGAGTTGGGGAAGGGGTAGTAGACATAGAATGGCTTAAGGTACACAGAAATAATAATCAGAGTTAGAATAATGTAGTTATTATTATGGTCTCCTTTGTTGAGTTTCTGCCATATGTCCTTCCTTGTTATAGTATTAACATTTCACAAGAACAACCATGAAATCAGTCAACATTTACTCTTAATTTACATAAAATAATGGTGTTGGCTAAAGAGAGATTGCACATGGTTCTTTTTTTTTTCTTTAAACTTTTTTTTAAATATTTTTTTTATTTATTTCTAGGAGAGAGAGAGAGACAGCGTGAGCAGGGGAGAGTCAGAGAGAGAGGGAGTCACAGACTGAAACAGGCTCCAGGCTCCGAGCTGGCAGTCAGCACAGAGCCCAACGCGGGGCTCGAACCCACGAACCGCGAGATCATGACCTGAGCGAAAGTCGGATGCTCAACTGACTAAGCCACCCAGGCGCCCCGAGATTGCACATGGTTCTTAATAAACATTCCTTTTCCTGGCTTTCTGTTATCCATACTTTATAACAGGAAAACAATGTGATTTTGTGAGGTATCCGTGAAAATAATCATCATAGCTTGCACTCACAGCTTGACAACGCCTTTCCCTAGGACAGCATAGGCACTCAATAATTATATGTTAAGTGAAAAAACTAACCCCGAGAGTCACATGGCAGGGGCAATAAGAAAGAGACTTAAAATGGGGAAAATGAAGATAAAATTTTTGAGTTGAATTTATCTGGCACACATGAAATATGGGATGGCAAATGGTACTCCACTGTTTTATTGCCACTTCTTGGGGAAGGCTTGTGTAATTCATTTGAAGCTTCCCTTCCTGTGACTTATGTTGTCATCCCACAACCACAGTAATGGAAATTTACAGCGCTCCATATCGACATATCTTCTCTCTACTGTTCATAATCCCTTTCTACTTCTGCTGCTTTCCCAGGGGAGAGGGTTAATCCCCAAAAGGCACCACATAGGGGAATGTTATAAATGACATCATTCCAGATAAACAATGTCAGTAATGCAGTCATCCCAATGTGCTTTGCACGGTGAATTTGTGCATGCAAGTTAGCTGTTGGCCTCCAGGAAAGTATGGCATGCCAGTCTTAGACTGGAAATGGATAGGCCAAAACTTTGCAAAATGAACTGTGTTTGTGTTCCTCAAAGTACCCTTTTCTACTCTATCTTAATTGTAAAAACTTTTAGTGAGTACTTACTTTGTGGTCAGATACATGTAACCCCTTTTTCTTCTTGACACAATTAATGCTTCCCAAACTCTACTATGGAGCAGCTGTTATTGTTTCCAGTTTTCATTTAGGAGAAACTGAGTCTTAAGGAACATAAATGGTTGATGATTGCATGGCTAATAAGTGTCAAGTCCTCATTTAAAATACTGTCTGATACCAATGATTGTATCCTAGTTACCATACAGCATGATCTCCTGTATGGAAGACAGGAGATCATCTATGCTTGACACCTGGCTGATTTAATAGTCATTCCTAGTAGCCAGCTACCTAGGGAGCTGTGTCGACCCTATAGAGAAAATGTCAAGAATGTGGTTTATAACTTGAACAAAATCTCTCTGTGTTGGAGAGAATGCCAGGGAAATAAGACACTGTTTTATTTCCCCATTTTTTCCCACTCTTTTATTCTGGTCTTAAAACTGCTTGGTTGTAACTAATAAATGTTATTGGGTGAATAAATGTTCATCCAATATACCATTTTTTGACATAAATAATGTCATGTCCAAACAATGCAGGAAGTGCCTTAAATAAAACATGTGAATTCTGGGTCTTTCTTGTAGTAATTTGAAAAATATCAATAATATTGTCAGTTTAAAAACAGAACATGCTATCTGGCCTTTTCATCTTCTTGGCTACATTAGAAAGGAAAAAAATGCCCCTTCATCAGATAAAAAAAAGTGAACTTCGCACCACCATTGTCTTAAGAGTTGTTTTAGGAGCACTATATTCAATTTTATCTACTTAGTTTTGTACTACATATGATTTTAGAAATGTGCAAATGAATATCAATATCATGTTTCTGAAACCTTAAGGAAGGTGATGTGGTGTGACAGGTAAAAACGCTGGCCTTAGATTCAGATGACTTGAATTTGAATCCCAGCTGAGAGACTTTGGACCACACACTTACCTTCTGTGAACCTCTATTTTCCTATCTGTAGAGTGGTGATAATTACACCCACCTCAGAAAGTCACTGTGAGGATTACATGAGATAATTCATGGGTGTCATTTTTATCAACCAACCTAAATTCCATCGAGGTACAAGCCGGAAAGAGCTTTATTCTATCCTCTTCCCCCCAACCACATTTCTCAGTTCCTTGATACTTAAGGCTATTGAGTTGAAGCTCATGGCTTAGGTAACACTCAGTGATAGAAGAGTAATTTCATTTTGGTAATTGTCTGCATTTGGATTTCCCTCACAAAATAACCTTGACACAAGAATTGGGATGCAATGAGTTTGTCTGGGAGGTGGTTCTAGGTGGTACTAATGAAGAAATGGGAAAAGAGAGGAAGAAAAGAAAGAAAAGCCCCCCTCCCCTAAAGCTGTGTTATCAGCAAGTGGCTACAATCAGTAGTGCTCAAAGTCTCTAATATACCTGCTGGGACATACTGAGAACATTCTTTTTAGAGGAAAGCATAGTGTAGTAGATGCTGCTGCTTCCACACCTGGATCCCTTTACCAACCTAGCTCAAACACTCCCTAGTTACCCTGATTATTGGATAACTCAGAGCTGTCTCCCCACCCTGTCACTGCTTCTCCTCAGAACTGTCCTTGGTTAAGCCCACTGTCTCATTCCAGTTGCCAACAGCCATTGACTAATTGATACAGGGATAGAGAAGATCAGCCCTCTGCCTCATGAGAGAACAATTCAGTTGCGTAGTTTATGGTACAGAGCCCTCCTCCATCCATGGATTACACCATGATTTAACTTGTCTTGACTAGCTTGACTCTTTCCCCATCCCTATTCTCTTCTGTTTCCTCCTCCATAGACTTCTTTTGAGAACTCTCTATCCCTGAATCTGAATCTTTGTCTCAATATCTGCTTCTAGGAGACTTGGTCTAAGACAGGAACATTGGGAGCAATTATTCAAAATGCTCAGTTCTCACTGATTGAAGATTTGGTGAAACTGACTAGCTTCTGTCTTCTGTGGCCCACTTACAACCTGTTTCTGTTAGGTTTGCTTCTCCTCTCATGGAACAATCTTGGGCATGGCACCATCAGGATGGTTTGAGCCAGGTGCATAAGTTACCTGGTGTGTGGAAATCTTGCCATGCTGAGTGAGCAGGCTGTTCTCACTGCTGATCTTTCCTTTCTTCTCCTTTTGGGACCCGGTACTGGTTGGGTCCAGCCAGCCTCCCCTCCCATCTTCAGGAAACTTCAAACAGGAATTAAATATCAGCTTCTTGTTTTCACATATGCTCCCAAATTTAGGGGGCATATGTAAAATTTCTTTAAGAATCTTGCCACTGAGCTCTGTACTATGAGGTAGAGGAAGGGAGAGGTGGGAGGTATTCAAATTTTATGTAGACCTGAAAGGGGTCTGCCAGTGAATGAGACTCTTCTCACCTTATGATCAGCTTTCAATCTCTCCTTAGAAACACTCTCACTTGGCTTGTGGGATGGTTTTCAGGCCAAAATCATTCTGATTTAACCAATCTCTCTAACTCTTGTTGTCTGCTTTTATAGGCTGGATGGGTGATATGGGTGAGTGTCAGAATCCCAGTTAAGTCACCTTTTTCTGATTAAGGGGTTACCTACTGCCTCTTGGGACTTTGAGACTTAGTTTATTTCCAGAGCTACAGAAAGCATTGTGAAATATTCTTTTCTATACTTAAATTAATACTTAAATACACACTAAATAGTAGCTGTTCTTTTAATTGTAAAATTAGTTTTTAGCGTCTTTGAAAAGCCATCACATTTTAGTGTTTATTTTAATGCTGTGACTGACCATATTTGATGAAAAGACCATGAATCAAAGAATCAGGAAACCTGGCTCGCAGCCCTGTGTGTGACCTTTTCCAAATCATTTGACCTTTCAAGATTCCAAATTTGCAACCATGATAATAAGATGCTTTACATATCTGACAGCATTGTCCTAAGTCTGAAATGAGGAGAAACATGCAAAAACCATATTTGAAACTATAAAATAATGAAATGTCAGGTAATAATGTATAAAACAACCTACTTTTTAAAAGTTTATTTATTTAGAGAGAGAGAGTATGTGAGTGAGGGAGGCAACGAGAGAGAGGATTCCAAGCTGTCAGGGTGGGGGTCAATGGGGGGCTCACTTTCATGATCATGAGATCATGACCTGAGCCAGAATCAAGAGTCAAGGGTTAACCGACTGAGCCACCAGATGCCCCTAAAACAATCTACTTTTAAGGGAACCCACCAAAAGGCAATTTCCCCTTCCCTTCATATACACCACTCTGACAAGCTGCTGTGGCTGAGACCTGACTCATTTTCAGCAAACAGATGCCATGCTAAATGATGACAAAGTGATAAACATATGTAAATATTTCATATGGGATTGAAGTCAATATGGACAAATGCGAAAGACGTAGCTCCAAAACTGGGAAAGTTGGGCTCCGCATAGTCACAGCAGAAAAAGACATGGTTGTCAAAGTGGATCATAAGCTTAAAACAGGCCTTGTGTTGTTATTTAAAAGCTTACCAGAAACTATTAATAGTCATGGACCATGAATAATTTTGCCATTTGTGCCAGACTTCATGATGTAGCATGCCTGGGCCAATGTATGCATAGAGGAAAATGGACTGGTTTGTAATACCTTCTTCTGGAGACATTGGACTTACCATCCTCCTCTACAGGTTCTTTGTTGGGCAAGTTGGTATGGTTTTATATATACATATGGTTTTATATATATATATATATATGGTTATATATATATACATATGGTTATATATATATGATATGGTTATATTATTTTGTAATATGGTTATATATGTTTATAGCTTTCTCTTGAGACCCCCCCATATATAGATATATATATTCACAGAGGGTTACAGATAATGTGAGACTCTGTATATGAAGGTGTTTTGAAAAATGTAGTTACGCTATAGAGGTATAAAGAAATAGTAAACAAGTGACAAAAAAGGATGGAAGAGCCTAGAAGAAAGTGAGAGAACTACTTGGAAAAGGTGTCTTAATGCAGAAGAACAAATGTCTTTAAATTTCAGAAAGAGACAGAGAGAAGGGCAGGGAGGGAGAGAGGGAGAGAAAGACTGAACAGGCTTAATAGGACAAAAGCAAAGATAAGAGTCCTAGTGTTGGACTAGATGATCATGGGGGACTGTGAAAGCTTTAGTTTTGCAAGCATGTTATGTGTGGCACGGACACTTACTTGTCTAGTGCAAAGATGTCACTTTATGACATCTCACAAGTGTTACTCATGGTCAACACAAGAAATCAGCCATTTAAACAAAATTCAATAAGAAGTCAAACCATTTCTTTTTTTTTTTTTTAACATTTTATTTATTTCTGAGAGAGAGAGAGAGACAGCATGAGCAGGGGAGGGTCAGAGAGAGAGAGGGAGTCACAGACTCCAAAACAGGCTCCAGGCTCTGAGCTGGCAGTCAGCACAGAGCCCGACACGGGGCTTGAACCCACGAACTGTGAGATCATGACCTGAGCCGAAGTCGGATGCTTAACTGACTGAGCCACCCAGAAGCCCCGAAGTCAAACCATTTCTAAGAAATGAAAAATCTCTTTATTGTGGAAAATTTCAAACATACACAAAATAAACAGAATTTTGAACCTTATATGCCTATCACCCAGCTTCAGTATTATCACCATTCTCAAAAAAATCTTCCTTTAGGAAATACATTCTTTTCAATTTTAAGAATTTTACTTAGAAATTATTTCAAATAAGAACAGAATAAGTGATAGTAATGGTAGTAATATTTAAATAGTAATATTTAAAATAAGATAGACTAATATAGAACAATGTTGTCTAAATAAAATATTTTTAACTAAGAATAAGGATAATGTGGGGTGCCTAGGTGGTTCATTTGGTTAAGTATCAGACTTGGTTTCAGCTCAGGTCATGATCTCATGGTTTGTGAGTTTGAGCCTGGGTTGGGCTCTGCACTGACAGTATGGAGCCTGCTTGGGATTCTTTCTCTCCCCCTCCATCTCTCCCCTCCTCGCTTCTCTCTCTCAATAAATAAATAAACTTAAAAAATACGCAGAAACCCTTTATCCAGATTCACCGATTGTTAATATTTTATTTATTTTCCATTATCATTGGCATATGTATGTACTTTCTCTTTCTCTCTCTTTCTTTCCTTTTCTTTAGTATTTTCTTTTTCTTTTTCCGCACTCATTTGTGGATAATTTTTACCTGTCATGGACATTTACCTAAAAAATATTTCACTATGTATTTCCTAAGAATAGAAATATCCTCTTACATAACCTTACATAACCTCTTACATAAGTTATCAATTTCACAAATTTATATGGATGCTATTTTATTATATGCCAAACATAGCAGATGATCCAAAGATGTCTTCTATAGCACTTTTTTCTTTTTCATATAGGACCCATTCTAAAGTGAAGTATTGCATTTATTTGTTATGTCTTTTTGCCTCCTTTAATATGGAACATTTCCACAGCCTTTTTTTGTTTCTTTACAATGTTGACAACTAAAAAAAACCCCACAGTCCTGTAATTTTCAGTATAAAAGTCTTTCACCTCTTGGGTTAAAGTTATTCCTACATATCGTATTCTTTTTGATATAGTGATTAAATGGGATTAATTTCTTTATTTCTCTTTCTGATAGTTAATTATTATATTGCATAGAAATGAAACAGATTTTTGTGTATTGATATTTTATCTTGCCACTTTACTAAATTCATTCATTAGTTTTAGTTTTTTATGGAGTCTTTAGGGTTTTCCATATAATATCATGTCATCTGCAAACACTGATAGTTTTACTTCTTTCTTTTTATATGGATGGTTTTTCTTTCTTTTTCTTGCCTAATTGCTCTGGCTAGGACTTCTGATATTATGTTGAATAGAAGAGGTGGGAGGTAAGGCTTTCAGATTTTCACTATTGAGTACAGTGTTAGCTATGGGCTTGTTATATATGACCTTCATTATTGTGAGGTACTTCCCTCTATATCCACTTTGTTGAGCTTCTATCATAAATAATATTTCTTTTTTAAAAGATTTTAATATTTATTTATTTTTGAGAGAGAGAAAGAGAGCACGAGCAGGAAAGGGCATAGTGAGGCAGAGACAAAGAACCCAAAGCAGGCTCTAGGCTCTGATCTGTCAGCACAAAGCCCGACTTTGGGCTTGAACTCATGAACTGCAAGATCATGACCTGAGCTGAAGTTGGATGCTTAACTGACTGGGCCACCCAGGCTCCCCAAGCTTTTATCATAAATAGATGATCAAATGCTTTTTCTTCATCTATTGAGATCATCATAAGATTTTTATACTTCATTTTGTTAATGTGGTATATCGCATTGACTGGGTTGCAAATGTTGAATCATTCTTGCATCCCTGGAATAAATCCCAGTTGATCAAGACCATAATAAAAGCAATTGAAGAAGTCACGAATAAATTGAAAGATATTCCATGCTCATGGATTGGAAGAATCAGTATTGTTAAAATGTCCATACTATCAAAGCAATTTACAGATTTATTGCAATTCCTATAAAAATTCTAATGACATTTTTCAAAAAAATAGAACAAGTAATCCTAAAATTTGCATGGAACCACACACACAAAGCCCACATAGTCAAAGCAATATTGAAAAAGAACAAGGAGGGAGGTACCAGGTTTCCCAATCTTAAACTATATGACAAAGCTATGATATTTATAACAGTATTGTCTTAGCATAAAAACAGACACATAGATCAATGGAACAAAATAGAGAAGCCCAGAAATAAAAAATAAAAAATTTTATGACATAACATTAACTTATGAAAAAGAACCCAAGAATATACAATGGGGAAAGAATAGTCTCTCAATGAATTGTGTTGAGAAAACCTGATAGCCACATGCAAAAGAATGAAACTCAAGCAGTATCTTAAACCGTCCAAAAATTTAAGTCAATATGACTTAAAGATTTGAATGTAAGACCCAAATCCATAAAACCCTTAGAAGATACATTGGGTATTAAGCCTCCTGACAGGTCTTAGTAATGAGTTTTTGAATTTGCTACCAAAAGCAAAAGCAACAGGGCAAAAATAAACAAGTGGAATTACATTACACTAAAGAACTTGAGCGCAACAGAAGGAACCATCAACAAAATAAAAAGACAATCTACTGAATGGGAGAAAATATTAGCAAATCATGTATCTGATAAGACATTAATATCTAAAACCTATAAAGAACTCATATGACTCAATGGCAAAAACAAAACAAAAAAAAAAAACAACAACAATTTGACTAAGATGAATAGAAGATCTAAATAGGCATTTTCTCCAAAGAAGACATACAGATGACCAACAGGTACATGAAAAGATGCTTAATATCATACTCATGAGGGGGAATACAAATCAAAACCATAAAGAGATATTGGCTTATGCTTGTTGGAGTGGCTAATATCAAAAAGTCAAAAAATAGCAAGTATTTTTAAGGATGAAGGAAAAGCAAACCTTGTGAACCATTGGTGGGAATGTAAATTGGTGGGACCACTATGGAAAACAGCATGGAGGTTCCTTAAAAATGAAAAAAAAAAAAAAAGAACTTTCATGAGATCCAGTAATTTCACTTCTGGTTAATTATTAGAAGAAAATGAAAATGCTAACTCAAAAAGATATATGCACTCTCACATTCACTGCATTACTATTTACAATAGCTGAGATTTGGAAAAAACTAAGTGTCCATCAATGGATAAATGGTACACACACACACACACACACACACACACACACACACGAATGAATATTACTTTGCCCTCCAAAAGAAGTAAATCTTATCATTTCCTACAACATGGTTGGACCTTGAGGACATTTTAGTAAGTAAAATAAGTCAGACAGAGAAATACAAATACTGTATGATCTCTTTTATACATGGAATTTAGAAAGTTTTTGTTTTCTAAAGGTAGGGGAGAAAACAAGCTCATAGATGCAGAAATTGGTGCTTGTCAGAGCTGGGGGATGGGTAGTCAGAGAAGTGGATGAAGGGGGACTCAAAAGGTAAAAAGAAATAAACCAAAGAACAAATGAACAACCCCTCCCCAAAACTATAGTCCTCCTCCATACCATGTTTTAATAGAATGTTCCTCGTTTGGACTTTGTCTAATGTTTCCTTATTATTAGATTCAGGATATACATTCTTGGCCAGAAAGAACACTGCATGGGTGATGACATATCCCTCTCAGGCGTCACAGTGAGAAGTAGAACACCCATCTGCTTGTGTTTGAGGTATTAATTTTGATCAGTAAACAAGGTGCTATCTCATTTCTCCGCTGGACAACCAATATTTTTTTTTAATTTTTTTTAATGTTTTTATTTATTTTTGAGAGAGAGATAGAGACAGCGTGAGCAGGGGAAGGCTAGAGAGAAAGGGAGACACAGACTCTGAAATAGGCTCCAGGCTCTGAGCTGGCAGTCAGCATAGAGCCTGATGAGGGGCTCGAACCCACAAACCGTGAGATCATGACCTAAACGAAAGTTGGACGCTTAACCGACTAAGCCACCCAGGCGCCCCGCCCCTGGACAACCAATATTTTTACCCTGCAACATATAAACAATCTGTAAGAGACACTTTAAGAGCACGTACATATTCTGCTCCTCATTAAGTTATCTCCCTATATTTTAGTATCTATTCATAAATCCAATTCATAATTGATGGCAAAAATGCTGGTTTTTCTAACCCAGTTCTCCTTCCACATTTATGAATGGCACATAGCATTATGCCATATTCAAGAGTCTTCTATTTTCATTCATTCATTCATTCATTCATTCATATCTATTATCCATATGGAATAGTAAATTCCTTCTTTTTTCTTGTACCTATTCATCTAAGCCCTGATATCAGTCATTGCTTTCAGGATCCTGGTTCCTTTAAGTCAGGAATCATTTAGACACCTAGCTCTAAATGTGTGCTAATTGCTACTGGGTTGTGGCATTTGGCCCTTTCAATGCTCAGAGCTGGGAATTATATAGATGTACACACACATTTCTGTACCTATGCTTACATACATATATGCTTAACCATGTACACATGAAAATGGATATGCTCATTCATATACAGATCTTTGAAATTTACATCAATGGCCCCAATTTCCAAATCATATTTCCAGGGTTCTTTCTTGTCTTTTCCCATTTCATGTCTTTACGTACCTTCTTCCTCACTGGAATACCTTGTTCCCAAATTTATTCAATTGCTCAATGTTACAATCCATTTAAAATAGTTTAAAAATTGCTTTGCCCATACCATACAAAAAACAGCTCTTATTAAAAACTACTGAGGATTTGCTTGCATTTCTTGTCTTCACCCCACCTAACCCTACTCTATTCTGCCACAAATTGAAAGTATATAGTCAGTTACTTGGATTAGTTCATCCTTCTTTCCTTCCCTCTTTCCTTCTTCTCTCCCACTCATCCTTTCTTTCTTTCTACATCACTGAAGGATAATTATGATATTCATTTGAAATACAATTGAATTTATGCAGTTATATGTATGCTTTTAGTGTTAGTCTTTTTCTCCTTGCATCTATCTCCCTCCCTCCCCCGCCCTCTCCATATATATATATAAATCCTCAGAAAGTCAAACTATATACAAAAAGGCATATTGAGAGGCCTCACTTCTTTACATATCATTTCTACTCCTTTTCCAGCTGAGCATAAGTAAATGTGAACAAAAATATACACACTGAACACATGGATATGGTTTCATGTCCAGAAATCAGAGACTGAATGGAGTTAAGGGTGAATCAGTTGATCAGACAATCAAAAGGGAGCCTTGCACCAAGATTTTGTGATGATGATGTACATGAACAGAGAGACATATCTTACTGCACTGTCAAGTGCTTAAGGTTAAAATATTTTCCCAAAGACGTACAAGCAGCATTGCCCAATGTATATTCTTCAGAATACTAGTCTCAGGAGAAATCCACTAGGGGAAAATTGTTCCTGGTTAAATCACAATGGATAACATTACACATTTGACTCCCTTGAAAGTCTTTCTGTCAAGAAACTAAATATGTTTCTATGAGTTTGACTTTTTTTGGTTGTTTTTGGCTCACAGAAACAGAGAATAGAAAAGTGGTTGCTATAGGATCTGAGGGATGGGGAAATAAGGAGAGCTTGATAAATGTGAAAATTTTCAGAATTTTTTAGTAAAACATGCTGACTATAGATGGTAACACTGTACTACATAACTGAAATATGCTAAGAAAATAGAACTGTAATATTCTAACATACACACATGAAATTGTCAGGTAATACATTAATTAACTAGATGAGAGGTGGGAATTTTTCACAATGCTTGTGTATGTCAAATCATCATGCTGTATGTACCCTTGCTTATCATTCAGAACTAGCCTTCAAGGGAACACATTTGGGAAGTTTGGGTGCATTCATTCATTCAGTAAGCATTTACTGAGCATGACCTTTATGCTGGGTGCTGTTTTTGGTGCTGTGGATGGACAGCCAACAAAACAAATGAAGTACCTGTACCTGAGTAATTTATTTTTCAGGAGGGTTTAGTAGGGGATAGGGTGGGGGGGAGGGGGAAGGGAGTCAGACAGAAATACCACATCTGGCAGTGATATCTCATATCCACTAATGTGTCCATTCAGTAAGAATAAATAAAGTCTGACCATTTCCTTTCCTCCTTTGGGAAACCTTCAGAATGACTTCAAAACGCCGACTCCAAAGGAAAATAAATGGAGAAATAAATGCCTCCACTAACCCAGATGCTAAACATCAGGTCAAGAGGGAGTGTATCAAGGGACTTCAACCTACTTCATCTGCATATATCTGAGCACAAGCAAAAATGTAGGGGTATAAAATTTTTAAAAATCAAGGGTAAAATTTCTGAGTTTTTAATCATATTCCCATGTTGATAAAATATTTATGAGCTCTCCTTCAATTAATTAGAATAAACTATGTAACACTGCAGGAAACAAATTGAAAATTTAATAAAGTAAGTTCACTTCCAATTTCTTTTGAAGAAAGAAGCTAATTATATTTAGTTCTGTAATTATAACTTTAATTAAAATATAATGCAAAATATTCCATAAAGTGAAACAGTGCTGAGTAATAAAATGGGGCCTTTAAGACAATTTTCTCTTTAGATGAGAATTTATAATTTAAAATGAAGCCTTCAGCGTACCATTTTCTGAAAATTTCATCCCTTCAGTATAAATTTAATTTAACAACCTACCAATAAAGACTAATCAATGTTTATTTACTGGTTTTAAATCTATTTCCTTCTGTTTGTTGTATGCTGAAAATCTTATTTTCCTTTATTTTAGCCATCTTCCTTTTAGTGCTGGTTTATTTTATTATTTTGTTAATGTTTACTTATTTTTATTTTTGAGAGAGAGAGAGAGAGAGAGAGAGAGAGAGACAGAGCATAAGCAAGGAGGGTCAGAGAGAGAGGGAGACATAGAATGGGAAGCAGGCTCCAAGCTCTGAATTGTCAGCACAGAGCCCAGCGTGGGGCTTGAACTCATGAGCTCTGATATCATAACTTGAGCCAAAGTCAGACCCACTGAGCCACTCAGGTGCTCCCTCTTAGGGCTGGTTTAAAGAAACACTGCTATTTTCCCCATCGATATCATAATTTGCAGGGCATCCTTTGTGAGTTTGAACATTCCTGGGAACTTTTTTTTTTTCCACAAATAGTTTATTGTCAAGTTGGTTTCCATATAACACCCAGTGCTCATCCCCACAAGTGCCCTCCTCCATGCCCATCTCCCCTCTCCCCCAACTTTCAACTAAGACTTATAACTTAGAAGGGCAGATGCTCTTAGAACTGCACCCAACATAGGGGCTCCTGGGGGGCTCAGTTGGTTTAGCCTCCGACTTTGGCTCAGGTCATGATCTCATGGTTAGTGAGTTTGAGCCCCATGTCGAGCTCTCTGCTGACAGCCTGGAGCCTGCCTCAGATTCTGTGTCTCCTCTCTTTGCCCCTCCCCCACTCATGCTCTGTCTCTCTCTGTCTCTCAAAAATGAATACATGTTAAAAAAAAAACCTGCACCCACATAGCAGTCTCCCTCAGAGGGCTGTCACAGAGATGACTTTATTGCTCCAGGCAGACGTCCAGGTAGAAGGAAATTTGGATCCTCTAAAATGAAATTAGGAAAGTGATATTTTTAATAATTATTTGCTCTCCAACACATCTCAAAGGAATACAGTTGACTAATAGTTTGCCCAGCCGTCAGACTTAAATTGTGAAGTCTACTGGAATTTGGGGCTATTTGCCATTATGTTTCATATCCATTTCTAAAGTCCTTTCAGACTGCTCTCTAATTTGGAAGCTACTCTGCTTTTACCCAAATCACAGAGGTTTTATGGAAGGGAAATGCCAAGCTTGAAAAACTCATCCCTTTTCAACTCGACAACTCTTTATACTTTAGCATTCAAAGAAGGATTCACTTGATTTAATCAGAATTGACTTAAAATGACTAAAAACTATTTATTAAGTGCATACTGTATAAAAATGTTATACATTATGTGCAAAAATGTTCCCCCAAGGAGTTGTTAAAAGTGAGATTTCTGCACCACACTGTCCCCCGCCCTCATATTCAGATCCAGTACAATCAGCGTCCATCCCAGTAACTTTCATTCAGTTACTTAGTTTGAGAAACATATTGGGTGTTCACCGGCTTTGAGACTTGAATAATACAGTCTTTAGTTCAAAGAACTTGGAGCCCTGGTGGCTGATGTTAAGTGAATGAGGGAGCACCAACAATCCGTAGTCCTCTCTGCTTTGCACTGGGGCACAGCTTACCTTGTCCTGTAGGAGAAGGTAGATAGCTTAAATAAGTAGGACTAAGTAGGGAGAGGAGATCGTCAGTTCTTTGCATGTGGAGAGTAAGAGTCCTGTTGCCTATGAGTGGGACCACAGGAAGTTGGCCACAGGGGCCACCGGGCAATGATGTTGTTTGCGAGCTGCTGGCATGTGGGGCATTGATGCCTTCAGAGTTGTTTCTCTCTTGCTGTTCTGTTTTAGGGCCCACGATGTTGAGTTCCCATCCAAGAACACTCAAGAACGTTTCAGGAACACTCTCTTAGCTTTTCAAATCTCCTGATCTTTCCAGAAAGGATTGGTGGCTTTGGTCAGGGACTTTATGTGCTTCCTCTTCATCTCTTTCACTGTGTCTCACTTGGGGTCTGCACGTACAGTGTGCTCTGATTTTTACTCTTTAACTGAAATCAATAAAACTATTTGGAACACTATTTGGGAAAGTTTGGCTCATTCTAATAAGGCAAGCCCCAGCAGGAACACACTGAGAATAGTTCATCAGCTCTCCTGTTCTTACTCCAGCTCACATCTCTGATGTAATAAATGTGAACAGGTTGATGAGCATCTTTTCATATAATTGCTGTAGGGAGGTTTTAAGATTTGTAAACCAAATGGCACCCTACACAGAACACTCTGCATCTTTTTCACAGGTTTTGTAAAAGTATGATTAGCCTACAGACCCTGTCTTCTGTTAGCACAGACACCAGTGAGGGTGTCATACAGGAGGATAACTCTCTGCCATGACAGCTCCAGAACGTGGTGGCTCAGAAAAGGGGCACATGGAGAGTGGACTTTGCCCCTCAGGGGATATTTGACAATGCCCGGAGGCATTCTGGGTTGCCATAGCTGTAGGGATGCTTCAGGTATCTAGGGGGTAGAGGCCAGGAATGCTGTGAAACGTTCTCCAGTGCACAGGAAAGTCTCTGCCCCCTACAAGCAAAGAATTATCCCACCCAAAATGTCAGTAGGATTGGAAAAACTCTATAATGGAGGAACTTTGAGGACCTGAACCCAAAAGGAGAAAGGACAAGTTTGTTCTCATGCTTGTGGGAAATCCTGCCAAAAAAGAATATATAGCCATGTATCTATTCTATACAGTGCTTTCCTTTTCCTTTTTCTTTATTTTTAATGTTTATTTTTGAGAGAGAGATACCGAGAGAAAGAGGGAGAGGGAAAGACAGCGTGAGCAGGGGAGGAGCAGAAAGAGAGGGAGACACAGAATCCAAAATAGGCTCCAGGCTCTGAGGTGTCAGCACAGAGCCTGATGCAGGGCTTGAACTCTGAATGGCGAGATCATGACCTGAGCCAATGTCAGACGCTTTACTGACTGAGCCACCCAGGCCCCCTTAAACACTGCTTTTCTATTTATAATGTGCTTTCCTGTTTACAATGGATTATATGTTTGTGTCGCCCTACAAATTCATATTGTGAAATCTTAACCTACATTGTGATGGTATTAGGAAGTAAGACCTTTGGGAGGTGATTAGGTCATGGGATTCGTGACCTCATGGAAGGGACTCCGGAAAGCTCTCTCTCCTGCCCTCTGTCCACTACGTGAGGGCACTTTGAGAAGTCAGCAGTCTGCAGCCTAGAAGAGTGCATCACTAGAATGCGACCACACTCGCAATTCTCATCTTGGATTTCCAGCCTCCAGAACTGTGGGAAATAAAATTCTGTTGTTTAAGCCACCAGGTCTATGGCATCCTAACAGAACACTTAGCTCATCCTCACTTTGGTGCTTATAAATTGTGTGCAAGTTACCTATTGAAACCTCGGTTTCATTATAGGTTAAATGGACCTAGTAACAGCATCAACCTTGCAGGGCTAGTGCAGGAATTCAGAGCTAAAAACAGCTCTGTGCTGGGGCAGGACTTGGTCAATAAGCATACATTGTTTTTGGTTTTGTTTTTTAATTTTTTTAATGTTTTATTTATTTTTAGGAGAGAGAGAGAGAGACAGCGTGAGGAGGGGAGGGTTAGAGAGAGAGGGAGTCACAGACGGAAACAGGCTCCAGGCTCTGAGCTGGCAGTCAGCACAGAGCCCGATGCGGGGCTCGAACCCATGAACCACGAGATCATGACCTAAGCAAAAGTCGGATGCTTAACCGACTAAGCCACCCAGGTGCCCCAATAAGCATACATTATTACTATTGTTTAGGATTCAGGGATTTTTGCTTGTTTTTATTTGTTTCATTAAATTATTTTAAGTTTACTTATTTAAAGAGAAACAGAGAGAGTGAGCAGAGGAGGGGCAGAGACAGAGAGAGAGAGAGAGGGAGAATCTCAAGAGAGAATCTCAGGCAGGCTCTGCATCCACAGTGCAGGGTTTGAACTCAAACTGTGAGAGTATGACCTGAACCAAAACCAAGAATCTGATGCTTAATGGACTGAGTTTCTATTTCTTTGTTTCTAAATTTTCATTTATATATTTTGAGAGAAAGTGCGTGCCCACATGTGTGCGTGAGGGAGGAGGAGAGGGGCAGAGAGAGAGAGGGAGAGAGAGAATCCCAAACTGGCTCTGTACCATCAGCCCAGAGCCTGAGGTGAGGTCCAAACTCACAAATTATGAGATCATGACCTGAGCCAAAATCAAAAGTTGAATGTTCAGTTGGCTGATCCACCCAGGCATTCCTAGGATTTGGGGTTTTATGGAGCAAACAGAAATCACTCCATGTATTCCAGCATAAAGAGTCTGAATTCAGGGGATTAGAGATTTGTGCAGTTATTGGAAAGTGTGAGGGAGGAAAGGGCAGGAAATCCATTTGTAATCACCTCAGCCTGCAGCACTGAACTGACCAGCCTGGGACCTCACCACAAGCTGCTGTGGCTTTGAAGAGCTCCAGGGAGCCCCGCTGAGCAGCCCTCCCTGCTCTGTAAGGAGCGGAGAAGGGAGACAGAGGCTCACAAGTCCTACAACCCTGAACCAAGTGATGTGCCCGAGTTTGCTCAGAAGCTGCTGGGGACATCACATCTGTCACAATGCCTCTTCATGGTAATCTGCTGCTTTTCCCTTCTGTCCTCCACATCTTCTACAATTGATTCTTCCTGGCAGAAGCCAACTAGAAGGTATTCTGAGAAGGGAGTTTGGGAATTCCGGCTTCTGTGCAATGCAGAGGACACCTCAGAAGGGATGACAATGACGTCAAAGTGGCAACAGACAATTTAATGGACTTCATAGCGCTCTTATCTCTGTGGCTCTTTGAAGTAGGTGTTATCTTCCTTTTTAGATGAGAAAATTGACACTCAGGGAAGTGAGGCGATTCTCCTAGAGTCTAATTTTGTCTTCTCTGGACTGTAAATTCAGTACTTCCACTGTATCATCCCCTAGATGTAGTCCAAAAAATTAGCTACCACTTTGGAGTCATTAAAGGAAATGAAAACATTATTTTCTGAAATTACTTTCTTGCATACATCTCGATATCTTTATTACTCACGTTGGTTAAAATGTGACTTCCTCTCTGAAAGTAATAATAAAGTAGGAGAGAGGAGTAGCCGTAAAGATGTTATTGATTGTTTATACCTTGGACAAAATATTTTCTTCTTCAAGCTGGGGTATGATGTCAAAGGGATCCTGTTGCCCCTGTGTCTGTTTTCCCTGTGGAAGAATGGAATGGAAAGAGGGTAGACTTTAGATCTTGACCTGAGTTTTGTGATTTCTTTCTAAGTGGTTTTGAGCAAGCTGTTAGACTCCCTGTGTTCTGATATTCTCAGAAATTGAATGGAGATGACATCCTATGTCTCAAAGGTGTGATATGAAAATTAAATAAATAGGGTAATGTCAAGAGAGCAGAGAGAAAGCTCCTTATTTCTTTTCAAACTTGTTTGAAAAATATTTGAGGTGCATCTTTGTGTTAGGTGCTACGCATCATGAGGTTAGAGGAAGGCCCAGCTCCCGTGGGGTATATAATCTAGTGTGTTTAGAGGAAGACATTATACACAAATAAATCACATATTAATAAGATAGCACAGATCTTCACAATCACATAAATAAATAAAGTGGAAACTTATAGAGTAGGGGTGTGGAAGGGCATTTTAGATGGGTTCATCTAACCTGAGGAGGTGGGTATTTGATCTAAGACCTGAACCAGTTTTTTAAAAAATTTTTAAATTTTTTATTTATTTCTTAGCATGAGAGAGAGAGAGAGAGAGAGAGAGACAGTCAGAGAGAGAGGGAGACACAGAATCTGAAACAGGCTCCAGGCTCTGAGCTGTCTGTTAGCACAGAGCCCGACATGGGGCTCAAATCCACTGAACCATGAGATCATGACCTGAGCCGAAGCTGAACACTTAACTGACTGAGCCACACAGGTGCCCCCTGAAGCATTAAATTAATTCTTTTTTCAAATATTTACTGGAAACCCTGCTATGTGCCAGGCACTGTGCTAGGCACTGGAGAGAAAGCAATGAACAGAGACTGACAGTCTGTCCTCAGTTCTAGTGAGGGGAAATAAACAATAGACAAATCACATAGGTAATGATATAGTATCGCAGAGGGTGATACATTCTATCAGATAAGTAGAGAAAAGTAAAGTAGGGCACAGGTCACTGCTAAGAAGACATTTGACCTGACCCTGAAGGAGTCACAGATGAGCCACGAGAATATCTGAAGGAAGAGCATTGCAGACGGTTGGAAAAGCAAATGGCAAAGGCCGTGAGGCAGAAGCATGCCTTCTTGTTTGAGAAAAGCTAGGACGTTATGTGAAGAGTACAGAGAACAAGGGAGAGGGTGATAAAAGAGAAGCTCTGAGAAGTTCAGGCCACACGTGACTTTGTAGCTTATTATAAAAACATTGCTCTTTTCTTTGAGTAAAATGAATGATTCTTCCCATGAAAAATAGACTATATGAAGCAAGTGTGAGAGCAGAAAAACCCATTAGGATACTAGAGCAGTTATCCAAATGAGACATAATGGTGGCTTGAGCCAGAAGGATAGTAGTGATGGTGGTGATAAGTAGTGGGATTCTAGATATATTTTGAAGGTAAGGCCAACAGGAGGCATATACTGAGAGATTGGATATTGGATTTAAAAAAAGGAGAAAGAGTCAAGGTTGTCTCCAAGATTTGAACCCAGAGCAGTACAGGAGATGAGTTGTCATTTCCTGAGATGGAGAAGCAAGTTTCATGGCGAGAATCAAAAGCTCTATTAAGGTCTTGTTAAGTTTAAGAAGCTTATTAGACACCTACATGAAAGTGGAAGTCTGAGGTTTAGGGAAAAGTTAATGAGCGAGACCTGAGTTTGGGAGTTGAAAGTATGTAGGTGGTATTTAAACCCATGAAACTAAATGAGATCCCTGAGGAAGAGATCCTAGGTCTAAGGTCTGGGGTGCTGCAATTTACAGGTGGAGCAGATAGAGGAAAGCCAATAGGAAAGCTCATTAGTAAGGTAGGGGACCGCTGGGGAAGGAGCTGCTTCAAGAAGGAAGTTGGTCAATTGTGTCAAATGCTGTCAGTAACTCAGGTAAGGCAAAGACTGAAAATCCTTGGATTTAGGGCAGTGAGGTCGTTGGTGATTTTGGCATGAGCAGTTTGGGTGTAGTGATATAAAAAGTTGAATGAAGTAGAATGAAGAAAGATTGTGAGAGAAGTAATTAAACTCTCTTTGAAGAGCAAAGCTGTGGGAAATAATGTGGAGGTGGGGGCAGTTGTGTGGTGAAGACAAGGTAGACTATTACTTCAGCATCATAAGAACTTCAAGGTCCAAATTTGCATCAGAGTCTCCTGGAGGGTTTGTTAAAATGAGATCACTGGCCCCACCGGGATTTCAAGAATGCATCAGAGTCTCTTGAGGGGCAGGATGGTGAAAACAAGACAGCTGAGATGACCCCTAGAGTTTCTGATTCATCAGGTCAATGGTGGAGCCCAAGAACTTGCATTCTCATCATGATCTCAGATGATGCAGGGACTGCCAGTCCAGGGAGCACATTTTGAGTATTACTGCTCATGAGCATCGATTCTCTTGCTCACAGTTCCCTCTAAAAAAAGCACCCCATCTTCCTGTGTTTCTGCCACTCTATCGCTATATGAATCTGCCTTATATATTGTTCACCATTTAAATTCACATCAGTATAGTTATTGTAGGAGAGGAGATCTGCCTTGTTCACCATTGTTCTTCCTGTGTGCAACACCATGTTTGTCATACAGTTGAAACTAAAACAAATTTTTGGGGGGGGGATAAATTTATAAATGAAGAAATGAATGAATGAATGAATCAATCAATCAATCAATGAAAAGTTCCAGCAATGGTAAGTATTGTTTTATACAAGTTTTGGGATGTCTCATGTTTTTTTGGAATTGCTTATAAAGAAAAAAGCTATATTTTTCCAAGTGGCAAGTGAAAAAATTTCAGAGCTAGTTAAATTTCAGCCTCTAAGACACCCTGAGGGACCTGAGCTGGTTATTTACATTTCAAAATTCATGGTTATGAGCCCAGAGATCCCTAATGTGGCTATTATGTGGCATTTCAAATATGATCACATAACCTTCAAAGAAAATGCTGCTTGGAAAGCAATGGATTATTTAGTCATTAACTATTTACATGTAGGTAGCCACCTGTCACCATCTGAGAAACCTCCATAGTCTACGAGAAAACAGTAAAACCCTGTTTGGTCTCCAATGCACTAATTAACCTCTAAGCCAACCCATTTGAAGCAGGCTTCACCTAACACATCTTGGTTTTGCATGAGAGATATTTAAGGCCCATTCAGCTGAAAGAATTTATCTGCCAATCCAAGTCTCTTTAAAACAAAAACAAAAACAACCAAAACAGGGCAGCCATGTTCCTGTTAGAGTTGGTTTTTTTTTAAGAGTGTTAAATGAAAACATCTCTGCTTGATATTCATCATTTTGCAATGACCATTTCATCACTCAGACAACATGAATAAAAGATATTACTTTTAGTCATTAGCAACTCAGTCAGGGAAAAGAGAAAAATTGGGCATTTAAGAACATTTTACTTTTCTGTCATTTCAGACTAAATGACATTCTTAAATGATGGCTAGTCAAACCTACAGAATCTATTAGTAACTTGAAAATAAGTGTGAAGGGATGCCAAAACCCAAAGGAATCTTAAACTTACATTTATCAGGCTTGTCACATCACCACTACTGGTAATAAAAGCATTTTCGTTTTATGTTGCAATGTCTACAGAGAATAATATTTTTTTGCACCAGAGTAAAAAGTGATATTGCAACATTCATCACATTCTTTGATATAAAATACCCCAAAAAGGTTGAAAATTGACATTCATTATTTTAAGGCTAATTTAAAAGCCTGGCACATTTATAGAAATTGTCCTGGTTGTTTTTTATAAAGTTCCAGTATTCAATAGTCATTCAATTTTCAGAAGCATTTCCGCACATGGATTTCGTGGATTTTGTTGGGTTCCTGGCCCCGTAAGTGCTCAGATTTTAATGGTAGTGATAGGACCTGACCAATTTATTGGAACATTTAGTTTCTTATAATCACTCAGCTGGTGGTCTTGTTGCATTGTAATAACCATAAACCAAAGAAATGTCATTTTTCAAGTTCTATAAGATTTAATCAAAGCCCAAACTTGTATTCTCTTCTATTTTGTTCCTCCCTCAGGCTCTCCAAAGCACTGATCCAATGAAAGAAACCCAATCTAAGGGTGAAAGAGAAACTCAGACTCTAGGCACAGTTGAAATGGTTTGCCACATTTATATGTACATTGATTTTTACATGACTGCATTCAGAAACGAAATACCATCTTCTGTGATCAATTCACCCAGGGTTCCCTTCTCAGATAAATTAAAAACAAAGTGAATCAAAAACAGCAGCTTTCTCTTTTAGCTGGAGTTCTGAAGCATCTCTCAAGAAGCAAACATATATTTATACCTCCCTCATACGAGGGACAGTTAGGACAACAGTTGAATGCTCTGACACTATTGGGAATTCCTATAATCAAGCAAGTGCAATTTCTCATAGAAATTCAGGTTTAAGGAAAACTATACACTGAAGAAGTAAGAGATTCCAATTCTGCCAATTAATCATCTTCCAAATGTTAGTCCATGAACAGGGAGGTATAATATGACTTAAAATGTTTGAAGGTGTTGTGGGGGGTAGCCATGTACTCTCCATGGTTGTGACCATCACTTGAGCTAGTGCAGGACTTCCCAGAGCATAGCACACATATCTTCTGGTAAAATGCATGTTGACTTAAAGAGATACATGAACCAGAGGTGCCTGAGTACTGATTCAGTCAGTTGAATGTCCAACCTTGGCTCAGGTCATGATCTCCTGGTTCGTGAATTCAAGCCCTGCATGGGGCTTTGTGCTGACAGCTCAGAGCTTGGAGTCTGCTTCAGATTCTGTGCCTCTCTCTCTTTCTTCCCCTCTCCAACTCGCATTCTGTCTATCTATCTGAAAAATAAATAAATATTAAACATTTTTAAAAGAGATGCATGAACCAATGCATTTTATTTTACTGGTGTTGAAAACATTGATTAAAAAAAAAAAAGACATGACCACCAATTGACCCTGAGGTGGACTCAGGCATTCACAGGCTCCTCATCCTTTTTTCTGTCCTTGGAATGTAGGTTCTGCTTGCCTTCCCTGTTCCCAGAAGTTGCTCCAAGGACACAGCCTTGAGATGGTGATGTGATATTGAAGACATCTGCACAGTATATGCGACTGAGCCCAATTAGGGGCTCTTTATAAATTCTCAAGATCTGGAGGGCGGGTGCAGGGATTTATTCATCTGGCTGCTGCCCAAGACAAGCCTTGCATGTAAGTTCCTATTGCTCTTATTAAGACTGCCACCTACCGAGCTCGAGTCGCCTCCGGGTTTCTGCGGTCTCTCTGCCCTCTCTCTATGGGGCAGATTTCAGGTGACACCAGGAAATCTCCCCAGAGGGTTGTGAACCTACAGCTGGTTAAAGATTTATTTTTACATGCATTTAAATATTGCTAAAATACTCTTTTATTTTGATTTCACAGATAATATTCTTAGGGCAAAGTTAAGAAAAAGCTGATTTAAGAGAAAATTAAAGAAAATTTAAAAGAGAATAATAGAATGGTGTATTCAAGAAAAGGGTGAAGAAATGCAAAGGACAGAAGTATGGGAAATACTTCTTTTTTTTTTTTTACAAATAGTTTATTATCAAATTAGTTTCCACATAACACTCAGTGCTCATCCCCACAAGTGTCCTCCTCCATGCCCATCCCCCCCACCCCCCACATCCATCAGTCCTCAGTTTTTGTCAGCATTCAAGAGTCTCTCATGGTTTGCCTGGGAAATACTTCTAAGTCATAACTACTTTTGTTTCTCTTAGGACATCCATGAGTTGTGTTCAACATTTAGAAAGTATTTGGGGAAAAGAGATAGAGGAGAGAGAGGGAGGAAAGGGGAGAAATGGACCTGGAGAGCTGTAGCTACTGGAATTTCATCAGGGAGTAAAAAAGGAGCCATATTAAAAATTATGTTTTGAAAATTTGAAAACAAATACAAAAGTATAAAGAATAATATACTGAACACTAGTGTATCGTAGCCTTGCCCAACTCAGCAATGATCAGCTCATGGCCAATCTTGTTCCATCTATATCCCCATCCTCTCAGATCATTTTGAAGCATTCCATACATCATATCATTCTATCTATGAATAGTTTACATGTATCTTTAAGACATAGGAACTCTTTTTTTTTAATAGTTTATTGTCAAGTTGGTTTCTATATAACACCCAGTGCTCATCCCCACAAGTGCCCTCCTCCATGTTCATCACCCCCCTGTCTCTCTCCCCCCACCCCCATCAGCCCTCAGTTTGTTCTCTGGATTGAAGAGTCTCTCATGGTTTGCCTCACTCTCTCTCCCCAACTATTTTTCTCCTTCTTCTCCCCCATGGTTCTCTGTTAAGTTCCTCCTATACGTGCAAACATATGGTATCTGTCCTTCTCTGCCTGACTTATTTCGCTCAGCATAACACCCTCAAGGTCCATCCATGTTGCAACACATGGCCAAATATCATTCTTTCTCATTGCCATGTTGTATTCCATTGTATAGATAAACCACATCTTCTTGATCCATTCGCCTGTGGATGGACACTTAGGCTCTTTCCATGTTTTGGCTATTGTGGAGAGTGCTGCTATGAACATTGGGGTCCATGTGCTCCTATGCATCAGCACTCCTGTATCCCTTGGGTAAATCCCTAGAAGTATAGGAACTCTTTTTAAAAAGACTTCCAGTCGCAGGCCTGGAACTTAACAAGTTGTCACTCTGTCCTAACAAGTTAAAACCCAAAATACATTGAAAAATCAACAATTCTTCTTATATCTGTAAGAGAAGTGAGGTCACAGGCAAACTGCTGCCCAGTATTGGAGACGGACAAGCAGATACAGAGAATCGTAATTACTAGAGCAGAAACCCACAAGCAAAACCGGCCCTGGGAACCGGTCCCAGGAAGGAAAACCTGAATTGTTACTGATGAATTACTAG
This sequence comes from Proteles cristata cristata, assembly GCA_017311185.1. Classification (NCBI taxonomy): domain Eukaryota; kingdom Metazoa; phylum Chordata; class Mammalia; order Carnivora; family Hyaenidae; genus Proteles; species Proteles cristata. Next base: position 570,975 of record JAESUZ010003733.1, read on the forward strand.
AGACTCTGTGGACAGCTTCCAGGTTGGTGAACACAGGGAGATTTGGGGAGAATGGAGTATCTGTAGATAGAACAGAAGCTCCTCATTCCTTTCCTATACCTGGTCTTATGCATCTCTCGTAGCTGGATGTTCATCTGTACCCTTATGATATCCTTTAATGAACTGAACGGAAATCCTCTTGGACTGGGACAAAAAACACAACAACAGAGAAATTGTGGGCATGACAAAAAGCTGTCATGGGGCCATTAAGGACCCAAATATTTTACCCCTGAGAACCCCTGTGGCTTTTGGAGCAGGGGACATTGAGGTGAGGAATGCTGAGGTCTGGTGCCTTGGAAATGGACAGAGACAAAAGTTTGAAAGTGGGAAAGGTATCAAACAGCACTGTCAGGAGAAAGGATGTAAGGTCCATGAGTGAAGCAAGATTGAGGAGATGGAGCGACTGAACCACAAAACAGTCCAAAGAAAGGCCTAAGCCTCTTCCGTAGGGATTTCACAACCTGAGATACTTCTTCAGAGTTGAGGTGGGTGGAGAAAGGCCTTTGGCCACCTGCACTCTCCGCTTGGTGCATGTGGGCTGCCCACTGGAAGGCACCATAACATCCGACAGGACTACCTCAAGAAACAAGCCAAAGTACACATGGTGGAGACTCCCAAATACCACTACGAGTAGGCAAATACAATAACCAAAGTCTCAACAAGAGAGACCATTCAAAGAACACTTCCTGAATGGACAGGTCCTGGACAGTCAAAGAGCCTTCTTTAATACGGCACTACTCGCAGGTGCAGAATGCATAACAATCTTTTAAAACTAACAAGAGACAGAAAGCTAGCCAAAATGACAAAACAGAAGAACTCTCCTCTACAGAGACTCTGTGTGGACAACTCTGAGAATTAGAAAACTCCAGGCAGACCCAGTCAGGTCCCCACAATTCTAAGAATTTTACCTCCAGTATCTCTATCAAGTTCTCACAGAAGTATTTGATAAAGGGCAAGGAACCATTTTTAAAAACACCAGAGCATTCTGTTCTTAACAAGGCCTGCCCTGAGGAGGAACTATTTCACCAGAGCCTAACTAATGTAGGCACAGGGAAATACCCAACTTTAGCTGGCTCTAATCTTCTACGCAGGCAAAGGGAAATACCCAGCTCCCTGGAGCCACCCTGCCCTAAGCAAGTGGGGGGAAGTCTCCAAGAAGTACTTGTGAAGTTCATTTTCCAGAAGCACCTGCTCAATGAAAGACTGAGTCCTACTCATAGGACTATAGAAACTTTCCTCCCCATTTCCTTATTACTCCATCACTAAAGGCTTATTTACTACAACTGCTTTGGCCCAGTACATAATGAACACACTTGAGTAAAAAAATGATAAAGCATACTAAAAGGAGAATTAGTTTGAAGAGATAGAATGATCATTAGAACCATAGTCAGATATGATAGGAATGTTGGAATTATCATCCCAGGAATTTTAAAACTATAATTAATATGCTAAGGGCTTTAGTGGAAAAAGTAGACAGTATGAAAGAATAGGTCGTTAATGTAGGCAGAGAAATGGAAATTCTAAGAAATTCTAAGAAAGAATCCAAAAGAAATACTAGATCAAAAACATTATAACAGAAATGAAGGATACTTTTGATGGCCTTATTGGGAATCTGGACACAGCTGAGGAAAGAATATCCGAATTGAAGGAAATGACAATAGCTATTTCCAAAATTGAAAAACAAAGAGAAAAGAGACCAACAGACAGAAAACAGAATATCCAAGATCTGTGGGAAATCTACAAAATGTGTAACATACACATAATGGGAATTACCTGAAGGAGAGGCAAGAGAAATAAGAAAAAAAAAACACAATATTTGAAGCAATGATCAGCGAGAATTTCCCCTAAAATAATGCCACGTATCAAACCACAAACCAGGAAATTGAGAGAACACCAGGTGGGTAAACGCTAAAGCAACATATATTAACGTGTACATATTCAACCTTCATAAAATGAAAGAGCAAGAAAATATCTTGGAAAAAACAGAAAAAAAAAATCTTGCCTTGCCTAGAGAGGAGCAAAGATAAGAATTATATGCTGGGACTTTCTTATGTTTATGGTTTTGTCATTGTTTGTCCTTGATTGCAATTCTCTGCTCTTCCTGAATCAATGCATTTTTGTTGGTAAAAACAAACAAACAAACAAACAGAAGAATTACATCCTACTTTTCAAAAACTGTGAAAGCAAAAAGAGAGTGGGGTGAAATATTTAAAGTGTTAAGAGAAAAAAGTATCAATCTAGAATTCTGAATCTTGTAAAATTGTCCTTCAAAAGTGAAATAATGACTTTGTCAAATAAATAAAAATTGAGGGAACTTGTTGCCGGTGGATCTGTCTGGCAAGAAATGTTAAAAGAATTTCTTTAGAAAGAAAGAAAATAATATATACAAATACTTGGGTCTGCATATTAAAAGGAAGAGCATCAGAAAATGAGTAAGTGAAAGTAAAACAAACCCTTTCATTTTATTATTCTCAGTTGATAAGGTAAGAGTTTGTTCAAAATAATGATAGCAAAATGCATTCATATATACATATGTATGTATATCTTTGAACTATATAAATGAGCTATATACATGGCAGTAAATGCATATTGCAGACAAGTGTAGGCAACACCTGAAAATGTTGAAAGAAGAAGTATTATTGATATGCTAAGACAGGAAAGAAAATATAATCATATAAAATGCTCAAAGCTACAAGGAAAAAAGTTGATTAAAAATATAAATAACAAAGGATAATGGCAACACATAGAAATCAGTAACAAATGTCATAGCTATTAATTCAACTATCTCAGTATTTGCTTTAAATTTCAATACATTGATTAAAAGACAGATATTATCAGAATGGATCAAAAATATTAGACCCAACTTAAAGACACCTATAAATTTGAAGGGTGGAGAAAGATATACCAGGCTAACCCTAAGTAAAAGAAATGGGGTAGCTATACCAATTTCAGACAGAGCAAACTTCAGAGCAAAGAAAATAATGAGCGGGGCGCCTGGGTGGCTTAGTCGGTTAAGCGTCTGACTTTTGCTTAGGTCATGATCTCGCGGTTGGTGGGTTCAAGCCCCGCGTCGGGCTCTGTGCTGACTGCCAGCTCAGAGCCTGGAGCCTGTTTCAGTCTGTGACTCCCTCTGTCTCTGACCCTCCCCTGCTCGAGCTCTCTCTCTCTCTCTCCTAGAAATAAATAAAAATATTTTAGAAAAAAAAAAGAAAATAATGAGGGATAAAGTGAGAGAATCTATAATGATAAAGGGGTTAATTCTCCAAGAGGATGAAAGAATCCTTAATGGGTATGCACCTAAAAACATCAAAATACATGAAGCAGAAACTCATATAACTGCAAAGAAAAACCCATAAATTCACTAACACTATTAGAGACTTTGGCATCCTTCTACCATCGATGGACATATCTAGCAGGCACAGAATCAGTAAGGACACAGTTGAACTCAACAGGGCCATACAACTGGCTATAGTGGACATCTATCGATAACTTCATCTAACGAGAGCAGATTACACATTCTTACTCATATGAAACTTTCAGCAAGATAGACCACATTCTGGGTCAGAAAACATACCTTAACACATTCTGAAAATGGGAACCATATTATGTTCGCACAATGGGATTAAAATACAAATCAGTAGCAGAGAGAGAGCTGTATAGTTTCAAATACTTGGATACTAAATAACATACTTCTAAATAATACATGGGTAAAAGATACAATCTCAAGAGAAGTTTTAAAATATTTGAATTAAATAATTTTTTTTCCAAATTTTATCAAAATTTGTTAGATGCTGTGAAAGCAGGTCTTAGAGGGAAATTTTTTGTATTGAATGCATATATTCTAAAAGAAGAAAGATCTAAAATCAATAATCTAACCTTCTCCCTTACAAAATTAGAAATAAGAAGAAAAAAAGAAGTAATAAATTAAGAGAAAAAATAATAGAAATAAATAGAAATAAAAAGTAGAGCAGAAATCAATAAAATTAAAAATAGGAAATCAATAGAAAAAATCAATGAAACTGAAAGCTGATCCTTTGAAAAGACCCATAAAATTGGTCGGCTTCTGGCTAGGCTAAGAAAGAAATAGAGAAGACACAAGTGATTAATACGAGAAATGAAGGGGAAGGGACATCACTACAGAATCTAAGGACATTAAAAGGATAATTAAAAGAGTATTATGGAGGACTCTATGCCTATAGGTTTGATACCTAGATGAAATGGACCAATTCCTTGAAAGCCTACCATCTGCTAAAACTCACACAAGAAAAAATAGATAATCTCTGTTAAAGAAATTAAATAACTAATAGGTTTTCAAAATAGAAGAGCTGGGTTCATTGCTGAAGTCTGCCAGACATTTAATAGAGAAATTATATGAATTGTCTATAATCTTTTCCAGAAGGTAGAAGCAGAGTGAGTACTTCCTAATTCATTCTATGAGGTCAGCACTAACACCAAACTAAACAAAAATATAATAAGAAAACTACAATTTTCTCTTATGAACAGATAAGAAGTCTTCAACAAGATATTAGCAGATTGATTCTAACAGTATATAAAAACAATTATATACCATGACTAAGTGAGATTTATTCCAGATATTCAAGGCTGGTTCAATATTCAAAAATCAAATAATGTAATCTATCATCTCAGGCTAAGAAGAGAATCACATAATCATATTAATAGGTACAGAAAAGCATTTAATGAAATACAGAATGTATTCATGATGAAAACTCTTAATAAGCTAGGAATGGAACACTGTATTGAAAGGCTTAGCTAATGCAGTAACACACACACACATAAAAAATAAAATAAAAGGAACATAGATTAGGAGAAAAGGAGTAAAACTGTCTTTGTTTGCAGATGACAATATGTAGAAAATCTGAAGGCATCAGTAAAAAGCTCCTGAGACTGGTAAGTAATTATAGCAAAGGTTAATATACAGAAGTCAGTCATTTTCCTACATATTAACAATGAATAAATGGAATTTGAAATTAAAAACACACCAGCATTTATATTAACACCCCTCAAATAAAATACTTATATATAATTTTAGCAAAATTTGTATATGATCTATATGAGGAAAACTATAAAACTTTGATGAAAGATACTAAAGATGAGCTAATTGAATGGGGAGATATTTCATACTCATGAATAGAAAGATTCAATAGTGTCAAGATGTTAGTTTCCTCCAATTTAATCTATAAATTCAATGTCATCCCAAACAATATCCTAGCAAATAACTTTGTAGACTTTAACAGATGGATTCTAAAATTTATATGTAGAAGGGAAAGATCCAGAATTGCAAACTGAATACTGAAGGAGAAGAACAAAGTTGGAGAACTGACACTACCCAACTTCAGGACTTACTGTAAAGGTAGAGTAATGAAGACAATGTGGTTGTGGTGAAAGAATGGACAAATAGACCCATGGAACCAAGACAGAGGCCAGAAACACAACTACATACATGTGGCCAACTGATCCTTGACAAAAGAGCAAAGGCAGCACAGGGAGCGAAGGTAGCTATTTCAACAAATGGTGCTGGAAGAGCTGGACCACATATGCACATAAATAAATCAATATAAAATTTTAAAATAGAATCTAAGCACAAACCTTACATCCTTCGCAGAGCTAACTCAAAATGCATAAGAGAACTTAATGTAAAATATGGGAGTAAAAACTCCTAGAAGATAACATAAAAGAAAGTCTAGGTGACCATGGGCATGGTGATGACTTTTGAGATACCTCACCACCCAAGGCATAACCCATGAAAGAAATAATTAATAAGCTGGACTTCATTAAAGTTAAAAACTTCTTCCCTGTGAAATACAGTGCCAAGGGAATGAGAAGACACACCACAGACTGGGAGATAATATTTGCAAAAGATGCATCTAATAAAGGACAGTTGTCTAAAATAGACAAAGAACCCTTAAAACACAAGGGTAAGAAAACAATCTGATTAAAATATGGGCCACAGACCTTAACACACACCAAAGAAGATATGCAGATGGCAAATTAACATATTAAAAGGTGCTCCATATTACAGGGCATTGGAAAAATGGAAATTAAGACAACGAGATACTGCTACCCCAGGATTAGAATGGCCACACTCCAAATACTAACAACAACAACCCCTGGTGAGGAAGTAAGACATCAGGAACCCTCATCCATTGCTGGTAGGAATACAAAATGGTACAGCTACTTTGGAAGACAGTTTGGCAGTTTTTTAACAAGGCTAAACATACTCTTACCATATGATTCAGCAAACATGCTCATTGGTATTTACCCAAATAACCTGAAAACTTACATCCACACCAAAACCTGCACATGGACACTTACAGCACAACACTTAGAAGCAGCCAAGATGTCCTTCAGTAAGTGGATGAATAAACTGGTAAATCTGACCATAGAATGTTATTCATTACTTAAGAAATGAACTATCAAGTCATGAAAAGACAGGAAGGAAACTGAAATTCATATTCCCATGTGAAAAATACCAATCTAAAAAAGATACATATTGTATGATTCCTGCTATATGACATTTTGGGAAAGGTGAAATTATTCAGAATAGTAAAAACGTTACCAGGGGAAAGGTAAGAGAGAGAGATGAATAGGAAGAGAACAGGGGCTTTTTTAGGGCAGTGATAGCATTCTGTTTATGATTGTACAATGGTGGATGCACACCTTTTACATTTATCAAAACTCAGAGAATGTACAACATCAACAGTGAACACTAATATAAATTATGTATCACTATAGGTTTATCACTTAAAGGTACCACTCTCGTGGTGGATGTGGATAGCAGAGCAAGTTGTTTGTGTCTGGGGAGGAGGGGTGGCTGTGTTTGAGAACTCCCTGTACTTTCTGCTTAATTTCGTTCTGAGTCAAACTGCTGTAAAGTTACATTTTATTAATAACAAAAGGTACTAATGCAATTCTTACAACAAATAAATGCAGTGATTGCCAAATACCATGAAACATCCAATCAATGTCCCTGATTGTCCTAGGAATTTTTTATTTTTAGTTTGCTTGAATCAAGTTCTGAATAAGGTGCATACATTGGCATTAGTTGATTTTTATTGGCCCTTTTACTTTATGGCTTATCCCTTCCATTACTTTTTCTTTAGTATGTATTTGTTGAATTATTGTAGAGTTTCCTAGGTCTGGATGATGTGGGTTTTTGCCCCAGGGTATCTTGGACCAGTGTCTCTGTTCCCTTGTATTTCTGAGTGATGATGATATTGCTGGCATTATAGATGGGATCAGATTCAGGTTTGACTTGGAGAAAAAGGATATTTTAGGTGGTATTGTGTGCATCCATCAGGATGTGGCCTTAGACACCACTGATGCTTACTGAAATCATTATTTCGTTGACTGTTGTAAAATGATGATATTCTAACTCTATCATTCCCTCTGCAATTTTTAGTGGAAATACCTCTATAAAAGGAGCTTTCCCTTCACTAACTCTTGGTTACCTGGAAATAGAGTTTAAGAAAGACAGAACACATCTTTTATTGTTTTCTCCTCATTGATTAGCTTTCAAAATACTGTGACTATTTCTCTAGCAGTGGCCAACAATGGAGGAGGTGACACAATCAATCTGTTTCTGGCAAAATAGTGTCCCTGAATTGTCCCTTGATTCAATGAAAACAGTTGTATTATGCCAGTATACTCTTTTATTTTTATGGAAATAGAAGGCAGATTTGTAGCTCCTGTAGGCCCTTTAATGTTGGGACTTCAATTTCTTCATGTTTTAGGTGTCAGGAACCCAGTTGACTCCAGAAGCCTGGTGTGTAACATCTGTGAGTGAAGGGGTTCAGGTGAAGGTTGTGGCCAAATGCAGGTTCTGAGGGTGGGAGCTGTTAGACAACACTGACTACCAAAATACTCTGTAGGGAGTTGTGTGGTAGAGGGCGCACTGTGGCTGGGCCTGCAAAAGAAGCTGATGATCTGAATCTTCACATGATGTCTCCTGACTTCTAAAAGTTGTGAAATAATGTAGAATTTAAAAACACAGTCACACAAGGTCAAAGACAACACATATACAAATGTATTTAGCATATGGCCCATCAATCCATTATTCTTGCTCTAGGTAATTTAACGCACTCTTTTCCTTTCTATTGCCTTTTCTATTTTCCTTTCGGAAGTTGAGGGGACACACACTCTGCCTTTTATTCCCCACGGTCACTCCAAATTCTAGATTACAGTCCTGCATAATCCTAGATTATGGTCCAAATGATTCTCTTTCCTGGTAGGACCCTGGGGTTCAGAGATGAGAAATGTCCTGTGTATATCGCTAACATTGTGTATGGTCTAAATATTGAATCCAGAACCTGATGCTGGTGTAGTGTACCTTCAACTGGGCACCATAGCCTTTTATTAGCAAAGCAATAGTCCAGCACCATCATTACCCCTCTCACCTAGAAGCATCTACTCTCCCAGGCCATGGCTTCCTATCATGGGTCTTATTGTTTGGAAGCAGAGGATGAAGAAAGAAACGAACACTGACTGAGAGCCTGCAAAACTCTGAAAGCTGTCCTACATGCATTCTATTTGTTACCTCAATAATTAATGATCACACAAAATCCCCAAGATGTGAGTGCTATTATTTTTTAGCACTGATGATAAAAGAGAGATTCTGGATCTAAGTACCTTCCTCTGGGCTACAAAACTACCGAGTAACAGATCCAGGTCTGTGTGACCTTCAAACCTGTGTTTATTTCATAACTTCACACTGCCTCCCACCTCCAAGCTCCCAATGACACCCAATGTCATTTGCTTAATTTCTGCAACACCGTAACCTAAGCCAGATGGCTTCGGTGGTAGTGCTGCTTTTCTAGAGGACAGCCAAGGACCACAAACAGCATGTTGTCCTGGAGGCTTCTCTCCCATCATTGCTACTAGTCTCTTTGCCCCTCTTCAAATTGCCTTTCTGGAACTCATTTATTCGCCCAAAGAAATTCACTGCCCGAGTTAGGGACCTGTCAGGAGACAGACAAACAATGGAGTGGGGAATAACCCCCATTGGGTAGTGTATCGTGAGGGGATTATTACGTAGGTGAGGGCAGTGTTAAGGGAAACAAGAGAAGATGGTGAGGCACCCCATGGATAGCAGCAACAGAGAGCAGTCACTGCCCCCTGGCAGCTGCGGATTTGGAAGAACGCAGAACCTAGTGGGCAAGGGGCTGCAGAATAAACCCAGCGAAATCTCTCCCTTCCTCCCATCTAACCATCCATCCATCCATCGATCAATAACATACACAGAAAGGCAGAGAGTAGAACTGGAGGGGCAAACAAAGAATATCCAGCTCATTCTCCCTGCACTTCTACAAGACGCAGCCAATGCAGTAGATAGGAACTGGGTTCTGAAGGGCACCTCTGTTGAAAAAGATCAGAATGCCTCCTTCTCATTCCCAGCTTCACTTCTGTCTCCCTGGCTGGAGTCCCAGCCAGCCTGCATCCAGACACACCTTCAGCTCTGCCCTGGCAGACGTGAGAGTCTCTACCATCTGGGTCAGGCAAGTGGGGCATTCAAGTTCATACTATAGTACCTTGGGTAGAAAATGTCTATTCTTTTCCCAGCACATCTGCACTGTTAACATCTGTAGATTCCTCCTCTTTCCAGAAACCTGACCTATGTTTTCCCTCCACTCTCTTGTTTTCTCTGGCCTGGCTCTTTCTCTTGAACCCGTAGGGATAATTCTCTCCCAAGCCCCTCTGCTTCCAGGCCCAGAGTGCCAGCAAATCAAGTTATTTTCATTTTATGAATATGCATATACAAAACCCAAGATATTTTCCGAAGAAACTGCAAATTTGATCTGCAGAAATGTGTTGCTATTTCTGCCAGTGGATAGAAGCATTGCTAACTTACACCAAGGGCAAGCCAGTTTTGTGCTCTCAGAAAGTGTTTTGCCTTTTGGGAAGCAGAACTGCTTTTTCTGGAAGTTGTCCTGGGTTGGGAAAATGGCTTTTTCCTTTTCCAAAGAACCAGAAAAAGTTGGGTTCTAGCCCTTCTTCAAAAGGTGATATGCAACTTTTTTTTTTTCCAGCCAGATAAGTAAGTTCAATTTTAGAAACTCTAGTTTCTTGCCTTTGACCACATCAGACCTAGCATTTCCTTCCTCATGTTGAGGACGCTCTCATGCAGTCAGCAAAAATGCTACAATTTGAAACTTTGTACATTTCTGAGAGCTTTCTCATTCTCTTACACTGGCTGAAAGTGCAACATCAGGCATGCGCAAAGATTGTATAGTTGTTTCCCCTCATCCACTCCAAGGTACAGACAGAAACAAATGAAAAAGAGACCAAGAGCAAAGGACGTGAGTCTTAGCCATGTATTCCCTTCCTAAATGGAAAGGTTACACCAGTCAGATTTTCTGGTAGTTAACTAAGCTAGACCAATATAATGTTACTTATGTGACTGGTCTTCATACCTTCCATTCCTTTCCAGAACAGAAAGTCATTTGTAATTGCAACTTTTCTCTGACCTTCTGATTTCTGATGCTGAAGCAGTATGCACAGTGGTTAAGAGCATATGCTCTATGGTCTCACAGATCTGGGTCCGTGTCTTGGTTCTGCCGTTTGTTAGTGGCAACCTTAACTTCACTGAGTCTTAGGTTCCCCACCTATAAAATCAGGAAAATAACAGTACCACTGGGGAAGAATTCTGTGATTATGAAATGAAGCAGTGCATGTAAAACATTTAGCATCATGCCTGAAATGCAGTAACCATTCAATAAGGGTCACCTATTACTATGAATTTCCCTCTAGTTCCCAATGCGAACCACCACCTATGGACTTATCCTTTCTTCCCTGTACGGGCTTTGTTCAAAATTTGGTAGACATTTACACTGAATTTCAGTTTTTAGGACCCTCTGCCTTAATATTTTGGTGTTGTATCCAGCACAGAATTCTCTAGGCTCTTCCATTAATGAATGCTGTATTCTGAAACGCTGCTCCTTTTCCTTAAAGCCACTCATACACTGAAGTGCTAGCATGTCTGAGAGATGGCCAGAGCCTCTTGGGTTCTCTTGGTCCAAAATAGTAAAGGCTCGAGGTGCCTGGGTGGCTTAGTCGGTTCAGCGTCCGACTTTCGCTTAGGTCGTGATCTCGCAGTTCGTGGGTTCGAGCCCCGCGTCGGGCTCTGTGCTGACTGCCAGCTCAGAGCCTGGAGACTGTTTCAGAGTCTGTGACTCCCTCTCTCTCTGACCTTCCCCTGCTCGTGCTGTCTCTCTCTCCTAGAAATAAATAAAACATTGTAAAAAAATTCAAAATAGTAAAGCCTCCATCTGCTTTTGAGAGTCAGCAGGTTGTACCTCTTCTCACTGATGTTCTCTGACCCAGCCTAATATCATTATGTTACATGCTTTTTCTTTTTTCTTTTTACTTTTTTTTTTTTTAAACATCCAGTCATTTTTGAGAGACAGAGCATGATTGGGAAGGGGCAGAGAGAGCAAGAGACACAGAATCCAAAGCAGTCTCCAGGTTCTGAGCTGTCAGCACAAAGCCCAACGTGGGACTTTGCTCGGAGCTTCACTGGCCTCCGTGGATGAAAGTCGCAGCGAGGAAATGGCAGTATTTGCACAGCTCCTGCCATGAGAAATGAAAACCGGTATCTCCTTCTGCCACTACTGGCTCATGCTGGAAATTAGCCTGCAGGTACTGACTGGGCCTTATGATATTCCAGATCAGACCGATATTCCCCACACAGATTGCTCATAAGGAATATGAGCATATTCCTGCCTTTTCAAAAGAGACTTCAGATGAAAGCACTGTGAATGATTGTCAAAAGGCTCTTCCTATGGGCCTTGCAGATCCAAGACTTACATAATAAAGGGGGCTAAGAACACAAGAGTTACAATTGAGTCTGGCCCTGAGTCAAAGAGCCTAATTTAGAGTTAAGGACAGATATCCACCCCCACCCAATTGTTTCTGCTTGGAGCACTAGCCCCGCCCCCTCCAAGGCATTTATGATCAGTATTTGGAGTGACTTATTCTGACCTTGAATATGCTGATTGCACCCTGTGAAGGAACCTATTTTTCTTTTGTGATTATGGGAGCAAACATTGTGTTTCCTGAAAGACCTGTTTTTCTTGATACTTTGCCTTAAACAAACAAGCTATTGATCTCTGCCCACAAAGAAGTAACTTCACCCTTTTTATGCTAAAAACATTGTCTTGTATGCTAAAGATACCTTCCTTCCCCATAGAATAAGCATCTAAATCACCTACCTCAATCACTATTGATAAAGGTTATGCAGGAGTCTTCTACAAATCTATGTTCTGGGAAATTCTTACATACCAAAGAAGTTTGTCATCAGAAATCATTGTCTTAGGCAAATGCCACTTCTGTGACGTCCCCCAAACACTTAATTATAAAATAAAGTTGAGCCCCAGTCAGAGCGGAGATGCCTGCCCGGTGATCAGAAAGAATCTCGGGGCTCTCTCACTCTCTCTCTCGCTGACACTGTCCATCCTTCAGGGACCCCTGGACCTGCTGGAGCCAGCCTCCAGCAAGGCTTGAACTCATAAGCTGTGAGGTCATGACCTGAGCTGAAGTTGGACCCTCAACCGACTGAGCCACCCAGGTGCCCCATGCTGCTCATTTTTCTATGTTGTCTAACACAGTTTGTGTTATATTCTATCTCTGTTAAATGCAGTTAACAGAGATAGAATATAAATCCTAACCTTAATTGCAAAATGCATTGCTTATTTTTTATTGAAATTATTCAGCTCATATTACTGAAGAGTGTGGACTTTTTTTTTTAATTCCGAGTTTATTGGTGAACTGAAAATATCCTTTAAAAGCAGATTAAAATACAACGTTTTTAACTTTGAAAATAACTTAAAAATTTACATATTTTCAACTTTATAAAATATGTGTAAGTTATAATGAATAGAGATGCAGTGAAAGCCTGTGCACCCACCACTCAGTTTATGGGACAAAAAATATTACCTTTTCTTTGAATCCCCCTTTAGGCGCCCACCTTTAGGTGTTTTCAGGGTGCTTGAAAACATTGCTTCAGAGGTAATACTCTTTACTGACTTTGACTTCAATGATTAAATGAATATATCACAATGTATTCCTGCATTTTACTGTTGATGGATATTGAGTCCTTTCCAGTATTTTTAAGTTAGACTTTTTGCTTTGAGATAATTATAGTCTATAATATAGAGGTTATAAGAAATAATATAGAGACCTCCCATTTAACCTATACCCAGTTTTCCCCAAATGTGACACATCCTGTGAGCTCTAGTACAATCTCAGGACCAGGATATTGACATTGATGTAGTGACCATATAAAGCATTTCCATCAGCCCAAGGATAGCCATACTCGTTTCTCAATCCCTCCCCCAGTCCTTAACCTGAGGCTACCGATAATAATCTGTTCTTCATATCTATCATTTTATCTTTTCAACAGTATTTTCTAAATGGAATCATGCAGTACATGACCTTTTGGGATTGGCTTTTTCCACTCAGCATAATTTTCTGGAATTCATCCTGCTAGTTTCCTGGAAGAGTACTTCAATTTCTTCTGACATGGTATTTTATGTACCATAGTATCTTTAGCCATTCACCTATTCTGCAACCTCAGGTATTTCCAGTTTTGGGTTGTTATAGATAAAGCTGCTATGAACATTTGGGTCCAGGTTTGAATGTGACTGTAAGCCTTCATTTCTTCATGGTCGGTGCCCAGGAGAGCAATTATTGAGTCCTATAACGATTACATTTTTAGTAGTCTAAGAAACTGCAAAACACGTTTTTCAGAGTATCTGTGCCATGTTTTACCTTCCGACCAGCAATGCTTGAGTAATTTGCTCTTTCATCCTCACCAATTTTCAGCTGTCATTCTGCTGTATTTTAGGCGTTCCGATAGGTGTACAGTGGAATCACATCATGGTCTTGATTTGCATTTCCAGTTTGGCTAATGATGTTGAACATCTTTTTATGTGCTTATTCATCATCTATGTATCTTCTTTCATGCATTCCCTTTTCATGTCTTTTGCTCATGTTCTGTTTCAATTGCTTGCTTTTTAAATGTTGAGTTTTAAGACTTCTTTAAGGATTCTGGTTACCTGACCTTTGTTGGATATGTGGTTTGTAAATATTTGTTCTCAATTGCGAGTTTGTCTTTTTTAGCTTCTTAATAGGGTCCTTTAGGTCCCAGTCACTTTGACTTCTCTCCACTGTGCATGGTTATATAGATCTCTCCCTCCTTCCTCCCTCATTATACTTAATGAGTAAAATAGGAAAAACTACATCTACCCTTTCTTTTCAGAAGCATAAGGGACCCAGGTCTTTTTTTTAAACCCCTAGGCTTGTGCCTGTATTACCACAGGTACATGTGGATATTTCAATTAAAATTAAAATGACAAATAAAATAAGATATTCACTTATTTTTCACAGTAACCACATTCTAAGTGTTCAGTAGCCACATGTGGCAAGTAGCTACTATATTAGACAACCAGATTATAGAATATTTCCATTAGCATCAAAGTCCTGCTGGGCAGCACTGGCCCAGAGTATATACCTAAGAGCAGAGTTGCTGAGTTGAAGAGCATAAGCTCCTTAGCATTTATTAGGTAAGGCTAAAGATGTTTTCTAAAGTATTACATTGATGTATCCTTCCGTTAGCTGTGAATAAGAATTCCTCTTGTTCCACATTTGTGTTGACACTGGGTACTGTCAGACTTCAAACATTTTGCCATATTGGTGGGGGTGGAAATGATGGGGTACCCTTCACACATTTACTAAAGAGAATGGATATCTTTTTACGTGGTTATTGATTCTTATGAAAGAAGCTATTGCAAGAGTCATTTGCCTTTTTTTTTCTTCTGTTGGGATGCTTATCCTTTTCTTATTAATGTCTGAGAGGTTAAAAAAAGTATCAGATCCTAATTTTTTGTCAAGTAGAGGGACCAAAACTGTCTTCTCCACTTTGTAGCTGTCATTTTCTCTATGACGTTTATCAGTTAGTATAGGATAGGCTCAATTGGGGTAACAAATAAACCTTGAATTTCAATGGAGTAACAAAATCTGATGTTAGTAGGGAGATCCTCCATCTTGAAGCTGTACCTTAGAAAATACATGGCCTTCAGAGTTGCTGTGGTAAGGGAAGGACAGCTGCAGGACTGCACAGATTATCTGTAAGTGCCAGGCCTGGAAGTGGCTTATGTCACAACTGTCCATATTCCATTTGATCTTGAGGCCCCATGTAATGCTAATGAAGCTGGGAATATAGAGCAGCACAGTGATATTTGGGAATGCTCATAGTTTCTGCCACACTGTTTTTTAAATGACCAGATGATATTAATTTTAAGGTAATAGAACTTAAGTTTCTTCCTTAATGGCTTCTACTTCTTTACTGTTTAGGAAATCTTTCCGTACTCTAAGACCAACTCCAGACATAGTGGAGACTTTCTTGAATGCAATGGTGAAGACATTTTATTTACATTGACTTCTAAAATTATTATACAGTTGCTGTTCACATTGAGATCTTTCATTGATATGGAATTGTCTTGTTTTAGTTAGGAGTCGATTTTATTGTTTTAGCACCATTTATAGAAAAATACCTATTTCTCACTTATCTGTCAATCAAACTTCCATAGGTATGGGGATCTATTGCTGCGTTCATGATACTGTTCCATTGGCTTTCTTCTATCTCTGACAAATACCACCTTATGTTAAATATTAGACTTTTATTACACTTGACACCTTGTAAGGCAGATATCTTCACTATGCATTTCCTGTGATGGACTCTTTTGACTATTCTTAGTCTTTGCCCTGCTATTTAAATTTCACAATCTTCTTGTCAAGTTTCAAAGCAAGACCTATTGGGAGTGAACAAATAGATCAATTTGGGAAAAAGTGATACCTTCACAATATTAAATCTGCCTATCTACAAACCATGGTACATCTCTACATCCATCTATTGAGCTCTTATTTAATATATTTCAATAAAACTTCACAGTTTTTTGATGTTGGTAGTGTCTTGTACATCTTTGGTTAGATTGATTTGTTGGTGTTATTGCAAATGCTATCTTTTTTTAAAAAAATACATGTTTCAACTGTTTTTCAAATAAGGAAATTTAATTTCTTTTCTACATGTGTACTCTTTTCTATTTTTAAATATTTCCTCCTGGCTCCCATCCAGAAATAAAGTTTAGATAGCTAATTTTACTTTCTATTCCTAAAAAGTACAGTTTTATTTCTAGCTTGTTTGCTGAGTGTGTGACTTTTAAGCTCAGGTCTGTGTGTAGACTCTCCTCTTGGCCTCCCCACACCACCCCTCTCTCCCAGAAAGATTTTTCTCAGATCTTCACTCCCTGTGGGGCCTTCAAAAGGGATGCCCAAAGTGATCTAGGTTTAGAAGATGCCCTCAGGGTGAAAGTGAACTGTCTTCTGCTTACCATCTTGAACTTCTGTTTTCCCTAAACTTTAGGTCTCCTGAGAATCCTTATCATCTTGCTGATTTGTCAATGTAATAAAATGCATATTCATATTTAATTTATTTTTATTTAATTTTAGTCAAGAGGGTTAGTTAGTATATTTAATCTCCCATGCTGCCAGAAACTGAAATTGAGAAAGATGTACTAATGCATACATAAGTACATACATACATACGTTTTAAACATCTTTACAACATGGGGCGCCTGGGTGGCTTAGTCGGTTAAGCATCCGACTTTCGCTTGGGTCATGATCTCACAGTTCGTGGGTTCAAGCCCCGCGTCAGGCTCTGTGCTGACAGCCAGCTCAGAGCCTGGAGCCTGTTTCAGTCTGTGACTCCCTGTCTATCTGACCCTCCCCTGCTCACACTGTCTCTCTCTCTCTCCTAGAAATAAATAAAAATATTAAAAAAAAAAAACCCATCTTTAAAACACAATATTTGTAATAAATCTGAAAAGATATCCCTATAATTATAGGGTTATCTAAATTCTAAAGGCTTAATTTAAATGACTTAGTTCTGTTGAATTACACATCTCTGTAGCAAAATTATTGCTCTTCAAACTTTTTTAACTAGTGATTCCCTGCCTCCACCATTTTTCTTTCTTATTTGGCTGTTAAGTCAATGAAGTGCTCTAAGGCTTGCAGTCAACAAAGTTATCCTTTTTGGTAAACAGACTGACATTTAAAAAAAATTTCACTCAGCCTCCAAATACTGTGGTATTTCTACTGTACATTCTGAGACAGAGTTGATGCTAACTTTGACAGATCTTGCAAAGTCAAGTTGTCTCTGATAAAAACTCTCCTGCCTTTCCTCTCATTTAATCAACACATGGCTATTGAGTTTCTACGACAAATCTGTTATGTGGTAATGGCAAGCTTGTCCTGATAGCCACTGGGTGTTAAACCAGATTTTCCCTAGGGTGAGAATCTGACTAAACAGATTTCTTGTGATTAGCCTATTTCTGCTCTTATTTTTTTCACAAATTCCCTATAAACATTTCTCAGGAAGGGAGATTAAAGGGCATAGTTAATTGCTTGAGTTTCCTCCTCTGTGGATGGTCAGGCCAACACACAAAACATAGAGATAATAATTCAAGCCCTTAAGAAAGCTCTGGCAATTGAGTTAAGGAAAATTCAAAATGACCAATATGTGGTGCCTTATCATCATAATTAATTTAAAATACTTAAAGCAATATCCCAATTTATTAACATCCTCTTTCCTGATAAATGAATATTGGCCCATAGGTATCATATGTGGGTATGCAATCTCATCATAGAGATCTGTTATAAATTTTGTTTTATGTGTTCCAAAATATCTGATAAATATTTCTCACAAAATTAGTATCTTCCCAGATTATTAAAACACCTCTCTTTTGAGTGGTTGATAAAGTTAATTGATATAATTTCCTGGCATTAAAAAATATATTTTCATATAGTTGATCCCTGTTTGCTGTTAAAAAAAAAAGAAATAGAAATAAAGAGATAGGAAAAAAATCCATTATTTCATTACTAAAAGATAACCACTGTAGTACTTTTAAAAATGTTTTGTTATAAAATAGTTTCAAAGTACAGAAAGGCTGGAAGGTAACACAGAAAACTCCCATGGACTCTTCACCTCGATTCTACACATGTAATGATAAAATAGATTATACATAATAATCCCTGTTTTATAGAGATTATAATATTAATATTCATATATTTCTATATTTTCATGTATATATTATATCAATATATCTGCATACATATATACACATATGTATATATATTTATTATTATTTTCCCAAATTATTAGAGTGGAAGTTGCATCTATCCTACATTTTTACCTCTGAGTGTGTAAGAATATATTTCCTAAGAAAAAGAACATTCCGTTAAATAACTACAATTCAGTAACAAAATTGGGAAATTTTAGCATTGATAGTTTCCTCATTTAAAATGCAGTCCAGGCTCATTTAAAATGCAGTCCAGGGGCGCCTGGGTGGCTCAGTCAGTTAAGCGTCAGACTTCGGCTCAGGTCATGATCTCACAGTTCGTGGGGTCATGATCTCAGAGTTCGTGGGTTCGAACCCCGCGTCGGACTCTGTGCTGACAGCTAGCTCAGAGCCTGGAGCCTGTTTCAGATTCTGTGTCTCCCTCTCTCTCGAACTCTCCCCTGCTCATATTGTCTGTCTTTCTCTCAGAAATAAATAAGGTTTTTTTTATAGTGTTTTATTGATTTCTAGGAGAGAGAGAGAAAGAGACAGCGTGAGCAGGGGAGGGTCAGAGAGAGAGGGAGTCACAGACTGAAACAGGCTCCAGGCTCTGAGCTGGCAGTCAGCACAGAGCCCAATGCGGGGCTCGAACACGAACTGCGAGATCACGACCTAAGCGAAAGTCGGACTCTTAACCGACTAAGCCACCCAGGCGCCCCAATAAGTTTTTAATAAATGCAGTCCATTTCAAATTTTATCATTTGTTTTCAATAATGTCCCTTATAACATTGTCCCCCTAATCCAGGATTATATCAAGAATCATATATACAATTTAGTGGTCATGTTTCTTTGGTCTTTTAAAATTTGAAACATTTCCTTAGCCTTTCTTTGTCTTTCATGACATTGATGAATTTGTGGAGAAGAGGCCGGTTGATTTCTAGAATACATCTCCATTTGTCTGATATTTCTTAATTTTCAAAGGGCTTTGAAAGAGTTGTATAAATTCACTGTCAGCCCTGCCTTCCCATTCTCTCTTGAGATCCTAATTTACTCCAACTTTTGTCTCTATCATTACTCCAAGAGTGCTTTTATCAAGTCATCAGTGACCTCCATGGCACAAAATTCAGTGGTCAGTTCTCAGTTCTTCTATCCAACCACTCAGCAGAATTTGTTAGAATTCATCTCCTCCTCCTCTTTGAGCATAGCATGCTTTCTTCACTAGGTTTTCTTCACATAACTATTTCCTTCATCTCCTTCTTCAATGATGTGTTTTTTTCTAAATAAGTTTTACTGGACTCTACTAATCTTCTAGAACCCTAATGATGGAATGCCTTATGGCTCAGGCCTCAGACCTCTTTACCTTCTCCATTTATTCTCAAGGAAGTCTCACGTACAGAGAAAATCGATTTGAATACCATTTATATGTCATCCCAAAACTGTAATACCAGCCTAGGATTCACTCCTGAACTCCAGATCATGTATCCAGCTGTCTACCTCCCATTTGGAGCTTTGATAGGCATCTCCAATTTAACGTGTCCATTACCAAAACTCTTAATTGTTTTTCTAAAATCTGCTAGTGTTTTTGATCTACTCAGAATGACAATCAAAATTTCCAATGGGGAGTTACATAATGTGATTTCCCACTGATTCGCTTATTTCATATCCTACAGCTTCTCCTTTTATTTAATGCATCCCATCACACCAGTGTAGGACCTTTACACTTGCTGTTCCCTTTGCTTGGAATCTCCTTTCCTCAGATAACTACATGGCTTATTGTCTTACTTTAGGTTTTGTGGAACAATCCCTCATCATACAGGTATTTCCTAACCATCTTATATAATGAAGTGTTACCCATGCCAGCTCTATCACTGTTTATTCAGTTTTCCTGTTTTATTTCTCTTTGTTGGACTAACTGTTGTCTTAATGCTTTTCTCTCTATTCTCTCCCTTACTAGAATGTTAACTCCATGTGCAGAGATTTTGCATTGTTTTATTATTTGTATGCAGCTATTAGAATCATCTTTGGCTCATAGTGGGTGTTCAGTCGATATTTGTGAGGTGAATGAATTATGTCCTCTCAGATATTTTCTACATATAGAATGTCTACTTAAAAATTATTTGAATAATACTCTATGTTTCTGTCAATTGCTTTCTTTCTCAGTAATATGTCCTGAATATTTTCTGCATCACCAAATGTAGATCTAAATAGTTTTTAGTAGTTTTTAAGAGTATTCCATTTTGTGGAGGTGCCATGACTGATTTATTCAAACTCAGCTGATGGACATTTGGATTGTTTTAAATTTTTTGCTACTTCTAACACTGCTGTAATGAATAACCTTATACTGAAGTCTTTTTGTAATCCAGTTTGTCAAACGACAATTGACTGTCTCCTATATGCAATTCACTAGTCTGGATAATCGGATGGGAAAGCAGAGACAAATACAACATGGTTCTTGCATTCAGGGCACTCGTGACCTATTCAGAGAGTCAAATTAAGATAAATAAGGATGATCTGTTTTAAAATTTTTTAATGTTTTTATTTATTTTTTGAGAGAAAGACAGAGAGAGAGGGCAAGCAGGGGAGGGGCAGAGAGAGAGAGAGAGAGAGAGAGAGAGATACATATTCTGAAGCAGGCTCCAGGCTCTGAGCTGTCAACACAGAGCCTGACAAGGGGCTTGAACTCATGAACCATGAGATCATGACCTGAGCTGAAGTTGGAGGCTTAACCAGCTGAGCCACCCAGCTGCCCCAAGGATGATATATTTTAGAGAATTATGAGTAGGGTAAGGTGAGGAAAGAGGTGTAATAAACTGGTAGAATTCAGGAATGGAAACTACTTGAGATAAAGGATGGTGCAGAAAAACTTTCCAGCAGGTCTGTGTATTTGAAATGGGCTTTGATAAAGGTGTTATTCAAATGGCAGAGGGGCTGGGGTAGAGAAAGAGTGCCACACATTTAAAATATGGTGGGAACTCTTCTTGGAAAAGTGAGCTCTCTAGTTTGACTAGAACAAAAGGTAAGTGAGTGGTAAGACCAGACAAGTAGGTAGGTTGAGGGAGGAAGACATAGCAGATAAACAATAAAGTCATTTGACAAAGCTCATGGGGAAAGAAAGTAATATAGAATGGGTCAATTTGACTCACCCATCAGAATTTTTTCTTTTTTGAGAAAAAAAGTTTATTTTCTCCTGTGGGAATGCAAGTTCACTTTTTCCAGATGTTCTGGTATTTGAAGAGAAGCTGAAAAATCTTTTCAAAATATAAAACTTCCTGACTTTACCAGGTAGCCATCAACTCAGATTTTTTCTTCAAAACCTCTTTTTGGGAACCACAAAAACAAAATTAAAATGATAATACTATATAACTCCTAATCCACTTACTGAGCCCTCTCTGTTCTGTGACTCAACAGTTTGTAAACTCTGCCTGAAGAGACTACAGGTTCACTCTGATTTGGTGAACTTCCTCCTTTTTGGACCTTGAACCATAACAGAAAGTTCCATTTCATATCGCAGCCTAATATGAACACATATAAACATATATGTTCATCCTATATAGATGAAGCAAAACTCTTAGAAAACAACACTTAATCCCTAAATCTACATCACTGAAAGGAAAGCACTCTGACCTAGTCTAGTTCCTTCTCTTCTCTTCTATTCTAAAAATGTTTGTCTTGATTTACTAAATTAGTGGTCAGGACTTAACAAAGCTTTCAAACCTTGTTAAAAACACTGTCCTAACTATGATTATTCTTTTCCTGTCTAAGCCTATGTAATTTTGTAATATCTCTTAAGAGTTGCCTTCTCAGGTGTTTAGGATTTAGAGAGCCTAGGGGCGCCTGGGTGGCTCAGTCAGTTAGGCGTCCGACTTCAGCTCAGGCCATGATCTCATAGTTTGTGGGTTTGAGCCTCCCATTGGGCTCTGTGCTGACAGCTAGCTCAGAGCCTGGAGGCTGCTTCAGATTCTACGTGTCCCTCTCTCTGACCCTCCCCTGCTCACACTGTCTCCCTCTCTTTCTCAGAAATAAATAAAAAAACATTTAAAAATTTTAAAAAAGGATTCAGAGAGCCTAAAATAGATTATAAATAACTCTGGGCAGGATCTACACTTTCTTTTTTCTCAGATCCACAGTCCCATAAACATAGCAGGTATTTAACAGTGGGATGTGGAGGCTGGGATCTCTGTGAGTCTCTACAAGTCAGGTTTTTTATTCTGAGTTCCAGTGGCCTTGGATCTGAAATCCTATTCCCTGATTTAGCTGGAGGAGATGGTCAGTGGGTTCCTAAAAAGAAACCTAACTCACACAGTTCTCCTCCAACAATGTGTCCATGAACCTCAAAATTGAGATACTCCTGATCTTGAGGCAAAAGTAAGTCAAATGATTACTCTTCCAGGTCCTACCCCAACCTTAGTCTAGGTCCTGACTGGTAGATTCATTATGAAGAACAAGTCATAAAAAGCCCTACTGTTTTCAACTTTGATCAGAACTCTTTCTGGTTACTAAGAGACACAAATGATTTTTAGTTACCTTGGAATTAAATGTAGCCTAGAACGTTCAATATTTGTCAGGTCATGTTGCAAATGAGCTACTGTATTCATAATGGATGTGTCACCATCATAAATATGACAAAAGGACATTTTCAAAAAGATGATTATCCACACTGACAGGAGAGAAATATAAGCACAAGAAATTAACATTCTTACCACTGCCTTGTGTCTCTTTGCTTTGCATTATTTAGGGATCTTTGG
Source organism: Proteles cristata cristata (assembly GCA_017311185.1). Classification (NCBI taxonomy): domain Eukaryota; kingdom Metazoa; phylum Chordata; class Mammalia; order Carnivora; family Hyaenidae; genus Proteles; species Proteles cristata. The sequence continues at coordinate 593,887 of JAESUZ010003733.1, forward strand.
CGAATTGACTGAAGTCCTCCCTGCTCCCCAAAACCCACAGTGTGCAGAGCTTTTGGAATATACACCACCCTGATATCAAAGGAAGGACCCCTGTTGGAAGAGTTGACATTTCCCCTCTTATCTCTGGGTTAATGGAAAGACCTGTATTCAAAGGCACCTTCGTCTCAGCGGGAGCACCGTAAGACATCTTTGGTATTGATTTATATTGGTCGCAGGTACATGCTGGATCAAAGCAGAGGAGAGTGAGAGAAAGAAGGCAGATGCAGAGTAGATCCAAGGGAAGAACAGAAATACAGAACTTTTTACTTTGTTTAGCTAAACTGTGTAATAATAACTGGCCAACATTTATTATTTATTATTATATTCTTTATATTTGTATTATATTATTTATTATAACATTTATTATTTATTATTGAGTACTCACCAGACACCAAATCAGTGGCCTCCAACCCTCCTGTTCATGTGAATCTCCTGGGGAGTGTTTTAAAACTACTGCTGTGCTGACCTCACCCCAAGACCCTGGTTTAATTGGTCATGAGTGGGGTCCAGGCATGGGCATTTTTTTTTTTTTTACAAATCTTAGGTGATTTTAATGGGAATCCAGGATCAAGAACCACTGTGTTAGATACTACTTAAAAGCTTAAAAGCTTTTTATTCAGTCCTCATAATAGGCCCATAAAGTTGCTATTATCATTATCCTCAATTTTCAGATGAGAACATAGAGGTAAAGGGAAGTTAAGCATTCTGCCTATTCTCTTACATTCGAAATATTGAGTCCCAGTATGTGCATTCCAGAATTCAAAGCAATTTTACTGCAAAGGTCAAGGAAGCAAGAAACACTTCCTGCTAGCTGTCTAAGGCACAAGTAACAGAAGGATGACTACAAAGAAGAAAAGAAGGAAAAAGGAGGGAGATGTTTAAAGCATGAGTAGGGCTGGCTTCATGGGTGTGCAATGTGTGCATCTGCTTAGAAAGGTCCCACATGTGGTTTAATCCTCCACTGTTGCTGTCTTGAAATTCTTAGTTATGAACAAGAAGCCCCCTGTCTTCATTTTGCACTGGTCCCTACAAATTCTTTAGCCTGTCTGGAATATCAGACTGATGGAAATTGAAGAATAGATATTTCTCTCAGTTTTGAATCATGTGTATGATAAGGTGATATCTTCCCTGGAGTAATTTCAGGAAAGCAGAGACCACAGTCTTCTCTTCTTTGAGAATGTTTTTCCTAGAGCTGACACAGCTGTATCTACAGCTCTGACAAGGGAGTAGCAGAACTCTGAGTTGCTTATGCTCAGATGCAAGAGGTTGGTGAGTGCAAATAAAAAACAATGCTCTAAAAGATAGGTCCTTTCATTTTTCTAAATATTCATTGCTAACATTTACTGAGTCCTTTCTATTCTAAGCGCAGTTTTACATGATCCACATGCACCATTTCCTTTAATCATTACTACTCAATGAAATGAATACCATTATTTTATCCCCTTTTTTATGGATGAAGGAAAAGAGAACCTAAGATCATAGAACTCTGTAAGAGGAGGAACTAAAGTGGTAACCATACCTGTGCACATCCCCATTATACTGCGTTGACACTTGGAATATAATGGATTAGTTCATGGTGTGTTCACCTGAGCTTCTAACCATTGCACTCTCCCGAAGTGCTCCTTAACAGTCTTCTCTTGTAATTCCGTTGTGTGGGAGGAGTTGGGTAATGTCAGAAAAGTTTTTTTAAAAACCATTTCCATCCCTGCAGAGTCTCAGTTTCCCTGTTTATAAACAGAAAATTTAGGTGCTTTGGGTTGGGGATGAGGGGAGACAATAGTTACCTAAATTATCAAAAGAAATATTGTCAGGCAATGCTGTACAAATGTAATCTCTTACTAAATACACTCCCCCCACCCATACAGTTCAGGCTCTTAGTTCCCAAGTGTGACGTGATGACATGGTCAGCTGTCTCCTTTCCTGTGTGAATCCTACACTTCCTTTAATATTGAGAACCAAATCCCATCTACTTCATTGACTTCTTTTTCTGGAATTCTATAAACTGAATCGTAACAAGGATGATGATTCTAGAAGTAGCTAAACTTTATGCAGCTCTTCCAATATGCTGGACACAGTGACAGTGCTTATTTGCATCAACTTCTTTAAGGTAACCTTTACAACAGCCAAATGAGAGAGGTAGATTTTACAGGTGAGACTAAAGTTAAGGGAGGAGTAATACATTATTTAGTATCACTCAGATATCAACCCAAGAACCAGGATCAACCCCTATTTTGCATGGTTCTAATGCCAAGGCTCTTACACACTGCCAAGGTAAACCGCTGAGTTAGTATTTCTAGATTATCTAAATATATTATGTATACATATTTATGTTATATACAAATATTAGATTTGACTTACATTATTATTGCATGTTGATATAGCTCTACTTATCTAGTAGTTAACTTACATTGTTATTATTTGTTGATTTAGAACATATGTCATTTGTTAGCTTCCAAGCTCCTAGAAGAAGCTGTATTTTAGACTTAATGTCTTCTGCAGCATTTTACATTGTGTCTTTCATGGTGTAGGTACAAAAACATATTGATGTCAATGTCAAAATCCAACTGGAAAATATACAATGATACCTGATCTTATGTCAATTTAAACATCTACAAAATACTTTGTGTATGAGACCACGATTTTTATTGGTGAGACATAAATTTTTCATTGCCCAAACTTTTAAAATTTTATTTAGAAAAATAGATCAGTTAGTTATAGTCCCAACAAAAGGGCAAGTTATGATATGGACCATTTTTTCCACATTCCAGGTATGTCTAGGTTTTCTACCTGCCTTAACCCATCTAATCTTCATAAAGGTAGTGAATGTATCACCTCTTCCTGCCTGATTTACTGTTAGGTATTTTCATTTCCTCCTTGTAGAACAGCACCATGCTTCAGGGAAAAGGAGCCTGTCTTCAGCTCCCAGATGGGGTCTGACTTGTCTCCCATCTCTCTGATAATAAATGGTGTAGGAACTCAGGCCTGAGATGACCAGCCATTCCTGGACCAAAAAAATTGTTTCAGAAAGTGGCTTATGACTCAGTGCAAGTAAAGGAGATAGGACTGGATGTTTGCTGGGGGAATTTGGAAAAGAGAAAGCCATTGAAAAAGATGGCTCCCCTTTTGCTGTGTACATTGTCTTGGCAGACTGTGGCAGCCTTCTCATTACCAGCTCAAGCATGAAGCCAACAGAAAAAGGGAGCCATAAAAGAATTCAAGGAAGAACTAGCCTGGGTCCTGATTAGTCTGCTCTATTTGTGTCATTTAAACTTGGTTGAAATGGGTTTTCTTTTCCTTATCTCCCAATCCATCCTAACTCTCACATGAACATTGATTTGTTATGTACAAATAATAATATAAGAGGATGCATCAGGAATCAAACTACTAGAATAATAAAAATACTATATTTGCAGAGTACTTAATATTTAATGAGTGTGTATTATGCATTTTAACCTCACTGATTTTGTATAACCTTAATAAGTTAGTTTACACAAATATGACTGCAGTGGAGCTATACCTTACTAAGGAGAGGGGTTCTAAACATACAGGGAAAAAATTGTGTATAGTCAAAATTATCTTTGTGAAATCCATCCTTCAAAAAGTACAACCCAGCCAGCCATGCACCCCTTTCTATTCCAGCATTCATTCCATCACTTGAAATTATTTATTGAGTGCCTTCACTTTGCCACTTCCTGGGTACAGAGTGATGAGAAGGGTCTCTGATGTCACGAAAATTACTTTCTGGTGGGTAAAATGATTTTTCAATAAATTAATTATAGACTGAGGTAGTTTCTAGAAAATTGAGATTATAGAGGTTAAAAAGGAGCCAGAGGCTTTCATGAAGGTAGTCAAAGAAAGGTTTTTTGAGTAGCTGACTGAGCCCTGAAGAATGAGAATGAGCTACTCTGTTTGTAACTAGTCAAGGGAGCATTCTAGGTAGAAGGAAGAGTAATAATGGCAGAGATCTCAACTGGGAAGTTGTTTGATGTGTTTGAGAAGCAGAACAGTTTACCTAGACGGTAGTGAGTGATAAAGAATGGGCAAAAGATAAATTCACAGAAGTAGGCAGTCATTAGGGTATTAAGAAGGCTTTTTGTAGGGCACAGTACAGGAATATGGATCTTATACTAATAGAAATAGAAGGAAAGCCATGAAAAGGCTTGGAACAGGGTAGTGGCATTCTCTGATCTGAGATTTAAGAAGAATCATGAGAAGGGCCAAGAGAGGGAAAAAAAAACCTGTTTGGGGGCTATTGAAGCTCGGGAAAACTTATCGTAGGTGGTATAGTAGTAGGCTGATGGTAGCAAAGAAGAGAAGTGGCTCAAAACTAAATGTGGTTTGCAGGAAGAACTTACAGAACTTGGTGATACTTGGATATTGGGAGTGGGTAAGGGAAAGGAAGGCATAAATTAGGTGTTTATCTTAATCATCTTGGGGTGGAGGGATGCCATGTGTGTGGACAGGACTATAGCATGAGTATTAGGATGAGAACTAAGAGCTATTTAGGACCCATCACATTTGAGATGCGTGGTTGACAAGTGGCTGTACAGTTGAGAAAGTGGACACAAAAAGCATGAATGACCTGTCCAAAGTCCTATGACAAATTAATGGAGAACCTAAACTTGACGCCAGGTCTGTCTGAAGATACAGGTGTCTCCCTTAGCTAATAGCCTACACTATTAGTGACTGAACAAATGAGTTGTTGGTCACTAGACTGTAAAACACCTCACAAATAGTAATGAATACATGCTTACAAGCTTAACAATGGTAGCAAGAACTTTTAATTATTTGTGAGCATCCCTATTGACAAGCTTCACAGCACCAAGATGAGAATGCCAATAGTGCTACAAGGCTAAGTTGGCTGCTGGAATGAGTAGCGGATATTTTCTTCCTTAGCCGCTTTTCCTGTTCTTTGGTTATCATCACTTCCAGTAGTTCAACTGTAGAAATTCCTTTTGTCATGTCACTATAAAAACTGTATACAATAGTTGTGTTATATAACTGAGTTCAGTATAAGAGGATAAATTGGAAGGTGAAGTCAGATAATGGTACAAACTACTTTCACTTGGCATTTGCATACTACAACTTTACTGTGCAGAATACTATTCTATTTTTAATTTTAGTGAGTTCTTGTATGAGCCTCATGAGTTATGTTATACAAGTATTGTTACAATTACTTTTATATGATTGCATACAATTCCTATTACAATAGAGTTGCATCTCACTTGGCAGTTGGGTTTTAAAGTACATAAGCAGAAAATTGTGTATAGTCAAAATTACCCCTGAGAATTCTTGCAAAAGTCCAACACAGCTAGTTTTTCCCTGCATATTATAATTTGTTGCTATTCCTTCCATTTACACTTGGTAAAAGTAGATGGCTTCTCTTTGGGGTCATGTCATACCAACGAATAGACACTCAGCACAGCAAGATGCTCATTTCTTCTTTCCTTTTTCTCTTCCTTCCTTTCTCCTTACCTCGCTTCCTTCCACAAAATTTATGGCCTTCTACATGTCAGATATTACTTAAGGTACTGGAAACAACAGTGATGAACTGGAGACATAGGTTCTTGATTTCATGAGGCTTACAGTTTAGCATGCATTGTGAGAGGCACACAGAATGCCAGAACAATGGTCCAAGCCTTAGCATTACATTTAAAAAGAAAGAAAGAAAGAAAGAAATAAAGAAAGAAAAAGAAAGAAAGAAAGAAAGAAAGAAAGAAAGAAAGAAAGAAAGAAAGAAAAGAAAAAGAAAGAAAAGCTTCAAATGTCTCCATTGTTTAATCTTCTGCTTTTGAGATCCTTAACTCTTGGTCAGTACTGGCATGGACATATCTGTTCAAGGCAGGAAGGACCAAATCTCACCTTTCCAACTTCCTTGGAGATTCTATTAAATTCCAACAACCCAGGGAGGGATTGTCATTTTACCGAGGATAAACCTATTTAGGTGAATGTCCCTCTGCAGAATCATTTATCTTGCCTTTCAATTTATACTGCAGACATGGCTCTCATCCAAAACACAGTGATTTATTAGGGTTTCTATTTAGGACTGTGTTTAAAGACACCATGCCCTACATTGTGGGATTGTTAAAGTAAGAATTCCCCATATAATTAAATTTAGAGCTGAACCACTGATGTGGGGGAGGAAAGTTGTCTAAAGTACATACAGGTTTTACTGTGGGACTGTGGGACCTCTGTGTCATGTCAAGTTGCCTTATTCTATTAGTGGATAAAAGTAGAAAGTTTAAGCAATGTGACTTCATTTATCTCAATGTGCTGTATTACAGAGCAGCTTTAAATGTTTTCAAGCAGTTGCCTCTGTAATTTTATAATGACTTGATTTAATGTCATGGTCATTGAAGGTTTTTATATCTACCTCAAGTAAGCTATGAAAGGAAACCAATGATTATTTGCAAACAAGAACTTTTTAGAAATTGGTTTTAAAAAATAAGAGACATGGAAAAATGAAGTCTCCTGTGTCTAAAGCAGTATCTTTAAGTAAAAAGAGTACAAGACTGCTATACCCTTAAATCATGTGGAACTTCAGGCGTGCTATCACATTTCTGGACCTCAGTTTCTGTCAGGGTAAGTCACACTAGCTGCAATAACAAACAACCTAAATCTCAGTGTTGGAACACAATAAAAGTTTATTCCTCCTTCACTTCATTCTAAGGAGTGTGTTTTGGGGGGTGGATCCTGGTTTTACCAGGTTGGTGGCTCCACCATCTTTAGTACATAGTTTCACACCATTGATGATGATGATTATTGGGTATTATTAACCAATTATTGGTTATTAACTTATTATTGGCTCACACCATTTCCCTTATAAGGAGACCATCTCTGACACTAAATGTGTTCTTTGCTTGTAGGATTGTCATTTTATCTATCTCCTACCCCACTGGATGACTACAATTTTAACTTGGATTGTAATGAATGAATCTTATCTCCTTGATACTAAATTATTGATTCCAAGAAAGTGCTTGGGCTGTAATCAACCACTAATTATGTAACATTTTATGCTTTTTTTGTTTCTCAAGTTTTTGAAATAACAAACGTAATAATTTTTTGATTCAGCGATTCTGAAAGGGTTCTTCACAAAATGTCAGCCATAAAAACAAAGGTGTCTGGTTGCTTCAGATAAAAAAATTATTTTTCTAAAAGTATTTTCCTCAATTACCTTATAGAATTATAATATTTTAAAAAATATCTAAATTTTTCTCTCTTGTCTTTTTCTTCTAAGAAAAGGAAATTAATAATATCAAGTGTTATTTTTCCCCTTTGATTAAATGGATTATCTGCCAGCATCTCAAGAAATGAACTATTTTGGATAATGCCATTGTAGGTAGTAGGGAGAATTAGAAGATTGTAAAATATGGCAAAGAAATGAAAAAAAAACATATTTGGGGTGGATTAATTTGACTAGTGTGTGGGATAGGTTGATAAAAGTTGGGGCCTGAGAGACATGCAAATGTACTTGGCATCTTTAATTGAAAAACAAAAATAAAGTATCCAGTCAAAAGAAATTTTAAGGAAAATCAAAGGACTGTTGCATATGCTATTTGAAAGAAAAAAAAGTCAAAGGAAAAGAGTGAGAAAGAATGTGACAATGAAACAGAGAAACTAGTACACATTTAACTCTTGAACTACATGGGGGTTAGGGGCACTGATTCCCCTCTCTACTGTAATTAAAACTTCACATGTAGGTTTTGATTTCCTAAAGCCTTGACGATAATTAATAGTCTGCTTTTCACCAGAAGCCTTACTGATTTGCTGTTTATGTAGATAAACACATATTTTGTATGTTATATATATTATAGAGTGTATTCTTACAATAAAGTAAGCCAGGGAAAAGAAAATGTTTTTAAGAAAATCATAAAGTAAAGAAAGTCATTTACAGTACTGTACTTATTGAAAAAAATACTCAGTATTTTTTATTTTATATATATATTTTTTATTTTATACTATAATTTAGTGTTAAATTGGCTTCCATATTCATATAAGTGTATCAGTATGGTTCAAACCTGTGTTGGTTAAAGGTCAACCACAGGATCTAGAAAGCAGAACAGTTAAAGGCAATGGCGTTGAGTCAAACAGATTAGGATTTTTTCCTGTCTCTGTCTGCCCTACAACCTATGGCACACAGAGAAGATCACTTTACCTCTCTGACCTTAAAATGACTCACATGAACACACAGACATAATTATGGGGTCTATAGAATACACTTTTTGGGGGAATTAAAAAGCACACTGTAAGTATTTATAAAAGTTCTTTTATTTTCCTTACTGAATTTGGGTTACTTTCAGAAAGTTAAAATGAAAATGAAATTTTTGTTATAAATAAGACACTAGATTATTTTAAAACTTAAAAAAAAAAACATGGATCCTCATTATTCAAGATGTTATAAGTGAGTAACATATCATGATTAATACATTGTGCACTTGAAGGGAAAAGCCCATCCACTTGCTTCTATTGCTTTTCCATCCTGAAATGTTGTTACTCAAAGAGGCTGTGTAGAATGCCAAGAAATCTATGAGTTGTTATTTAAAAAACCAATGGATCAAACCAAGCCACCAGTGGCAATTTTTGAAATAAACTGTGAGAAGCTCATGGTACAAGCAGAAGACATGTTTCCCTAGAGACTATATTTAAATAGAGACAAATGAATATATTCCAACCAATGTAAAGTATCTGGAACTCCAAAAAAGCTGAAATCCTTCATAGCAGCACTCTCCACAATAGCTAAAACCTGGAAAGAGCCTAAGTGTCCATCAACAGATGAATGGATCAAGAAGATGTGGTTTATCTATACCATGGAATACTACATGGCAATGAGAAACAATGAAATCTGGCCATGTGTAGCAACATGGATGGACCTTGAGGGTGTTATGCTGAGCGAAATAAGTCAGGCAGAGAAGGACAAATATCATATGTGTGCACGTATAGGAGGATTAGGAGGAGCTTAACAGAGGACCAAGGGGGAGAAGAAGGGCGGAAATGGTGGGGGAAAGGGGAAGAGGCAAACCATGAGAGACTCTTGAATGCTGACAAAAACTGAGGACTGGTGGATGTGGGGGGAGGAGGGGTGGGCATGGAGGAGGACACTTGTGGGGATGAGCACTGGGTGTTATGTGGAAACTAATTTGACAATAAACTATTTGTAAAAAATAAAAAACAAAAAACAAAAAAGCTGAAATCCACTGCCAGAGGGGTGGAAAAATGAATGAGCAATCTGCTTAACAATATTAGGATTTAATTGTTTTCATTGTTCCTAATGAAAACTAAATCCCATCATATTTATTGTAATTTTTCAGGGGAGGTGCTGAGTCTTATTCACTGTCATTTCCCCAGTGCCTCACTCAACACATACCACTTAATGATGTTCAATAAATATCAGAGGGATAAATAAAGGATGGAGTAAGTGAATAAAGGAAAGGATGTTTTCATGAAAGGGGGGCAGTATAGATGGAAGTAGGTAAATAGTATGAAAAAGAAACATTTAAAAGAAAAGAAGAAATAAGATTTGGCTACAAACAGATGCCTTAAATGAAGGGAAAAAAAACTTGATTTATAAGAAGCAAGACAGCTGAATTATATGATTTTCTTCTGACTTAAGAACACAGATTTCTAACATTTTATGAGTTCCAATATTCTCTGAATCTTTACACTTGGTTCCAGACTGCATTAAAAGTAGTGCATTGATAGAGATTTGGAATTCAGGAGGGAATGCCCATTTGGGAGAGGATAAAAATACATACTTGGGGGCCTATGGTATTTGAAGATTGGACGTTGAAGCAGAGCTATCTAATAGAAAGATGGAGATGTGGGATAAACTAGAATAGATAGGGATTAAATGTGTGGTTCTCAAGTCCTTTTTCTCTAGGCAAATATAGTATTGTGTGAAGGGGTGATTGACTACTGAATATTTTTGGTATACCCTGACCATCAGTCATTATGTTATATGCAAGAAATAGAGAACACTGGTTAATTGGGTGAATTGATTATGTGGAAGTCAGTGAAGAGAGATTCTAAAATAATGACAATGATAATAGCTCACATTTACTGAGCATTTATAATGTTTCAGGTACATTAGTGTTTTCATGTTCTTTTATATTTAATTCTTTTATCACTTCTGTGATATAGATCAGGAATTGGCAAAATTTTTCTGTAAGGGCCAGAGAATAAATATTTTAGCCTTTGTGGGCCATATAATTCCAGTCATGAGTACTCTGCTCTGCATTATTGCAGGAAAACAATCATTGACGATGTGTAAATGAGTAGGAGTGGCTTAATTCCAATAAAACTTTATTATGCAAATTGGCGATAGGCCAGATTTGCTAACCATGGGACACGGATCATCACTTGCATTTAATATCTTCTAATCTACAGAGCCAAGACTCCAACTCAAGTTTGTGCCAGCACCTGCTCTCTTAATCACTCCATTATATTGCTTAAATTCAAGCTTCAGAAAGTTAATCTAGGCAGAGAGAGGAAAGATTACTGGATTGGGTAGGACAAACTGGCAGCAGAAGACAAAATGGCAAAAATCTGAATATGATCCACTCACATCCAAAACCAGGGACATAAAGGTTGTAATGGATGAAAGAGAATGGGTTAAAGTCTACTGTTGGGATAGAATTACCATGGTTTTGCAACTAATGGGATACAAGATGATGAGCTGGAATTGGGAATGTATATGGAGAGTTGCCAAAACATGTGAAAGCAGCTCCTGATCTTGTGGTTGTATATGTTGCTATTAAAGAAGAGAAAACATTGCTGCATCAAGATGAGCCATCCCTGCCTTTCTGAATCAAAAGGCTGCTTTTTTCCAAGCATGAAGAAAATACATGGAGTATGACAATCAGTTCAAATCTCCCGAACAAACTCCCTATCTTGCTAGAGCTTCAACACTGTGTCAATTACAGGGCCATCTTCCCTACATGAACCAGTCCTGCCCTTGCAGTTCATCAGGGACTCACTTGGGTAACTGCTTGGCAGTTGCCTGGAGGAGCTCCCTGTAAATGCATGACAGGCTGTGTCGCTTGCATAAATGTTCTCACAGCTATAGATTGTTTGAAGGGCCTAAAAGTATTTTTTGCACGTTTTCAGATTAGTGCTTAGGCTTTTTTGCTAGTCATGTTGCTTATCACTGAGAGATGCCAGAGTCTGCAAATGGTGAAATGCCCCAGCTTTTTGCTCTCACTGGAAACAAATCCTCCCTTTTCCCAGTTTCCTGCCTTTGGTACCTATATTATAGCATTAGCCAGGGTCCACCTTGAATCTGAGCTATTTATGCACATTATTGCCTACATAACTAGATAGCAGACAAGTTAAGGACCAAAGGCAGCGACTCATTTGTTCTTCTAGGCTTTGGGTTAAAACAAAGGGAATGTGCTGGTTGAATCTAATCAGACCAAAAAGGCCATAGAAATCTCATGATGATACAGGAGGGAGCTATGGTACAATGAAGGCTTAGAAACAGATTTTTAGAACCCCCACTGCAAAGATAAGAATGACATTCACATTTTTACAACATATTTACATGCCAGAGGAATATGAAGTTAGCTGTGCTTTCTTCTGTTGATAAAGGAAATACTGAATAGGAGATGTTTGTTACTTTATATATAAATAAAGTAGCAATTTATATATATACATACGTGTGTGTATATATATATAAAGACTCCACCTGCTTGGAGAATACAGAAAATAAGGATACTATGGAGGCAGAACTGATATGATTAGCCTCACTAGATGCTGAAATGTCAGGCACTCAGATTCCCAGTCTGCCTTACAGCTAAAGCATCGGCTAATAACAGGCTTGGTGAATCAGGTATACTTACCCAAACTTTTTATGGTTTTATAGTTTCAGATTTCCAAAGAGCACACCTTCAGACATGATTTTTGGCTTATGTGCTTATGTGGGGAGTAAACTTGGAAGTTCAGGTGAAGGAATGGGGAAAGTGAGAAAGAGGATAATGGAAAGTTCATTAAAATAAGTGTTGATGCACAACTTACAAATATAAACAAATGAATCTCAATGTTCTTGACCATCATGTCTTCTACATAGCAGGTTAGGTGTCTCAAAGAGAAGCTTGGCTATTTATCTACCAGCTTCTATATATATCATTGGTTGAAAATTTCCCCAGGGCATGGGCTAAGTGAGACATGGGGCACCAAAGGAATCCCAGGTGGCAAAGTAGAAAGACACTCAAGATGCAAAGTGGCCAGCTTGCCAGGGACCTTCCACTGTCGCTGCAGGTGTGCTAAGAGCTGGGCTCGGGGGGGAGGATGGGGCAGGGTGGCACATCAACAGCAACTGCCCCCTGTTGGAACCTAGATGCAAAAGGGTCACAACAGTAGGAGAATCGTTTGTGGTGGTGAAGCCCTAGTTGCCACTCAGGATCTAGGGGCAGTGTGGGTACCTGGGGTAGAGAGCAAAAGTCATCAGTGCTACACTCCCAGGTTATTTCACTTGATCTTCACCACTACGCCTTTATATCAGCTGGGGAGGAAACAAAGTCTTCTGGAGGAAAGCATAACGTGTCCAAGACCATACAACTACCACGGCAAGTAATGATGTTTTCATGCAAAGAGAGCATAACAAGAGTTAACACATGGTTGCTGTTCTTCATATTTAGGGCAGATTAAGAATGTTGTAATAATAGCAACGGTAAGCACAGTTCTTTGACTTTGGAGAGCACATGTCAATGTGCTTTCTCAAACATCTTGTGGATCTGCACTCATGGGAGGGTTCCCTATTCTCCTTTTACAGATGGGGACGCTGAGGCTTCAACATGCACTCTTTGCCCAGGAAGCCAGGGAATTAATTGCAGTCCAAGTGCACGGTGAGTCTCTGCCCAGAGTGCTTTGTGTGCTTCCCTGTAGGCAGCAGCAGACAGATGTGCCATGCAGTTCATTTTCTTTGTAGAGATATGCCTCCCCCTAAATTCAATTCTCAGGAAACAGTTCATGAGGTTAAAGGATCTGCTTGTAGAAGTTCTGGAAAACCCCACTATTGCAAAGGTAAACACATAGTCTTAATACATACTCTAGTCTCCCTAGTTGCAGGATGGAATTAACAAACAGTTGATGTAATCACATGCCATTCTCTGGAGGGAAGAAAGAATTAAAGGGTGTATGAGATCTGGAAGAATGGTTCCATAGAGAATTAAGACCCTGTGAAAGGAAGTCTCTCGTTGTTACAACCGGATGTGTATAAATTTTTCCTCAGGGTTTAAAAGAGAACAAATGTGATTTTACAAAATCCTTACGTAGTGACAGTTTGCTGATCTGTGCATTTGGATTTTGTGTGCTTTCTCTCATTTTGAAAAGACCAGTGGTATAATTCTGAATGACATTACAGGTGAACTGTTAGAAATTTTGATTCTGTACTGTTTTCCCCATAACCCTTAGAAATGTGTAGTTCTGCCAAGGCTGGGAATATAAGGCTGGAGGATGGAATAGGTCACAGACCCCAAAGCACTGAAGTACATTCAGTTTTAAATGCACATGAAACCATCAGTTTAATCAGGCCATCACCTTTGTGTACTTGACAATTCCATGTTTTCTGATCCTTTTATGATAACAAGCGATGAGGAGTAACTAAATGCCAGGCCTAGATTGACTGTCACAATGGCATAAAACAAAAACAAAAACCAAAACCAAACAAAAAAACCTCTTCTTGAGTTCTTCCTGATGTAAAAGCCAAAACAAAAGGGGCGAGAACAAAATGGTAAAAGAAAATTGTTATTAGAAATGAGTGTCAAATAATGTATGTGTACTTTTTCACTTGGAATCGATATGGTTTACAAAGCACCAGACAAAGATTGTGGGCTAGTTAAAGCTGTAACAAGATGAATGTTTACACGGTATACATATACTGAGCAGGGCTGCGATAGTTTGAAATGGCTCTTTTGATTATCTGTTGCTGCCTAATGAAATACACCAAACTTGGAGGCTCATACAAAAACTATTTTATTTATGTGTTCCCAAATCATAGCTCAGTTGCTCTGCGGGGGCTGAAGTTTCTCAGGATGGCCTCATTCACCTGGCTGGCATGCTGGTGCAGGCTGTCAGCGGGGCATTCTCCCGGGGCTCCTCTCTGGAGGTTCTCTTCCACAGGTGCCTCTCTACATGACTAGGTTGGACTTCTCACGGCATGGCAGTTTTACGGTGGTCAGGTCTTACCTGACAGCAGGCTTCCCTCACAGTTCAAAAGCAGAAGCCATAGGATTTCTTAAAACTTAAGCACAAAATTGGCACATCATCACTTCTGCTGCATTTTGCTGGTCAGAGCTGGCCCAGATTCAAGGGCAGGAGCAACAAATGGGCATAAATACCTGTAATGTCCTTCCTTGGGGGCCAATAAACTAAACTAGCTCTGTGTGTTGTAATTGAGAACTGGTTTTTGTAGTTTCCTTTGGGAATTCAATTTGTGTGCAAAGATGTGAAATCAATGAGCGATCAGGGATAGGGTGTGCACCAGCCTCGGAGCATGGAGAAGGATGCAGACTGGGGAGAGGTGCTGAACTAGCACTGACAAACTTTTAAAAACTCTATAGCATTACCTTTTAACATCTATAAACTGCCATGAACAACACGAGGCCTATTAACTACTTGAAATGAATGTTAGTGTACATTATCTGAATCATTTCCCCCATGCCTTCGAAGGGGCCAGCAATGGGAATTTAGGTGATTTGACTTAAACACATAGTACTATCTCCTGCATTTCTCTGGAAGAATTGTGGAAACTTGAGTAAAAATTTTAGCGTACCGTTAACATTCAGCATGTGCACAGCATCCTTTCTTCTAGGTGGGAACAACAGGAGCCTAGGAATAGAGGAAAAGCTCTTTCATTAAAATTCAGAGTTCAGCATTACCGAATATACCTCCACCAAACATAGTTATCCTCACCAGCATCGTTAACATTGATAATATGTTACTTAAGTCTCTGGAAATGTATCAGAGTTAGGGTCTCTACCCTTGCTAATAGGACTTGTTAAGCAAGTCTTGAAAGTTCATATCCTAAAGCAATATACCCGTTGATCAAAGTTTCAGGACCTATGAGTTTAATGGTCATTCTCATAATTAAGATTTCTGCCTGATGTTAATTTCCCTGGGGACTGCCCAACTTCTTAGAAGGGATATTTCCTAATTTATGATACCTTGTTAGTGAGGGCTCTGTAGCACCAAGGAAGATTGCTAAGCATGTCTGATTCATGACAAAATGAAGGTAGCCGACAATTATGGAGTACTCTCTCTCTGCCACACACTGTTAAAGTTATTATCATAATCTCCAGTTTCTCTGAATAAAAAATTGAAGTCTAAAAGAATTAAGTAAACGCGAAGAGCCAGGACTCAAACCCATAGCAGCTTTACTTCTAGGCCTCAGTGCTACATTCCAGTAAGACCATCTGTAACGGCCACAATTTCAGAAGGGTGGTTCTTAAGTGTGGTCCATGAGCCAGGACTTGTGAAATTGCAGGATCCTGATCCCACTCCAGATCTATTGAATCAGAAACTCTGAGGGTAAGGGCCAGCGATGTGTGTTTTCTCCCTCCTGGTGATTCTCATGGATGCTCAGATTTGAGAATCATTTATTTTGACTTTTACTTCAAGAAAAATGCTATAAATCACAGGGCTCACTAATGTTATAACACCATGGACTTCTTGAGCCATCTAGTACTCAAGAAAGAAAGTCCAATGGACTTTAGGGAAATGATCCACATCCAATGAACATTCCAGCTATAGTGTGACTTAATGATCATGTCTTTCACTTTTGGCTTAGAATCTGAATTGGCAGTGTTTCCCGACTCTCTAGTTGATTCTATGCTTCAGTTTCCTTCTCATATTAAAATATAGATAATGATGCTTGCTTTCTTTCCTCACAGAAATAGTCCAAGAATTAATGAGCTATATTAAACTCTTTCAGTTCCTGGAAGAAAATCAGTATATAAACAGTATATTAATATTTTAAACAGGTTAACTTTTTCTATGTGAATAAAGTCTTTTTTTCTTTTGATGATCAAACATGTTGCCTTTTCCCAAAAGAATCTTTTGATTTTTAAATTTCTTCTTAAAAGGCACCAACAAGATTTCTTTCTCAACCCCAGAGGAAAGAGTAGCAAGATAAGAAAGCACTTTTTCTGAAAAAAGCGGAAGTTTTTGAATGCTCATTTTACAAGTGCTAAGAGGCAGTGTGGTCCTATACCAAGAACACCAAGTTAGAGATCTAGTCACACCAAGTTTAAGCTCTTGGTGTTACACTTTAGCATACAAATTAGGGTGACTTCTTCCTCTTTCTTGGATTCAGCTTATTAAACTGTAAAAAGTGACAATATTGCACACAATTAAGGCGTACAGGTCTTCGTTTCAAAGAACCGGGTGCAAATCCTGACTTGGCCATTTGCCAGTTGTATGACCTTAGGTTAGTGATTTACCCTATCTGATTTTCATCTCCTCATACGTGAAATGAGGATAGGGATAGGATTAAATAAGACAATAAATTTTAAATGCCCATTTCAGTACTGGGCAGTCAATAATAGGTTCTGGCTGTTGTGATCATTAATAAGAACTGAGGGGTAGACTAGATGACCCCAAAGAGGTCTTGCCACTTTAGGATTTTAGGATTCTTTCCAGAAGTTTCTCCCAGAAAATCCAGTTGCTTTCTTTCCTAATGATTCCACATTCATCATATATTTACTGAGGCCCTACTATGTGTTGAGACCATTCAAAGCACTATGGCTACATTGAATGCAGATAAAAAGTCTTTGCCCTTCAGCAGTGTACATGCAAGGTGGCAGGAGGGGGGAGGAGAAGCTAGCCTTTCTTGAGCTGTTTCAGGTACAGAGAAGTACTTAATACATTTTGGCTCCATTGAGAGAATTATTTTTTTTTGGACTGAAAAATTTTCAGCACAGACATAACACTATTTTTCTTAGCTACCACCTATTCAAAGAGATAAAGATTTACCTTTGATGAATGCTCTGCTTATTTATTTACTTGTTTTTTATAAAGTGATGGCTTACTGCTCCATATAGGTATAAAGAATGATGTGAAAGAGGTAGGTATCTGTACTTCGTCTTGCCTGGCTTGGGGGTACACTTGAAAAATTAGGGTAGGTTGGGAAGGAGAGAATGGCAGCTTGTTTAGCAGGAAGCAAAAGGCATTTGGAAATCCATCTCTTCAGTTGCCAATGCCTGTTTGAAGGTTAAGAAGAAAAGGGTTTTGAAATTCAGCTACCTGCCTGTGTAAGGGGGTATTTACCTAGAAGTTTGGGACACCTGAAATGATGCTGCTCCAACCTGTTGGGAGGAGGGTTTGTTGAACCTTTCTGGATTCAGACAGAGAATCTTTCTCCCGATACTTTGTCTCCATGGCACAGGAACAACAGTGGAGATCTCAGCGGATGTAAAGATTTTAAGCAGGAAGGAGTGCACTTCTTTTATTTCTTACAGCATAAATTAAACATCACAGCAGACATCAGGCTGGAAAAAAGTTACAGGAAACCAAGGTACTTCCAGCACTTTGTTAATGCAGTCTGGCCAGTGGGTTCTGAGGGGTGGTGAGATCACCAGCAGGTATGGGGCCCTGAGTGGTTTGCAGCCAGCCCCACAGACAGGCTAGGGCTCAGGAGGCCAATTGTTCTGGCTCCAGATACTGTATCATATCCAGTCCACTTAGGTCTGGAGACAGCATTCAGAAGCATAGGCTGAAAGACAGGACCAAAGAGCCGTATCAGCAACTTGTAGCAGTCTCAAGTCCTGGTCTCGACAAGCTGGGGAGTGTGAGGACCAGAAGCCAGTCTGGCCTGGAGAGGGGAGTGGCCCAAACAGTGTGTGGGCTGGAGTTGAGGCCATGCCGCGCGCTTGTCCATGTGCTAAAGGGGGTGTAGTTATGATGAGGCCAGTTGACAAAATAAGGTCAAGTCCAGATTGGTAGGACAAATTGGAGGCAACTTTAGTGTCCAAGGAGATGTATTAGTTTCCTAGGGCAGCCATAACAGGTTACCTGAAACTTGATAGCTAACAATAGACATTTGATCTCTCATGGTCTGGAGGCCTGAAGTCTGAAATGGGGAGGCGGCAGTGTTGGTTCCTTCTGGAGGCTCTGCGGGATGATCTGTTCTGTGGCTCTCTCTCAGCTTCTGGTGGCCCCATGGCTCTCCTTAGTGTTCCTCACGGACACATCTTTGCCTGCAGTTTCTGCCACCCTCTTCATATCAGTCATCTTCTCTTCTTCTGACAATTATACTTGTCACTGGATTTAGGGTCCTCCCTACATTCAGCATCATCTCATCTTCAGATTCTTAATTATATCCACAAAAAAGCCTTTTACCAAATAAAGTCACCTTTTGTAGGTCATGGTGTTAAGACTTTATCATATCTTTTGTGAGACCACTATTCAACCCACTATAGTAGATATGAAGTCAGAAAACATGGGCTTTAATCTCAACTAGTAATATGACAATAATTATACTTTTTTACCATTTGTCAAGCACGCATTTATGATCAACATTTATTCATCATCTACTGTATGCCAGGGCTATTCTAGTTTTTGGAACTTCAATAATAAACAAAATTGGAAAAAATCTCTGTCCTCATGGAAGCCACACTCTGGTGGAGGTGAGTGGAGAAAGAGAACCAAATACTAAACAAGCTAAAAAAATATGGTATGTCTAACGGCAATGAGTACTAAAGAGACTACAAATGAGGGGAGGTGGGTAGGAAGTTCTGGGGATGTGAGAAGTGTTGCAACTTTAAATTGGGTGGTCCAGGAAAGCCTCAGTAAAAGCTCCCATGTGAGCAAAATCTTGAAGATATTTTCCTATATAACTATCGCATTGTCATATATAACAAAATTAAATATAATTTCCTAATGCTATCTAATACTAAATTTAATTGGAAATTTCTCAATTGTGCAAAATACTTTTATATTCCTGTATAGTGTTTTTTTTTTCAAATCAGATCTCGAGCAAGAGGCTGAATCACCTATGGTTGTTAGTTGTCTTTTAAGTGCCTTTTAATCTAAAGTAGTCCCTTCCTCTTTGTTTTCCCCCTTTAACATTGACCATTGAAGAGCTCAGGCTGGTTGACCTTTTCCCCTTTTGAACATTAAACCCCCAGGTAAAGAAAAATATCAGAAGTGATATGGTTGGAACAAAAGGCAGTCCTGGTTGCAGACAATGTTCCTGGTGTGAGCTCTTAACAGCCTTCAGCACTGCAGCTCCAAAGTGAGGCCTTACTTACTAGACAGATGCTTTCAATGAGAAAGGTTGGCTTTGGCAGGCTCCACCCACCTTTCTAACAGAGACCCAAGGGTCTGCTCTTCAGTTCAAGACTTCCTTAGGATAAAGGGGACCGCTGTAAAGTAGCGCCAGAAATGATGCTCTGGGTAAATGGAAAACATGGCCTGACATCCAACACGAGTGATGAAGATGTTCTGAGAGATTTCATTCCATTCCACTTAGGGGCAGGTGAGTTTCTTCCAGGTATATTTTTATTTCTGCTGGTGGGGTGGCTGAAGCAGACCTTAATAGTCACAGGAGTCCATTGAAATTCTGGTTCTGCCTATTATTAGGGTGACTTGTTACGTTGGGGAAAAAAACACTTAAAATCCCATTTGGCACTCTAATGTATGGCTGAAGCTCTTTCTGGAGGACTTATCTGTTTTTCACCTGCTGGGCGGCAAAGAAACTGCCGTGGAGAAATGAGAAGGTCTCTTCTCCAAGACAGGGCTTCTCAAACATTTATGTATACAAGAATCACCTGAAGGATAAGAAGGGCTTGTAATAACCATAGATTCTCTTTAGATTCTGATTGAGTAGATGAGAGACCAAACATTGTTTTCTCTCATAGATGAGAGAATCAACATTGTTTAACAGCCACCCAAAGAGATTTTGACTCAGGTGGTCCAGGTACCATCTTTGAAGAAAACTGATCTTGGAGCCTCAGTTTACTTTCAGTGACAGGTAACACTTGATAGCAATCACTCACCAGACATCTTTCTAGCTGCTTTAAAAACATTGACTATCAATCCTCACAGCCACCGTATGAGCTAGATATTCTTTGTACCCATATTTTCCAAAACTAGAGGGAGATGGATTAAATTCTTTGATTTTTGACTTGCCACCTCTATCAGGTGAGATGATATCAGTAATTAGCTGTGAAGGCTTTACGGATTTTTTTTTTTCCCGTGTTTAAAAATCTGCTCAATTGCTTATCAGCTCTGCAAACCTTGGGAAAATAACTTGCCTTATCTGTAAAATGGAGCACATAATATCTACATTAGAGGCTTAGAGTAAGTAGGGATAGAATAAATAATAAAGCATTATAGCACAGTGCCTACCATGTAGCAAGTTTGCAGTAACATTAGCCAAGTTAATGCTATGAGACTGAAGTCATCATACTTAGTCTTTTGGAAATTTGAAAGAATGCAAGTTACTCTGATGTTTTGCAACTGCTCTGTAAATAGTAATTGTTATGACTACTATCACTATACCCTGGGTTAAATTTAGAGATTTACAAGACTTTTTTCCAGCGCTAACATTCTGTGATTTTTAAGAAATAACAAAATTAATGGCCTGCCATTTTAACTTTGAGAGATATGACAGCACCATAAGAAATAATCACGTGGTGTTTCTGAGTCTGCTTGGGTGATGAGGAGCTCTAAACTCAGGGCTGCCTTCCAGAAAACAAGTTGTTGGCTTTACGGGTGAGTGTTGATACAGATGTTACCAGTGAGAAATTTCACTACCTGAAGATTAGACAAAATCATTGAGATTTGCTATTCTTTCAACTAATGTAAATGTCAGTCCTTTGGAGCATTGTTATATTATTCAGTCTGAGGATAAGTAATATACAACCATAAAGGAGCTTTTATTTTTTTTTTTTTATTTTTTAATTACACTGTAGTTTATTTATTTATTTATTTATTTTACTAATAGTTTATTGTCAAATTAGTTTCCACATAACACCCAGTGCTCATCCCCACAAGTGTCCTCCTCCATGCCCATCCCCCCCTCCCCCCACATCCATCAGTCCTCAGTTTTTGTCAACATTCAAGAGTCTCTCATGGTTTGCCTCTCTCCCTTTCCCCCCACCATTTCCACCCTTCTTCTCCCCCTTGGTCCTCCGTCAAGTTCCTCCTAATCCTCCTATACGTGCACACATATGCTATTTGTCCTTCTCTGCCTGACTTATTTCGCTCAGCATCACACCCTCAAGGTCCATCCATGTTGCTACACATGGCCAGATTTCATTGTTTCTCATTGCCATGTAGTATTCCATGGTATAGATAAACCACATCTTCTTGATCCATTCATCTGTTGATGGACACTTAGGCTCTTTCCATGTTTTAGCTATTGTGGAGAGTGCCGCTATGAACATTGGGGTACATGTGCTCCTATGCATCAGCATTTCTGTATCCCTTGGGTAAATTCCTAGCAGTGCTATTGCTGGGTCATAGGGGAGTTCTATTGTTAGTTTCCTGAGGAACCTCCACACTGTTTTCCAGAGGGGCTATACCAGTTTACATTCCCACCAACAGTGTAGGAGGGTGCCCGTTTCTCCACATCCTCGCCAGCATCTAGAGTTCTCTGATTTGCTCATTTTAGCCACTCAGACTGGCGTGAGGTGGTATCTCAGTGTGGTTTTGATTTGTATTGCCCTGATGAGGAGCGATGCTGAGCATCGTTTCATGTGTCTGTTGGCCATCTGGATGTCCTCTTTGGAGAAGTGTCTGTTCATATCTTCTGCCCATTTCTTCACTGGGTTGTTTGTTTTTTGGGCGTGTAGTTTGGTGAGTTCCTTATAGATTCTTGATATTAACCCATAAAGGAGCTTTTAGAAACCAAAGGTGAGTCTTTGTCCTGTTGGGGCATCATTCTGGCGAACCTATCTACTTTCTCCCTTGCACTTCAGAATAAGTTAGGATTCTCAGATAGAATATAAGATGCCCAGGTAAATTTGAGTTTCACTTTTGAGTAAACAATGACTTTTTGGTATAAATATATCTATATATGAATGTATGAATGGACAGATCCCACGTACCACAAACAGTGGCTAAATATTGCACCCATAGAACTTACTCCAGGACAATGCCTCTCAAACTTTATTAGGCATGTAAATCACCTGAGAACTTTATTAAAATGTAGATTCTGGTTGAGGAGTTGAGATGTTGAGGCTACTATTTTGAAACTCACATCCGAGTGGCAAGGGGTGATGGGTAGACTCTGTCAAACTTACCAGATTAGAAGAATCACCTGTGATCATGATTGAACGTGCAGATACTTTGCCATAACAGCAGAGTACAGACTGGGTGGTTAAAACAAGGGCAAGTCTGGAAATCCAAGGTCAAGGTTAGCAGCAGGGTTGGGTTTCCTTGGCTTGTGGATGGCTGCCCTTTTGTTGCTTCTTCACATGATTTTTTTTTCCTATGACTGTGTGCCCTTGGTTTCTCTCTTTGAGTGTCCTAGTCTTTTCTTATAAGAACACCAATTAGATTGGACTAGGACCCACATTATCAGCTTCATTGTATCTTAATTATTTCTTTAAAGTACCCGGTTCCAAATAAAGTCACATTCTGAGGGAGTCTGGGTTAGGACTTCAACATACGAATTTGGGGAGGACACATTCAGTCCTTAACTCTTTCTGAGACCCTCTGAGACAAAATTTCTGTTGGAGAGGTTTTGGGGGTCTCATCCATTTCACCGGCTACAAGCTCTGGTTGAAGAGTAATATCCCAGGTAAGTTTTATCAGGCAACATTTGTGCATGGATCAGAATCACCTGAAGAACTTGTTAAACCCTCCAAGTTTCTGATTTGAAAAGCACAGTCCTCCTGATTCTGATTTTCTAACAAGCAACTGTTCTTAAGAACTACCACCTTAGACAAATCCTTAAACTCCTCTGAGAAGCAGGGACAGTGGTAACATGCTCCTCATGTGGCTTTAGTATGGATTTCCTGAGATCAGGAGGAAAAAGCTCTTGAGGATCTAGAGCCAAGGATTTGGTGAAAATGAGTAATAGTGATGCATTTTCTGCAACCTGTGAAACATAGGAAACAAAGTCAGTGTCTTTTCATAAACAGAAAGACACAGACTTTAAAAAAACCTTTCCCCTGATTCTATACTTGTCAGTGAAATGTACTTCCTTCTTGTCCCCATAGTGGTCTTTACTGAATAACACATTATTAGATCCTATGAGGCCATTTCCCCAGATGTATTAGGGGTGGAGGATAAAGTCTACATACTTTTGGAATGGAATAGAGTTGGAAGAGGCCCAAATTACATGTTAAGTCTTCATTCTCCCAAGAAAGTGCTTTCTTGTTGCAAGTAAAATTCCTGAGCCATGAGTTACTTTGACGGTGGTCATGTTAATAAACATGTAAACAAAGTCTTAGAGGAACAGAAATCAATAGCTTTTTATGCTTGTTTTTTTTTGTTTTTTTTTTGTTTTTGTTTGTTTTTTAACAAATCTCTAAAGCACTTACATGACTCTCTCTTTCTGGTGTATTAAAAATCTAGTATTTGGCCAATCCAGATAAATAGAGAAGTCTTAAGAAAATAGACCATTCTTTATATAGCAGTTTCATAAGAGTCTCCCCTTAAAAATCAATACTTTGTAATTTTCTCTTTTTTTCTGAAATGAGTTGCAAGTGATGGGTTGGTGAGCGATTTTAAAGGTCTTGTTTATAATAATGGGACCATAAGTTAATGATTTTATTGTGTTTAACTAGCAGGTTGGTGCATCACTTGGGAGACCGAGAAATCAGCTATGAGATGGTTTCTACTGTTGTGTACTCTTAAACACATTATTTCAGAGCTTCATCTCTACTTTAGTGCACTGGGTTTAAAATTGCTAGCTACATGAGCATTAAATGTGTGCAAAGTCACTACTCTGCTCTCAGTGAAGCATAATTGCTTCGTATGTGGTAGGTATTTGTTACTTATATGATAACACACTGGAATGTGTTGTCATTTTTTTTTTTTGTTCATTTTAACTTTTCCTCTCCCTTTTTGTCTTCTTCTCTTTGGTTTTACTAACTGAACCATTAAAACATGAGGTCTGTTTTCAATTAGGGTATTTTGTCCAGAAACATCATAAACTTTTTGTTTGTTTTTTAAAGTTGTAATTTTTAAAATTTATTTTGAGAGATAGAGAGAGTGTGGGGAAGAGAGAGAGGTAGACAGAGAATTCCAAGCAGTCTCCATGCTGTCAAGCACAGAGCCTGCTGTAGGAGTTCAACTCATGAACTATGAGATCATGACCTGAGCCAATATCGAAAGTCAGATGCTTAACCAACTGAGCCACCTGATCACTCCTTTTTTTTTTTTTAATCCTGAAATGGTAAGAAAATTGAAGTGCAGACTTTAAACGTCTAGACCAAGGTTAACCAGCTCGTTGTAACAGAACTGAATCTGAATGCAAGATTTTTACTGCAAATGCCATTCTTTTGGGTTTATGCTGTTCTAGTTCTTGGATTTAAGGTTGACAGTTACTGGGTTCAGTGTTGAAAACTGGTGCAGGGAAAACGTCCACTGTTGTCAACTTAGGGGTAAAGCATCTAGCTGATTAGTAGTTTTCTATGTCTCATTAATAATAGTCTTTGGCTCTTGGATTTATTAATAATTCTGCCAGAGATTTATCAATTTTATACTTTAGAATTGCTGATTAAGAGGTAAAGTATGGTGGAAAAGCAGAATAAGTCTGTTGAAAACTGAGATGTGGTACTTAAAACATCTACTCAGACTGGAACCTGGGGTGTTAAACCTTCAGTTACTCTATTGAAGAAGTTCTGGACAGCAAGGGTAGAGACTGGATACTTGGGAGCTTAGAATAATGGCTATTTACCAACTAATATGTATTTAAATAGCTTTTCCACTGGCATAGCAAAAACAGTGTGAACAGGGTGAATATCTACCCAGGGTGAAAGCCTGAGTCCCTAAATAGCTCTATTCCCTTGGATAGTTCATGAAAATTGATGTTTGTTGTACAAAGACAAATTTGCAACACCAAAATTGTTAATTTTCCTGGGCTACTAAGAGCTGTGAAATAAAGGTTAAAATTAGGGTTTTAAACTAAAAATGCCAGCTATTCTTAATCATAAGTATGCATCATCATTGCCTATGCAGTGTTTCCCAAAATTCATGTACCTTTGAATTTTGCTATGATTCTGATTCAGTAAGAGTGGGCTGTGTCCCTGGAATCTCCGTTTTTAAGAGTTTTCCCTAGATGCATCTGCTATATTGGATATCTCCTGTTTTACCCTCTAGATGTGCGCTCAACTTTTTTTTTTTCTTTCAGTCATTCTTTATCTCAGGAAGCCAAGCTCTGTGGACTGCCTTGGTGAACTTCCTTGCTTTCTAGCTTCCTGTTGGGAGAAACCAATGGGAAGCTATGGTGGGATATGGGAGGAGGCAAGGAGAGGGAGACTGGTCTATTTTATTCCCTTGGCTTGGCTCCTACCTTAAGGGATCATTTTGGGCTAGCTTTCACTTTGACCAAATATAGTTCCTTCAAAGGGGACCCTCTTCATATGTCTTTTCCTTTCCAAGTTCTTATAACTGTTCCCTCTCTTGGCCCTTTCCAGCAAAGGGATGGTAACAGCTCTGTTGGCTCTTAACTGCACGGAACTGTCAGAGCCTTTATTGTTTTCTTAGACCCTTGTAAACATTTTCTTTAGTAAAGCTATCCCCATTATTCCCTTTGTGCCATTTATTTCCTGGTGGGACACTTTCTAATAGGGTCTACCTTATCTATTTCCCCAACCTGTCATTGAACGTAGGTGATCCTTAATAAACTTCCCATTACCAATATTCTGACTCTACCCATAGCTCAGATAAGTCAGGTGGAATTCTTCCATGGTTGATCTCTCCAAGGTACCATGAGAGGTATGGAAAACCAGCTGAAATTCTAACATTTACCTTCCAGCATCCTGTCCCCTTTGTGTAAAATGTCTGAAGAAAGTCTGGCCAATTCTAGTCTGGCAAAGAACAAATAAACTGAGGATGATCCTGGGGACAAAAAGCTTAAGTGGACTTTGTGAGTTTTATTCAAATAATACAGTATCATTAAAATATAAAGGAGTTTGCTCCAAAGGAGAAATACTTAAAGAGGCCTTAACTAGGTCTCTGTTTGGCAGCAGAATTTTATGACTCTCAGTATTTGCATGGTCAATTAATCCCTTAAAGTGATGACTAGTAGGCAATTTATTTGGACGGTACAAGAGGCTAATTGGTAATATTGTTACACGAAATCTTGTGGGCAAAAATTATGCCTGCCTTTTAAAAAATGTGCCTTCAGTATTTGAAGGGAGAGCTCTAGTGCCTTGGGCCTCAGAGGAATTCAGCCTGCTGATGTCAGAATTAATGAAGAATATGGAAACTTAAGTGTAGGATGGATGGAGTGAAAATGCATTAAAGATTAATAACATTAGACTCGTGGGAAAGCCACATTTTCTGGTGATCAAAGACTCTGAGGCTTTCATCTGAAGTGCCTGGGAGAACATGGAACATCTTGGAATGTGTCATATCGCCTTTGGTTAGGTTTTATCAGCTCGTTATTCAGCAAGATGCTCCAAGAAATGTCCCCCTACCCTCAAGCTCTGATCTGTTCATTCATTCAACACATGTTTTCTGACTACCTACTCTGTGCCAGACACTCTCAAGAAGACTGATGAGAGTCATGAATCAAACACAGACATTGCCCTGCAATATAGTGAAGTGGACAAGTTTTCTTAAATAATGGAATACGTATACATTTCCATTCTGATGTAGACTGATTATATTTCTTGTAACATTAAGTCCTAATATAACAAGAAATCCTCCAGTTGTAAAATACTCTAAATACTGGATGGAATATATTCAGAAACATTTGAATGTAGGGAAAAGTCAGGGAGATTCTCACAAGCTAGGAGAAAAAAACCCCAAACATACCGGACAGTAGAATCGAAGCCCCACAACTAAGGTAGTGTTCTGAAGGAAAGCAAGATGGTGCTCTGATTATTGATCCAGCTCAATAATCGGGTAAAGTTGGCCAGGCATGTGTTATGAAAGTCTCACTGGAGACCCCATGTTTGGAGCAGACTCTGGGGGCTGAGTTGGATTGGTGCAGTGGAGGCCAAGTGTGAGCAGGCCTCACAGAAAGCTGACCATTTGGAAAGTTGCATGGGCCAGAGCAGTCATGGTGTGTGGGAAGGACTGAAGCCAGGCTATGACTTCAGGGAGTAAGAGAGGGAAATCTGTGCAGTTCCTGACTGAAAAGCTAAGCTTTCATAAATGTCCCATCTTTATAGGCACCCACAGTTGAAAAGCAGCAGGCAACTATTGAGGGCTTTAAATGGTATGATAACATTAGAAAAGTTATTTTTAAAATCTCCTTCTTTCTGCTTTGCATAGTAGGGGGTGCAGCTGGGTGAGAGTGGAAGATGATCTGGTGAGAGAGCACATGTCTTAAGCCCTGCTGGGAACCAGAACATCAGAAACAGAACATCATGAATGGCAGGAGTGGGGAGAGAGCCCCTAGAGAGGGATGTAGGACTTTGTCCAGTGCTTCTCTTTCATGCCTGGTATTGCTCCATCATGAGCAGAAAACCTGTACTGTACACATGCACGAATCTTTCTAGATGAAGCATTTAAAAACAAAACACAAAATCTGAAATAAATACCATAACAAACTATCAGTACCATCAAAAATGTGCTTTTACTGAATGAAGAAGAAAGTTTAGTTGCGTTAAGTTCTAGAGCAGAAGTAATGATGTAATATAGCTGTACATTGATTTTAGGATTAACATATGGCAAAGGTTGTTGGGGTTTTTGTTGTTTGTTTGTTTTAAAATTTTTTAAATGTTTTATTTATTTCTAGGAGAGAGAGAGAGAGAGACAGCGTGAGCAGGAGAGGGTCAGAGAGAGAAGGAGTCACAGACTCCAAAACAGGCTCCAGGCTCTGAGCTGGCAGTCAGCACAGAGCCTGATGCGGGGCTCGAACCCCCGAACCGTGAGATCATGACCCAAGCAAAAGTCAGATGCTTAACCGACTAAGCCACCCAGGTGCCCCAGAACAAAGATTTAAATCTAAGCATCATACACATACACACACACACCCCAAACGAACAAAGAAAAACATTAGTTGATTTAGGCAACTTTAAATTGAATATGTATCAGCTGGGATCTTGTTAAAAAAGAGATGCTGATTCTGTGGGCCTTTTGCTGAACGGTGGACCACAATTCAAGTAACACTAGTACATGATAGGCATTCTGTGAATACTTATAAAATGAAGCAATGAATGAAAAATCAAAGGAAGAAAATGTTAAGTTGTGTATGTTAATTCTTTCTTTGTTTGGAGCTCCTATTTTTGCTTTGCATTTTTAGATATCTAAGTTGTAATTTTTCAGTTAAGTATGGATAGGCACCAGGGAAGATGCGTGAATGATATGTGACCTCTCTTCTGGGCTGGAAGCCCGAGGCGGCACTGTCAGGCAGGCAAGGACTCTGGCTCAGCAATAGATTCCTGGAGTACAGTCCCTCCCAGCCAGCTTTCCCTACCACTAGTCATCACGAAAGTAACTACCAGTGCCAATCCTCGTGCTAAGAAGTGTTTTACATGTGCCATTTCACTTGTTTCCCGCAGCATCCCCACACTCTAGATGATTTTGCTTTCCCCCTTTTACACATGGAAGAACTATAGCAGAAAGCAGAAGTAGCTTACCCACATACATAGCAAAGCTGATATTGGAATCTAAGCAGTTCTAATTCCAGAGCCCCATTAATTTACCATTAAATCCATCTTGGCATCTGGAACCATAAAGTAGCAAACATATAGAGTGTTTTGTTAATTTTGAGAAATACTGAAAATTTAAACCATAGAAAATTATATAAAAACACTGAGATTTTCACATTGATAAAGACTTCCATTTGTCAGTCTTATTTCACATTTTTTAGCGTGAAAGAGACAAAACAGAACAGGCAATGTTGACAGCGTTCCTTTTACAACCCCGTATTCCCTTGTCGTCTCCCAACTTAGGGAGGCATACCTGGGGTCATTGTTTTCTATTTCTAGAATTTTTTTTCTATTTTATCCTTTATTTATATATATATATAATATATATATTTTATATAAAAATATATATATTTATAATTTATTTATTTATAAATAAATTATTTATAATTTATATATTTATAAATATTTATTAAAAATATATAAAATACTATATATATAGTATTGTTCGAGTATTCAAAATATTCAGAAATTATAATGTGCTGTATGTATATTTTTTCAATTTGTGTTAGGCTTTTAATATCTGTGCTACATCACATAGGTTTAGCTATTGCCTTTTAAATCCAACTGCACTCCACCTTAATTATCATTATGTATTCTACTGTTGGAAGATTTTTAGGTTTTTATAATACACTTTCATGATCACTGGTATAAACATTCTCAAACAGTCTTCTGGGATACAAGTGCAAAAATTTTCATAAGGTATATACTTAGGAATGGAACCCTTGTGTTGTGGATTATGTCCTTTTTAGCAGGTGCCTGAGTGGCTCAGTCAGTTAAGTGTCCAACTTCGGCTCAGGTCATGATCTCCCAGCTCGTGGGTTCAAGCCCCATGTCAGGCTCTGTGCTGATAGCTAGCTCAGAGCTTGGAGACTGTTTCAGATTCTGTGTCTCCCTGTCTCTCTGAACCTCCCCTGCTCACGCTGCCTCTCTCTCTCCCTCTCTCAGAAATAAGTAAAAAATTAAAAAAAAAAAAGAAATTACTGATATGTTGCCAAATTGTTCTCAAAAGTGGTTGCAGCAACTCGGTTCCTTCCAGAAGCATACACCGTAATCAGCACTTTATGAGGTCAGACATTTTTCACCCTATTTGAGAGTATGAAATAGTACACTCTTTAACTTTAATTTGCAATACTTGGGTTGCTATTTGAAGTTGAGCTGTGTATATGTGTGTTTGTGGCTACTGGGTTTCTAATTTGCCTGTTATATCATTGGTTCATGTTTTTACTAATTTGTAGAACTTCTTATCTTTTCTGAATACTGTTTCCTATTTGTGCACGTTACAAAAAAACTATTCCTATTGTTTCTTCTTTATGTTAACCTTTAAAAAAATTATTTATTTTTGAGAGAGAAGAAGTGAGAGAGGGAGAACGAACGAAAGAGCATACAAGCAGTGGAGGGGCAGAGAGAGAGGGAGAGAGAGGAATCTCAAGCAGGCTTCATGCTGTCAGCACAGAGCCTTATGCAGGGCTTGATGTCATGAGATCATGACCTGAGTGGAAATCAAGAGTTGGATGCTTAGCCAACTCAGCCACCTGCCCCTATATTAATCTGATGTTATTTCTAGGCTTTTCATTTGGGCAATTTTTTTTCTTTTGCAAATTGCACTTTCCCTTTATTAAAGCCTTCTTTGGTAAAGGCAGAATAGCATAATGTTTAGGAGCTTTATTTCTGGATCCAGGCTGCCCTGAGATGGAAGCTGGGTTGTCACTTCCCATCCCATCCCATCCACCTTCTCTTACCCAATGCATTCATGAAGACCTTCAGTAGATGTTGAAGAGTAGAAGTGACTGGAGGTGGATCAGTGGATTTCCTTGTGAAATAGCAGTTTTGTCACGATGGGGAATTATAAAATTCTTTTTTAGGCCAGCTCTGTGTAGCAGTTACTAAGGTAAGGAGAGCTTTAGTTACTGGTGCCTCATCGTTCTTCGGGTTTTGGCTAAAATCATTTGCAGAGATGGTCACACTTTTGTAAGGATAACAGACTCAAGTTTGAAGTGCTGTAAACTATTGTAGGTCTACCACTAACTTGGTACTTGACTTCATAGGGTCCTTTTGTTGTTGTTGATCCCATTTTAGTTCTCAGTGTCTAATAGCCAAGTCAACATTATTGTTACAAAAGCCTAAAAGAGTATATGACATTTTTTTTTTTTTACAAATAGTTTATTGTCAAATTAGTTTCCACATAACACTCAGTGCTCATCCCCACAAGTGTCCTCCTCCATGCCCATCCCCCTCCCCCCCACATCCATCAGTCCTCAGTTTTTGTCAGCATTCAAGAGTCTCTCATGGTTTGCCTCTCTCCCTTTCCCCCACCATTTCCGCCCTTCTTCTCCCCCTTGGTCCTCCGTCAAGTTCCTCCTAATCCTCCTATACGTGCACACATATGCTATTTGTCCTTCTCTGCCTGACTTATTTCGCTCAGCATCACACCCTCAAGGTCCATCCATGTTGCTACACATGGCCAGATTTCATTGTTTCTCATTGCCATGTAGTATTCCATGGTATAGATAAACCACATCTTCTTGATCCATTCATCTGTTGATGGACACTTAGGCTCTTTCCATGTTTTAGCTATTGTGGAGAGTGCCGCTATGAACATTGGGGTACATGTGCTCCTATGCATCAGCATTTCTGTATCCCTTGGGTAAATTCCTAGCAGTGCTATTGCTGGGTCCTAGGGGAGTTCTATTGTTAGTTTCCTGAGGAACCTCCACACTGTTTTCCAGAGGGGCTGTACCAGTTTACATTCCCACCAACAGTGTAGGAGGGTGCCCCTTTCTCCACATCCTGGCCAGCATCTAGAGTTCTCTGATTGGCTCATTTTAGCCACTCAGACTGGCGTGAGGTGGTATCTCAGTGTGGTTTTGATTTGTATTTCCCTGATGAGGAGGGATGCTGAACATCGTATATATGGCATTTTTAAGGCAGATATTTGGTAGATCCTAGAATGATTACATTAATGATCTCACTTTACCTCTCTGCTTAATAATATCTGTAAAATGAACTTAGTGAAACTTGGTCTACCTTCCATAATGAGTTGGGAAGATTATAACAAATAATGTGCTTGAAAAGCTACCCATATTCATGACAACCACAGTTCATGGTGGATAGCAGCAGGCAAGGAATCACAGGTTGGTAGTACATTTGCCTGTTTCCAGCACTAGAATATAAATTCTATGAGAACAGCAATTTTGTTTGACTTGTCTGTGGCTATAACCCAGGCACCTAGCATTCTTCCTGGAACACAGATATTGGTTAAATAAATGGAGTACAGTAGAATTTAATCAAGATATCTTTAGTAGACTCAGAGAAAGTAAAGGAAAATATAAAGTTGAATTCAGTGGTCTGCTGTGAGAATTTCAATAAGAGAGTTTATATGGGAAAAGTAGAAAAGAAGAAAGTAAAAGAAAAAGATAGATGTGAAAACTGTAAATGAGAATGAAGGAGACATTGTCTAGGACTTAAGAAAATCCTAGACTGAAAAGGTCAATTAGATGTTTGGGGTTGTCTTTCAAACTGAATAGGATCGATTAAATGACCAATCTGATTGCATAAAACTGGTCATTAAGATGGTAAAGGAACCACAGTTTAACTGTAAATGCTTGATTTAGTGTTTATAAGTCTATGAAGAGAGATGAAAGCCAGAAGTCTGTAGCTCTCTGACCTTTTGCATTCTGCAGAAGTGTTTTAAGAGTTGGATGGTTGCCTATTCTCTGAAAACAAGGAACAATAATAATGTATACTGAAGAACTTTGAGTTTATACTTGGATTTTGTCTATCCTAACACTCTCTGTATTCTCATAAAAGTAGCTTTAGTACGCATCTGTTGTTTTTGTTTGCCTTGCATCTACTTTTTTTCTCTCCTAACAATATCCCAGTTTATTCTGGGAGATAACTTCCTAGTCTCATTCATTTGATTTATGTGAGGATGGACTACTTTTCAATCTCTAGGAGTGGCCCTGTGACCCAGGCCAGGGCAATCAACATAGACATAGAGATGTAGCACAAGACCCAGGATAGGCAAAAACACTCAGCTTTGGAATTTTGGATATGACTATTGTGAAGGGAGTCATTCTTCAACTAGGGCTATGGCATTGACTGTTACTCGAAAGAGAGAAATTGCCCGAGGGAAGAGAACCCAGAGGAAATGAAGATAACAGAAAAAAATTAAATCCTGATGATGTTTTTGAGCATCTGAATCCTTTCTTGCTTGAAGCTCTTCTAGTCATTTCAGTCAGGTCAGCCAGGAAATTCCTACTTCACTGAATTTCAGTGGGGTTCACTTGCAATTCAGATGACTCTTGATTAATATATTTTGATTTCCAAAAAACAAAAACAAAAAAGTCTTTTCAATGGCATTGACTCTCGAGAGCAAAATCTTCAGCCCTGGGCTAGTGAAAATCAGGAGTATATATCATACCCCTTATTCTAGTTAATCAGTTATTGAAAACATATCTGTAGGAACTTAACTTCTCATTGGTGTTTGTGTATCTCTAGTTAGAGGTGATTGCATATGAATAAGTGGAATTAGATCATCTCATTTATTTCCAGGTCAAAAAAATGTAAAATTCTGAGACAGCTTTTTTTATAATGACCCTTGTTCTCTCCTGTATTTTCTGGCAGCTTCCGATGACCAAGACTAACTTTTATAAAGTTCCAGACTGTACTCCACCATTCATCCCTCCTTCTCCTATCTCTGCTGAAGCTACCCAATGTCCTCATAACACAAGGAGGCACTGCCGCTGTGATAATGACCATGTAAGTAGCTACCATTTTGAACCCTTGCAATGCCAAGAACTTCACATAGTCACTTTATTTAACCCAAGAACCCAGTAAAGTGGGAATTAATATGCAATATGTAATCAGTGTTCCAGCATGAAAATCTTGGGTTTATTCAGTTTTTTACCCCACCTGCCCTGCAAGCACCAATAGCTGCTCCATCATCACCCTAATTAATGTCCAAAGTCTCATTATCATTTGAGGAACATACAGGTTCCTAAGAAATTGAGAGGTATGTTGATGGAGTGTCACTGGGCCAAATGTGTTGAAATCTACCAAGTGTTTTACTATAAATACATATCACTCCTGCTAGGTGTTTATAGGTGATTCTTAGTTCTTTAGGCTTTCAAGGGAAGTTCACCTACAGGTTCTTCCTTCAATGATGGCTGGATAATTAGTGATAAGAGTGATAGATCATCTGTATGACCCACTACTCTATGTGAACAATGACACTCTAAGTGATGGTCCCATGAGTTTGAGAACTTTCTGAGTAGATGATCTTCAGTCTTTTAAGGCAGTTGTTCCTAGGATCAGATTCTAACCTCCTAGAGCTTAAAAAAAAAAATCTTCCACTTTCCTTTGATCCCTCTGCTGGTTCCTCTTCCTCTGCCTTCTTATTCTTTTTGCAAATGTTTTCTTTTCTTATTCTTTCACAGTTGACAGGAAGGAGTCAAAACTCATAACACAAATTAATAGCAACCACAAAAAGATATCTTTTCTTCCAGTTCAAGAACATAAACTTGAAACCATGCCAGAAGGTGAAAAGAAAGTCTTAGAATTAATCTTCAAATTGCACTTAAAAAAAAAGAAAAGAAAAGAAAAAGGAGTTGATCTTCCTTATTAAAACATTGTGAATGCTCTTATTCTAAGATCATTTCAATCCTCATTTTACAGATTAGGAAACTGAGAGTCAGAGAATTTAAGTAATGAGTCAAAGGTTACAAAGTTAAGAAGCTATAGAATCACACTTGGATGGGACTGGGAATCAAACCCTGCTACTACCCACTGAGCTTACAGGAAATGGAATGATGTGGCCCATGATGTAATTTTTAGGAAAATGATCCTAGAAAAATTTTACAAATAATCATTTTAGAAAAAAAATATTTTAAAAAATAAGTCAAGATTTGTCAGATTCTCTTTTCCACCTGTTATTAGGGAATGAGCCATTAAAACATTTAGAAGTCCATGTAAATCTCTAAAATATATATAACCAACCTATAATAGTCCTTCACGGTAAATATTGTTCTCTGAAATCCATAGTTTATAAACAAACTCCTAGGCATTTGTTTTCATTCTAAGTTTATAAAGGACTTTGATATGTTCTGTATATAACTCTAATGGTTAAACTTTGCATCCAGTACCTGTTTATAACCCCTTCATAGTTTTATTTCTCAACATGTAGTGAGCTATGTGGTTAACTGTTTTAAATAATTTTAGTCCTTTTATATAGCTGTGAACCTACTTCCTTGTGATCCTATAGAAAACGGAAATAATTCTTTCCATATGAACACCTATTGGCTTTTCACATTTCCCATGAAAATTTTTGGTGAATAGAAAATCATTTCTATTCATCATTCTTGATGTATCTTTCTGCCTCATTTCTTGTATCAGGAGTATAACAAAGGAATGTGTATTTAATATCATAGGAGAGTATAGCCATATCCAATTATACAGCATTCAACTTGCACAGGAATGACTTAGAAACCTGATAGTAAAATCTGGTTTTGGTTAACCATTTCCAGCTGCAGAAACTGAATATCACTTTGTACAGAAAGTTTGATTTTCAAAATAAGGGAGGGCCTGACATCTTACTATATAACTACATGTCTTTTCTAGATGGTATAAATTGTCACTTCTAAGTTGCTAATATTTCTTGTGCTGTGCATTTTCTTTCATGGCCTGAGAACTAAGGCACTGGATGGATGAAGGTGCAAATGTTTCATATTGCAGCTGGATGTAGACAGTATGTCAGTTACTGTATACTGCATGTTAGAAATAGTATGGATATGTCAGGTTCAACCTGTGGGACTCCAACTAGCATTAGAAATCCTTCTCCATACTGTTTTCACAGAGTAAAGAGGGTTTTGTGTTACTTTGTTTTGGTTTGCTTCAAGTCCATCATAAAAGACACCTTATGATATAGTGGTTGTTCCAAGGTGAGCAGAGAGAGCTAATGTGAAAAAGCCAAAATGAAAATGAAAATCTAATATGACAAGCTAAAAAAGTGGAGAATTCCTTTAAGATTAATTCTGATAACAATTTTCAGAGGCATCAAAAATCCAAGAATGATATCAGCATGATTTGGATTAAAATCTCCTCAGGAGGGGAGAAAAAAGATAGAAGGTTTATGACAACAAACACAGCTTATATAATGTAGCTGTTTAAATGGCCCTAGGTAAAGACTTTGAGCCACTACATACAGTATTGTCAAGTTATATTTAGAATGGTAACTCATTTCTAAGGCATTTATTGGCACGTGAGAATAGTCTAAAATTCTTGGGTGGTTTTATCCAAAGAGCACCTGGGGATGTGGCTCAGAGATGTGGAGACCATGTTTTCTCCTCCAGTGGCCTGCTGATATTTCAAACTCAACCTGTTATAAATGAAATTGAGTATTATTTTCCCTCAAATTTGCTTCTTCTTGAGTATTCTCCATAAAGTTGTAAAGGGAAACACCATTGTAAGCATCAATAGGGTACCCCAATGTGCCCCCTTAGCTTTGAGCCTGGCACATAGTAAGCTCTCAATAGAGAACTCAGAGTTATAATGATTACCATATATCACTTCATTTACTCTTTTAAGAATTTTATGAGTTGAGCACCTGGGTGGCTCCATCAGTTAAGCGTTAAACTTTGGATCAGGTCATGATCTCACAGTCTGTGGGTTTGAGCCTCATGCCAGGCTCTGTCCTGACAGCTCAGAGCCTGGAGACTTGTTCAGATTCTATGTCTCCCTTTCTCTCTGCTCCTTCCCCACTCTTGCTCTGTCTCTCTCTCTCTTTCAAAAATGAATAAATGTAAAAAAATAGAAAAATAACTTTATGAGGTAAGTACTACTATCACTTCCATTTTTTTTAAATGTTTTTTTTTAAAATTTATTTCCTCAGAGAGAGAGAGAGAAAGAGAGACAGCATGAGCAGGGAGAGTCAGAGAGAGAGGGAGATACAGAATCTGAAGCAGGCTCCAGGCTCTGAGCTAGCTGTCAGCACAGAGCCTGACGTGGGGCTTGAACCCACAAACCATGAGATCATGACCTGAGCCAAAGTCAGATGTCCAACTGACTGAGCCACCCATGCGCCCCTATCACTTCCATTTTTAGATGACAGAACTGAGTGTCACAGAAGTCAGGTGTCTGAACCAAGATAATGGTTTTTAGTCTTCAGACTAGTTGGCAAGCTGAGGTCTATCTGACTGCAGAGAAAACCTGTACTATTAACTAATAATTTCTACTGCCTCTCAAGAATGTCTAATATGATTGGATAAAGACAATGAAATTGGAAGAGGTTATGATTTCCACATTCTTCTTAACTGGTCCAAAAGACTTGCTACTTTGTGTTGGATCTTGAAAACTTCCAACCCCACTCCACTATAGTCTGAATGTTCTTCTCAACTGGAGAGAGAGGGAACTGCATTAGCTTTTAAATTGGATACATGGCCATATTCCATTTTCTGAGTGAACTTTTTAGCACTTCAGAGACTTGAAGTACAGTTTAATAGTGTTCTAGCTGTCAGTGGAATTAAAAGTCGAGTGCTATTGTGTGCTGGTTTTTGTCCCCCCTTCGGCTGATATTTAGAGAAGTAATTATTCTACTTGAGGCTTGCAAGGATGTGTGTACCATGGAACAAACAATAAAGATAGACCTCTTGAGGGGTGCCATGGATTATTTATTTCCCTTTAATATTTCTTACTGAGAACAACTCACTGCCTACGTTTTTTGACCCACTATAACTTTTTCCTTAAGAGAAAGGTAAAAAGACCTTAGATCTAACTCTCTAAAATTTATATCATCACTAAATCATGCAGTAAACAACAAAAAAATGTCTTCTAGTCCTTAAGGTTGCCAACACAGGGAAGCAAAATCAGAGTTAGCTGTTGCCAGGCATTGGTTAAGCACCCCCAAAGTGGTCATTCTCCCAAGAATCTCATGGGGTAGACCAAACAGACTAACAATTGCCCAGTGAGGAATTTAACCCCATTCTATGTCTCCTCCACTTGGATATATGAAGGGGTAGACATCTTTCCCCTGTTTAGATTTCCCAAGCAGTTATTGCTTATCTTCTGCCCATTGAGATTTGAGGGTTGTAGTCCTCACATACTTTTCTGCTGTCTTCCCTTTAATCATGTGTGCTGAGTAATTATTATGTGCTAGGTTCATGCAGGGAGAATGGTAGGTGGATAAGAGGTACAGGTCCTGGCCTTGTGGAGTGAACTGACTGTTGTTCTATCTTCTGTATTATTATTTTTTAAATGTTTATTTTATTTTGAGAAGTAGAGAGAGAGGGCATGAGTGGGGGAGGGAGAGAGAGGGAGAGGGAGAATCACAAGCACAAGCAGGCTCTGTGCTGTCGGTGCAGAGCCCCACCCAGGACTGGATCTTATAAACCATGAGACCATGACCCCAGCTGAAATCAAGAGTCAGACATTCAACTGACTGAGCCACCTAGGCACCCCATCTTCTGTATTATTAACATAACTCCTCATCTGAGACATTCAGGAGATGCTTAGTAGATACTGACTAACTTGATATGTTTACAAAAGAGGCAAGAAGGTTGATGAAACCCTGATTTTCTCTTGGTAATAACCATGAGCAGCCTTCTGAATTGTCTCACCTGTGACATATGGAATAGGAGAAGCAGCACTTTTAACCCCCGAGTCATTAATACTGTGTTTGTGGAGACGTGAGTCAGATAGGTAAGAATGCGTGATGGGAACTGAGCTATACAACAGCAAGAAGTTGTGGGATTTGTGGTGACTGAAGATGGCAAGCTACATCTAAAAGTATCCAGAAACAAATATCTGAAAACAAAACAACAGAACAAAACAGCATCCAAAGGCTTGTAGGCTGCTGGTTCATGGGCTCTGATTGAAGAGAAACTGGGGCAAGTTCAGAGGAAAGCATCATGGATATCAGGG
Source organism: Proteles cristata cristata (assembly GCA_017311185.1). Classification (NCBI taxonomy): domain Eukaryota; kingdom Metazoa; phylum Chordata; class Mammalia; order Carnivora; family Hyaenidae; genus Proteles; species Proteles cristata. The sequence continues at coordinate 632,610 of JAESUZ010003733.1, forward strand.
GATCAATCAGGTCTTATGGGAAATAGTCAGAGCTGGATACTGTCATCCTATGTAAGTGAGATCTCAGATAGAAGATGCTATTTTCTGCAGCTATCTGAAAGACTGACTGGAGTGGCATATGACTAACTCAGTGTCTAAGGCTAGTATTTGGAATTTAGAGGGAGAGAGAGATTTTGTTTGAATAAATTTGCTTGAGTTTTTCAATAGATTGTGATAAATAATGAATTCCTGTCACTGAAAATGTTACCACTTAGCCTGAAGAACTTACACATGGAATGTTGAAGAGGGGTTCAAATTGAGGATATTTATGATCTTTATCAATTTTTCTAATTAATAATTCTATGAAGGTCAAGGTAGAGAGACATACTGCATGTGTGGAAAAGTATGAGCATCTTTTTTTTTAATTTTTTAATGTTTTATTTATTTCTGAGAGAGAGAGAGAGAGAGAGAGAGAGACAGCATGAGCAGGGGAGGGTCAGAAAGAGAGGGAGACACAGAATCTGAAATAGGCTCCAGGCTCTGAGCTTGCAGTCAGCACATAGCCCGACGCAGGGCTCGAACCCGTGAACCATGAGATCATGACCTGAGCTGAAGTCAGACGCTTAACTGACTGAGCCACCCAGGCACCCCAGTATGAGCATCTTTTTACAAACAATTCCATGGAAATATAGTAGATGGGCAATTTATCCTCTATGCACCTGGTGTACTGGATATGTGAAGCACAGATGCCTTCAGTCTTAGGAATCCATTACATCTCAAGACTGACATGTGTAGACAACTGGAAAAATATTATGGGCCTCACTTCTTAATTGTAATCAGTAGTGATGAATATTTAGAAACCTATTCACTTTATTGTTAAATAAATAATAGCTTTAAAGTCTAGAGAAAAAAGACTTTAGTAGGTTTCTGCCTAGTGAATTAGTTATATAACATAGCATAACAAATTACGTTAAGCCATTGTGGCTTGAAATAACAATAATCATTTATTATTTCGTGGCTTCTGTCTATCTGGAATCCCCTGAGTGGCTTTGCTGAGTAGTTCTAGTGCAGGGCATCTCATGAGGTCATAATCAACATATCTCTGTTGGTAGGCTTGGCTGAATCCGGAGGATTTGCTTCCAATGTGGTTCACTGACATGGCTGGCCAGCTGGTGTTAGCTATTAGTGAGAAGCTTCAGTTCCTTCCCACTTGGTCTTCTTCAGAGGTCTCTTCCAGTGTTTTCATAGAATGATGATTAGCTTTCCCTAGACTGACCTATCCAAAAGAAAGCAGGTCAGAAGCCACAACATTTCTTTTTTTAACTTCAGAAGCCACACTCCTTTATTTTGCATTATCCTGTTGGTTTAAAAGGCTAGTCCTATCATTGTAGGAAGGTACTACACAAGGATATAAATACAGAAGGCAAGAATCACTAAGGACTAAGGACTCTCTTGGAGGTTGGCTACCACATTTCATCAGCCCTTAGTCTTGTCGATTCAGGTCTCAAATATGCATTCACATTTGAAAACTCTTAGTCAAGGAAAGCTTCACCATAATTCTGTTTTAGGGTTTTGGGTTTTTTTTCTTAAGTTTTTCATTCTGAAGTCATTCTTTATAAGGGTGGTTTGAAGGACAGCTTGACAACTTCCATCCTGGATCTCTTGCAGTGTAATTCCTCACAAAATCTTTTGTACTTAACAACCAAAGGACAAATGGGTTGGGAAAAACTTCCAAAAGCAGATAGTGAACAATCTAATATTATTGGTCTTTTGTTTCAAAATTTTAACTAAGGGTTGAAAATGTTCAGTTCTTATAACTCATATGTAGTCAAAACATATATCCATATATAGAGAGAATAGGTTATCTGCCTAGCAAATTATACATATATGAAATTCATGTTGTCCTTCATTGGTTTCTGATAATTAATCTTCTGTGCAAATCCTGATCAACTCTACTAGTTTCTCAGCAAAAGAGTCATAAAAGGAAAGTTTTATTGAGTCCATTCCATCAGCTTTTTGAGGGGTTTACTAAACCTATCAAAGAATTGCTGTGTCAGAATATATCATTTTTTAAAAATAGGTACTTGGATGAGATATTTTTGTTTTCCTGGTTACAATTTTGCAGCACTGTTGGTTGCTAATTTTTTTCCTCTTCTACCACAGATTGTTATAGTATTTAACGTTTATGTGTTCTCTCTCAGTACCAACTGGGGCCATGGCCAAAATTCTGATTGGGAGTGGGTGGTGGGGTTGGAAACTATATATATGATGGCTGAGCAGCTGTGATAATCTATGTTTTTGAGGCAATAATCATGAATAATGCAAACTTAGCTATTAAAATAGAATGGGCTATGACATCTTGTTGGGTGGAAATTTTAAGGAAAAGCTACAGTTTTAGAGTTATAATGATAATACCTATGGCTAGGTGTCAACATTATTACTCACTGTGCACTCAGTTTGAGGATAAAAATGTAACATCTTTAATTTAACCCGTGAAGAACAGGTGACAGAAAATCTATATGATGTTGTTTTCTTTGACAGATCTTCCGTAAACTGGGTCAGCACTCCTGCTGAATGGTCCCATAGCTCCCTGTATTTATTTGCTGTTAGCAGTTATTATGACTCATTGGTATCCCTCACAAGAGTGTTGACTCAATGAGACAGGGTCACTATTAAATTTCCAGCAACTTCTTTCTTTTGTGTATCAGCATGGCCACCAGAAAATCTCAGGATTAATGAGGCGAGATTTTCTTTTCTTCAGTGTTCCCCCACATATACTAGGCACTAAAGCACATTGCTTTGATGAGACCCCTAGAGTCACATGCTCTCCCAAGTAATTCTCTCTCAATGGAGGGACAGAGATATAGTAATTGACATGAGCTGTTTATAGGTTATAGGTTAAAGACCTGCCAAAGATATGGAACTTGACCTGGCTTAGATGGGGGAGGGGGGTTGGGTGGTGACAGGCATCTTGACCTGGCAAACAGTAGCAGCAAAGACAAAGAATGGACATGGATAAACTAAAGAGGCAAGTAACTGATAGAAGTGGTTTTCTAAACATAAACAGCACAACTTACCATTATACTACATTATTCTCTTATAAATGCTATTTTACGCCATTCTTAATACCTTTATATACGAAGGCAATTTCGAAAACTAGGTAGGGTAAGACATCTCCAAACCATCTGGAGAAGGCAGAAGGAGTTGATGTTTTTAGCATTCCATACATTGGTTGAGCAGATTCTACCCACCTGGGTGATAAACTTAGGTATAACAATAAAGCTGTTAAAGCAACAAAAGAAAGATAACAAGTGACTCCAGCAATTTCTAAAAATAGAAAACAGATATATTAATCTACAAAGACCATGATTTTTCTGAAATGAATCTCAAAGCAGAAATTAACTTGGGGTTCTTACACAAAGGATATTGAGACAAAGTAGTAGGTCATTGCTTAATCCACAGTTGTTCAAAGATTGAAATGCTATTGGTTCATTGGTATACATTGTCCACAAAGGAGATAAGTAACAGGTATGTCACATATCACTTTAGTTAGATGATCACATGCCTTTCAAACCCTCACCTCTATACTTGCTGGTATTCTTTCTAACTTTCCCAAACACAGCCACATATGATGTTCATACATGTACAAAAGCAGAACACCTATCCTCTCCAGACATGTGAGATATTACATGGTACCTGATGTGTTGAAAGGTATACTTTATGTTGGTGTCTTTGCACTCAGGTTATTTTCTCTGTTGAAATGTTAAATGCACGCAAAATATCATTAAGTAGTTCAGAATATGATTTATTATTAATTGCCACTAAGATTTACTGTAAGCCTTGCTATGTGTCAGACCTTGGTGCCAAGCACTTTACAAGTGTAATCTAATTTAACTGACCAGTATTTGTATAAATTAATAGTGGTCTGGATAGAGTAGAGGCAATTTATTCATCTCCTTTCTTGGATTTCACATTAGAAGCAAGGTCGTTACTTCCTTATCTCCCTGTTGAATTAAAATAAGTGGCTAGGACATTGGTTTGTGTTTCCTCCTCAATTCAGATCATTCAGGAACAGTCTGCAACTGTGAGCAAGGCGGCTGTAAGTTTCTGTCCCTGCCAGATGTTTCTGACCATATACGGAGACAGGCAAATGTGTCCAGTGGAGCAGTCACCACTTAGACTGGTGCCTTTGTCTTTGGCAGGTCAAAATAGTCTCACTGAGCAGTCGGGAAATGCTGAGCTGCTCCCTGGTTGGATCATTGGCTAGGTTCCGTCACTGAACACAATGGTTTCAAAACAAAACAAAATAACAAAACAAAACAAAACAATGAGGGGCACCTGGGTGGCTCAGTTGGTTAAGCGTCTGACCTCGGCTCAGGTCAGGATCTCCTGATTCAAGGGTTCAAGTCCTGCATCAGTCTCTATGCTGACAGTTTGGAGTCTGGAGCCTGCTTTGGAGTCTTTATCTCCCTCCCCTTCTGATCCTCCCCAACTCACGCTCCATCTCTTTCTCAAAAATAAACAAGCATTAAAAAAATTTTTTAATGAAAAAAACAAATGAATTTTGTTCACACTTTAACCCTATGGTTAAAAAGCCCCAAAATTTCAAAATTCCTTAATCATAAATATTTAGATAATAAGTGGTAAATAAATTCTTTAAAGTGACCAAAAACTGGTCAAATTTCGAACACTAGGTATCCACCTAGAAAATATTTCTTATGCTAAAATAAAAATTCCCATTTCCCAACTGCCAGTGAGACCTCAGAACCATAACCATTCTTAATTTGTGTATGTTTTAGTGGGTCAATTGCAGTAAGGTACTGTGGTATGGGCTTTGTATTAATACTGATGCTGTAGAGTCAGACAAAATAATTTTCATTCTGTTTGGTCAGATATATTTCTGGTTATGTTACACAAAATGTTAGACCTTTGAGGATAGCGAGATGGTATGCTAAATATTCATCAAATAAAAGAAGTTAAAAAGAGCCCAAAGAATTACCAGTCTGGGATTTTCACCTAGAAACATAATGATCCACGTCTATGACTTGGCTTGCTCCACAGGAAGGTAGAATCACTTCTGGCCAGCTGTTGCTTCTGCAGCATCTTGTCTGTTGCTGGCAAGAGAAAATGCTTTTCCTTCCCTCAGGCAGGAAAGAATTTGGAATTTGGGGAAACAATGAAGAAAAGGTCAAGCCTGATGGGAAAGGGCATATGAAACAGCTGGTGAATTCTACTTTTGCTCTTATGAATCACTTGCTATTTCATATTCTAGAAAACATTTGTAAAAGTCTCTGAAGTTTGTATAAAAGTATTGGTCTTTGCTACTCAAAATTCACAATGGGAGTTATGCACTCATGACCTCAAAAGTTCATAACAGGTGATAATATTCAATTTTGTCAGATAAGGTGAAAAAATGAGTCACTTAGCTAGTGAGGGAACCTAGCTTACTGCCCAGTATTAAGATCTTGAGGGATCTTTGATATTTGACTATTTCTTATACTTAGTAACATTCACCAATTGATTGAAACAATAACAGTAATGTTGTTTCTATGCAAAAATGATTCCCAGGTGAAGGTGAATTGGAGTAAAAGTTGAAAGGTGGGTTATTGGTGGGGTGAGGATACCCTGAGGAACCATGTTTCTTGATGTGATTGGAAAGGAATCAACGTTAGCATCTGTGATGATCTCATTATGTATTTTCTTCTTATCATCAGGATATGGATATCATTTAATGTGTGTGCTTTAGTAGACAGCTTTATTTTAGTGTAATAACAACATGGTTAAGTGGAGTAACCACCATTCGGGATGGGACAAAATTAATAAAACATGTCTTAGCCTTCAATGATCCTCATCTTCTCAACACTTACCAAATCTGACACTGGTGTCTTTACCCAACTATGATACTTTGTATTTTCCAGAGTTAAAATAAGGGAGAGAATATAAAAGGAAAAAAAGAGGAAAGAATTAGCATAGTGCTGGTGAGAAGCCAACCTTGCACTTATAGACAAAGAAAGAAGGATAGAGGTGACATCACTGAAAAAGAATAAGGACTTTGGAAAGTTCTTTTCTTTATCTAAGCAGTGAGAAAACTGGAAAACATTATCTAAATACACTTTTTCAGAATTTTAAAAGCTTGCAGCAATCTGGAGAATTATCATCCAAGAAAAACAGGTAAATCTTCATAAGAAGAGTAAGCTCTATTATATTTTAACTTACACCATTCCCACCTCCCTCTGCATAGCTCCACAGTAACATTGAAAGCCAGCAGAGCATCATCTTGAGAGAATAAGGGGACAGAATGTGGCTGGAGCTGCTTCAAAGCCACATTCCTAGAGAATTAGCATTATTTTACCTGATTGGTAGTTTCTAAGATAACCCCAGTAGTAAAGCTGTTGCTATTTGACCTGACTGAGAGCTCACCCACTGAAGAAAGCCTTCACGAAGACTTTTTCCTGGGATATTTGTCAAAAATGTGTAGGGGTGATTGTTTAATTTTGTGATTACCTGAGGCAATAGACAATAGTTGCAGCAAACAATAGGCTACCTAAAAAAGTGTAATAGAAAGAGCTGGGAAATGAGGAGTCCCTTTAAGGCTTTAGAAAACTCTCACAAATTTCTGAGAATTTAGGAAGACATGCACATATGTAGGGCTGTGCACATTCCCAGAGCTGCATGAATGCTTAAGAAAGACCTGAGTTAAAGTCCTAACCTCTTTCCTCCAGCTGATCTTGATGTTCCTTTGAAGCATGATGCAGACTAAGGTAAAGTTGTCAACTGGTTGACTGAGTGTTAGAACGTGCCCCAACATGCACATGGAGTTCCTTAGCAAAGACTAGAATGCCTCTTGGTTTTCAAGTCAGCAATCACTAAGCCTACTAAGCAGAAATTTGATGTCAAAATAAGGAAAAGAATACAGATTTTATAGAATACATTCAGAAACATTACTAGACAAATACTAGCCAGCAATAATTACAAGTCCGGGGCGGGGGGGGGGGGTTATGATTTTCAGAGGTTCTGCAATATATTATTTTAATGTCAAGTTTTCAACCAAAATTAAGAGACATACAAAGAGATAAGAATGTCTAGCTCATCAACTCAATTAATTATAGCTCAGCTCCATCCACTGATGAATGGATAAAAAAGATGTGGTATATGTACAATGCAATATTACTAGCCATGAAAAAGAATGAAATTTTGCCACTTAGAAAAACAATGATGGAACTAGAGAGTAGTATGCTGAGTGAAATAAGTCAGTCTGAGAAAGACAAAAACCATATATTTTCACTCATGTGGAATTTAAAAGACAAAATAAGCAAACAAAGGGTAAAAAGAGAAAGGCAAGCCAAGATGCACTCTTAACTATAGAGAACAAACTGATGGTTTCCAGATGGGAGGTGGGTGGGGTTAAATTAGTGATGAGGGTGAAGGAGTGCACTTGTAAAAAAGGGTTTAGCTCAAACATAAGAAAGGAGTGAAAGATTAAACTCCCTGAGGAGTCCCACATGCCAGACTAAGTAGATAAACATTTAAAACTGATTATTTTAAATAAGTTAAAAAACTGAAGGAAACCATATTTGTGAATAGAAGAACAATTTCTCACCAGGTAGAGACTACCAATAAAGATATAGAGGTAATAGAAGATGGCGGAGAAGTAAGGAGCTCCTTACTTTCACTTGCGCCCATACATCACATGGAAAAGATCTGAAGCCATTGGAAACCTTACAAAACCTGAGAGATTGGGAGAAAAAGGATGCAGAATCCACTGAGAAAGCCTTCTAACATGAGTGTGAACTGGGGAAGATAAAATCAGGCCGGGATTGGAGACTCCAGGATTGGAGGCGATCCCCCTCTACCCTCTACGGGGAGTGAGAGGAGAAAAGGAGAGAGTCCGAAACAGAAAAACCTCCACTCGGAGGGAAAAAACCTCTGCTCGTGGCATAGAAAGACCGTACTTGCCAAATACCTGCACGCCAAGTTGCCTTGCACCAACTGGTCCTGGGGAGCTGAGCACACAGACTGCTGCTTTGTCCTGCTCCTGGCTGCTGGACTTCAGAGTGGCGGTGCGCCTGCCGCCATTGTCCTCCCGGGCGGCTGGGGCCCCTGAAAGAGCCGCGCGGACACGGACGTCCGCGCTTCTGGATGGTGGGACTCGAGAGGGAAGGCAAAGAGCTAAAAACTGGGAAATTTGCCTGGGAGTTCGTGTTTCGGGTGACGAGCCATAGAGGGACCTGGTTTTTCTCACTCCAGCGGGCTCCACGCCCATGCTCGCCAGCCTGACCCAGAGAAGGAAGCAGCAATTCTGACTCTGCCGCCAGAACAAGGCAGGAGGCCTGGAATTACCCCGAGGGGTTTGCCTGGGAAGCTGTGTCTAAGGCAATTTCAGCGGGCCGCGCGGACGAGGATTTGGATACTGGGACTGGCCTGAGTTGAAGAGTGCAACCAACTTTGGATGCGCCCCCGGTACGGGGAGTTTACACGCCCAAAAAAGCGAGGTGCAGCGCTTGATTCAAGAAGGGACTGGAGCACCGTCATTCTCCTCCCCACAACCACCAAGGCAGAGCTCCTGCCTGAGGCATTGGATCACGCCACGCCCATCCCTGCTTGAGAGCTGCCCTCCTCCTTTGTTTTTCTTCTTCTTTCTCTTTTCTCTCTTTTTTCCCCAGAACACTGACCTGACTAACTCTGGTCGCCAGCTTGCTTAAACAATCACAAGTCCATTCTGTAAATGTAAATTCTACAACTACCGATATGTTCATCTCTTTCTCTCAGGAGTAATTAGACTATATAGTTTCTCTGGATAATTCCAGCATCCTTCTCTCACCTATCCAACCATATTCTACCGTTTATCTCTTTGAAAAAAGCTTCTTATCCCTTCTGCCTGTTCATTCTATTACCAATTTTGCCCCATCCCCGCCCTGTCTTCTCTCTCTTTATGCTCTCAACCAGCACTGCATACACACGACTATTTACCTGTAGCTGGGAAATCCAGTTATATGCTTTAAACTGTTCTTTGTCCATCGGTTTTCTTCTTTTTTCCTTCTCTTTTCTCCTTTTTGACCCTTTTATGTATTTTATACTCTCTATTATTCTCCCTCCCTCCTCCGTCTTTTCTCTTAACCTTTTCGTTTTCTCTCTTGCTTTCCATGTTAGTTGAATTAGCCTCTGCATTTGGGTGCCCCTGCTCCCTGTGTGTTTGTCTGTCTGTTTTCTTTTCCAGGGCTACCTCAAGAAACAAGCCAGAGTACACAAGGTGGAGAATCCCAAATATCACTATGAATAGGAAAATAAATAACCAAGGTCCCAAAAAGAGAGACCAAGAGATACCATTCAAAAACCCCTTTCTGAAAGGATAGGCCCTGGACAGTCAAAGAGTCTACTTGGATACAGCAGCCCTCATAGATACAGAGAGCATAACAGGTTGTTTAAAACCAACAAGAGCCAGAAAGCTACTAAAATGACAAAACGAAAGAGCTCTCCTCCAAAGAAACCCCAAGAAGAAATGACAGCTAATGAACTGCTCAAAACGGATATCAGCAGCATAAGTGAACAAGATTTTAGAATAATAATGGTAAAATTAATATCTGGGCTTGAAAAAAACATAGGGGACATCAAAGAAACTATGGCTACAAACATAATGGAAAATAAAAATAGGAATGAAGAATTTAAAAATGCAATAAATGAGATACATAATAAATTAGAGGCCTCCAATGCATGGATTGAAGAGGCAGAAAGGAGAATAAGTGATTTAGAAAACACCATTATAGAAAAACAAGAAGCTGACAAAAAAAGAGACAAACTGATCCAGGAACAGGAAAGAAGAGTTCAAGAGCTCAGCGATATGGTCAAACGCAACAATATCGTATCATAGGAATCCCAGAAGACGAAGAGAGAGGGAAAGGTGCTGAAGGAGTCCAGGAACAAATTATAGCAGAGAACTTCCCTGAGCTGGGGAAGGAAGTAAATGTTGAAATACAAGAGGCTCAGAGGACTCCCCTCAGATGTAACTTGAATCAATCTTCTGCATGGCATATCATAGTCAAAATGGCAAAATACAAGGACAAAGAGAGAATTTCAAAAGCAGCTAGGGAGAAAAGAGCCCTAAGATACAAAGGGAAACCTATCAGAGTGGTGACAGACCTATCTACTGAAACTTGGCAGGCCAGAAAGGAGTGGCAGGAGATCTTCAATGTGATGAACAGTAAAAATATGCAGGCAAGAATCCTCTATCCAGCAAGCCTGTCATTCAAAATAGAAGGAGAGATGAAAACCATTCCAAATAAACAGAAATTGAAAGAACTTGTCACCACTAAGCCAGCCCTACAAGAAATCTTGAGGGGTACACTCTGAGGTAAAGGTTGCAAAGAACAAAGATACCAGAGACACCACCATGAACAGGAACCCTACAAAAGATACAAAGACTCTAAACCCACATATTTCAATAATAACACTAACTATAAATGGGCTGAATGCTCCAATCAAAAGACATAGGGTAGTGGAATGGATAAAAAAACAAAATCCAGCTATATGCTGTCTACAAGAAACTCATTTTAGATAGGAAGATACCTTCAGATTAAAAGTAAGGGGATGGAGAAATATATATATCATGCTACAGGAAATCAAAAGAAAGCCGGAGTAGCTATACTTATATCAGACAAACTGGACTTTAAAGACAATCACAAGAGATGAAGAAGGGCAATACATAATCATTATAGGGTCCATCCATCAGGAAGAACTAACAATCATAAATGTCTATGCACCGAATATGGGAGCACCTAAATATGTAAAACAATTAATCACAAACAGAAACAAGCTTCTAGATAAGAATGTGCTAATAGCAGGGGACTTTAATACTCCGCTTACAGCATTGGATAGATCAACCAGACAGAAAATCACTAAACAAATAACGGACTTGAAAGACATTTTGGACCAGATGGATCTGACAGATATATTTAGAAGTTTACATCCTGAGGCCAGAGAATTTACTTTCTTCTCAAGTGCACATGGCACATTCTCCAAGATAGATCACATACTGGGACATAAAGCAGCCCTCAATAAATATAAAAGAATAAAGATCATACCATGCACACTGTCAGATCATAATGCTTTGAAACTTGAAATCAATCACAGGAAGAAGTCTGGAAAACCTCCAAAAACATGGAGTTTAAAAACACCCTACTAAAGAATGAATGGGCCAATCAGGCAATTAGAGATGAAATTTAAAAATATATGGAAAAAATGAAAATGAAAACACAACAATTCAAAATCTATGGGATGCGGCAAAGACAGTCCTAAGAGGAAAGTACATTGCTCTCCAGGCCTATTTCAAGAGATTAGAAAAAGCGTAAGTCCGAAATCTAATATTTCACCTAAGGAACTAGAGGCAGAGCCACAAGAACGCCCTAAACCCAGTAGAAGAAGAGAAATAGTAAAAATTAGAGCGGAAATAAACAACATAGAGACCAAAGAAACTATTGAACAGATCAATGAAACCAAGAGTTGGTTTTTTGAAAAAGTTAACAAAATTGACAAACCTCTAGCCAGACTTATCCAAAAGAAAAGAGAGAGCACCCAAATAGACAAAATTATGAATGAAAATGGACTTATTACAACCAACCCCTCAGAAATACAAGCCATTATCAGGGAATACTATGAAAAATTATATGCTAACAAATTGGACAACTTAGAAGAAATGGACAAATTCCTAAACACACACTCACTATGAAAATTCACACGGGAAGAAATAGAAAATCTGAACAGACCCATAACAAGTGAAGAAATTGAATCAGTGATCAAAAATCTCCCAACAAATAAGAGCCCTGGACCTGATGGCTTCCCTGGGGAATTCTACCAGACATTTAAAACAGAATTAATCCCAATTCTTCTCAAGCTATTCCAAAAAATAGAAAGCGAAGGAAAACTCCCGGACTCATTTTATGAAGCCAGCATCACTCTGATTCCCAAGCCAGACAGAGATCCAGCAAAAAAAGAGAACTACAGGCCAATATCCTTGATGAATACGGATGCAAAAATCCTCAACAAGATCCTTGCAAATCGAATCCAGCAGCACATAAAAAGAATCATCCACCAAGATCAAGTGGGATTCATTCCTGGGTTACAGGGCTGGTTCAACATTCGCAAATCAATCAATGTGATACATCACATCAACAAAAGAAAGGATAAAAACCATATGATCCTGTCAATAGATGCAGAAAAAGCATTTGACAAAATACAGCATCCCTTCTTAATAAAGACTCTCGAGAAAGTCAGGATAGAGGGAACCTACTTAAACATCATCAAAGCCATCTATAAAAAGCCTTCAACTAACATCATCCTCAACAGGGAAAAACGGAGAGCTTTCCCCCTGAGATTAGGAACACGACAGGGATGTCCACTCTCACCACTGTTGTTTCACACAGTGCTGGAAGTCCTAGCATCAGCCATCAGACAACAAAAGGAAATCAAAGGCATCAGAATTGGCAAAGAGGAAGTCAAACTTTCACTCTTCGCAGATGACATCATACTCTACATCGAAAACCTAACAGACTCCACCAGAAGCCTACTAGAACTGATCCAAGAATTCAGCCAAGTTGCAGGGTACAAAATCAACGTACAGAAATCGGTTGCATTTTTATACACCAACAATGAAGCAACAGAAAGAGAAATCAAGAAACTGATCCCATTCACAATTGCACAAAAAACCATAAACTACCTCGGAATAAACCTAACCAAGGATACAAGAGATCTGTATGATGAAACTATAGAAAACTTATGAAGGAAATTGAAGAAGACACAAAGAAATGGAAAAACAGTCCATGTTCATGGATAGGAAGAATAAATATAGTTAAGATGGCATTACTACCCAAAGCTATCTACATATTCAATGCAATTCCAATCAAAATTGCACCAGCATACTTCTCAAAACTAGAGCAAACTATCCTAAAATATGTATGGAACCACAAAAGACCCCGAATAGCCAAAGTAATACTGAAAAATAAAACCAAAACGGGAGGTATCACCATTCCAGACTTTAGCTTCTACTACAAAGCTGTCATTATCAAGACAGTATGGTATAGACACAAAAACAGACACATAGACCAATGGAACAAAATTGAGAACTCAGAAGTGGACCCAAAAGTATACAGCCAACTAATCTTTGACAAAGCAGGAAAGAATATCCAATGGAAAAAAGACAGCCTTTTAAACAAATGGTGTTGGGAGAACTAGACAGCAACACGCAGAAGAATGAAACTAGATCAATTTCTCACACCATGCACAAAAATAAACTCAAAATGGGTAAAGGACCTGAACGTGAGACAGAAAACTATCAGCACCCTAGAGGAGAAAGCAGGAAACAACCTCCTTGACCTCCACGGCAGCAACTTCTTACTTGACACATCCCCAAAAGCAAGGGAATCAAGAGCAAAAATAAATGATTGGGACCTCATCAAGACTAAAAACTTCTGCACAGCAAAGGAAACAACACACAAAAGTAATAGGCAACGGACGGAATGGGAAAAGATATTTGCAAATGACATATCAGATAAAGGGTTAATATCCAGAATCTATAAGGAACTCACCAAACTCCACACCCGAAAAACAAACAACCCAGTGAAGAAATGGGCAGAAGATATGAACAGACACTTCTCCAAAGAGGACATCCAGATGGCCAACAGACATATGAAACGATGCTCAGCATCCCTCCTCATCAGGGAAATACAAATCAAAACCACACTGAGATACCACCTCACGCCAGTCAGAGTGGCTAAAATGAGCAAATCAGAGAACTCTAGATGCTGGCGAGCATGTGGAGAAACGGGCACCCTCCTACACTGTTGGTGAGAATGTAAACGGGTACAGCCTCTCTGGAAAACAGTGTGGAGGTTCCTCAGGAAACTAACAATAGAACTCCCCTAGGATCCAGCAATAGCACTGCTAGGAATTTACCCAAGGGATACAGAAATGCTGAGGCATAGGAGCACAAATACCCCAATGTTCATAGCAGCACTCTCAACAATATCTAAAACATGGAAAGAGGCTAAGTGTCCGTCAGTGGACAAATGAATCAAGAAGATGTGGTTTATCTATACCATGGAATACTACATGGCAATGAGAAACAATGAAATCTGGCCATGTGTAGCAACGTTGATGGACCTTGAGGGTGTTATGCTGAGCGAAATAAGTCAGGCAGAGAAGGACAAATAGCATATGTTTGCAAATATAGGAGGATTAGGAGGAACTTAACTGAGGACCAAGGGGGAGAAGAAGGGTGGAAGTGGTGGGGGAAAGGGAGAGAGGCAAACCATGAGAGACTCTTGAATGCTGACAAAACCTGAGGACTGATGGATGTGGGGGAGAGGGGGAATGGGCATGGAGAAGGGCACTTGTGGGGATGACCAGTGGGTGTTATGTGGAAACTAATTTGACAATAAACTATTTGTAAAAAAAAAAAAAGAAAAAAAGATACAGAGGTAGTAAAAAAAAAAATAGAACCAAATAGAAATTCTGAAGTCAAAATGTACAATAACTGAAATTTTAAAATTCACCAGAACGGCTCAGTGGAAGAATTGAACAGGTGAAAGAATCATTTAATCTAAAGGTGGCCCAATGCAGATTATCCAGTCTGAGGAACAGAAACAAAAACGAAGAAAGGAAAGTGAACAGCCTTAGAGACCCAAGGGACATACAAGTGTATTAACATACACACAATGAGAATCATATAAGGAGTGAAGAAAGTAAAAATGGAAAGAATAGCTGAATAAATAATGGCTAAAACTCCCAAATTTAGTGGAAAACATTTATATACACATCCAGGAAGTTCAATAGGCTCCAAGTAGGATACCCTCAAAGAGATTCACACCTTGGTAAAACATAAACCATTGAAAGGCAGACACAAACAGAGAACCTTGAAAGCAGCATTTAAATGACTCATCATTTAAAGATGATTTAAAGAGATTATCAATAATATTAATCACAGATTTCTCCTCAGATGCCATGTAGGCTAGAAACAGTGTAGTGATGTATTCAATGTGTCCAGACAAAAAGACTATCAGGCAATAAATTCCATCAAAACTATTATCTCAAAATATCCATCAAAATAAATATCTCAAAAAGTTGAGAAATTAAGACCCTCTGAGATAAACAAAATTTGAGAGAATGTTATATTTAAAAATTCACTAAAATATATAAAAAAATAAACCTAAATATAAGAACTAAAATTTGGAGGGAAACACTGGTCTAAATCTTCATGACCTTCTATTAGGCACTGGTTTCTTAGTTAAGGTACCTAAAGCACATGCAACCAAAGTGGAGGAAAAAAAAAAAAACATATCAAAGGATACCATCAAAAAGGCAAAAAGAGAACTCCCAGAATGGAATGATATATTTGTGTATAGATACTCACACACGCACACACACACACACACACACACACACCCAGGATAACATACTCTTTTCTTATATATGATGAGTTAATTTTTGTATATGAGATGAAGTGGTGTCCAACTTCATTCTTTTGCATATGGACATCGAATTGCCCTAGTACCATTTGTTGAAAAGGCCATTCTTTTCTAATTGAATTATCTTGGTACCCTTGTTGAAAATCAGTTGACCATAAATGTATGAGTTCTTCTGGATTCCTAACTCTTTCCCTCTAATTTATGTGTACAGTCATATGCCATTACCAAACTGTCTTGTTTATTGTAGTTTAATAATTAAGCTTTGACACTGGGCTTTAGGAGTATTTAAGATGTGGTTTTGAGAGGAGTTGATCATCAGTTTAAATTTTTTTTTTGTTTTTATTTATTTCTAAGAGAAAGAGAGAGAGACAGCATGAGCAGGGGAGGGTCAGAGAGAGAGGGAGTCACAGACTGAAACAGGCTCCAGGCTCTGAGCTGGCAGTCAGCACAGAGCCCGACGCGGGGCTCGAACCCACGAACCGCGAGATCATGACCTAAGCGAAAGTCGGACGCTTAACCGACTAAGCCACCCAGGTGCCCCGATCATCAGTTTAAAGGCAGCTGATGTAAAGACACAAATTGCATCTTTAGGTTCAATGCCCCAACTGGGAAATTTTCTTTTGCAAATTGGATCCATGTGAAGACATACAGCCAGCAAAGCTAGTTGCTTTGACAGAATGAAGAAAGAAATATCATGTGGGAGTATGACATGTCTGAAACTTGAATAACCCAGTACCACTGCAGTATTCTTTGCCGCAGCCACTTACCAACTCTTTTGTCATTTTTTAAATCAATTGATTCACTTACATGCTTAATTGTTCATTTTCACAGTCTTGAGATCTTTTATTTATTTATTTTAACACCTATCACGCCATGGATTCATAGGGAATGGCTCGCAGTATCTCAGACCCCTTGGCATTGGTTCTTACAAAGTGTGCCCCTCTGGGTGGGGCAGGCTGGTGCTTCAGTTTAACCCAAGTACCTTCCTCTTTGGTTTACTTTTTTTTCTGATCATTTTCCATCACACATTTCATGAAGCTGTCTCGGCTCTTTGAGTGCTTAATATGCTCAATGTGTACATTAGCTCTCTTGGCAAGAATCTTGCCCTTAGCTTGTTTGTTTACAACAATGCCAACAGCATGCTGGGTAACATTGTAGACTCTTCCGGTTTTGCCATGGTAACCTTTGTAGAGCATCCCTTTCTGAACAGTGCCCATTCCTTTGTCTACAGTATCATCTTTCCTGTAGATTCCCATGTAAGTGGCCAAAGAAACAACTCCGTGTTTTATAAAAGGCCTAGAAAGAGGGGTGCCTCCCCTCTTGCCCTTTGTACTGGTCATCTTGATGAATTACAAGATGATGGTACTGGCTGAAAGGCAAATCCCTAATTGTTTTAAATGACAACTCTGTATAAAACACATTGAAAGAAATGCTATCTGTGAAATTGTGGGTTTTAAGTGCTGGTAATATTTCTTCTTAAGCATGTTAAATACATACTTATTAAAATTAAAGATTGTCCTCTTAACATCTAAATTTTTTAGAATCCATGATGTATATAAATAACCAATTTTGGGAGACACTATTGTTTATAGAGAGCCTTCTTTGTATTTGATTAGATTTCTAATTTCATTATATTAGGTTTGTGATCTTTGGTGAACAATGCAGAATTCACTGACCTTACCTGAAAAATGTGAGCAACATATGTCACCCCGTATTAGCTATCATTTACTGAGGGCATCCTGGAAGCTTGATCTTAGGATGGCCTATGAAAAATTATGTGGCCAAGTTGTTCATTAGTAACTGTTGTGGATTGAGTTAGTCCCCCCAAGAGATAAGACGAAATCCTAACCCCTGGTACATGTTAATGTGATCTTATAATAGGTTCTTTTCAAATGTAATAAGGTTAAGATAAGGTCACACTGGATTAGAATGGGCCCTAAATCTATTGACCTTATAATATGAGAGAAATTTGGATTCATACACATTAGGAGAATGCCATGTGACAGTGGAGACAGATTGGAGTGATAGGTCTGTAAACCAAGGAACACAATGATTCCCAGAAGCTAGAACCAAGGAAGGATTCTTCACCAGAGATTTTGGTGGGAGCACAGTCCTAGGGTACATTTACTTCAGCGTTCTAGCCTCCAGGCTGAGAAAATAAATTCTGTTTTAAGCCAGGTGTATAGAAGCTTGTTACACGTCTCTAGAGAAATAATATAGCTATCTTTTATATGTAAGGTAGATGAAGGTAAGGGTGTCTCATTTTTGTTCACTGCTAGTTTTCAGCTCCTGAACCAGTTTCTCACATTTGGCAAATACAGCTGAACTTTGAACAACATGAGTTTGAACTGTGCAGGTCCGATTACATGTGATTTTTTCCCCAATAAGTACAGGATAGTAACTGTATTTTCTCTTCCTTATGATTGCCTTAATAACACTTTCTTTTTTCTCTCTTCCTTTATTGTGACAATCCAGTATGTAATACAAATAACAAAAATATGTGTCAATGGCTTCTAGTTAGTGGTTTTTGGGGAGTCAAAAGTATACATGGACTTTCAACTCTATGGGGTGTTAGCACCCCTAACCCTTACACTGTTTAGGGTCAACTGTACTCAGTTCACCTTTTTTTGAGTGAATGAGTCAATAGACCCTTTGACAATTCTAAGAGTTAGACTTTCATTGTATCATTGTATAAACCAAGCCCAAAGAGTTAGAGAAGCATGTTCAAGGTTATGAAGCTGGTAAATAGTGAACTAGAATTCCAGTTTAGGTAATCTAACCCCAAACATGTGTCCTTTCCATCGTATTCTGCCTACTGCAAAATATAGAGCTGGAATCAAATGATCTCATAAAGTCCCTTGAAGAGAGCCATGGTTCCATGGTAACATATAAGCTTTTTTAGAGATTATTGCTAGATATAAAGTCACTGATTAGAAAACTATTTATTGAGGTCAGGAGCTGTAGAGAGAAAAGAAATAACAATTAGTTTTCTTTTTTTTTTGTTCAGTAAATTTTTAAAGCACTTAATGTGTGCCACAACCCATACATGCTTTACTTGATAGATCACATCATATGCTTTTCACATTAGTCTTCCGAAGTTGAAATAATTATCATTTCCGTTTTGCACATGAAGAAACTAAAACAAAGTAAAGTCATACAACTTGCTGAATGTCACAACTAGGAAGTAGCCTAACATAGATTCAATGCAGACTGTGAAATTACAAATCTCTATTACTGGAACTGCTTGTACCCTCATGTTCCCTATTGTACCCTTTCCACGAGTCCCACTTCACCATCTTGGAACCCAGAAAGCCTTTCTTTAATGTTACACATCTTGTGATATGTTCCTTCTGTGTGCCACTCATTTGGAACTTCTCTATCCAAGGTCTATCTCTAGAGCTCCCACATGAGGCTCCCATGCTTATACACAGCAGATACATAATCATCATGACTTGAATTAGTTATATAAATGGTACTATGTAAATACCTAAGGTACTATGGAAGGTACTATGTAAATACCTGAACATACTGTCCAACATTTCCAGGATGACCACATCTGAACTGTTTCAAAGTACCATGTTGTTTCTGACCTTCTCAAAAAGTTTTTAATCACTTGCATTAATATTTCTTGGGGTGGTTGTTAACAATACAATTTCCTGGGCTTCATTTCAGATTTACTGCATCAGGTCACCTCAGGGTTGGTCTTTCCAAATTCAGCATATGTTGTTCCCATTGTCTGCAGTGTCTTCTCCTGAAGAGCCTGAAATTAAGGCCTCCATTAAGAGCAGCCTCGGGCTGCACGTAGCCCCAGTTCCAGGAAAAGCTTCAGCTGAAGCCACCCTCAAGACCACCCTCGGATCAGCCAATCAAAAGAAATGTGGTCTGAGTCAGGGCTGGGAACTGCAGGTAGTTACTCTGTACAAAGTAACCAATCACTCACCACTTGCCTAAACCCCAGGTAGGCCCTTTGAGCTCACCTCATAATTGGTAATTTTCAGAGGATTCTCAAAGGTCATGATTGGGTCCCGCCAAAAGTAACAGTCGCCTCACGGATACTGAATGGTCAAAACTATAACCATGGGTGTTGTACAATTATGATTGGTGCTTATGTGATGATGCAAAACGTACAACATGTGCACGGCAACACCCCCGTCCCTTACCCCATAAAAACCCTGCTCGCCATTGTTCGAGGCTTCTCCTTGCTGCCGCTGCGCTGGTAGACCGGTGAGCCCCTGCTCGAGCTTGTAATGAAGACCCTTATGTACTTGCACCAGTGACGGCTCCTTAGGGGTCTCAGGGGACTCATGATTCAGGCACAACATTCCCAGTTCACTTATTCATTGGAATAACTCTCTTTATATTTCTTGTGTTAGCTAAGATGTCCCCATCTCTAATAATATTTCTTTTTACCCCAGGCTAAAGGTGAGATACCCCTCCTTTGTATGCTCATTGAACTCTTCAGTATTTAGCACTCTGTGTGTCCTATTGTGTCTTTACTTATATGTCTATTTTTTCACATCCTAGTGAGCTCCTTGGGACCAAGGACTTTCACTATCATATGCCAAGTTCTTACACAGTCACTGGCATATAACAGTCCTTCAATAATAGACAAATGCACAAATAAAAAGAGATAATGGATTTGATGAGCAATTAGGAACACTTAATTTCTCCTCAAATTTCTGCCAAGAACACACAGAGAGAGAATACGTCTTTATTTAGTTTTAGTGTGGAGATCACATTTTGGACCCCTCCACCCTGCCCCCTGCGCAGCCATTTTCTCAATTGTAGGATTTGAGTTAGAATTAACAGTCATGGAAAAGCAAAAGGAAACCCCAAGAGTTGATGGGGTTGTTTGTCTTACTCATCTCATTTGAAAAGGACACAAACTCAGTAAATTTAGATGTTAATGGGACAACAGCCTAGTCTCCTAAATAGTTCTGGGCAAGGTTGACATGGCTTCTGTTGAAATGCAGGAAGAAACCAGTAATGACAAACACATAATTTTGCAAATCACAGTAATTAAAACAAAACACACCCTTTTGGCAATATAGTCTAACTACAAATTAAGGGGGCTGCCATTCCTTTCTTTTAAAATCTAGGATATTTTTGTTTTTGATACCATGTAGTGGGTGTTCCATTCATTTGTAGGCTCTATATAAATGCTTACAAATTGGATTTAAATAACTAGTAACCGTCACGCTCATGTATGTGAAAAAGAAAAAAAAATGTTTTTGGGATTTCTTTTCTTTGTCATCCACATATCTAACACAAAACTGTCCTTGGAGAGGACAGGAAAATCTGCTTGTTCACCCAAACAATGAGTTCAGTGCTTTGGTGAGTTGGTGGTTTGTAGAACAATTCTTGATTTATGATGGAAAGTACTCTTAGATTTGGTCTTGCGTTTCTCTAACTAGTCAGGTGGCCTTAGATAAGACATTTGACTTCCTTTTTTTTTTTTTTTAATGTCCTTGTCAGAGGAACAAAATTCTAGCATCTTTGTTAGCTCTAATTTTTATTCTGAGGATTTAATAAGACAATGTTCTAATAACAGTTCATCTTCTATATAATAAGCAGTCACTTAATAAATACCAAGAATATTTATAAGCAAATGAACCAATTTGTGTACAGGAGTTTTGGAGGTATAGAATTACCCAAGAATATGAAGACTGCCAAAAGGTCAGAGATTTCCATAGAAAATTATCTCTGAAGGATTCAGGCTTCTTCCTACTTAGCCAGAATCTGTTAACCTCATAATCTAAGCACTGTTCTCTGTCAGATTAGACCTGAGCAAAAAGGGCCACACACTGGATAAATTTTGATAAAAGGAGAAATAGTAATGACTTACCATAAGAAAGAATGATTGAAGCCCGGAGAGAATGTTCCAGGTTGGATCCATGGATTGCCACACCTTGGGCAACAAAATGTGGGAAGGGAGAGACAAGAGGGACCTAAACTGAAAAGGCAGCTTCTTTGGACTAATTAACAAAATATCCACCTTGAATATAGAGTTTTGTGCATTGGGCTTTGGGGTCACAGCCAGTAGTGTGGCTGGTTAATATTTTACAATCAATTCTTCAGGGGGAAACAAAGGCCTTGATGATAGTACTAGCTGATTTCCTTGGTATAAACACACCCACTATAGCTGATTTCCAGCCACTGATGGTTTAACAGAAGGATGGTAAAAGTTCTGAAAATTTAACCATCAGCTCGCATGAGGCAGTGTAAGCCAATTCAGGCAAAATAGTGGATAAGATAACAATGAGGCTATGAGCACTTTTTATAAATAATTTTAAAGAGAAGAGAGAATTTGCTAACAGACTCCCATGTTCCCTTTACTGGGCTTCAATAATTATCAAACCGTGCAAATTCTTGTTTCATCTATATTTCACCTGCTCCTTCCACCCCTAAATGGGATATTTTGAAGACTATTCTTCAAACGTGTCTCTAAAAGATACAGATTCTTGAAAAATGCAACTACAATACAAAAAAAATACAATAATTCTTAAAACTATCTACTAACCAATAAAGTTCAAATTTGGCTGATTACATATAGATTTTTGGGGGTAGGTGGAAGGTATATAGATCCTATCCAAATCAGAATCCAGACAATTGCTTGGTTGATACATCACTTACATGTCTCTTAAACTATAGGTTCTCTCTTCCTTTCTCCACCCTCTTTATCTTCTTTGCAACTTATTTCTTGGGGAAACCAGGTCACTTGTCTTAAGTTTTTCAGTCTGAATTTTGTTGATTTTACTTCCATACTGTTGCTAACATGTTCTCCTATCTGCTGTCTTCTTTCTATAGAGCATACTTGGATCAAAAAGCTTGATCTGATTTAGGTTTCTCTCCTTGTCTCTCTCTCTTTGTGTGTGTGAATGGAGGCGAGGGGGAGACTACATGCAACCACAAAGGTCTTTCATGAGGAAGTGTAGAACTTCTTCCCAATGCTTCCTTTTAGGGGACACATTGTGTCTCATTCTCTCTCCTTTAGTGGTATTAAGACTGATCAGTGGGTTCAGCCTAAAATGGATGACATTTAATGTTGCCAAAACACCCCACCCCAAATCTGAAATGCATATTTTCTTTCTGAGTCAAAGATGCCTTTTTACCACAAAATCATGAATCAATATATAAGTATAAACACTTACTAAATCAATCCATCTATTTTCTTCATGATCACTCGACATCTGAAAGCTCTTGCTGTGTTTATTTTCTTTGAACTGAACTGGGGCTTTGACTAGGAAGCTATAAATCCAGTTTTTGATGAAATATGACTTCATCACTAATGCCAGATTGGAAGGCATTCTTTGCTAATTTTTCTTCTTACCATTGGTTTGGTAAGTAGTGAGCATTCTACTTAATTTCATTCAGGGAAACACAACCAGAAATGTAGTTTCAACCTTCTAGAAACTTTTTACTTTAAGGCATAGTTTTTGACGGACGTTATATTACCGCGACATTCAAACCTGCCAGGTTGTACAGGCAGGATTTGAGTGTGCCTAAGGTGTGGGCAGATGAACAAGCTCTATCACCTGGAGTTTGGCTGCTGCTTCTAACTTTCTCTAGTTACTGGTTAGGGCTTAATACACTTAGAAGGTTGCTCTTCTAATTTGAACTGTGTGAGACTTTGGCTGGAGGGTAGTTCTGTGTCCCAGTGATAAAAGAACACATAAAACAACCCAGTGCCTGATCATTCTCCCTGGCTGTCAGTGAATCATGTCTAATAGCATCTCCATGCAGTTTGCGCCAATTTGCTTGCAATGGCATCCTTTTCCGTGGGCTTGCTGCTCAGCAGGCCCTGAAGCAATCTATGAATAACTTCCCAACAGATGCTGTTTATGAATTGAAGCAAATGGCTTCCCTGTTTCTCTTTTTTCTCACTTCAATAATTTTCAGTTACATTACGATGAATATTTATAGTCCTGTAGCAGTGCATAAAAATGGAGAACAAGCAGACCTGGGCATTGTTTCCTACGTGAGTGCTGTTCTAATGGGTTTTGGCTGACTGGTTTTAATAATGTTCTGCTGATGGACTGAAAAGGGAATGCAAATTGTAGATCAGTCATTTTCATTCAGTGTTTTAGCAGGGTGGGCATTGATGGAGCACCGGCTGCATCCTCACTCACATACGACACCTTCACTCGCTGCAACGTCCCGTCCTGTCCTGTGTGTCTCCTCTTTATACTTTGGGTAATTTCAGATACATGGCTTCAACAGAGACTCTGACACTAATGTAAGGGCTCATTAGGTTTATTTTACCACTCTCTGCAGACATTACTATTTGTGACTCAGGTGACTAAGTGCATTAGAAGCCGCGGCCCAGCTAATATAATATTCCTAGGAATTAAAGTGTAAAATCACAGGGAATATATTGGTTTTGATTTGCTGGCTTTTTCTTTAGAAAGGGACTAGGCCACATTTTACTGTAAAAAAGATTTTCTAAGGTGCTTCATAATTCCATGTTTTCTTAAATATCACAAAAAGGAGAGGACTTCTATCTAAACATACCTCCTACATTTGATTCTAAGGGAAGCAACACTGTCTTCAGTGGCTTATGTTTCAAATAGCTGATATACCTTCCTTGCATTTTCTATTTACAATAATGAGTTAGTTAACTAACCTAGATTTTCTAAACCATTGACTGTGTCATATTGGCCCACATGCAAATAATTGCCTGTTTGGCTATTTGCTTATAAATAAGAATGTTGAAAATTATATGTAAATATGTATATGCATGCACCGTGAGTGTATATTGAAGCCTCCCAAAATATTCAAATTGTCCCATTTTCCACTCTTGCATTATAAAATACTTGCCAACTCCTGAAATGAAACCATATTTATTATGCATGCAAACCCACAATATCTTTACCACCTATCATTTGTATGCTACACACTCTTGGTTGTGCTGTAACACAACAATAAAAAATAAAAAAGGCAATTCGAAGAGGAGTATGTTTCTTGGTCTAACTGCAGAAGATGCCAAGAGTGATTTTCCTTTGAAAAGAAGTATAACCCGCCATCCTGAAATATTCTAAAAATTAATGAAAAGCTAGAGAATTTAATATTTGATGGAGAAATGTTATTTTTAAAGAAACTAATATACAGCATAATGTCCCAAAGTGATTATCCTGCCACAAAAATGCAAAAAATAAGACACTCTGGAAAGGTTTCCAGGCCTGGAGCAAAAGAACTAAGAATAGACTGAGGTCCCTTCTTTTACAGAACAATTCACCATAGTGCTTTCTATTTGTTTAAAATAATAGTAATACAATATATAAGTAGTAAATATAAAGAGTACCTGAAGCTAATGAGGAAATTGTTCTTCTTTCTAGGATAACTATAGTTAACAGAGACTTGTATATAATTTTAGATAGGTATGTTGAATCTATGGCATTTATACAGGAATGCCTCTCTTCAAAGGAAACATGTTCCCCTTCACTGTTGTAAATTTCCATTTTTTTTTTTTTTGGCGAGTTGTGTAATCATTAACAGCAGTCCTGATTTTTAGGTGGGCAAGACTGTTATTCAGTTTCTTTCATCCATATTATTCTTTCACCCAAGAGTAACTTAGAGTTTCCTTCTAAATATGCCTTTTAAAAAGAAAGAGGAGGCTTTGGGGGACATTGTTAATTGATGATGGCCTTTTAAGTAGTGGTCACAACACCTGGAGATAAGTCTACTTCCTAGTCAGAGATGCTGTAAAAATATTATTTGGGTATGGAAAGTTGTGTGTCTGGAATGTTCCTAGGTTACCCTAGCCCTACAGAGCTTTGAATCTAGGTCTCTATGACACTAAAGACCATGCATCCTCTGGACCAATGTGTTCCATCAGCCTGTCACAACATCTCCCTAGTGGCTGTAGGTGGGCAGAGCTCATTGACAGAGGAGGCCATCCACCACAGAGATGATGTGCTCTACATTGATGAGACATTCCAGATGGAAATTGGGGCAGAAGGTCTTGTAAAAGTTATTTGCATGATACTTACATCTGTACGTGTCCAGAAAATCTAGAAATGTAGGCAAATATATCACTATTATTATATAATACCACCGAAGAAATCTTCAAATTATAGGAAATAAAATATTATCTGTTTCCAGACTTCACAGATATTCTGTTATCCTTCAAGATAACCTGAAGAAAATATTTTCTTCCTTTTGAAAATGTGCATACATTTAATACATTGTGGTTTTAAATATATTATTCCGGGATGCCTCGTGGCTCAGTTAGTTAAGTCTCTGGCTCTTGATTTTGACTCAGGTCATGATCTCACAGTTTGTGAGGTTGAGCCCCATGTCAGGATCCACACTGACAATGTGGAGCCAGCTAAGGATTTTCTTTCACTTTGTCTCTCTGCTCCTCCTCCACTCCTGTGTGTATATTCTCTCTCTCTCTCTCAGTAAACTTAAAAGAAAAGGTATATATATTTCTTTGATTTACCCAGTGTGACTAAATTGCTTGGTTATGTTTTTCTTCTCTATCCTTTCTTTTCTTTTTTTTTCTGTCTACCCTTTCTTATCTTTTCTCATCTCTTCTGTCATATCTACACCCAACTTAATTCATTTATCCATCCATCTCTTCATCGATTTGACAAATTATATTTGTTGGGCAATTACTTGCAGACACTATAGTAAGCACTAGGGATTCACTAGCAACTAAGATAGAGCTTGAACCTACCTCAAAGGAATACTACCTTCAAAGGAGTTACTAGACAAACATGAGGCTTATTACAACACCATGATATAAATGAGATATAAGTAAGGGGGATAATTTGCAAATGTGCCTGGTTAGGTAAGTTTGGAGTTGAGGAGGAGGGTATATGAACAGAGACCCGAAGGATAGTAAGAGTTGGCAGTGAAATACGTAAAAATGATATAAAAATGTTCCTAGGAGGGTATGTAAGTGCCAGGTGAAAGAAAAAGTGATGGCCTTGTGAGGAAGCAAAAGTTGTGTGTGTCTGGGGTGAGAGTGAAATAGGTGATTGGGAAGACTGAGTAAAGACAGAGACAGAGAAGATAGGTAAAAAGTTACCGTGGGGTGTGATTTTTAAGAGGCTGTGGAAGCCACGGTACATATCTTAGGTTCCATTCTGAGTGTAATGAGAAGCTAAGATGGTTTTCAAGTGAAGTAATGACATGAAATTTTCATTTTGGAAAGATCACTGTGGACCCAGCATGACAGGTACATTGGGAAAGCAAGATCATAGGTAGAAGGGTACTTAAAATGATGTTGTGGTCCATTTGAGAGGTGAGAGTGCTCTGAACCAAAGTTATCCAGAGGAGTAGACAGATTAGCATGTTTAGTCAGAAACCACTGTGTTCCTTACCAGCATTTCCTCAACTTGACATTCAAGATGCCTCCCATTATGGATCTTGCTCACTCCCATTATGGAGCTTGCTCATAGATTAACCATTAAAACCCAGTAGGAAGCTACTGTTGGGGTCAATGGGAATTCTTTATAGTCTCCTGAAAAGAACTTCCCCTTTTGTTCTTCCAGACTTTTCATACTGTTTTTCCTTGTTTGTCTTATCTTTAGACTCTGTGAATCTTTTATATAAATTTGTATAAATTTATAAACTTCATATGAATTTGATATACCTTGAAGCACTCTGGGGAAGGGTGTAGGCTTCGGTGTTAGAACCACATAGGTTTATGTCCCGGACCTGCTACTAAATAGCTAAGTGACTTAGGACAAGTCTCTTAACCTCCTGACCCTCACTTTCTTTACTGTTAAAATGGTCATCAGCGTCTCATCTTCTTTATTTTCCAGCTTTAAAGCCAAAGACTCACCTACCACAATAACTTTTATGATGTCTGGCTCATTAGGCCTAGAGGCAAGTCCATGATTTATAACAAGCACCTCCAGGGAATTCTAAATCGTATGTGAGAAATGCAACATTAGTCTAAATTCCTTTTTCATTCAATGTAAATATAAATTCAAACATTTTGAGACAATCTAGAATAAAGATTTAATTGTTGGAAAAATCAGCCTGGGTAAAATATTAACCCCATTTGGCAATTACATGTAAACCTTATATTATTTTACTAATATAATCCAATAACTAGAGGTTGGATGTAGTTAAAAATTATTGTTGCCCCAGTCATCGTAAAAGCATGTATTTTTAAAGGGCACATTTTAAACACCACAGAATGCAACCCATGGCAATTTCTCATGGAAATTAATATTTTGTTTCTCCACAAAGAGTTCAGAGCCAATCAAAAGCCAATCAATATAAACACTAATGTAAATCATAATTAAGGATGCCAAATAGATTCTTGTACCATGTTAAGTAATGTATTTAAAGAAACAAAAATCCAAAGTAACAGTTAAAAATCAAATCGTCAGTTTTTATGTGATCTATGATAGTGACATTTCTGTTAATTTCTGTTGAAATTTTTCTGCAGTTGACTATAAATGTGTTCTATTGGGTTGCAAATACTGGAAGGTGTGAATTCTGTAATACTTTAAAGGGATTTTAGGTTTTCACAAGCAGATTCATTTTACCCAACTCTTGATATTCATTTACTACATTGATAAGGTCCCATGATCCTGAGATATTTCTGTGGGAGACCTCTGATGTGTATGGAACTCTTATAACTTGAAGGACTGGTAGGCATCGCCCATGTGGTCACTGAAGTCCACACCTATAAGAATTCATGCAAAGCAAGAACATAGATGGTGTCCATTTCAAAGCAGGGATTTATAAGGGAAGAAAACACAGGCTACAAAAGCCAAAATAATTTTATATTATTAAGTCAATTTATTTATTTTTTAGAGAGACAGAGCATGCTTGTGAGCAGGGGAGAAGCAGAGAGAGAATGAGGGAGAGAGACTCCCAAGCAGGCTTTGAACTCACAAACCATGAGATCGTGACCTGAGACAAAATCAAGAGTCAGACACTTAAGTGACAGAGCCACCCAGGCACCCCAAGCCTGGAATAATTTTAGATAACATGTGTAATAAGAAGCCATCAACTGGGAGGCAAAGAGGTGTGTCAACCACACAAAGGGTGCCAGCTCCACTGTGATCTCCAACAAACATGATTGACACTGGGAAGTAATTCGTGCCATAGTACAACATATAGAAAATGAAGGCGAAACGCCAGTTTATTCAGGCCTTATAGAGATGCCATTGAAATCTATTTGTTGGTAAAGGAGCTGAGTATTTGGAAGGATGGTATAAATTTATTATATCTTTGCACAGGTAGTTAGTTATATTTAAATAGGAGCCGTGCATTAGAAGTACAGCAACCCTTCTAAGCTTTCAGTATTTCTAATGAGTTATTTAATTTTTTATACTTCTAATGTGCTGTCTGATCAATAAAGTACAGATAAAAAGTACTGTACAAAGTTACAGCTTATATTATTAAAGAACACAAATTTAAGTTGATGACTCTAGTTTGTACTACTTAAAAGTCAATTTCTTCTTCAAGTCACCAGCTGTTTATTTTGTATTTTGCTCTTTGAAGGTAATTTTCAAAGGGATCTACATATGCAATGGAAGTACACTGAGATCATTGTCTTTAAAATTTAGTCCATTATGTATCTTCATGTCTGAGTCTGAATTTGCCTGAATTAATGACTTGCAGGCTGTGGGTTCTTTGCTTTCAGTAGGCATCAGGGGAAGCTGAGGACACCTGTGAATCAGATCTTCTGAATAAAAAGCATGGCTGTACCAAAAGCAGCTGGCAAAATTTACCTTGTCAGCAACAATGATAAAATACCTGTTCCTCTCTACTACATAGAAAGTTAAGTGGCAGGTGTATCTGATCAGTCTAGTTAGTCTTTTGCACTCAACCAATCCTCAGACTATATTTGCTTTGTTCCTTACATTACTTGGGTTGGAAAAGGTCTTAAATAAGTTGTGATTTAAATTGTCGACTTCTTCGGGTACCTGAGTGGCTCAGTCGGTTAAGCATCTGACTCTTGATATCTGCTCAGGTTATGATCTCATGGTCAGTAGTGAGACTGAGCCCCATGTCTGATTGAGCCCTGCATCTTGCTCCTCCATGGACTTGGAGCATCTTAATATTCTCTCTCTCCCTCTCCCGCGTCCCCTCCTCCAGCTCATGCATGATTTCTCACTTAAATTAATTAATTAATTAATTAGTAGTGGAACTCTTAGGTGTAGTGGTAATCCTTAGACCTGTATACTTCTCATGGGCTTGGTAGATACACCTGGAAAAATTGACAAAGTGTTCCAAGATCTAGTTTTCTTTGACTTTCTCTTTTTACTGTATATGCAGATATAGCTTACTATAGTCAACTGGCTATGTGGACTCAAGCTGATATGAAAAACCATTTACTGTATCTACTAGGAGTAGAGGATTATGTTCTAGCAATTTAAATATGTTACTTGTTTTATTCTATGCAAGAACTCTAGAAGACTCCCCCTTTTGTAGATGAATAAACTAAAGCTCAGGATGATTAAATAGTTTGCTCAAGACCAAAAATCCAAGGTTTAAATCTAGATGTGATGGACCTCAAAGTTTTTCTATGACCTATCACCCCTACCTGCTAGTTGTGGAGAACTGGTAGACAGTCTCATTTCTGCAGGTACATTTTTAGCATCTGTATAATGAAAGGTTCACAGTAAGTTATTTCTAGGGATTCTTCCAACAATATAAAATCTAGATTCCATTAATTTCATGACTCTTCTATAGAATGTAATTTGGGGTAATAACTGTCTTTTTTGTCTCATCCTTATTCAAGGAGTTTAGTTAATAAATTACTAATCACCTTATTAGTCCCTGTTAGAGAGGGGTTTTTGCCTACTAGTTAGGGTTTCTCATGATAAACGTGATAAACAGCATTTTTTAAAAGTTTAATTCAAGAGAAAAAGAGAGTGGGAGAGAGTAGAGTGAGAAGGAGAGAGGGAATCCCAAGCAGCTCCATGCTGTCAGCACAGAGCCTGGCATAGAGCTTGACCCCACAAACTGTGAGATAATGACCTGAGCAAAAATTCAAGAGTTGGACTCTTAAGCAACTGAGCCACCCAGGCGCCCTTGGAAAACAGCATTTTTGAATGTTTCTTATGTACTGTTCTTCTCTGTAGAGGTCAAACAAAAAAGTCCTGCCAACCACTAAAAAGTTAGAGTCGTTAATTATAAAACTTTTAGTGCTTAAATTTTATTCCAGGAATTGTCATGGCAGAGTTTTCTTAAGTAGGTTGCAAGGACTGATTTGCAGTGAACTATAACAATCAGCTAAAATTTTATTTTTAAATGCTACCTGTTGCATTTCTAGGACCTACTCTGGGAAGATAAAAAGCAGAGCCCTTTCTTAACTCAATTAAGAACACCACAAGTGATATCTCCATTTCCCTGTGTTTTCTCCCAGCATGAGATGACTCAGCCAGAAATAGCGTGATAATATCGCAGATGTTCCTTTGCTCGGATAGCTGGTTATTGCTTATCTCAATGATATTTTAATACAAACACACAACTGTTCACCCTGTTTTATGGCTGTCAGAATTTTGCTTCATATTTAACAAATGGAAGTTTATTGAGCAGATGTATCATTGACTCAGATTTACTTTTTCCCTCATTATGTTGCATGGAAAAGCTAACTGCTGGAGAAGGTATTAGCTGCATCTGCACTGATAGACTATTGGATTCAGGTTGTTCATCTGGTCTGTCATTTCCCAGCAGCTTCATAGCCCTGTGAGCTTCATTCCCTCTTATTAAGACCAAAAGATTAAAATTTGAATCTAGGATCATGCAAATATATCCTCCATTCATGACAGTAAACTATGTTTAACAGTACCACATTCTCCCTTTGCTCCAGGTACAGCTTTGCAGAAATACCAAGACTCTTTCCTCAACCATCATCGTGTATAAATAATGATGTATGTCTGGCTCAGTGTACTCAGCAAGGCTTTGGAACCAGACACACATGGCTTTGAGTTCTGCCTCCCTAAGTGATTCAGTTGTATGACCTTGGTCAATTCATTTATACTTTGATTGGGTCCCTTTCTGTTCTACAGCCTCATCTTAAGCCTACATTTAAACTCACTTCTGTCACATTGGCCTTTTAATTGTTTTTATTGAAACAAGATGCAGGATTTGTCCTCTAATGGGCCTGAAGCCTCACCCAGGAGGAGGCTGATTCACTTGGGAAATTCATCTTGAGGGCACTGAGCAAGGTGCTAGGCTGTTGGCAATCACTTCTACCTATTGGAAAGTCAGTCTCCAAAACCATGAAGATGAGGCAGAAGGTTATGAAAACAAAGCTGACAAGTGAGACTGGAAACCAGAGACCCATCTAGAGGACCTGCTGCAATTCCTACTCTATTACAGTATGATCAGCACCTGGGAAATGTCATAGGGACAATTTAAGACAAAAAAACTTATAGCTCTAACTGAGTGTCGAGGAATCTGGTTCCAGGTCAAAATTCTATCTGTGATCTTTGAGACCCAACCATAGGCAATTCCAAGGCTTTCCCCAGCAGGCCTGATCAGAGGTATCTGCCCTCCTCATATCAGACTTGGGGCATGAACAGTGCATTGCAGTTTTCTGGAGGGGGCTACAGTCAAGGGCTCAGCAAAAAGGATCAGCCATACTCTGGTGCACGTTTGCATTCCTGTCCCAGACATCTCTGCTGAGACCTCCTTATCAGGGGTCATGGCTGAGGCATTTTTCTCTATTTTTGACTTGGTACTGTTCCCTTCAGACCCCTTTATTTCCATGCGTCTCCCTCTCCTGGTCCATGGGCCCATGAGAAATCAGGAGCCCTTTGTTCAGGGCTCCTCAGCCATGAGATGAATCCCCCATCCATATGCATTGCTGGGCACCTCTGCCCCTTGCCCAGTACACTTCCATGGCGGGGAGGAGGGGGGGAATGGAACAATGAATGGGGAGACCACACCTCTCTTGTGCCTTACTCTGTCACAGTGCATGCTTAAAGGCTTGATTGTTACTGTCATTTTGGTCATTGTCCTATTGCTCACCTTGATACCTGAATCACGTGTCCAGGCATATCAAGAGATATGCCGCTGTGTTTCCTGTTCTGTGCATTTTAATAATAATACAAAGAAAAGCTAAAATTTACTGAACAATAATTCAGTACTAAGCACTGTAAGTTAAGAGATTTATAAAAATTAATTAGTTTGGCAACATTTGAAAATAGTTATCATTTCTATTCCCATTTTATAATGAATCTTAGACAACAAGAGGTTAAATTGCTTATCTTTTACAAACAGTAAGTGAGAAAACCAGGACTAAATCCGGATAATATGGATTAAGAGCCTATACTTGTAACTTTTAGGCTAAATGACTTCTCCTTTACTTCCCTTAAAAGCACCTGAGTCCTCCCCATAATTCTGACATAGTGTTATTGATCATGTAACTGTGCTGCTATGAAATCAGGGCTGTCATTTCCCTCCTCGGACCTTTCGTATTTAAAGTCCGCCCATACGTTCATCCTGCTACCTTCTACTCATCTGTAATCATTTTCTCCAAGAAACTCTCCTTGAAACCTCTCTGCATTTGTTCTCAGAGCATCCTGTGCCTCTTCTTTGAACACTTATCACAATTGCATTCAAATAATTACGTGTTAACTAATCTCCTCTGCTAATCTCAGGTTCCCTGCAGGTAAAGGTCATGACTTCCTTGGTCATTATTATACCTCCACAGTAAGGTGCAAAGCAAAGCTTATCACTGAGCTGAATGCAAAAATTGTGGCTGAATATATCAGAATTTTCTGTGTATAAGTTTCTTCATTTATAGAGAAAGAAAAAAAGAAATATTTTACAATGTTTTGTGAAGATATACCCAGATATTATAGATATATATTACATATAGATATTACATATCTATAATGTGTCTCATGGTATGTAGAGCAATGCTGGCATATAGGAGTTGCTCCATAAATACTAGTTATTTTTGGTATGGTAGCAATAGTATGCTTTGAATTGTTTCCTTCTTTTCCCTGTAGGATTATCAAGGAAGATATCCTTGATCTTTTGAAGTTAGGCTAGCCCTGGTACTTGCTTTGGCAAGTAAAAGTGATATATATCACTTTTGAGTAGAAAATTTAAGTCATTTGCGGTTAGTCAATGCTTCCTTTTTCCTTCTGTCGTGAGGCCCACCAATACATGGGATGAAGGACTGCTCCTTTTAAAGATGAAGCATGCGCGTGATGACATGAAGCCTAGCTTCAGTTGAGAAACTTGTGAAACTCAATCCAGAAATAAAACTTTGCAAGCCAATGAGATTTTAAGGTTGTTTTGCATAATAGTAAAAGTTGGCATATGCTAAGTGATATATGTAGCCCAGTGGCAGGGCCATTATAACCATATGCATACACTAATTCTTTTTGGAAGTCATTTTTGAGGGCCTTCATTTCAGTATCAAATATTCCCTTAACAATTTGAGACACACACCTGAATGAATATACAAAATAATAGCTAACATTTATCAAGCATTTAAAATAATATAGGAACTTTTATAAGTGCTTTTCAAGTATTACCCCATTTAGTCCTCAAAAAAATTGTGAAATCAAGTAGAAACTATGATTTCCTTTGTACAGATGAAGAAATTGAGGAACAGATGACATGTTTCTAGCAAATTTTTGTTTCAGAGCCTATATTTTATCACTATACTACATTGTGTCAATATATAAATTCACAAATGTGCAGATACAAGTAGAAAAACAGATATCATAAAATGCTAAGAAGAATGTATACCATCGATTATGAATTAGTTTCCTAATATAGAAAATGGAAGGATGGACC
This sequence comes from Proteles cristata cristata, assembly GCA_017311185.1. NCBI lineage: Eukaryota > Metazoa > Chordata > Mammalia > Carnivora > Hyaenidae > Proteles > Proteles cristata. The sequence continues at coordinate 666,779 of JAESUZ010003733.1, forward strand.
GTATTGAGATTTTTGTCAGCTGTCAAGTTCTGGCACTTCAACTTTATTAGCTTTGCTTCCATAAGATGGGCAATATGATTCAGCCAAGGAAAGGATCAGTCCTATTTATTGGAATCTTCCACCTGCTGCCTTGTAGGAGACTGTGAGTGGACCCATGGTTCAACTACATGGATGCTTGGAAAACACACCTTCATGAGACTTGTTTGCAAAGGGGTTATTCAAACTCTCCCTTTATTTACTGACTTAACAAAGATTCCAGAGTGTCCCAAGTAAATACCCAAACAACCACTGTGACGTTGCTTAGATGGCCCAGGGTTTCAAGGAAGTTAACACCTAAGTGAAATTTCTGAGTTTTCTATGATAACTCATGCAAAGATTTGGGCTTCCATTTTGTTGAAAGTGTAAAAATAAAGATAGGCACATTTTAAAATATAATTTATTGTCAAATTGGCTTCCATACAACACCCAGGGCTCACACCAACAAGTGCCCTCTCCAATGCCCATCACCCATTTTCCCCCTCTCACTCAACCTCTCATACACCCTCAGTTTGCTCTCTGTATTTGAAAGTCTCCTGTGGTTTGCCTCCCTCCCTATTTGTAACTATTTTTTCCCCTTCCCTTCCCCCTTGGACTTCTGTTAAGTTTCTCAAGATCCACATATGAGTGAAAACATATGATATCTGTCCTTCTCTGACTAACTTATTTCACTCAGCATAATACCTTCCAGTTCCATCCATATTGCTGCAAATGGCATGATTTCATTATTTTTCAGTGCCAAATAGTATTCCATTGTGTATATAAACCACCCCAATGTTTATAGAAGCACTTTCAACAATAGTCAAATTATGGAAAGAACCTACATGTCCATCAAGTAATGAATGGATACAAAAGATAAGCACATTTTGAATCAGTTAGGAGGTGAATGGAAAGCCAAATGTTGGAACCTTTGGAAACAGTGAGTTTTAAGTCATCCAAGTCTCATTTCAAATCCCAGCTCTGCCTCTGGGTGATGCTAAAGCATGTTGCTTGTAGTCTCCAAGTTCTAGGTTGCTTATCTATTAATTGAGCATGATGAATTCCTAAATTATAGTGGTCACTATGAAAACTAAATTTAATTTGTCTTTACCTAATATAAAATAAATGCCCAATAAATTAATAAAGTAGCTATTATTTATAAGTATTTTTAAATTATTTTTTATTTTTACATTTATTTATTTTTGAGAGATAGAGTGAGACAGAGCATGAGCAGCTAAGGGCAGAGAGAGAAGGAGACACAGAATCTGAAGCAGGCTCCAGGCTCTGAGCAAGCATTCAGCACAGACCTGAAATGGACTTCGAACCCCCAAACCATGAGATCATGACCTGAGCCGAAGTCAGTCACTTAACTGACTGAGCCACCCAGGCACCCCATATAATTAATTATTAAGTAAGGAACAGATTTATTAAAAGAATAATTCTGCATTATAATGTGATGCCCAGGTACTTATTAACACAGATATCTCCCAGAGGACTTTTCCATGGATTGATAACATTATGAATGTTACTGCCGAAATATTGTCTCCTTTTAAAAGATGTTAATGCTATTTGGTAAACAGGTAAAGCCCAGCATGCCCCAACTGATTCAGCACAGTTTGTAACACAGGACCTAGATAAGTGGATATCTCAAGGAAGAAACTGTTTTAGCATAACAACAAAATCAGGTAAAGCAGAGACAATAAAATAGAGCAAAATAAATAGATTTTATAAATATAAAGTGAAAACCAAGCCACTCTGGCAATTACAGCTTTCATATGATTTATGCCTTTAATTTGTCTAAATCAGTGACCCATGGAGTATTGGCATAAAAATTTTAAATTCAGCAAAAACCTAAATCACTCTAAGGAAACAGTGAATTTTTATTAGTTATCTTTCTTTCATTGACTTCTCCCAAACAAAATGAATTCTTCCCGGAGTGAGACAAAATGAAGTATTATACTTTATGAAGATACTATCGATCTGTGATTCTTAGCATCCAATATGTCACGGAAACACAGAAACACAACTTGACTGTGAAATCGACAGTGCAGAATTACTATTCAAAAGCCTTTCCCCTTTTCTTCTGTTTAACATTAACACTGCATACTATTTTTATCTGGTAGAAAGCAACAGAAATGGACTCTGGCCAACTTGGGTTCAAAGCAAAGAAAACTTCTTGGAAAGATAAGGTGTAACTCAAAGAGTCAAGAGAAAAGATAAATATCCAGGCATCAGAAAGGGCAAAAGTCAATACCATGGATCTAGGAGGTATGGGCAAGTGGCCAGTCATTGCAGGTCCCCTCAGATGTGATGAAATAGCTCCAATGGATTCCAATCTTGAAGTACTGTGCTCAAAATTCAGATACTCAAGGAAAACCGTCTGATTGTCCATCACTGGCCAGAGGGCCAGGCACCTTAACAGTGTTCACCATGAAGAGATGTTCCCCACACTGGGGATGTAGCACCAGCTTCCAGAAATGATTGCAGTCCTGTCAACTAAAATCTTGATTTTAACCCATTGGAACCAATGTGGGATTCCTAACCTACAGAGCTGTCCAGGATAATACATTTTTTTGTGTGTGATGATACTATATTTGTGGTAATTTGTTCTGGTATAGTAGAAAACTAACACAACAATACCTTTTTAGTATCAATATGCCCCCATTATTGCAATGTGGCATACTTATATTAAAAGTACAATAAAGGGGTATCTGGGTGACTCAGTCAATTGAGCCCCTGAGTTTTGATTTCTGACTTTTGATGATCTTGTAATTCATGGGATCGAGCCCTCTGTCTGGCTCTTTGCTGACAGTGTGGAGTGGCCTTGGGATTCTTTCTCTTCCTCTCACTCTCTGCCCTTCCCCTGCTCATACTCTAACAGCCCAAAGAAATAAATAAACATGCTTTTTTTTTTAAAAAAGACCATAGATACTAAGTATCCTCATATCATAAAGTGGGAAGTTAAACTATTAAAGCAGGATATGCCAAGAAATGGTCATTCTGTGTTTTTATAGATTCCGTATTTGTTTATTTGAAAGTAATTCATCATAAGGCCCCTTAATTTAAAATTTTAAAAATTAAATTAAGTTTTTTACTTTCATTTTACTTATTTTCTATATTTTTGATGCTCTGTCATCTGGGGGCCTTACAGATCTTGGAAGAGATGTCCCTTCCAGAGCTGGCCAATTCTTAGAGATAGCAAAAGCTCATCCAGGAACACATCTCTTATATGCAAGCCAACTAGTCCCAAGTCTATAGCTCCAGCCACCTCCTTTATCTAGCTCTTAACACACAATCCAATATTTCCCTGCCCTAAATCATCCCAGGGCCAGGAACCAGACAAGAAGGGACAGCTCCTGTGCCACAACTATGTGTCTGAATTATTCAAACTAGCCAGTTCTAAACTGCTTGCTCTGCCTTGTCTTCCCTCTCATAAGGAAACCCCAATGAGATCTGGGATTTAGACTTACCCCTCACCCCTGTCTTTAGCCTTCTAACCATCCTGATGTTTCCACTATGGTTCTGTGTGGCATGATGTGTCTCCTTGTCTTAGGAAATATAAGTAATAAATTCTTCTTTCTGTTAACATTGACTTTTCTGCATCATCATTTGGTCAGGCCTCTATACATTAAATCCTGGATATAAGTTTAGAACAATTGCAAACCTGATTTTGCCGAGTTTTGAGAATATCCACCTGGTTTATATAGGTGATTAAAATTAGAGGGAAGGGCACAGAAAACTATTTGTGTGGTGCACTCTGTTTTCACACTGTTCCCTCATGGGGGAGGGAAGGGCTGTGTGTCTTTCTACTGAAACCCAAGTACGATATGGTATAAGAGAAACACTAAGGGATGTGGACAGGTGTCCCTTCTTGCTTAGGCCTGTGATGGTAGGGGAAAGAATTTTTTTTTTTAATGGTAGTTTCACAGAAGCATTGTGAAAGTGTTTCCACCCAAAAGAACTCCCAGGATGAGCTAAATGACCCAAGAGAGGAATAAATAGCAGTAAATCCAGCAATAGGAGGAAAGCTGAAAGCAGCCATATAAGAAACACTGCTCGTATCATGGGAGCTACAGTTAGAAGCTCCTCATGGGAGAATGTCCCAGGCTCAGCCATTAAACCCCAAGCCCTTTCTGGGTTAAATTCTTCATGCCTCAGAGACCTATCTGGAGAGGAAGCTGTGGAGGGTGGGCAGAGGAAAAAGAGAATCCAATCACAGCTCCTTTATTTACTATAGGCTTCTCTGTTTGAAGTGGATCTGAACTGGGGAAGGAGAGCTAACATCCCTGCCACCTTCATTTTACAGTGCAGGCTGTGAAAGCAAAGCCTTGTTTTTCCAGCATGCCTTGATTTAGACTTTGCCAACTGGATGCTCCAGAGGAAGATTCAGAAAGCAGAAATAAAATGTAGGTGCACTTTGGCTTCTACTCTGTCTGCATGCATGACCCTGGTGAGAAGCCTTGAGTTCTCTCTTGACATGCTCCAGTGAGTAATCCTGAGATTTTGGTTTCAGGCTGGGGCCAAGGGCATGCCATTTGCCTTCTTGGCAATGTGACTTTAGGAAGCAAGGCGTTGGCTGTGAAACCGATAATTGTAATAGCAGTGGTTTTCTGGTGTCTGTGTTATTTCCAGCCTAAAGTAGGCCTTTCCAGGTAGTTTCCCAGTGCTCCACCTTCCTGACAGTGGTAAGGGCCATTAACTCTCATTTTGAAACCATTCTTTTCTATTCTCAAGCAATGTTTCTATAATGTTCAATAACCTTCAATACTGTTGACATTTTGAGTCTAATAATTCTACTGTGTGGGCGTACTTTATGTTTTGAGATGGATGATGAGCTCTATCTGTGAGGTGCCCACAGATGTCCTGTTTCCCTGTTCAAATAACCCAGATTGTCTCCAGACATTGCCACATGTCCCTGGGTCAGCAAAATGACTTCCTATTGGAACCACTTACCTAAAATCATACATCTTGTTTGTTCTACAGCCCTTCTGATTCTCTTGTTCTATTCTGTACTGTTTAAGATTTGGGGGAAAAAAAAAGGAAATTTCAAATAGTTTGAGAAAGCAAGAATTTGAAACAAGGAACATGGCATGGCTTCCTATCCCTGAACAGTAGGGCTCTGTTTAGGGAGACTGAATTACTTTCTACCAGGGTATGTAGCATGAGCAGTGGCTGGGCACACAATTGCCCCAAATCCTCATTCTGTGATTCTTTGAGGAGTCTCTTCCATCCCCATCAATCTGTGGTACAGGTCTTGGGATGTTGGAAAATCATATAGCAGAAGCACATTCTTCTGAATTCTTCTGAATTTACTTCGCCTCACCCTGATGTACAGTATATTATTTTATAAAGTTTAGTAGTAGTATTAGTAATACTCTGATAAGTATAATTCTTATATTTTGATAACTTATAAAATGATTGTGTCTTGTTCTAATTCCCTCTTTCCTCTACTGAATTTTGGATAAGACTTTTTATAGTATCATTTTTCAAATTATAAATTGTAATACGTGTTCATTTCAGAAAAATCTGAAAAATGGAAACAACACGGCAACCATGATCTATAACCCAACCGGCCACAGGGGTCTATTATTCTTTGTTGCATTTTCTTTCAATATTGTCTTTTATATTACTTTTGTATGTGTGCATGCATGTGTGTATGATTATATGCTTTTCTAACAAAATTGCCTTGTTAGCATGGAGTAAAATAGTTTCCATCCTGCTTATTCACATAGCTGTATTCTATGTAATATGCCATGTAACATTGTAATTAAAATATCATGATTTTTCTTCTCAGCATTCTAAATCTGGGCTTTTCATGGCCAATCTTCTCCATCTTCTCTGTGCCATTTGTTTATTTAAGAGGTATTTACTAAGCAGTTCCAATGTGGCAGATTTTGGCTTAGCAACTGAGTCAGGATGCAAAGCTAAGGAAGAAATGATTCCTGACCTCAGGGAGCTTTTCAAAATGAAACCCATGAGGAAACAATTTCAGTGCTGTTTTCATTGCTGCCACTGCCACTAAAGCAGCTTCTTTGCAATTACTTAAAAATAGGTATTAAGCTCCTAACTGTGCAAAGGTCTAATTTAAGCAGGAAGCTAGAATTTTCAGGGAGACATGCCTATACAGATACACATCTATAAGTCAGTGGTCTGTTCACTTCAATCTCGGGTTAAGAACAGGGTATTTTATAAGAAGAAGACAGGGATTGGTACCTATTTGGGGGGAGGGGAGAGGAACTGGAAAACTGATCAGAAATACAGCTCAAGAAGGTATTTGGCCAGCCAAACTCCAGGGAGGCTTTGAAGCAAAAAACTTGTAAGAGAAAAGGACCAACTAGTGGCACCAGCTGGTGGAGCATATTTTATGCAGAATGTTACCTGTTGCTTTAAATTTCAATGTCTGTAATATTTCTTAAAAAGTAAAATAGTGATTCAGAGTAGAGGTGGATGGAGGAGTAGGTGAGATAGGTGATCGGGATTAAGGAGTGCACTTGTCATGATGAGCACCGAGTGATGTACAGAATTGTTGAATCACTATATTGTACACCTGAAACTAATATAACAGTTTGTCAACTATATTGGAATTGAAATAAAAAATTAAAAAAAAAAAAACAAAAAAAAAAACCAGGTTGCCTGGATGGCTCAGTTGGATAAGCATCTACCTCTTGATTTTGGTTCCGGTTATCATCTCATGGTTTGTGAGATGGAGCCCTGTAGCAGGCTCTCTGCTGACATCATGGAAACTTCTTGGGATTCTTTCTCTCCCTCTTTTTCTCCCTGCCCTTCCCCAACTTGCACATGCATGTTTGTGCTCTCTTTCTTAAATTAAATAAATAAACATTGAAAAAATAAGATAGTAACTGACATCATTTGCATCCATGCCCTGCTTTCAAGCAACCATGCCTCTCAGCCACCACAGACGTACTTGACTTGGGATTACCAGATGTGTGGAAAGAGTTATGAGGGTTAAAAAGCCTGAGAGTTAAGAAGGCTATTGAAATCTTCCTGTAATTCTTTATATCTGTGACTTAAATGATCTATCCAGTAGTGCAGTTTGCTTTTGCTGTCATATTATCATGAAATTGTGTTGCACAAAGATACCTCAAGAAGAATCCTTGACTGGAGACTTCTATCTGTGGGAAAGAATCATGCTGACTTGGTATGGATCTCTGAGGGTGATTTGAGATCCAGGTTATATGCCTCCTTGCACCTGCTCAGCCTACATACACTCACTGTGGGCATCAGTTGCTTGCTTAGCTTCCTGTGTGAACGGCCCCAGTGGAAGCTCCTGTTCCTATGGTTCTGAAGTTTTTATGACCTTCCCTCCTCACACAGATTACTGTGTGAAAATCATTGTTATCCCTACAGTAGAAGCTATAGCAGTTCCAGCCCCGGCTCTGTGCCCACAGAGCTTTGGCTTTCTCAGTAGCTGCCCAAAGTTTCAGGAAAGATAATAACCCATAACCCAAAGGTACAAGAAGACAATAGCCCATGGGGAGAACTTTGGCCAATAGGTGATGGGAGAGTGAGACCAGCCAGTAGATAAAGTGCTGCTACTCATCTTCTCGATGCAGTGCTCTTAGGCATAGCCATGTGGCATGGTTTATGAGCGAATGAGTGACTCAGCTGTGTTGGTGGGAGTCTGAGGCCAGCTTAGAACACTCTACCCAGTCTTTCCCTTCCTTCCTGCCTCACCTAGAATTAAACAAATCTCCCACCTTTCCTAGAATTAAACAAATCTCCAGTAAGTGTGGACACATTTAAAGAAAATATGTCCTATGTACAATAATTGGATAGTTATAGATAATTCCTTTGAATTTTCTGTAATTTCAGAAACAAAAATAAACAACAAATAAGCTATCTCCCTGAATACCATTGCAAAAACAACAGATTTCTTCTCAAACTAGCAGTGATACTGTAACTACCAGAATTTAGTGGCAGTCATTTTCTTCTTTTTAATTAATTAATTAATTTTTAAATCTACAGTCATATTAGCATGTAGTGCAACTGTGATTTCAGGAGTAGATTCCTTAATGCCCCTCACACATTTAGCCCATCCCCCCTCCCACAATCGCTCCAGCAACCCTGTTTGTTCTCTATACTTTAGAGTCTTTTATGTTTTATTCCTGTCTCTGTTTTTATATAATTTTTGCTTCCCTCCCCTATGTTCATTTGTATCTTAAACTCCTCATGAGTGAAGTCATATGATATTTGCCTTTCTCCAACTGATTAACTTCACTTACCATAATACCTTCTAGTTCCATCCACGTGGTTGCAAATGGCAAGATATCATTCTTTTTGATTGCCAAGTAATACTCCATTGTATATATATATATACACCACATCTTCTTTATCCATTCATCCATCAAAGGACATCTGGTCTCTTTCCCTACTTTGGCTATTGTCAATAGTACTGCTATAAACATTGGGGTGCCTGTGCCCCTTCAAAATAGTACACTTGTATCCCTTGGATAAATATCTAGTAGTGCAATTACTAGGTTATAGGGTAGTTCTATTTTTAATTTTTTGAGGAACCTCCATACTGTTTTCCAGAGTGACTGCACCCATTTCCATTCCAACCAGCAGTGCAAAAGAGATCCTCTTTCTCTGCATCCTCACCAACATCTGTTATTGCCTGATTTGTTAATGTTTGCCATTCTGACACATGTGAGGTCATATCTCATTGTGTTTTCTTTATTCTCTTTCATTTTTTATTTTTTAAATATAATTTATTGTCAAATTGGCTTCCATTCAACACCCAGTCCTCATCCCAACAAGCGCCCTCCTCAATGCCCATCAACCATTTTCCCTGTCCCCTACTCCCCATCCACCCTCAGCTTGTTCTCTTTAGTTAAGAATCTCTTGTGGTTTGCCTTCCTCCCTCTCTTTTTGTAACTAACTTTTTCCTTTACCCTTCCTCCATGGTATTCTCTTAAGTTTCTCAAGATCCACATATGAGTGAAAACCTATGATATCTGTCTTTCTCTGACAGACTTATTTCACACAGCATAATACTTTCCAGTTCTATCCACGTTGTTGCAAATGGCATGATTTTATTCCTTCTAATTGCCAAGTAGTATTCCATTATATATATAAACCACATCTTCTTTGTGGTTTATTTCCCCGATGATGAGTGATGTTGAGCATTTTTTCGTGTGTCTGTTAGCCATCTGGATGTCATTTTTTGAGAAGTATCTGTTCGTGTCTTTTGCCCATTTCTTCACTGTATTGTTTGTTTTTTGAGTGTTGAGTTTGATATCTTTCTTAAAGATTTTGGGTACTAACCCTTTATCTGATATGTCATTTGCAAATATCTTCTCTCATTACATGGGTTGTATTTTAGTTTTGCTGATTGTTTCCTTCATTGTGCAGCAGCTTTTTATTTTCATGAGGTCTTAATAGTTCATCTTTGCTTTTGTCTCCCTTACCTCCAGAGACGTGTTGAGTAAGAAGTTACTGCGGCCAAAGTCAAAGAGGTTTTTGCCTGATTTCTCCTCCAGGACTTTGATGGCTTCCTGTCTTACCTCTCGGTCTTTCAACCATTTTGAGTTTATTTTTGTGTAAGGTGTAAGAAAGTGGTCCAGGCTCATTTTTATGCATGTTGCTGTCCAGTTTTCCCAGCACCACTTCCTGAAGAGACTGTTTTTATTCCATTCGACTTTTTTTTTCTTGCTTTGTCAAAGATAAGTTGGCCATATGTGTGTGGAACCATTTCTGGGTTTTCTGTTCTGTTCCATTGGTGTGAATGTCGTTTTTGTGCCAGTACCATACTGTCTTGATGATTACAGCTTTGTAATACATCTTGAAGTCCAGGACTGTGATGCCTCTTGTTTTGGTTTTCTTCTTCAAAATTGCTTTGGCGTTTTGGAGTCCTTTCTGGTTCCATACAAATGTTAGGATTGTTCTAGCTCTGTGAAGAATGCTGGTGTTATTTTGATAGGGATTGCATTGCATATGTCGATTGCTCTGGGTAGTATTGCATTTTAACAATATTTGTCTTCCAATCCAGGAGCATGGAATATTTTTCCAATTTTTTGTATCTTATTCAGTTTCTTTCATAAGCTTTCTATAGTTTTCAGTGTATAGATTTTTCACGTCTTTGGTTATGTTTATTCCTAGGTATTTTATGGGTTTTGGTGCAATTATAAATGGGATCAATTCCTTGGTTTCTCTTTTTGTTGCTTTGTTATTGGTGTATAGGAATTCAACCAATTTCTGTGCATTAATTTTATATCCTGCAACTTCACTGAATTCGTGAATCAGTTCTAGCAGCTTTTTGGTGGAATCTTTTGGGTTTTCCGTATAAAGTATCATGTCATTTGTGAAGAGTGAAAGTTTGACATCCTTCTTACTGATTTGAATGACTTTTATTCCTTTGTGTTGTCTGACAGCTGAGGGTAAGCCTTCCAATACTATATTGAATAACAGTGGTGAGAGTGGGCATCCCTGTTATGTTTCCTGACCTTAGGGAGAAAGCTCTCAATTTTTCTCCATTGAGGATGATATTAGCAGTGGGTCTTTCATATACGGCTTTAATATTCTTGAGGTATGATTCTCCTATCCCTACTTTCTTGAAGGTTTTAATCAAGAAAGTATGCAGTATTTTGTCAAATGTTTTCTCTGCATCTATTGAGAGGATCATATGTTTCTTGTCCTTTCCTTTTTTGATGTGATGTATTACATTGATTGTTTTGCAGATACTGTACCAGCCCTGCATCCCAAGTAAAATTCCCACTTGGTGAATAATTCTTTTAGTGTATTGTTGGATCCAGTTGGCTAATATCTTGTTGAGGATTTTTGCATCCATGTTCATCAGGGAAATGGTCTGCAGTTCTCCTTTTTAGTGTGGTCTTCATCTGGTTTTGGAATCAAGGTAATGCTGGCTTCATAGAATGAGCTTGGAAGTTTTCCTTCCATTTCTGTTTTTTGGAACAGCTTCAAAAGAATGGATGTTAACTCTTCTTTAAATGTTTGGTAGAATTCCTCTGGAAAGCCATCTGGCCCTGGACTCCTGTTTTTTGCGAGATTTTTGATTACCAATTCCATTTTTTTTTTTTTTACTGGTTATGGGTTTGTTCAAATTTTCCATTCCTTCCTGTTTTAGTTTGGTAGTTTAGGTTTCTAGTAATTTGTCCATTCCTTCCAGATTGTCCATTTTTTTGGTGTTTAATTGCTCATAATAATCTCTTATTATTGTTTGTATTTCTGCTGTGCTGGTTGTGATTTCTCTTCTTTCATTCTTGATTTTATTTATTTGGGTCCTTTCCTTTTCCCTCAAACCGGCTAGGATTTTATCAGTTTTGTTAATTCTTCAAAGAACCAGCTCCTGATTTCTTTGGTCTAGTCTACTGTGGGGTTTTCTGTTTGTTGGTTGGTTTGATTTGGTTTGCTTATATATTTATTTTTTGTTTGTTTTTGATAGCATTGGTTTCTGCTGTAATCTTTATTTCCTGTCTCCTGTTGGTTTGGGTTTATTCCGCTGTTCTTTTTCTAGCTCTTTAAGGTTTAAGGTCAGGTACTGTATTTGAGACCTTTCTTCCTTCTTTAGGAAGGCCCAGATTGCTATATACTTCCCTCCTATGACCACATTTGCTGCGTCACAGACATTTTGGGCTGTGGTGTCATCATTTTCATTGGCTTCCGTGTACTTTTTAATTTCATTTTTTAATTTCTTGGTTAGTCTTTTCATTTTTTTAAAATTTTTTTTATTTTTATTTTTTTATTTCTAGGATAGAGAGAGACAGCGTGAACAGGGGAGGGTCAGAGATAGAGGGAGACACAGACTCTGAAACAGGCTCCAGGCTCTGAGCTGGCAGTCAGCACAGAGCCCGATGCGGGGCTCGAACCCACGAACCGCGAGATCATGACCCAAGCGAAAGTCGGACGCTTGACCGACTAAGCCACCCAGGCGCCCCTCTTTTCATTCTTTAGTACGATATTCTTTAGTTTCCAAATATTTGTTACCTTTCCATATTTTTTCTTGTGGTTGATTTTGTTTCATAGCATTGTGGTCTAAAAATATGCACTGTATGATCTCAATATTTCTGTACTTGAGGGGTGATTTGTGTCTCAGTATATGGTCTATTCTGGAGAATGTTTCATATGTACTGGAGAAGAATATGTATTCTACTGCTTTAGGATGAAATGTTCTGTATATATCTGTAAGTCCTTCCGGTCCAGTGTGTCATTAAAAGACATTGTTTCTTTGTTGATTTTCTGGTTAAATGATTTATCCAATGATGTAAGTGGGATGCTGAAGTCCCCTACTATTATGGTACTATTAACAATGAGTTTCTTCATGTTTGTGATTAATTGATTTATATATTTGGGTGCTTTCACTTTTGGAGCATAAATGTTTACAATTGTTAGATCTTCTGGTGAATAGACCCGTAATTATGACACAATGTCCTTCTTCAGCTCTTGTTACAGTCTTTATTTTAAAATCTAGATTGTTTGATATGAGTATTGGTACTCTGGCTCTCTTTTGGCCACTACTAGCATGATAGATGGTTCTCTATCCCTTTATTTTCAAATCTGAAAGTGACTTTAGGTCTAAAATGGGTCTCTTGTAAACAGTATATAGAGGCATCTTGTTTTATTATCCATTCTGTTATCCTATGTCTTTTGATTGGAGTGTTTAGTCCATTGACATTTATAGTGAGTATTGAAAGTAATGGATTTATTGCCCTAATGTTGCCTATAGAGTTGTAGATTCTGGTGATGTTTTATGGTCCTTTCTAGTTTTTGTTGATTTTGGTCTTTTGTGTTTTGTTTTATTTTCTCTTTCCTCAGAGAGTTCCCCTTAAATTTCTTGCAGTACTGGTTTGATGGTCACCAACTCCTTTAATTTTTGTTTGTCTGGGAAACTTTTTTTTTTTAAATCTCTTCTTCTATTTGAAATGACAGCCTTGCTGGATAAAGAATTCTTGGCTGCATATTTTTTTTTTCCGATTCAGCACGTTGAATATATCCTGCCATGCTTTTCTGGCCCACCAAGTTTCTGTGGATAGAAACCTGATCTGCCTTCCCTTGTAGGTTAAGAACTTTTTTTTTTTGCTCTTCCTGCTTTCATGATTCTTTCATTGTCTGAGTATTTTGTGAATTTGACTATGATATGCCTTGTTGATGGTTACTTTTTATTGAACCTAATGAGAATCCTCTGTGCTTCCTGGATTTTGATGTCTGTGACCTTCCCCAGGTTAGGAAAGTTTTCTCCTCTGAAATGCTCACATAAAACTTCTATCCCTTTTTCTTTCACTTCATCTTCTGGGACCCCTATGATTCTGATGTTATTCCTTTATAATGAGTCACTGAGTTCTCTAATTCTTATGTTGTTCTCTTTTGCCTTGGTCTCCCTATTTTTTGTGCTTCATTATTCTCCAGAAGTTTGGCCTCCATATTGCTCATTCACTGCTCTGCTTCATCCATCCTTACTGCTGTGGCATCCATTCGAGATTGCATTTCAGTTACTGCATTATTTATTTCATCCTGACTAGCATTTCTTTTTTAATCTATTTTCAATCCCAGCTAGTATTCTTATTATCATGATTCTAAATTCTAGTTCATACATCTTGCTTGTATCTGTGTTGATTAAGTTCCTGACCATCACTTCTTTCTCTTCTTTCTTTTGGGGTGAATTCCTTTGTTTCATTATTTTGAAGGAAGAAAAGTAATTAATAGAGTAAAAAAATTAAAATTAAACAATTAAAATAAAATAAAGAATGCTAAATCTTAGGTATGTTTTGGTCTGGTTGTTGAGAAAAGCTTGATTAGAGAAAAAAGGGAAAATAAGAAAAGAAAAAAGAAAACACTTGAAAATTTGAAAAATTAGATACAATAAAATAGAATTAAATTACATTATGGAAGTAAAATAGAATTTAAAAGTTTATTTTAAAAAAGCAAAAAAATATAGTAGAAAAATTAAAGAAAATCTTTTAGTGAAAATGGAAAATAAAAATAAATTTTTTCACTTTTTTATTCAAGAATAAGGAAAGGAAAAAGGTGAATAGATGGACCAGTGAACAGAATCAAATACGATTGAAATTACATGCATCTTCCCCTAGAAGTCAAACTATGAAGTACCTTATAGTCTATGAACTAAGCAGACAGAGGCAGTGTTCCTCAAGAGTGCTGTTGGCTCACTTGGGCAGGGCTTACTCTAATGGCTTCATTCTCCACTAGATGGCGCTGCTTAGCTTACTGGGGTGGATTTTTGTGGTACATGTAGGCTTGTATTCACATGCATGGGAGGGGTGACAAGGGCATAACCCAGGTACCCAGTCTCTAGTATCAGAAATTTGTGCTCTCCCCGACCGGCAAATGAGTACCTCTCCTTTATCTTCAGATTCCATTCACTCCCTGCTTTTACATTGTCCCTGACCAAGCCATCTGTCTTCCAGGCAGAACCTCCCTTCTGAGTTTTATCTCAAATGGGGCTGTGGTTCCCAAGCCCTCACGTCTGAGACACGGTGGCTTTGACCCATTCTGACCCTCTAGGGGAGGGTCTTGCCGAGCAATGGCTGGGTGCCAGCCTGCCCCAAAGAAGGTTTGTGAGACCAAGTCAGTGCTGATGCTCATAGACTGCAGCTGGACACAAGTCTACCCCAGAAAAACTTCGCATGATCGTGTAGCAGCAGTGCTTGAGGGATTACGGCAAATCACAATACACATCTGCCATCAGGCTTCACCCTTAGCATTCTCACTCCAACACCAGTGAATGTGGTCGTTCCCTGGGTCCCACTGGAACCTTTGCCTATGGAGAGATCATGCTGCCTCTACCAAATGTCCTCCCAGCAGGGGAACCACCGCTCCCCCATGTGGCCCAAGGAACCCTCAGACCTTGCTCTCTGCTCCTGGGGATTTGCCCTTCCCACCAGAACCCTGCCAGGTATCAAGCTGTGGAGTTTTCAGACTCTGTAGTCCCCCTGTTTATAAAGTTTTAATGGAATTAAGCCCTTTTCCTTTCTCCCTTTTTTGTTTGGTCCCTTGTGGCTGTTTCCAATCTGCTTTTTGTCTCCAGCTGCTTTTGGGGAGGGGAGTGCTTTTCCCATACTCTCCCCATCTCTCCCCCATCTCTGTCATCTCTCCACAAGCAAAAACAGCTCCCTGCCCTCTGCAGCTTCTCTCTCCACCAGTTCACCTCTCTGTGCTGTGTACCTGCCGAGTTCTGTGGTTCAGGTTCTACAGATTGTTGTGTTAACCCTCCAGTCAGTTTTCTAAGTGAGCAAGATGGTTTAGCGTTGATCTGGTTGCATTTCAGGGACTGAAGACACAAAAAACTTCCATGCCATTCTGCTGTGTTGTCCTCTCTCACAGCAGTTTTCATACAAGGTCACTGAGCTAGTGGGGTGGGAACGACCAGAATTCAAGACCGCCCATCTGTGGTTGGAGACTCTTAAAGAAATGTGTTATAGGATGCCAGTGTTAGGACAGTGGGCATCACTGTCAGTGAAACAAAAATAAATTATTTTATGAGTAGTGCAATGCACCAAAACATAAATTCTCTGAAGGCAGTGGGCTCGTGCATTCCCAGTCCTTAGCATCTGACCCTGCAAGATATATCACCGAAAAAAGAAGAAAAGAACAATGCATCACACTGGTGTATACCACATTCAAAGCAGCCAGCTGGGTATTTCTATCAAGGTATAACATTCACCAGTTCAACCACATTTCCAAGATGGAAATGGCACCAAGAGGGCAAACTCCTCAGGCATAAACTCCTCATACATGCTTGATACTCAATGGGATGTTTTCACATTAAAATAAGGTACCTAAAGCAAAAAGTAACATTGTAGTAGATGAAGTAAATTGAGGATATTGCCTGCTGAGAAATCTTTGAAAGACTATCTGTGGTATGTAATATCAGTATAGCCGTTTTGCCAATTTCACTCCTGTCAAATAACTTAAAATGCCTTTCAGAAGCAGTAAGTTAAATCCCTAAATCTTATTCCCTGTGGATTTAGGAAGCAAACCGGAGCTCCCACGACCAGGCCAGGGGTCTATCTGTTGGGGCAGAATTTCAGCACTAATAAAGAATGTTCTTACTCCCTGATTTAGTCCCAGCCCCTAGATTACATTACTATAACTTCTCTTTGGCAGCTTATTTCTTTTGAGTAGTTGTTTATTATAAAAACCAAAGGGAAATAAAAAGTGCATACATTTTTTAAACTAGCCCAGTTCAACTCCCTCATTATGGCCCACTGAGTTTTTAGAAGCATGTGCGTTAGTGGAGTGTTTGCAGTATTCATGATTTGAACTTCTAATTTATGAGCTCTTAAATGTACACTAATCATCAGCTCACTATTAATATTGTACTCTGAGGATTTCCCCTCCAACTTCTATTCCAGGCAAAAAGAATATTCTTAAAAATAATACTCATTGACTTCCATAAATAGGCAGGTCAGGTTGGAACATGGGTCATTGGCATTGATGTGTGGATGGTAATATTATTAGAAGTTATTTACTACATGAAATGCCAACCTTGCCAAATTTTAAATGTTAATGGCCGTATGATGAAAATGACAGGTTTATATACTCCACTGAGGGATTTTAGAATTTTGTAATCTTGGCATGGGAATGGCTTGATTATCTAATAAGTCATTTTTATTTCTCTTTTAATTATGAGTGTTTATTAACTTTTATAAATTTGAAAGCAAAACTTTCTGGAATGTTGAATATAATAATTGAACCTAAAAGACCAAATTTAATATGCTGGGTTTACTGATTTTGGGATAGGACAGATTTCTCTGTTGTTCCTGGGGGGAAAATGAACCAAAATAAATTTTAAATGGATTATGCGGATTTGTCTAAGCAAATCCAAAATGTTCAGCTGCATTTATAGGAAATTGTAACTGACTCACTATAACTTGAATGTATCATCTTTGGCAAATTAGAAAGAGTAGCCCAGGGCCCAGCTTATCCTAAAAGACTTTGCCAAAATTCCCATAAAAGTTCTAGTTCATTACTTATTTTTTTATTTATTGTATGTGAAACTACTTTTAAAAATATTCAACTCCAAATACATCTCATCTTTGAATAATATTCTTTAATTGTATTTTTACCTTAATTGTTGGCATACTACATTTAATATTTTAGAAGACTAGACTTAAAGTTTTTATTTTAAGTGATGGTTAACTTTTTGCTTAAATTATTCATGAGATGTTACTATAATTAATAATATGTTATATGCATATAATTTGTATTGTTGATACTAAATCAATTAGGAATCATTACCTAAACACTTGCTTGATAATAGAAAAGCTATTTGTTCTCATCACAACTTACTTATGGTTTCAGGGGATTTAGAAAAGTGTATTACCTTCACAAAGTCAAGTTAGGGAGTGTGTAGAAAGGCCTATGACTATGCATAATATTCCATTTGTAATTTTCATTCATCTCTTTGAGAAATAATCTCAGCAATGATTAAGTAACCTAATAAAACTGCAGAAATAATTTGTAATTATAGAAAACAACTAGCCACCCACTAGTACAAAGAAATGGAAAATAGACAAAAATTACTCATGTTAGTATCATCAAAGATAATCATTGTAACTTTGGTATACCTATTCTTAGTTTTTCATCTATTAAGTCCCTATTTTTATTTTTAATAGTGCTATGTTCAAATATCTGATGAAATCCCATTCTTTGTTATGCTATGTTATAGATGTTTTTCTGTGTAATTTCACTTACATAATGGTGGCATGAAAATGTCAGCTAATTTCTCCTACAAAACAGCTTTAAAAGACGCATATAGAATTTGCCATCTGTATATCATCTTCAGTGAAATGTCTTTTTTTGTCTTTTGCACACTTTCTGATTATTTGTATTTTTTCTTTCTAAATACTTATTTATTTATTTTTGAGAGAGAGAGAGAGAGAGAGAGAGAGAGAGAGAGAGAGAACATATGAATGGGGGAGAGGCAGAGAGAGAAAGGAAGACACAGAATCTGAAGCAGGCAGCAGGCTCTGAGCTGTTAGCACAGAGCCTGATGTGGAAATCAAACCCATGAACTGTGAGTTCATGGCCTGAGCCAAATTCAGACAGACACGTAACCAACTGAGCCACTCAGGTGCTCTTCTAATTGATTAGTTGTTAAGATTATCTATATATTCTATATTCAGTCTATCCATTGGGAAAATGCAAATAAAATCACAATGCGGTAACCCCCCACACCAATTAGAATGGCTAAAATGGGGCACCTGGGTGGCTCAGTTGTTTAGGTGTCTGACTCTTGATTTTGGCTCAAGTTTTGATCTCATGATTTGTGAAATTGAACCCCCTGTCAGGGTCCAGGCTTGGCACTGACAGCATGGAGCCTGCTTAGGATTCTCTCTCTCTGCCTCTTCCTTGCTTGCTCTCTCTCATTCTCTTTCTCTCTCTAAAAAATAAAAAAAAAAAAAAAAAAAGACTAAAGACTAAAATAAACAATAGTACTAACACCAAATGTTGGTAAGAACATGGAGAAACTCAGTCACTCATGATGATGGGAATGAAAAATGGTATAGTCACTCTAGCATCCTCTGGAAAACAGTTTGGCAATTTCTTTTAAAACTAATATGCAATTAAAAAGAAACTCTAATATGTGATTATCATATGGCCTAGCAATTATATTCTTGGGAGTTTGTCCCAGATAAATGAAAACCTACACACACACACACACACACACACACACACACACACAGAGCAAGCTACACACAAGTGTCCACAGCAGCTTGATTCATAATAGCTAAAAATTGGAAACAGTCCAGATGTCCTTCCACAAGTGAATGGCCAAACAAACCATGTATGTATTTATTCCAACAACTACCACAACAAATAAGAAGGAAATAACTATTGATAAATGCCACAACTTGGACAAATCTTTGGATGAATCTTTGCTAAGTGAAAAACGTCAGTCCCAGAGGACTACATATTGTATGATTCCATTCATGTAACATTTTGAAATGATAATGTTCTAGAAATGGAATACAACTTAGTGGTAGCTAAAGGTTAGGAAGGAATAGGGGCAGGCAGAAGGTAGATGTGTTCATAGACGAGCAACACTGTATCCTTCTGATAGAAACATTGAGTATCTTGACTATGGTGGTGGATACACAAATCTACATATGTGATAGCATTTTGTAGAATAAAATATGTATTCACACAAGTAAGGAAGGCTGGAGAAATATGAATAAGATCAGTGTATTGTTATCAGTTTCAGCATCCTGGTTGTGTTACTGTATTGTAGCTTTCCAAAATATTACCAGTGAGGTAAATAGAATAAAGCATACACGAGATCCCTCTTTATTATTCTTTAAAACTTCATTTAAATTATAATTATCTCAATAAAACTACACCAACTTCTCCTACCAGTTGGAAGTAACAGATGATAGAGTTCAGAGCACAGAAAAGTCTGACCTTTAAACCAAAGAAATTGGAAATGAAAGAGCTGCAGTCTAAAATATGAGTATAGGGGCGCCTGGGTGGCTTAGTCGGTTAAGCGTCCGACTTTCGCTTAGGTCATGATCTCGCGGTTCGTGGGTTCGAGCCCCGCGTCGGGCTCTGTGCTGACTGCCAGCTCAGAGCCTGGAGCCCGTTTCAGTCTGTGACTCCCTCTCTCTCTGACCCTCCCCTGCTCACACTGTCTCTCTCTCTCTCCTAGAAATAAATAAAAAATTTAAAAAAATAAATAAATAAATAAAATAAAATATGAGTATAAACTTTCCCCAAATCCCAACATGACAACAAAACTACCTATGCTTAGAATAATGGAGACCAGAAAGAAATGAAACAGAAATTGGAGGGTCAGCTACCACTGCAATTCAGAACTTCTGGTGAGGTTTTGAGTTTACTCTGATTTTGATCAAGTGTATTTTCCAAATCACACAGTGTAAGTGGCAAAAAGTACAATCCTTCCTGATCTTAGGTATCAGAGGTATGAAGTCCATTCTGGAAAAACAACTGGAAATTTAAAGGAAAACCCCCAGAGAAAGAGAACCAGAGAAAGAATGAACTCTAAAATCTGAATATAAAGTATTTCCCCAGTCTTTGGCTAACAACTAAATTTTGCAGCCACAGGGGACTTCCAGGGGTCAGGCTAAACAAGCAGCTCCTGGAAGCCAATGAAAATTGATCAAACACCAGCTGCTGCACATAGTAGGGAGGACTATTTCACAGTTTGATTCTAGAAAAGTACATGACACATTGGAACAAAAAAAGTAGAACAAACAAATCACTAATCTTTAATATATCTCAGGTTCAGTACAAGGTGTAATCTGCAACACATACCTTCAAATAAAAAATTAATGTGTGGTTTTAAACAACATGTACTTTTGAACCAAAATACGTTTTTGCCTGACTGTGCATAATAGTTAATAGAAACTAACATTGAGTAAGCCCTGATGATGAATTAATCAAATATTCCAAAGAGGCAGTTTTAAATGCGTTCAGATAATTAAAGGAAAAATATAATATTAATGAATAAACAGATAGGAGATCTCAACAGAGAAGTGTAAGCTGGAAGAAAAAACCAAATGGAAATTCTAAAACCAGAAAGTACAGTCCTGGATATGAACATATCATTATATGAACACAAAAGATAGAAATAGCAGCTCAAGAAAAACAGTGAAATTAAAGTTGAATCAGTAGAAATTATCCAATATTAACAAAATGGAGAAAAATATTAAGTAAAAATGAACAAAATTCCGAAGAACTTTGGTGCAGTATTGAACCGTCTAATATACTTATGAGTAGGGTTCCACAAGGCAGAGACAGAAGAGGTGGTAGAAAAACATATTTGGAAAAAAAAAGGTCAAATCTTCTAAAATTTGTTAAAGAAAACCCACTAACTAAGAGATCCGAGAAGCTCAAATAATATAAATATACACACAGAGAGAACATTCCAAATTCAGCATGCCATAGTGAAATACCTGAAAACCAAGGATATAATCTTGAAAGCAGCACAAGAAAATAGACACATCTGTGCAGTGAATCAGCAACTGACATTACCAGAACTGATGCAGGCCCCATGACCTTGGATTTACATATTCTTACTCATGAAAAATTGAAACAAAAACAAAAACTGGTAGGTAAGAAATGTATAGCTAGTGCAAGTATTCCACAAATACAAACATGAGGAAGAATTTTTCGACTACAAAATGCTTTGCTAAGACACTGGCACCCCAAGAAATACTGAAGGAACTACTTTAGACTAAGGGAAATGACACCAGATGGTAACATGGATATTCAGAAAGAAAATAGAAACCCTGGAAAATACACATAGTGTTAAAATATAAAGTAACCTTTTTCTCTTATTTTTTTAAAGGACGGTGTTGAGTTTAAAGGTACATTGATACAACGTGTATGGAAACAACAGCACAACAGACAGAGGGTAAATGGGATTATACTGTTTCAAGATTCTGATATTTTAATAAAAATAATAATTCAATATTAAATATAATAGTCTTGAGCTAACAATACATGTTGTTATTCATAAGTATCTAATAAAAATAAATACATAGAAACATATTTAAAAGATAACAGATTAAAATAATGTGCTAACATGTTTCCAAAAAAAACAAGGAAGATTGGAAAGGAAGAGAGGAACAAAAAGCAGAGGAAACAAGTAGGAAATAAATAGTGCAATAGCAGACTAAAGTCCTCTTATAGGGGCACCTGGGTGGCTCAGTTCGTTAAGCATCTGACTTTGGCTCAGGTCATGATCTCACAGTTCGTGGGTTCAAGCCCTGCGTTGGACTCTGTGCTGACTACCAGCTCAGAGCCTGGAGCCTATTTCAGATTCTGTGACTCCCTCTCTCTCCGACCTTCCCCTGCTCACACTGTCTCCCTCTCTCTCTCTCTCAGAAATAAATAAAACATTAAAAAAATTATTATATAATAATTACATTAAGTATAATTAGGTTAGCTATTCAAATTAAATGGCAAAGCTTGGGGTGCCTGGGCAGCTCAATTGGCTAAACGTCTGACTCTTGACTTTGATATAGGTCATGACCTTGTAATTGTTGGGTTGAGTCCCACACTGAGTTCTGGTCTACATGTGGGGACTGCTTGGGATTCTCTCTCTCCCTCTCCCTTTATCCTTTCCCTTCTAGTTCTTTCTCTCACTCTTTGTCTCTCAAAATAAATAAAAATTAAAAAAAAAATTAAGACAAAAATTGTTAGATAAGATTTAAGATCCAAATATATGCTATCTATAAATATCTTTAAATACAGAGACATAAATAGAGTCATCTGGGTGGCTTAGTTGGTTAAGGATCCAGCTTTGGCTCAGGTCATTATATCAAAGTTAGTGAGTTTGAACCCCATATTGGGCTCTGCACTGACAGTGCAGAACCTGCTTGGGATTCTCTCTTTCTGCCCACCCCCTGCACTTGTGTGCATACACACTCTCTCTCTCAAAATAAATAAATAAATTGTTAAAATAAACAAATAGATAAATACAAAGACACAAACAATTTGGAAGTAGGAGGATGGAAAATGATACAACATTTAAATAGTAAGCATAGGAAGGGGATACATATATTAATATATAACATATATATACATGTATATATATCTTAGACTTTAAGACAAGGAGGAGTAGCAGAGACAGTAATATTCAATGAAAAAAAGATCAATACAACAGGAAGATAAAATGGTTATAGAAGTCTATGAACCTAATAAGATAGTTCTACAATACATGAAAGAAAAAATAACAGAACTGAAAAAAATAGACACTTTAACAATTATTAGCAAGCATAATTATAAACTCCAATACTCCTCTCCCAGTAATCAGTAGGACAAACAGACATCAGTTAGGATATAGAAAACTTGAAAAATACAAACCTATTTCACCAAAATGATGTTTTAGCAGTAGATTATACTATGACAGCAGAGTGTGTTTTTTTTTTCATGAACACATGGAACATTCACCAAGACACACCAAATACAAGGCTATTAATCCCAATAAGTACAAAAATATTGAAATCATACATAGGATGTTCTCTAACTATAACGGGACAGACAGGAAAGAACAAATATTGTATGATTCCACTTATATTTGGTATCCAGAGTAGTGAAACTCATAGAGACAGGGAGTGGTAGAATGGTGATGTCCAGGGTCTGGGAGGAAAGGAAGAATGGAGAGGTATTCTACAATGATATCGAGTATCAGTTTCGGGAGATAAAAAAGTTCTAGAGATGAATGAGAGTAATAGTTGCACAACATGTGAATGTATTTAATGCCACTGAACTGTACATTTAAAACTGTCTACAATGGTGAAATTTATGTTTTGTGTTCTTTACCACAGTTAAAAATAAATTATAATAAAAATAGAAATCATTTTGAATGTAATAAAAATGGAAATAAATCTTATTCAATTTTGTGGATTGTAGCTAAAACAATGCTCAGCAGCACTTTTATAGATTTGAATACTTATATTTAAAAGAAGAAACATCCCAACTGGTGTTCTAAAATTGCACCAGTTTCTAAAGAAGCTAGCAAATAAGAACTGATTCAACTCAGTAAGAAGTGATTAAATAAAAATCAGAGGGACACCTGGGTGTCTGAGTCATGATCTCACAGTTCATGGGTTTGAGCCCTGTGTTCGGCTCTGTGCTGACAGATCAGAGCCTCGAGACTGCTTCAGATTCTGTCTCTCTCTCTCCCTCTCTCTCTCTGCTTCTCCCACACACACACTCCTTCTCTCTCTCAAAAGTAAATAAACATACATACATACATACATACATACATACATACGTACATACATAAATACCAGGGCAGAAATCAACATCAGGAAATATTACAAACAATTTTATGCCAACAAATTTGATATTTTCTATGAAATGGACAAATATATTGAAAAATACAAAACAGCCTCAAGCAAAAATAGAACACCTGAGCAATGCTATGTCCATTAAAGACACTGAATTCATAATTTAAAAATGTTCCAGTGGGATGCCTGGGTGACTCATTTGGTTAAGCATCTAACTCTTGATTTCAGCTCAGGTTGTGACCTCAGAGTTAGGGCTCTGTGATGAGCTCAGTATAAAGTCTGCTTGGATTCTCTCCTTTTTTCTCTCTGCCCCTTCCTGGCTAGTGCATGCGCTCCCGTTCTCTCAAAAAATAGATGAATAAGCATTTTTAAAAAAATGTTCAGGGAAGAGAAGTGTAAAACCATGTGGCTTCACTAGTGAAATAAACATTTAATGAAGGAGGTGGTACTAGTCTTTCACAAACTCTTTCAAAAAAAAATAAGAGTCCACTTGCCAGTGCATTTTATGGGGCCAGTATTACCCTGATACCAAAACCATATAAAGATATACAAGGAAAAGAAACTACATAAATACAGATGCAAAACTCCTAAACATAATCTTAGCAAATCAAATACAGCATTATATAAAAACAAAAATTAATCACCAAGAGGAGAGTATAATCCAAGGAATTCAAGATTTGTTTAACATTCAAATATCAAGGATATAATGTATGACATTAACAAGATAAAGGATTAAAGAAACTATTTGATCATCTCAATAGTAGTAGAAAAAATTGAAAAAATTTAACACACACTTGTGTTACTAAAATCTCATAAAACTAGCACGAGAGACATGCTTTCTCAACTTGGTAAAGAACATCTACAAAAATTCACAGTAAGCATTATACTTAAAGACTGAGCATGTTTTGTCTAAAATATGGAATGAGTTAAAAATGTCTGCCTTTACCGTTTCTATACATTGTTGTACTAGAGGTCTGAATCAGTGAAAAGAAGACAGGAAAAAGAAGGAAAAGGCATCTATATTGAAAAGCAAGAAAGAAAAGTATATTTATCTGCAGATGACAATATCATGTATATAGAATCCTAAGAAATATATTTTAAAAGCTATTTGAGCTGGCAAATTAAGAAACTTTATGTGATACGAAGGCAATATCCAAAAACGAACTTTATTTCATTCTTTAAAAGATTTTAATGTTTATTTATTTTTGAGAGAGAGAGACAGAGACAGAGTGTAAGCAAGGGAGGGGCAAATAGAGGAGAAAGAATCTGAAGTAGGCTCCAGGGTCTGAGCTGTCAGCACAGATCCAGACATGGGGCTCAAACACATGAGCCATGAGGTTACAACCTGAACTGAAATCAGACACGTAACCAGATGAGCCACCCAGGTGCCCCTGAGTTCTATTTCTAGTACAAGTAATGAACAGTTGGAAAATGAAATTAAAAGTACAGTTGCATTTACAATAATTCGTATAATAAATAGAGTTCTTGCGAATTATTTTAACAAAGATTAATGTGTAAGATCTGCATAAAATATTACAAAAAATTGCTCAGATAAATTAAAGATGAACTAAATAAAGGGAGAGAGATACTACATTCACAGATTGAAGACTCAGTGTTATTAAGATGTCAATTCTCCAATATAAATTCCATTCTTACCAAAATTCTGTCAGAATTTTTGTAGAAGTTGACAAACTTTCTGAATTTATATGGAAATACAAAGGGTCTGAAATTGCCTATTTAACTTGAAATAAAAGACTTATCCTGGGTGGCTCAGTCAGTTAAGCGTCTGACTTCGGCTCAGGTCACGATCTCACTGTTCATGGGTTCGAGCCCCACGTCAGGCTCTGTGCTGACTGCCAGCTCAGAGCCTGAAGCCTGTTTCAGATTCTGTATCTCCTCCTCTCTCTGACCCTCTCCTGCTCACGCTCTCTCTCTCTCTCTCTCTCTCTCTCTCAGTCTCTCTCTCTGAAATAAATAAAACATTAAAAATCTTTTTAAAAAAGACTTATGCTACTTGATTTCAAGTGGTAGTATAAATCTTAGTATAAATCTACAGTGAACAAGACATGCCATGGTCATGGTTAAAAAAATAGACAAATTAGAGGCACAGAATAGCATCTAAGAATAAATACACACTTACATGAATTTTCAACAAAGGTACCAAGTTAATTCAATGGGAGAAAGAAGCATCTTTTCAACAAATGTTCCTGGTACAGTTTGTGTGGTAGACAAAATAACATTCCCCAGCCCAAGGGTGTCCACAACCCAATCCATAGAACCTATTTAGTTACATGGCAAAGGGGGATGGATATTGCAGATGGAATTAAATTCGTATCATCTGACCTTAACATATGAAGAGCATTCTGCATTATTCAAGTGGGCCCATTATAATCATGAGGACCCTTAAAAGAGAAAGCAGGAAAAAAAAGAGAACCACAGATATGGCAGTGTTAGAAAGACTGGGCCCAATGCTGCTGGTTTTAAAGATGGATCAAGAGGGCTATGAGCCAAGGACAAGCTCTGTAAACTACAAAGGACAAGGAAATGGATTTTCCCTTAGAGCTCTCAGAAAGGGACACAGCACTGCTGACAACTTGATTTTGACTCTGTGAGATTTATGGTGGAATTTTAACCTACAGAACGGTGAGATTTTAATTTAATTTAATTTTTAATTTACTTTAATTGTGTTATTTTAAACCAGTACCTTTGTGTCAATCTGCTACAGTTGTGGAAAAATAATGCAATTGGATATCTGTATGGGTATCCATATTAAATCAAAGTGAATCATAAACTTAAATGTACCTGAAACCATTGCACTTCTGGACAAAAACAAGAAAAAAGTCTTTTTGTCTTTGTGCTCTTGGTTTAACCAAAGATTTCTTAAGTATGATATAGAAAGAATAAGCTTTAAATAAGAAAAATTGGTAAGTTGGATTCCATTAAAATGTAAAAATAATGTCTTTTTGAAATAGTCTTAAGAAAAAAGAAGGGTAATTGATAGATTGATAGAAATATTTGCAAAGTGATAAAGCTAAGAACTTGTATCCAGATTATATAAAGAACATAGAAAACATGCAATCCAATAATAAATGGGCAAAAATTTAGACACATTCTTCAGTGGGAAAGATACATGATGCCCAAGAAGCACATTAGAAATGCTGCATGTCACTGGTCATTTGAAAATTAAATTATCAAAGAAAAACCACTGGACACACATTAGAATGGCCAAAATTAAAAAGACCAATGACATCATGTCTTTGTAAGGAGATGGAGCTAATGAAACTCTAATTCGCCGCTGATGAAAATGCAAAAATATTATGATCACTTTGGAAAATAGTTGATAGGTTCCTATAAAGTTAAGTATACACTGATTTTTATGACCTATTGTCTCTTTTCCTGGTTATCTATTCCCCCAAAACTCAATAGGTCTCTCCTAGGATTCACAGTTCTGCTGTGAATATTTATTCACGTTACTTGTAACACCTAAACACCAGACTAAACTAAAATTTCCATTACCTGATGAATGGGTAAACAAAATATGGTCTCTCCAAACAAGGAAATACTATTCAGCAGTAAAAATAATACTAATCTCAATACTAATAATACTAATAATGAAGTAGATGACTTTTAAAGTTACTGTGCTAGATGAGAAAACTCAGATATAAAAGATTTTGTACTTTATGGTGCCATTCATATGAAATTCTAGAAAGGGAAAATATTATAGTGACAAAACAGAGTTTTGGTTGGTGTTTGACAGGGGTGAGGTGAGGAAATTGAAAAAGGGCAGGAGGAAATGTTCTCTGTCTTAGGCGGGTGGTAGTGACAAGGCTATATTTTTGGGTGAAACTTGTCAGACTATACACTTAAAACCAGTTCATTTTATCATATGTAAATTGTACCTCAGTGAAGCTCTTAAGCAATTAGAGTATAATGATTTATGGTATTTTTCATGTTTAGGCTCTGATATAATTAACATTAATGAATAACGCTTACTGTGTTTACTCAGGGTTCCTATCCCGGTTTTAGTTATATGAATTATCAGACTCAGTTGCTTTATGGAGGTATTGGAAATACCCAAGACTGATCATTCAAAACAATCAAATGATGTGCATGGGAACTGAATCACTAAAAGGCGCCTAGGCCAGTTATGAAGAGTCCCTGTAGGTATAGGTGAATTGATGCATAAATTGAGTATCATTCTGGGAAATAATAACAGTAGTGCCTACCTCAAGTTTGGTGCAAGGATTTAATGAAGTTAGGCATATGAAATGTTTAGCAATTATGCTTGACCCATAACTCAACCTCAATACAAAGTAGTTATTACCTTCAAGAAATCTATGCTTTTTCTATGAAGAAATGAACATCAAGACAATAGTAGCCAAATGTTTCTGCCTGTCCAGTATGTCTTCCCTTTCTTCAGGTAACGAAACATTATGTTTTTATTTTGGGCAACTGCTCTTTTCCATCAGTGAGGTCTTGGGTAAGCAGTTAATCCCAGGCAGGCACTCAGGGAGAGCCAGTCACGATATTTGGTCTCTTTGCTCAGTAATTAGCTGAGGAGGGGCCCTTGATCCAAGCCAGGCTAATTAGAACGTATCTAAGACCTAGTAACTCAGTGATGAAAGTCAGTGTTGGGGTTACTCAGTGCTGTTTTCTGTGCCTTGAGGAAAATCAGCCAGACAGGAACCCTCCTCTTGGGCAAAAGCCTTGAAAGCTGAGCCGTAGGGATATTGTTCTTCTGGAATCACTGAATATCTGACTTTCCAGTTTTGTGAGTGAATAAAATATTTCCTCCACACTCCTTTTGCCTACACTTTTTTACAACCAAAATAGTCTAGTGTTTGAAACTTTGGTTTTAGCAAGAATATTTTCTCATGCACATCGTTTATTTTTTCTTTTTTATTTGAAATATTAATTCTCATGATCCATTAATGATGGTAAAGTTTGCATATTGCATGATAAACCAGATTGTAAAGACAATATTCTTAGTCCATGTTATACAAGATTATCTGATATTTCTGGCATTCAAGCCCATTGAGATAATTTGCATTTGAAATGGTTATAAGCAGTGCATACAGACATCCTTGGCCAGTCTTTTGGAACAAACCATGACAAATTTTGGAGAGTTTCAAATGTTTGTTTAAGCCTAGACATACCATGCTGATAGTTCTGAATCTAAGATAATTGGTCCTCATAATATTTAAGATACTTCATTTATGTTCTTGAAACATCCTTATTCATGGGTATGCTGATAATTTGAATACCAGCTCTACTTACTAGCTATGTGATCCTAAGCAAATTTCTTTGTGTCTATTTCCTCACTTCTAAATTTAGAATGATAATTATCCCTATTTTGCAGGAAGGTTGTAAGGATTGGCTTAGAACCGTGCCTGAAACTTAGCTAGTGCTATCCAATGGTTTGCTGTTATTATTGTCACATCCATTTTCTTTGTTGAAGTTGTCATTTGATAGGGTGAGGAGGGGATATAAAACATAGGTTTAAAAATTTTTTCACGGCCATTGTCATGAATGACTGGAATGAAGAATTAAATAAGTTGAATGGATAAGAAATTTAATATATATAATAAGGTCATTCATTCCCAATACATCTTTCTTAGGCTAGGGGCTCAATAAGGGTCAAATGAAATAAATTCTTGGTAGCACATAAGTAAACACACACATAATAATCTCCTTTACTTTATGATAGTGGGAAGTCTGTGTCCTTAGAGCTGACTTGTTTAGCTAATTATAGTTATGTCTTCTGTAAGTAAAACCTTGACAATAACAACAAAAGCTTAGCCATAAAATAAAAGCATTTCTACAATGAATTATAGCTTCCTCTGCCCTCTTAAATAATATTTTTGAACAAATTTTGTTTTTTTGTGTAATATACCTTAGAGTTTTCTTTTTTTTTTCCTATTATTCAACCATGGTGTCTTGAGATGGCCTTATGAATCCCTGTGAGCTATACTTTTTGAAAACTTGTGTCGGATTGCAATATTATTTTTGGTCCTCTCCCTTGTGTCAGACACTATTTCTTGCCTCAAGTGTATCTTAGCTTCCATTTTCGTTCTTGGTTTTTGTTATTTTTTATAATAGCTTATGTATCAAGAAATGAAATAACTAAAATAGTTCAAGGTAAGAGTAAATAAGTCATTAGTGAATACACTTTTCTAAGAAACGCAATAGTTGGTTTATTTTATACATTTTAGTGTGTAATAGATCTGTTTAGGGTCTCGTTTACCCTCGTCCCTCCCACCTTGCCCACTGAAGTCCACCTATGGGTTTGTTTAAAAATATTCTCCATCTGGGGGCGCCTGGGTGGCTTAGTCGGTTAGGCGTCCGACTTTCGCTTGGGTCATGATGTCATGGTTCGTGGGTTCGAGCCCCGCGTCGGGCTCTGTGCTGACTGCCAGCTCAGAGCCTGGAGCCTGTTTCAGAGTCTGTGACTCCCTCTCTCTCTGACCCTCCCCTGCTCATGCTGTCTCTCTCTCTCCTATAAATAAATAAAACATTAAAAAAAAAATGTTCTCCATCTGAATGAACTATTGTCATAAGGCATCTATCTAATAATTCCATGATCCCAATTGGGCACACTGTATTTATTGTTAGTTTTAAAAATAGATGGTATGAGTAATTGGCCTTTTCTTTGATTGTATAATGTGCTAACAGGAAAACATTAGAATTTAAAGTTAAGAATTCCTGAATACTATCTATAATATGCTACTTGGATATGCATATTACATAAATTTAGTTTTTAATTTTTTTTAAGAATTTGTTTATTTTTGAGAGAGAGACACACAAAGAGCACAAGCAGTGTGGGGAGTGCAGAGAGAGAGGGAGACACAGAACCCAAAGCAGGTTCCAGGCTTGGAACTGTCACCCCAGAGCCCAATGCAGTGCTCAGACTCATAAACTGTGACATCATAACCTGAGCCAAAGTAGGAGTTTAACCAACTGAGCCACCTAGGTGCCCCTAAAGTTTTAGTTTTTGATAGGAATTGTCTTAGTGTTGTGGTCTTTGCTAAGCATTCAACATAACCAAATTTGCATTTAATTCTTGTTAAATCCATAAAATAGTTCACATTTATAGTCACAAACAAGGTAGGATTTGGGGTAAAAGCTTCACCAGGACCTTTTGAAATTACCAATAAGTGATAATGAGAAAAAGTTTGCATCTATCACTTATGGTCAACTATATACTAGCAAAGTGAATCTCCTTTTTTTGAAATGCAAGCCATTATTTAAAACAAAGCATAAAAGAAGTCAGTAGCACCAACAGTATACAGACTTGATGTAGAGAATTAATTTTTTTATTCACACAGCTCTGGGGGTAAATGGCATTTTCATGAATACAGGTATGCTTCAGAGGACACTTTCACAATATGGAGAAGTCAAAACTTTCACCTTTAGTTTAAACAAAGAGGTCTGATCTTGCCACCTGCAAGTCACATAATTCTCATTTTATATTAATTAGAAGTTACGCCTGATTATCAAGGGTAGAGTAGGTTTCTAAATTATGTTCTCTTCTAAAAGAGCTGTGAGTGTAACCTCCATTAACACTGAGGAATGTTACGAAGGCAAGACTTTGGATGTTGAGATAAAAATATGTCCCTCTAGCAGGGGGCTATATTTTATCCATAACTGAGTAATTTTGACTCAAGTGACTTATATTGAGAAATAAATTTAATAGGAGAAAGATTGTGGAATGATGGATCCCTGCCAGACAAAACAGAAAGTTTAGAGCATTAGCAGTAACTTGAAGAACATAGGACATGATGTTATTCCCAAAATTATCAGGAAGAGAAAATATAAGAGAGGAAAAAACTGTGAGCTCTTTCCCTCCCTTACCTCTCTGAATGTACAGGTTAATGTTTTCTTAAATGGAGTTTTTGTATCAGATTTCTCTTTTCAGTTGTTCCATGTTTTATAAGTTCTCATCTAATGAGAAATAAACCAAAAGCTTTTATTTATTTTATAGCAATCACCAAGTCCTCAGCATATAATTCTCTGAAGCCTCTTTGTTGCTTTTCTAAGAAAATGAGCTGCTTCATCGGTGATAAAGCCAGAGCACACAATAATCTTCCAACTTAAAGTCCAGTTAAGAATGTCTTTTGGTCCTCAGAAGCAAGCTAAATGTCTCTCATGGAATTATGTCTTCATGGAATTGCAGGTTTAGAAAGTAAGGAATCTGTTCTCTTCCTTCTTCTTTGTCCTCTCTTCCCTCCTACCTATATCCTGCCTTACACTTCTTCTTCACCTTCTTCTTTCTCCTCCCTTCTCTTCTTGCACTACCTTAGTTCCTGGGGCATTGCTTACAAAGTGTCCCAAATTTTAAGCACTTTGAAACTTTTGTTACAGAAAATGCATAAGAAAGTTCATCTGATTCTTAAAAAAAAGAATTGCAGATTCAATATCTTATAATAACTTGCTACCGTTTTATTGACTTTATGTCTTCAAGACTGAGCTAGCATTATCTGACGTAGGTGGTAGCATGGAAACAGACCAACCAACCATCAAACAACAGGAAAACAACAATCAACTTACCTTTCTTCAATATATAATGCAATACAGACCGTGAACAGATTTAAAACTTTTAGGAAGTGTATCACTAATGTTTTTCTGTACTGGGAGCTAAAAGGAATTTAGATGTGTCTGTGGTGCAACACAATTTGGAAGGGCAATTTTAGGAAGGGCAATCATCAGGCCACAAGTGTTCCTCTGAAAAATGCAGCGTTCTTAATTGTATAAACTTGGCTTTTAAATAAGGTCTAAATCAGAGCTTGTGTCTGTGCCATCACCTCCTCTATGACTTAATTATTTCTGGGCTTTTGGGCATATAAATCACACATTCTAACATTTAATAGCACTGATGCTTTCCTTAGCATCTACTTTTCTTTCAAGGATATAGACTGATTTTCTATATAGACGTTCTTAGAAAATAGAAGACTTGCTAGCTAATATCATTAAGGCAATAAAATGGTTTGTTTTTAAGAAATTATACACTTACTTAAAAGAACTTGATTCAAGGTGAAGCCAAGCTCTCTCTGCCCTTTCAAAATCTGGGACTGATTTTATTTAAATCAGTGACTACAGATTGGGCTAAATACATACCATGAGTTCAGCAAATGTTGGTTTAAAGGAAGAGGAGTAAACAGTCTCTAATAATCTCTAATTTTCTGATGATCATGCATTGTCTCTTTCTTCATTGAAAGGAGTGAAAAAATTGGAAGCTCTAACAGTTTTCTAGACACTGGTAGGCTTGCCTTCATAGTTATTCAGTAGCATTAAGCTCTGTGTACCTTGACTGGGGTTGTCTTGTTTCAACTCTGTCTTAAAAATCTGTATTTACTGATATGAAGTGATATCCAGGGCAAACTGTAACATACAAAGGAGCAAGGAAGGAAGCAAGTATCATACATACACATAAATATATACACATATACTTTTGTGTACACATATTCAGTATGTATACAAATTCAGTATCTCTAAAATGATGCCTAAGAAATTGGCAAGGAGATTGTCTTTAGGACAAGACATGGGAAGAAGATGAATCAATTTTCACTATATGTACTTATATAAATTTAAAAGAAGATTAAAAGTGCCTTCTTCCATACAACTGTACTAAGCTGGTATTAAAGCAGATTTTAGATGTCTCCTAATTATACAGCAAGTCTGAAATAAGTTGCTTACCTCAATGCCTTGGTAAGAAACTCTTGTATGTACATATGTTGATTTAAATAATTTATTTATAAAGTGACAAGGTAGAAAATGACCAGGAGTGTGTGGGTAGCTCAGTTGGTTAAGTGGCCTGCTCTTGGTTTCCGCTCAGATCCTAATCTCAAGGGTTCCTGAGTTTGAGCCCCACATTGGGCTCCACACTGGCAGCACAGAGCCTGCTTGGGATTCTCTCTCTCTCCTCTCTCTCTCTCTCCCTCTCTCTTTGCCCTTCACCCACTCATGCTCTCTCTTTTTGTCTCAAAATAAATAAAACTTAAAAGAAAAAGAAAATGAAGAGAGTATACTGGTAATTAGAGTGTAAATATTGGCTTTGTCCCTGTATGTGTACACAGGTTGCACTGAGAAAGAAATATAGAAGATTCTGAAGTCAGTGAGACATTTTTAATGAAACCACCTGATAAGTTTGTGGTATATATGTTTCATAGGAATCTTAAAAATGTATGAGCATATTAAATCATATGTAGGAATATTATACTCTATCTGAACCTCAAATGGCAAGTAATGCTCTCAGTTTAAAAAAAAAGTTTTGAAGAATTGATGGTAAACATTTGGTCTTTAACAGTTAAATATAGTTGACCACCCATAACAATGACTTAAAATAACAAGCACTTATTTGGTTCATAATTCTGCTGGGTGCTTCTTTTTTTAAGTTCATTTATTTTGAGACAGAGAGAGAATGCAGAAGAGGCAGAAAGAGAGAGAATCCCAAGCAGGCTTCACACTATCAGCAAAGAGCCCAATGCAAGGCTCAAACTCACAAACTGTGAGATCATGACCTGAGCTGACACCAAGAGTTGGCTGCCTAACTGACCAACTCTGCCAACTGACTACCCTGCTGCTGGGCAGTTCTAATGTGAGGTGGCACCCTCATGTGTTTGTGGTCAGTTGGGAGTGGCCACTAGAAAACTGTAGGGTGGCTCTGCTCAGTAGTTTGGGATCTTGCACATATCTGGGATCTCAACTGGCAGAATTAGATGGACTGGCCTCTCATCTGTATTGTTTCTTTTCCTCCTGAAGTTGTTCTCATGGCCAAGACAATCTCCAGAAACAACATGACAGCTCACATGGCCTCTTGTGACCCAAACCTAGAGGTGGCACTCTGCTTCTTTTGCTGCATTTTGTTGGCTGAGCATGCCACAAGTCAGTGCAGTTCCATGGGGCTGGGAAATAGACCTCCACCTCTTGGTGGAGGGACTTCAAAGCCATTATTCCAGGGGCCTAGGTGTTAAAAGGGAAACCACTGTGGTCACCTGGTCTTGAGCTTTAGGCCAAAGACCCTGAGTTGAATGAAATGTATATATTTTTTCATTAAAAGTGTTTTAATGTTTATTTATTTTTGAAAGAGAGGGAGAGAGACAGAGTGCAAGTGAGGGAGGGTAGGGAGAAAGGGAGTCACAGAATCTGAAGCAGGCTCCAGACTCTTAGCTGTCAGCACAGAGCCTGACGTGGGGTTCCAATTCATGGACTGGGAGATCATAACCTAAGCCAAAGTTGGACACTTAACCTCCTGAGCCTCTTAGGTGCCCCAAAATGTATATATTTTTAAATGCAAAAATTTTCAACAAGATACTACAAACCATTTCCAGCAATACATTAAAAGAATTATTCACCACAATCAAGTGGGATTTATTCCTGGGATGCAGGGCTGGTTCAATATCTGCAAATCAATGTGACACATCACATTAATAAAAGAAAGAATAAGAACCACATGATCCTCTCGATAGATGCAGAAAAAACATTTGACAAAACACAGCACTCTTTCTTGATAAAACCGTCAAGAAAGTAGAGATAGTAGGAACATAACTCATCATAAAGGCCATAAATGAAAGACCTAAAGCTAATATCATCCTCAGTGGGGAAAAACGGAGAGCTATCCCCTGAGGTCAAGAACACGACAAGGATGTTCATTCTCACCACTGTTGTTCAACAAAGTGTTGTAATTCCTA
Organism: Proteles cristata cristata; assembly: GCA_017311185.1. Taxonomy (NCBI): domain Eukaryota; kingdom Metazoa; phylum Chordata; class Mammalia; order Carnivora; family Hyaenidae; genus Proteles; species Proteles cristata. Next base: position 702,231 of record JAESUZ010003733.1, read on the forward strand.
GCCTCAGAAATCAGACGACCCAAAGAAATAAAAGACATCCAAATCAGGAAAGACGATGTCAAACTTTCACTCTTCGCAGATGACATGATACTTTATGTAGAAAGCCCAAAACTCCACTGAAAAAGAAATGTTAGAACTGATACATGAATCTAGCAAAGTCACAGGATATAAAATCAATGGACAGAAATTGGTTGCATTCCTATATACCAGTAATGAAGCAGAAGAAAGAAATCAAGGAATTTATCCCATTTACAATTGCATCAAAATCCAGAAAATACCTATGAATAAACCTAACCAAGGAGGTAAAAGATCTATACACTGAAAACTATAGAAAGATTATGAAAGAAATTGAAGAATACACAAAGAAATGGAAAAATATTTCATGCCCATGTATTGGAAGAACAAATATTGTTTAAGTGTTGATACTAACCAAAGTAATCTACATGTGCAGTATAATCCCTATCAAATTAACACCAGCGTTCTTCACAGAGCTAGAACAAACAATCCTAACATTTGTATGGGACCAGAAAAGACCCCAAATAGCCAAAGTAATGTGGAAAAAGAAAACCAAAGTTGGAGGCATCACTATTCCAGACTTGAAACTATATTACAGTGCTGTAATCATCAAGAGAGTGTGGCATTGGCACAAAAACAGACATAGAGATCAGTGGAACAGAACAGATCCAGAAATGGACCCACAAATGTATGGCCAACTCATTTTTGACAAAGCAGGAAAGTATATCCAATGAAATAAAGACAGTCTCTTCAGCAAATGGTTTTGAGAAAACTGGACAGCAATACGCAGAAAAAATGAACCTGGACCACTTTCTTACACCGTACACAAAAATAAACTCAAAATGAATGAAAGACCTAAATATAAGACAGGAAGCCATGAAAATCCTAGAGGAGAAAACAGGCAACAACCCCTTTGACCTCAACTGCAGCAACTTCTTACTTGACATGTCTCCAGAGGCAAGGGAGACAAAGGCAAAAATGAACTATTGGGACATCAAGATAAAAAGCTTCTGCACAGCAAACAATGAACAAAACTAAAGGCAGGTGATAGAAAAGGAGAAGATATTTGCAAATGACATATCAGATAAAGGGTTAGTATCCAAAATCTATAAAGAACTTAACAAACTCCACACCCAAAAAAACAATCCATTGAAAAAAAATGGGCAAAAGACATGAATAGAAACTTTTCCAAGGAAGTCATTCAGATGGCTAACAGACACATGAAAAAAATGCTCAACATCACTCATCATCAGGGAAGTACAAATCAAAACCACAATGAAATACCACCTTACAACTGTCAGAATGGCTAAAATTAACAACTCAGGAAACAGCACATGTTGACAAGGATGTGGAGAAAGGGGAATCCTTTTGCACTGTTGGCAGGAATGCAAACTGGGGCAGCCACTCTGAAAAATAGTCTGGAGGTTCCTCAAAAAGTTAAAAATTGAATTACCCTTTAACCCACCAATTGTACTACTAGGCATTTGTCCAAAGGATAAAGGAGTGCTGTTTTGAAGGGACATGTGCACCCCAATGGTTAAACCTTCCCTATTGACAATAGACAAAGTATGGAAAGGGCCCAAATGTCCATCAACTGATAAATGGATAGAGAAAGTGGCGTATACTAAGTGTCCATCAACGGACGAATGGATCAAGAAGATGTGGTTTATCTATACGATGGAATATTACATGGCAATGAGAAACAATGAAATCTGGCCATGTGTAGCAACATGGATGGACCTTGAGGGTGTTATGTTGAGCGAAATAAGTCAGACAAAGAAGGACAAATATCATATGTTTGGATGTATAGGAGGATTAGGAGGAACTTAACTGAGGACCATGGAGGAGAAGAAGGGAGGAAATGGTGGGGGAAAGGGAGAGAGGCAAACCTTGAGAGACCCTTGAATGCTGAGAAACAAACTGAGGACTGATGGATGTGGGGGGGAGGGGGGAGATGGGCATGGAGAAGGGCATTTGTGGGGATGAGCACTGGGTGTTACATGGAAACCAATTTGACAATAAACTATTTGTAAAAAAAAAAAAAACAAGAAAGTGGCATATGTATATCTATATACACATATACATAATATTATTCATATATATTTATACACACACAATGGAATATTACTTGGCAATGAAAAAGAATGAATCTTGCCATTTGCAACAACATGGAGGAACTATTATGCCAAGCAAAATAAGTTAGTTAGAGAAAGACAAATACCATATGATTTCATTCATATGTGGAATTTAAGAAACCAAACAGATAACATAGCAGAAGGGAAGCCAAAACAGATAAAACCAGAGAGAGGAAAAAAAAGCAAAAAACAAACAAAAAACAAAACCAGAGATACAAACCATAAGAGACTCTCAAATACAGAGAACAAACTGAGGGTTGATTGAGGGGTGTTGGAGGGGGGGATGGGCATTAAGGAAGGCACTTGTTGGAATGAGCACTAGGTGTTATATATAAATGATGAATCTATTCTATTCCTGAAATCAATTATTATACTCTATGTTAACTAAATTAAAAATAAATAAATAAATAATGGTTTAAAAAGTAAAAGAATGTTTCTCCGGTTTGAAAAAAAGTAATACTAAACTTTGGTTTGAGAATCCATCACAGTAATTCCATCATTTATTTTCACATTCTTTACCATAACAATAGTAGCTGTCATTTACTGAGAACTTACAATGTGTCAAATACAACACCCAAAGTATTGTATATACCTTTATCTTTCATTTTTTACACTACAATATAAGAATCAATCCCATTTTCCAGACAAATAAACTGAGGTTTATCAGTTGATAGTAAATGGCAGATCCAGCCATTGATTCCAGATTTGTGTGACTATAAAATTCAGACTTTTCCATAGTACAATGGAGTCCCATATGAGGGATTAATTTTTGTGAATTCAAATATTGGTGCACTGCACTGGCGCCAGAGATGGGAGATAGAAGAGAAGGAAGGAGACAATAATTTAAATAATATGGATAACCCAACTAGCCATTTTATCCAGTGAATATGTATTCCACAGGAATTCTGAGGTAGTTGCTATAAATCTGCTATTACCTCAGGTCATTTGAGCTCCTACATGCCTGTGAGGCTGATGCGTTTCTGATACTTCTGTCTCCTCTTAATAATATGGCTGTAAGTGCAAGCTGGCTTCTTTATCTCCTGTTAAATCAGATGAAAAATTATTGAATTAGTAACAGAAGTATCTTGTACAGACAGTGAGTTGTAATTCCATCTCTGTGTACCACACTACCTACTCAGGACCTTTCAAGGATAATTTTGAGTCTACATACTTTTCATTTTAAAAACAAAATTCTGACGTTGAACCTCAAATGGCTGTAAATTCAGTTAAATTTGTCTTATTATCTGGAGGAGTGGATTTTAATGTTTGTATAATAAAATGCCTTTCTGAAGTGGGATAATAGAATATTCATTCTGCAATCTTAAGTTGTGTTAATGCAGTTAAACCTATTCCAAAAAAGGGGCGGCATTACTATTATCCTGCTACAGCAATACTATGAAAGCCCTACTCAACCCATTTTGTAGAAGTAGATTTTGCTTTGTGTTTTATGAAAGTCATTAGTTAACTTACAAAAAATATTCTGCAGGGTGGTGAGAGTTCTGTTAAGTTCACTTAGCTGTTGATTATCATCAAGTTAACATGGAAAATAATATGTAAGTAGAAGTGGGTAAACACAATTATCACAGTGTTTTGTTTTTTAATACTAAATTTTTTTATTGAAATACAGTTTACATAGAGAAATATACTTGCACATGAAAGTGTGCATCTCAATACATTTTTACAGACTGAACATACCTGTGTGAACAGCATTCACACACCAGCACCTTAAAAGACCCTCATGCTTCTTTCCAGATGTGACTCCTCCCACCTCCCCAAGTAACCATGAGTCTGACTTTTGAGTCGTATAGATATTTTTTCTACATTGAATTTTATATAATAGAACCATATGGCACATACTTTTTGTGTGTCTGACTTTTAAAAATTATTAAAATGGAGTTAACATGTAATACTGTATCAATTTCAGGTGTACAACATAGTGATTTAACATTTGTAATACATTACAAAATGCTCACCATGATGGATGTTGTTACCATCTGTCACTATACAAAGTTATTACAGTATTATTGACTAATTTTCTTATTTACTTTTACTGTATTTTACATTCCCACAACTTGCTTATAAGTAGAAGATTGTACCTCTTAGCCCTTTCAACTATTTCACCCATCTCTTCAATCTCCTTCCCTCTGGCAACCTTCAGTTTGTTTTCTATATTTATGAGTATATTTCTGTTTTATTTGTTCAGTTGTTTTGATTTTAAGATTCCACATATAAATGAAATCCTATGGTATTTGTCTTTATCTGTTTGACTTATTTCACTTAGCATAATACCCTCAAGATCAATCCATGTTGTCACAAATGACAAGATCTCACTCTTTTTTATGGCTGAATAACACACACACACACACACACACACACACACACACACACACACCACATCTTCTTCATCCATTCATCTGGTGATGGACCCAAGTTGGTTCCATATCTTGGCTATTGTGAATAATGCTGTGATCAACATAGAGGTGTATATATCTTTACAAATGAGTGTTTTTCTTTCTTCAGATAAATGCCCAGAAATGGAATTACTGGATCATATGATCTTTGTCTTTTTAATTTTTTGATGAATCTCCATTCTATTGTCCATAGTGCCTGCACTAATTTACACTGCCATGAGCAGTGTACTGGGTTTTCTTTTATCCACACCCTCACCAACACTTGTTATTTCTTGTCATGTTGATTTTAGCCCTTCTGTCTGAGATGATATCTCATGGGTTTGACTTGCATTTCCCCAATGTTTAGTGATATTGAATGTCTCTTCATGTGTCTTTTGGAGATCTGTATGTCTTCTCTGCAGAAATATCTATTCAGATCCTCTGCCCATTTTTAATCAGGCTGCTTTTGTTGTTGTTGATGTTGTTGTTGTTGAATTATATGAGTTCTTTATTTTAGAAATTAACCTCTTATTGAATATATTATTTGTAAATATCTTCTCTCATTTAGGAGGCTGCCTTTTCATTCTTTTTTTTTTTCTGTGCGAAATCTTTTTAGTTTGATGTAGTCCCAATAGTTTATTTTTGCTTTTGTTTCCATTGTCAGAGGAGGCAGATTCATAAAAAGATTGCTAAAGCCTATGTTAAAGAATTTATTCTTTGTATTCTTTTAGGGGATTTTATGGTTTCCGGTCTTACAGTTAGGTCTTTTAAAAAATTTTTTAATTAAATTCCAGTTAGCTAACATACTGTTTAACATTAGTTTCAGGTGTGCAATTTATAGAGCTTTAGCACTTACATACAATACCTGGTACTCATCACAACTGACTCCTTAATTCCCATCACCTGTTTAACAACCCCCCCCCTGCCCCCACTGCACCTCTGGTAATCATCAGTGTGTTCACTATAGTTGCAAAAAAAAAGGAACAAGCATAGGGAAAAAGAGAGAGAGATGTGAACCAAGAAACAGACTCTTAACTATAGTTGGTCCTTTAATACATGTTGAGTTTGTTGTAAGTATAGTGTAAAATGGGGTTTGGTTTCTTATTTTAAATGTAATCGTCCAGTTTCCCCAACACCATTTACTAAACAGATTTTTTTTCCCTATTTTATATTCTTGGCTCCTTTATCGTAAGTTAATTGACCGTATAACCATGAGTTTATTTTTGGGCTCTCTTTTTTATTCCATTAATTTAAGTACCTATTTTTGTGCCAGGACCATACTGTATTTATAATAGGTTTGTAGTATAATTTGAAATCTGAGATTGTAATACTTCCAGCTTTGTTCTTTGTTCTCAAGATTGCTTTCGCTATTCAAAGACTTTTCTGGTTTCATACAAATTTTAGGATTATTCATCCTGACTTCTCACCATTGAAGTTGTAGATTGATCCACAAGACTTCATATCATTGCAGTTGGTTCATTGTCATTGCTGATGAGTTAATATTCAATATTAATCCATTCCACTAGGAAGTACATCTGTATAGTTTTCAGTTTGGGGTTATAAAAAATAATGCTGCTATGAATGCTCAAAACATGTTGCTTTATAAACATGTGAACATTTCTGTTGCATATATACTTAGGAGTGGAATTTCGGGGTTATAGATTGTGCATGTTTTCATCCTTGGTAGAAAGTGTCAGTTTTCAGGGCGCCTGGGTGGTTCAGTTGGTTAAGCGTCCGACTTCAGCTCAGGTCATGATCTCACAGTTCATGGGCTTGAGCCCTGCATCGGGCTCTGTGCTGACCGCTAGCTCAGAGCCTGGAGCCTGTTTCAGATTCTGTATATCTCCCTCTCTCTTTGACACTCCCCTGCTCATGCTGTCTCTCTCTCTCTCAGAAGTAAATAAAACATTAAAAAAATAAAAAAAAAGAAAATGTCAGTTTTCAAAAGTGGTTGGCACTTCACACTCACATCTGAAATACATGGCAATTCCTATCACTTGGTATTTCCTATCTCTTTCATTGTAGCCAGTATGACTATCTCTTACTTAAAATATTGTAATAACTGAAGTTTCTTACGATTTATATGCATAATCAATTGCAAGTTTTCAGGGTAACAATTCCAAGAAGATAACCGTTTAGAACATCCCAAAGCTTGTGATTATTATAGGGAAATACTGTTCTTAACAGAATTACACTGAAACTCACCCTCTTGAAAACAGAACAGAAAAAAAATTACAGATCTATTTAACTTAAAAGTGATGGCAACTGGTTTGTGTTTATTTTTTGGCCTTCTTCCTTTTCTTATCAAACTGTTAGGAATGACTAACCCATGCTTTATATTCATTTAAGAAAACTTTTATTGCAACAATCTTTCCATTTTATCACTGTATTCAATGAGTTTTGGTTTTCTTTCCTAAAATACGATCACAGACAGATGAAAGTTGGGAAACAATCCTTTCAAAGCATTCTGTGCATTACAATCCTAAGACCAGTTCTATGCAGAAGAAACACCTGTGGTTTCCTTTTCTTAGCATGTGTTTAAGTTTCCCTTTCCATGTAGGTTCCCCTTTTGCAACTCAAAAAATACAACATTTCTTAAATAATAAGTCTCTAGAGAGAGTGTGATTTTTGGAGAATTAAAGTTTTCATCAATATTTGATTAGGAAGTTAGGATTTATAAAGTCAATAGTAGCAATTTTGTGAATTGTTCAATAAGTTATAAATAGATAAGAAAAAGTTAAAATAATAGCAGCTATAATGAGGCCGTATTATTTCACAAAAACAATGGTGGTAAGACTTTAAATGCTGGTGTTTCTCAGTTGTATGTACTGTGTAGCAAAGGGCTTTATAAATCAAGAATATAGTCATTTTCAGATAATATTCATTATTATTAGCAAAGTATGAATAGGAAGAAATGTCTTTAATCTCTTAAAGAGTACAAAAAAACCCCCACAAAATTCTACAAAAATCCCCACAAAATTCTACTGCAAATATAATTCTTAATTGTAAAACAGTAGAAACATTAAATTTAAAACTAGGAAACTAGACAAAGATGTCTAATTTTACTGTTTCTATATAGCCTTATACTGGAGGTTGCAGACAGAGAAGCAAAGAGAGGAAAAGATACAAAGTGTATAAGGACTGGGGTGCCTAGGTGGCTCATTTTTGTTAAGTATTAGACTCTCAATTTCAGCTCAGGTCATAAACTCATGGTTCATGAGTTTGAGCGAGCCCCACATTGAGCTCTGCACTGACAGCAATGGGCTTGCTTGGGATTCTCTCTCTCTCTCTCTCTCTCTGTCTCCCGCACCTCCCTCTCTCTGTCTGTCTGCCCATTCCTTGCTCTCTCTCTCACACACACACACACACACACACACACACACACACACACACACACACACACATGCACACACACATACACAAAATCTCTCTCAAAATAAATAAACTTTAAAAAAAGAGCAAAAAGTATAAATATTGCAAAAAAAGAATACATGCTGCATTCATTTTTGGCATGTAAATATTATAACAAAATTTAGCAAGGTGGGTATAATATCAACAATAAAAATTTGCATTTATGTACACCAACCAAATACTTATAAAACATAATTTTGAAAGGAAAATATTACATAGCAAAAAAAAAATACATGGTACTTAGAAATGAATTCAACAATAAATGTACAAATCTTATATGGATAAAATTATAATGCATTATTAATTTATTTTAAAATGCAAACAAAAATATGTAACTATTTTTATAAATCGATTAGCTTAATATTATAAAAATGTTAATTCTTCAAAGTGATCTATAGATTAAATGAAATTTTAATCCAAATCTCAATGGACTTTTAAGAAAAGCTTACAAGCTAATTTTAAATTTTAATGGAAGATCATATACCCTAGAATAACCAAAGACTTGTAAAGAAAAAAAAAGAGAACGGTGAAAGTATTAACTCTACTAGATAGGAGGAATGATAATAAATTTACAATAATTAGACTAGAATTATCATATGCATATTCACCATATGATAGGCAAATTTACCATATGACAGGCAAATTCACCAATGAAATAGACTCAGAAGGGCCCCAAAATGAGATCAAACTTTTATGGCAATTTTATATACTTGGGAGCCTTTTCAAATTAAAAGCTGAACCTTTGAGTAAATGGTGCTGGGACAGTGCATTATCCAAAGAGAAAAACAAAACAAAACAAAAAAACCAACAAGATGGGATTCCTATACATGCCCATAAACAAAATCTGTACTTGATGGATTACTTAATCCATCTTAAATTATTTAATCCAACTTAAATACGGAAGCAGTAATTACAGTTCTAGAACACAATATATAGGGTATCTTTATAGCTTTAGGATTTAAAAGACATTTCTTAAAACAAAAATTGTTAACCATTATATTGGTTTCTCAGGGCTGCTATAACAAATTACCACATCCTGGGTTTCTTACAACATAGAAATTTATTTCCTTGAAGTTTTGGAATCTAGAATTCTGCAATCATGGTGCCTGCAGGGCCACATGCCTTCTGAAACCTTTAGGGAAGATTCCTTTCTTGTCCCTTCTAGCTTCTGGTGGTTCCTGGTAATCCTTGCTTACCATGGTAGCATTCCAGTGTCTACCTCTATTGTCATGTGGTCATCTTCCCTGTGTTTCCTCTCTCTGTGTCTAATTTTTCCTCTTGTAAGAAAACCAGTTATTGTAATTTAATTATATCCACAGAGACCCTATTTCCAAAAAAGGTCACATTCACAGGTTATAAGTGGACATGAGTTTGGGGGAACACTATTCAACTCAGTACAACTTTGAAGGAAAAGATTGATAAATCCTTTGACTATTCACTGTAAAGAGAATGAAAAGACAACACAAAACCTGAGAGGAGATGTTATAATAAATAATGGACAATTTTATGTATATACACTGTATATAATATATAAATAGGTGATAAGAATCAATAAGAAAGATAAATATCCCCATAGGAAGATTGACTAGGGTCATGAATATGCAGTTCACAGAAGATAAAATATATATGTTAGACTGCCTAATCAAAATGTGCCAAACCTTCTTATTAAGCAGAGAAATTCAAATTAACATCGCAATAAAATATTATTTTACTTATGGGATCTGACAATACCAAGTGTTCATAAGAATGTAGCATAATATGAGATATCTATGAATAAACATAACCAAAAAGGTAAAAGATCTGTACTCTGAAAATGGTAAAACATTGATAAAAGAAATTGAAGATGACACAAAGAAATGCACAGACATTTCATGTTCATGGACTGGGAGAACAAATATTGTTGAAATGGCTGTACTCCCCAAAGCAATCGACAGATTTAATTCAATCCCTATTAAAGCACCAACAACATTTTTTACATAACTACGAAAAACAATTCTAAAATTTGTATGGAACTGCAAAAGACCCCAAATAGAGCAATTCTGAAAAAGAAAGGCAAAGCTGGAAGCATCACAATCCCAGACTTTAAGTTATGTTGCAAAGCTGTAGTAGTCAAAACAGTATGGTACTGGCATAAAAATAGACACATAGATCAATGGAACAGAATTAAAAAACCAGAAAAAAACCCCACAATAATATGGTCATTAGTCTTACACAAAGCAGGAAAGAATATCTAATAGGAAAAGAACAGTCTCTTCAACAAATGGTGTTGGAAAAACTAGACGGCAATATGCACAAGAATGAAACTGGACTATTTTCTTACACCATCCACAAAAATAATCTCAAGATTATAATCTCAAGATTATAATCACAATCTGGATTAAAGACCTAAATGTGAAACCTGAAACCATAAAACTCCTGGGAAAGAATATACTCAGTAATGTTGCTGATAAAGGATATAGCAACGTTACTAGCTGGGCATTCCACTGCACCACTATTGATGCCATCTATGCTGTCATGAGGGTGGCAGCCATCAATATTGCAGCCCACAGACTGAGTGGTCCCCAAAATATCTTTAATAATTCCAGAGAGTTCCCTGGATAAAGGTTGATGCTGCATCTATTGGGCAATGTTGACAATATCATCAAAAGTGCTATTTCCAAGTCAGGCAGAGAAGGACAAATACCATATGTTTGCACATATAGGAGGATTAGGAGTAATTTAACAGAAGACCGTGGGGGAGAAGAAGGGGGGAAATAGTGGGGGAGAGGGAGGGAGGCAAACCATGAGAGACTCTTGAATGCTGAGAACAAAACGAGGACTGATGGGTGTGGGGGGGAGGGGGGAGATGGGCATGGAGGAGGGCACCTGTAGGGATGAACACTGGGTGTTATATGGAAAACAACTTGACAATAAACTATTTGTAAAGAAAAATAAAGTGCTATTTCCACAGTGCTGAATGTTTTTCTGCTTCTTTCTGTTTCTTGGCAGTTCCTTGAGGGCTTTGATAATCATGGTAGAGGTAGTAGGTACCACTTCAGTCTGGGCCTATCTGTTCTGAATGGTCACTTTCACTGTAATCCTCAGACATTTCTAATCACTGGTTGCTTTGGTAGTGTCATCACCAACCTTTTTTGTAGACAGACCCAGTGGGCCAATCTTCAGGACCAAGGCAAATGTGGCACTGACTTCGCCACTTGCACCTCAGGTATATGACTTTGATCTCATTGAGGTCGAATTCAGGCATCATGGTGGAGGCAGTTGGTGCTGGTGTTAAATGAACCCAGATTCGGAATGCCTGAAGACTGTTGCACCATTGCCTCCTCCAAGCCAAAAGCCAAAATCTGTAGCAACATTTTTGTAGATACATCTCATGAGACAAGGGAAATAAAAGCAAAAATGAACATTTGGGACTACATCAAAATAAAAAGCTTTTGCACAGTGAAGGATACAATTAAGAAAATTAAAAGGCACCTACTGAATGGAAGAAGATATTTGCACCTGACATATCTGATCAAGGATTAGTATTCAAAGTATATAAAGAATTGATAAAACTCAACCTGCAAAAAACAAATAATCCAATTATAAAATGGGCAGAAAACATGAAGAGGCAGTTTTCCAAAGAAACACATCCAGGTGCCAATAGACACATGAAAAGATGCTCAACATCACTCATCATCCTCAAGGCAACGTAAATCAAAACTACAATAAGGCATCATCTCACACCAGTCAGAATGACTAGAATCAAAAACACAAGAGACAAAAAGTATTGGAGAAGTTGTGGAGAAATAGGAACTCTCTTCCACTCTCTTGCAGCTATTACGGAAAACAGTATGGGGTTTCCTCAAAAAGTTAAAAATGGAACTACCCAATGATGCAGCAATCAACACTACTGGGTATTTTCCTAAAAAATACAAAACACTAATTCAAAGGGACACATACACTCCAATGTTTATAGCAACATTATCAGCAATAGCCAAACTATGGGAACAGCCCAAATGTCCATCAATAAATAAGTGAAGTAAGAAGATGTGGTGTGTATATGTGTGTGTGTATATATATGCAAAGGAATATTATTCAGCCATAAAAAAGTTATGTTGCCATTTGCAATGATGTGAATGGACCTGGAGAGTGTAATGCTAAGCAAAATAAGTCAGTCAAAGAATGACAAATACCATATGATATCACCCATATGTGGAATTTAAGAAAAAAAAGAAATGACCAAGCAGAAAAAAAGGAAGAGACACACACAAACCAAGAAAAAGACTTACTTATAGAGAACAAACTAATGATTGCTGGAGGAATGAGTAAAATTGGTGATGGATATTTAGGAGCACACTTGCTGGGATGAGCCTTAGGTGATGCACGGAATTGTTGAATCACTAACTTGTACACCTGAAATCAACACATTATTGTATGTTAAAGAAAAAATAAAATAAAATGAATGTTGCATAATAGACACTCTCATACATTACTAGTGAGGTTGTTCATAAAAGCATTATTTTTAATAGAGTAACATTAAAAATAGCCCAATATCCATTGGTGGGAAAATAGATATATTGATATATTCATTAAATTCACTATTATACAACAATTTAAAAAATAAAATAACTATAGGTACACATGATAGCACACTTGAGGGATCAACCAAGCAAAACTATTTGATATATCCTCTCAATATAATTTTTTTTATAAAACAAGAGAATGATAAATATACAATTCTAGATAATGGTAACCTTCAAGGAAGAGACAGAAAGTTGATACAGAAAGGATCATACAAAGATATTGGTAATATTCTCGTTCTTGCGTGGTAGCTTCATATGTGTTCATTTTATTAGATGCTTTGTACATAGCAAGTATTTCATGATATAAATAAAACAAAATTCATATATTTTTAAGTGTGATGGCATAGGAAGCCAGACATACTCAACATTTTAAACCTAGTCCCATTTTAATCACAGTGTTGATGGGCCAAGATTTATACAGTGACTAGAAGGTACTGGCAAGTTTTATAGTTCCTGGAGTCCCACTGCCTATCCTGGAATCCCGATTCTGCCATTTACTAGCTGTCGGATTTGGAGAAAGTTTCATAATGTCTCTTTACCTTCAGGTCCTTGTCTTTAAAATGAGGATAAAAATGAACCTGGCTTCACAGGGTTGCTGTGAAGATTATGCAAAAGAATAGGGTAAAATAAATCTCTTAGTACACAGTTGCTTCAACACAAAGTAAGTGCCTAGTGAGCAGGACCTCAGATCAGAGGCCTGAAATATGGCCACACACATTGTCTCTTGCTTGCCTTCTGTTGCCACGAGCAGGCCTTACCCATAGGTACCTGCTTTTCTCCTTGCCTGGACTCCAGAATAAGCACACATGAGCCCAACCTCCCATATGAAGACAGGTGGGCCTGCCTCACTGAGCCCAATCAGCCTGTCTGAGCCCAACCTCGATGAATCAATGCCCACCCGATATGCAATTAGAGAACTGAGAATACATAATCATTTTTAAGGGTAGAAGACTTAGAATATTTTGTTTCTAAAAGTGATTGATGAATATGTGAGATGCTATTACTGTTATAACAATCATTAAAGTGGTTCACTGATACATGAGATACTACTGCTACAATCATGATTATTATTGGTATTGAACATCTTAAAGATAGTTGTTCTTGGGTCTGCAAAGTTTATCTCAAATTTTACTTAAACAGGTTAGATTTAGTGCCTTAAAATACTGGGAATTTTTAGTTTCTATCTTGAGCAGCTGCCCCAAGCATAAATACCTTGCTCACAACCTCATTCCTTCTCTAGCTCTAGAACACATAGAACTTGAATTGGTTTTGTTTCGGCATGCTGCCATTGTCAAAAAGACCTAATAGAGAAGAGACACACCATCCCTCGTTCAGCAAACAGCCAGCTTTGTAACGAGCTATTTGACATCTCTATTATGAATGTCTCCCTTTATTGTTAGAGCATCCCACAGTTCATAAACCACCCGTGCACAAATTGTCTTATTGATCTACATTGCAACCAGCCTGGTGGCCAGGGTCAGGATTATATTTGCCTCCTGAGAAATGAAAAGCTCTAATCTCAGAACAGTTAAAGTGACTTGCCCAAGGCCACAGAGCTTTTAATTGGTACACCTGGACTCAAATCTGAAACTCCCAATGCCAAATATTGGCTTTCTTTCACTGCTTAATGAATGTCTTTGAATACCTCCAATTTTCTTCCTTAAGAATATACACTTTTCAACAGATTACATCACCAACAGATTGGGTCATTCTCTTATGTCACACTGGTGCCACAGTGAATGTGCTAATTCATCGATAGCAGCAGACTGGCATTCCTATGTCAGCCACTGGAAGTCAGACAAACACACAGATTCCACATAGTACCTTCTGGGACTCTAATGAGAGAATGCAAAATCAGAGCACCGAGACCTTTTTTCATAAACTTGTTTGGGAATTAAGGTATCGTGTGAAATGAACTGACAAATGAATTTAACGTATTTTCTTTAAAACTTCTCCACAAAAAGGGAAAAAAGTAATGGAGCCTTTCCAAGGGACTGTGTTATCAGATGTTCTTGTTTGCAAAATTCTTTTAAATAATGTTGCATTTTTGTAAATCACACACCTTATTTTTACCAAGTAAGATGGTAAGAGTTTCTAAAATAGTCTCTTGTTGCGGGAAGAGAACTGGGTTCTGTGATTCAACATTAGGGGTAAAGGCTTGGGCATTTGACCACCTAAGTTGCTGTCTCATTTCCACAACTTGCCGGTTGGGTGACTTTGGACAAATGAGAAGATCTCTAGACATACGTTTTCTTATCTATAAAATGAGACAACTAATAAGACCTTTCTTACAGTTTTTATGAAGAATAAACAAGATAATTCCTACACAGTACTTAGAAAAATAACAAACTAGTAGGTGTTCAAATACTAGCAATTTATTGTTAATTACTTCTCAGACAGACAGTAGCTCAGTGTGACCTTTGGTAAGTGATTTCATCTTTGTCAGTTGCTTCATCCGAGCAGCATATGATATGGATCGCTTTACCTGAGTATTATGTGCTGGTGAAGAGTTAGGGTTGGAATCAGATTGCTTAGGCTTCAGATTCCATGAACAAGTTCCAGGACATCTCTAGACTCTGGTGCCCCTTTTCCTTAAATGATGAAAATAAGAGAATCTACCTTATAGGATTGTTCAGAAGATTAAATGAGAAAATGAATGGACAACACTTAGAATAATGCCTTATTTGTGCTGGTACTTAAAAATGATAGTGATAACACAACAGTGAGGAAGTTGGAATAAAGAGCTAAAATTTATTATCCTTGTCCCCCTTGGTCTCAAAGGGTTGACTCTCTAAACCTCTAAGCAAGAATATTTTGGAATCAAGTCATTGACATCTTTATGATGTTAGTCACCTGTCCCTGGGTTGTTAGTTTCTGGCTCCTGCTGGGTAGTTCGGCCTGCCCTTGGCTTTGGGCCCTCACTCCCTAAAGGGGCATGTTTGAGGCTGAGCCGGAGTCCACACACACACACACACACACACACACACACACAGTGGGTACCACAGCTCACAGCTGCTGCCAATATGTTGCTTAGAACACACTCTCCTTCAGAGTTCCTCTTAGCTGTTAGGAAGTATTATTCCAGAAGTGTTTGGTGGAAGACACCCTTCAAAAATCCCTTCTTCCTCTATTAGATTCTACATTTGTCACAATTCTGGAATTGCATTTCTGTTCATCCCTTGCCCCACCCCAGACACATATTATCATCTCTGATCCCTCATCTATACCTGGAATACTCTTTGATCTCAGCCTGTAAAAATCCAGACCTATCCATATTTAAAGGTCTAGCTAGAAACATGCTTTTCTTCACAATTATCCAGAAATCCTCCCATTCATCTAAACTTCTCAGCACCCTGAAAAAAAATCTGATCCCTCTACTCTGGCCTGTTAAGAATCTGTGTCATCTTGTGATCTGTTCTTGCCTGCCTCTCTGATACCATCTCCTGCTTCTGTGGTTTAGGTGCACAAGCATTCTGTCTGTTCCTTTAGGGTTCCAAGTTTATTTACACCTATTGTCTTAGTACTTACTGTTCAACTCTGTCTGGAAAGGTTTCTTCCAAAATCATTTTCAGGTCTTTCTCCCCACCTCCACCCCCACCCCACCCCCGTCATTTTTAAGCCCTCAAAGAGGCCTTCCCTGACCACCCAAAAAAACCCAAGCCAGACCATACAAAAAAAAAAAAAAAAAAAAAAAAAGACCCAATTCCATTCTGGTCACTTTGCACTGGTTCTCAGCTGGAGGTGATTTTGCACCCCCAGGAGATACTTGGCAATGTCTGGAGGTATTGCTGGTTGCCATAACTGAGAAGGTACTATTGGTGTTTAGTGGCTACAAGCCAGGGATGCCACTAAATGATGTACAGCCCATCTCCCACAGCAAATAATTATCTGGCACAGTGTATCTATAGTGCTAAACTTGCAAAACTGCATCTAGCATATAGTCTTGTTTTATTTTCTTTAAGGAATTTGACCCTCTGAAACTCTCATTCACTCATTCTTTCCCTTGTTTTTCTGATCTCCCGCTTTAGGATGTAGGCTCCATGAAAGCAGGAATCTTGTCTGTCTTGGTCAATGTTGCGTCTCCAGTGTCTGCTACGGTGCCTGACACTTGGTAGAAACTTGAAAACTATTTGTTGGATTAATAAAACAATCAGTGAATACATTTTGGCAGAAACTTTTACTATGCATAGTACTTAACTGCAGTGGTTACCAACCAGGTGTTGGTTATTTGTGCCTGTTCTTGAATTACATAGTTGGTGACAGGGATATGACCTCATAGGGACAAGCATGATGAATAAATATAGGAATGATCTCACTAGAAAGAAGTACCCAAAGAAAGCGTATTTTGCTTTTCCTGTGTGTCTGAGTATCCACTTAGCAATCCTTTGTATCATAGGCTGTTGGCTGTCTTAACTGTGTTCTGCTGAGTGCTGCAGGGGTACATTTAATTCTGATTTTATGTATTTATTTATAACTGTGTTTTATTTATTTATAACTGTGTTCTTAGCCACCTAAAAATTTAATAAAAACCAACATATATTCTCCTAATTCCTGGGAACACGTTCAAATTCCTGACACTGAACGTTGGTAGCCAGATTAGCCAATCCTTTTGTCCAGACCCTGGAATCTCACCTCCACCCTTTGACCTACACACCCTACTTCTGTGCATATGCAGTGTTTGAAATCCCAAGAACATGTTAATGATCTTGGATTAATTCTAACGTCTCATGGGATTAAAATTCCAAAGTGCACTTGTCAGCTCTTTTATTTTTTGTTTTTTTTTAAAAATATTTTTATTTATTTCTAGGAGAGAGAGAGAGAGAGACAGCGTGAGCAGGGGAGGGTCAGAGAGAGAGGGAGTCACAGACTGAAACAGGCTCCAGGCTCTGAGCTGGCAGTCAGCACAGAGCCCGACGCGGGGCTCGAACCCACGAACCGCGAGATCATGACCTAAGTGAAAGTCAGACGACCAACCGACTAAGCCACCCAGGCGCCCCTTGTCAGCTCTTTTAAAACCAGGCAGTTGAAAGCAAGCTTAATGAAATGCCAGTGATGTTTCTTTGGTACAGTTCTCCTAAGAACAGAATAGCACCCAGTGTGGTGACAACAGTGTGTGTCATATGCATTAGTACTGTCCTGTTTGGGATAGCTTCAGCAATTATATTTCAAGCAAGATAGAATGTAGCATTGGACTTTGCTTGGTGTCATTGGAATTGGGGCCTATGCACCCCTTTGTTCAAAAGGGAGTCAGCCAAGGATATCCATGTAAAGCATGTTAGGAACTGACTGTCTTTATCATTTCCACACTTCTCCTATAGCCTCTGTAAGGAGAAGACTAGGTGCATTCCCAAATTCATAAAAACAGGAAGCTGTGCTGTGGGTATAACCCCTTCTTCTGGAAAGGACAGCAGGGATTCTAGAAAATCATGTAGATATATGAGATTAAGCTTGCTAATTGTGCTGTTTAATTTTTTATTTCCTTGCTAAGTCGTTTTCTGCTTGTACAAAAGGTACATCATCTTTCTTCTCTGATGGTGAACTTGCCTATTTTTCATCTTGTAATTGTCATTTTCTACTTTATTTATTTTGAGATTATGTTTTTAGATTTATATTAGTTTAGAACTGTCTACCTTTTTAGTGAATTAAATTGTTATTATGCTTAGTATGAAATGCTTACTATTGGTATGAATTATTTTGGTCCTAAAGTCTATTTTGTCTGAGAAGATGACTTCTATACCTGCCGTCATTGAGTTAATATTTACCTGGTATATCCTTTATCTTTTAGCCCTTCTGAATCTTTACATTATGATTTATATCCAATAAATGGCAGATTCTGAAGTTGTAAAAAACAAAAGAGGCAATTTTGTATAACTATACTAGAGAATTTGCTAGAGAGCTAAGCCCATTTACCTTCATATGATTTCCAGTATATTTTCTTTGATTGTTGTCATCTTATTTATGCTCTATAGATCTTCCTTTTCTTCTCCCCCCACCTTCTCTTCTTCTCTTCTTTTAGATGTATGAAATTTAGTTTCCTTCACTCCATTTTACCCCTTGATTCCTCTGGAACTTCTAGGTCATATATCTATTATTACAGTCACGATCCAAGCTATTGTAGGATGCCTATCTTAATGACAGCTGAAGTTAATCAGTATCTTTATTACACTGCTGAATAATAAGAACTTAGAGCATTTTACTCAGATCATCTCCCTTACAACCTACACATTACCATTTTCTATGTTTGAATTTTAATCTCTCCCAAAGTAGACAATATTATTACATTCTTTACTGTTAGTGATTTTTTAATTTACCTTCTTGCATCTCAGCCCATCCATGTGATAAAATTTTCCTTCTGCTTGATATACATCTATTAGAGTTTCTTTTAGTGAGAGTCAGAACCTTCAATAAATCACTAAGTTTTTGTGGTATGACTCATACTCATGATAGTATGTGTGAGCAAATTCTTGATACTGTTAGTGATTACACCTTGAAGCAAATTTGACTATTTCTATTTCAAATTTCTGGACACTCTAAATTAAAGGAAATGGAAAGACCACAAGTGGAGATATTTTAAAAAACACAAGCGCAATTATTACTTTATGCTTGATGTGATATTTTCTTTTTTGCTGATTAAGACGGATTAAATTAAGAAGATCTTATAGTTTATCCTAATATTCATAACAACTCATATATAAAGATACAAACACAGAGAGAATGAGACCCCAAGAATGGCGATCATCTTACTTATTTTAAATATTTTAATTCATCCAAACTGCCTTATTACTGATGGGCTTTAATAAGAAAATATACATTTGAATGTGAAATTAATTTAAGCTAATAAAAAACTGATTTTCTTCTTTTATATATTGAGTTTCTACAAAAATCTACCATTTTAGAAGAGAATTCCTCTGACTAAACCACACCAGTGATAAAGGACGTATTTTATCATTACACATGTGATTCTTTACCAATTTATTATTCTTTGATATGGTACCTTAAACTATACGTTTCTTGTTGTTTTGTAAATAAAGTAGATTTAGATATTGCCTGCTTTACTATAACTAATTGAAAAAAGTTTCAGAAAAACTTCTACAAACATATAAGTTAATGCAGACTTTTCGCTCACGGATCTAAGCCTGCCATTTCTCTCATCAAAAGTGAAGACTAGGGGCGCCTGGGTGGCTTAGTCGGTTAAGCGTCCGGCTTTCGCTTGGGTCATGATCTCGCGGTTCGTGGGTTTGAGCCCCGCGTCGGGCTGTGTGCTGACTGCCAGCTCAGAGCCTGGAGCCTGTTTCAGAGTCTGTGACTCCCTCTCTCTGACCCTCCTCTGCTCACGCTGTCTCTCTCTCCTAGAAATAAATTAAAAAAAAAAAAACATTAAAAAAAAAGTGAAGACTAAATGAAATTTATGTTTTTAACTGTATCTAAAATTCTTCAACTCCTTTTTGGCATACAATCATGTACTCTTACTTAGAAGAGGATTTGATGTTTATGATAAACTAATCTAGAATAAGTGAATTGTTACCAGTCCTTCTAATGACAATAATTAACTGCTATTTCCTAAAATTTCCCATTTCCTGATTAAATATAATAGCTCTCTAGTTTATCCATTTTATTGACACAAAGTGTTGACATAATTATTTTTTATGATAATGTAGTCAAAATGAGTTTTTGTCTATATTATACTTCCACTTCATATAGCTCTTGTAAATTATAAATATATATATCACCATTCCCTTTATGTTTTTCAAGCTGACTTCCTTTATCTTTTGATACATATTTTTAGAACTAAAGATCCAATTTTGATGAATAAATAAAATAAGGACAACTGTTAAGCAAATTCAATCATTATGTAACTAGGCGGAATTCTTCTAATAATTTTACAATATAATGATTCAACCAAAGCTCTATTCATTAGAATTATTCTTCTAAGGAAGGATTATTTGATATAGATTTTAGTTTAAAAAGAACACTGCTGATGTAACATCATTACCACCAACATTATCTCAACAACAGTCAGTCACTATTCTTTATATCATATTCTTATTTTTTAAGTTTATTTATTTATTTATTTTTTTCCCTTTTCACAGAATCTTGAAAGCTTTATTTTTGCAGTAGAACTTTTAAACAAAACTACTTGTATAACAACCGTGATGTGTATATATAAGAATATCCGTGTGTGGTAGGGAGTGGCCATGGATGTAGAAGTTTGGCTGGAACGGAGCCGTGTGACCTTAGGCAAGTTAAGTTTATTTATTTTGAGAGAGAGAATATGCACATATGAATGGGGGAGGGACACAGGGAGCAAAAGAGAATCTTAAGCCCCCATGTGGGGCTCAATCTCACAACCCTGGGATCATGGTCTGAGCCAAAATCAAGAGGTTGACACAACCAGCTGAGCCACCCAGGTGCCCCCTATAATTAATGCTTCTCTGCAATTCCATTTAAATTGTTTCATTTAATTCCCAAAATGTGATGCAGGGAAGTAAATAGAACATGTCGTATTCCCCAATTGAGAGACAAGAAAAATGAGAGTATGCATTTCAAGCTTAGACTTGATTCTAGGCCTTCTGTTTCTGCCTAGTGTTCTTCTCCCTCCCATATGCAATCCCAAAACCTATGAAGCCCGAACTTGTCTCCTGTTCCAAGCAGTGAGTTCTATGTAAACTGTACATACCTTCCGGAAACAATCTTGACTCTTAAAATAGAAGTACATGCATGATGTTTCATACATTAACTTCTCATCACACCTTGGAGATTAGCGACAGTTTGGATAGACTTAAACCTGTATGCTGACCTGGTAGTCACTAGTGACATATCACTGTTAAGCACTTGAAATGCTGAGGGTCTGAATTGTTCTAAGGATCAAAACCACAGAATTTCAAAGACTTAGTACAACAAAAAGAAAGTAAAACACGTCGATAATTTCTACTCTTGATTATACGTCAAAATGAAAATATTTTGGATGTAATGTGATTAACATATTACTAAAAGTCATTCCACCTGTTTTAAAAACTTCTTTTAATGTAGTTATTAGAAAATGTATAATAATATATGTAGCCCACATGCAAACTTCACATTATATTTTTATTGGACAATACTGCTTTAGAATTTCCAATTTTCTTGGGTATATTCCCCTGCTTTTATTCTTTATTTAGTATGTTTTCCCTTTTAAAATGACTTAGACTTTTATGCCAGTATGTAAGCCGCATATTAACATAGTTATATGTTTATTTCCTGTAATTGGCACTCTGCACTTTAATCTAGAGCCTGTTATGCTATTTAAAAGTTTGTTAAACCTTCCAAAATATTTGAATTGACTTTCAAATTAGAACTTCAGGTGTGTTATAAAAGTCTAAAATGTTCTTTAAAAAGTATAAAGGTAAAGGGGAGGGCTAGATTACAAATCAATTTTATTTTATAAAGATGGAACTTAATGATAAAGTAAAATTTTACTGGATGATTAGAATGGAAAGTTCTACCTGAGTTTCTTCTATACTGTACATGTAAAATATATACTTTCCCTATGTGTATATATAATAAATATTCAGTTCTTATGTTAATTATAAGATATATATAACATTATAATCTTATATTAGAATGTATGCATATATATAAAACTTTCCCAATGTGTGTGTGGATGTGAATGTGTGTGTATCCACATATACGCATATATACATGTGTTTTTCAAGGACCAGGTGAGTGAATGAACACACAACAGTGTGTGCCATAAACAATAAATATTAGCTCTTGTTTTCTTATAAATTTTGATTGAAAAAAAAAAAAACCTCACAGATCAATATATTCCCAAATGATCCATGGCACCAAAGAACTTCACAGCTAATATGGGAACAAGGATTAATAAAAAGAGTTGGAGAGGCATATCTAAATACATTATTGTCCTTCCATACCCTTCAACATAAATATCCCTGCACTGTTGCAACTGTTTATATTTCTTTTGTTTTAAGAATTTCACTACTAAAGGGGAAATAATAGGTTATTATTTAGTCAAACTCTCTTACTTAACAAATGAAGAAGATGCCACCAAAAGAAGTTAAAGAATATGTCTTGCCCTTAAATAGTTGTTTAAGAGATGCAAGAGGCATTTTATAGAGCAAGTGCCACAGACTAGGGCTATGTAAAAGCTTTGAAGACAGTTATCTTATTTGATCCTCATAACAGACAAGCAAAACAAATACTGTTAATTTTCCCCTTACATAGTTTTGAAAATGGGAGCCGAAAGAAATTGAGTTGATTGTCCAAGGTCACACATCAAGGAGAATGGCAGCCAGTGTATAAATTCCAGTTTGATTCCAAAATTTGTGGGCTTGAACTTGTGTTATGTTCCTTTCTTTGTTAGTTGTTTTTTGTGTTAGGTTTTACTTTATTTTATTTTATTTCATCTTATTTGAGAGAGAGAGGGCACACGTGGGTGGGGGAGGGGCAGACGGAGAGGAAAAGAGGGAGAGAGAATCTTAAGAAGGTTGCATGCCAAGAGAGAGGTGAACGCCGGGCTTGGTCTCACCACCTGAACAGAGATCAAGAGTCAGATGCTCAATCAACTGAGATACCCAGGCATCCCTGTTTGTTCATTTTTAAAGCATAATGACAAAACACAGAAATTACAAACTAATTGTCCCTGTTCAGTCTTGGATGAAGGTGAATTTGGGGAATTTGTCCCTTCTAGACTCTCTCTGGTGACAAATGACAACACGGAAAGGAGGCAGCCCAAATTTCATGGTTATGGAGCCCTGAGCAGACACCCCACGGAATCCCTTGATCTTTTCACTTCACTGGGAATGAACAAACAGTCTGAGGAGTTAACAAGGTTATGATGCACAAAAATATATAGACATATTTCCTTGAGGGACACGTAAATTGATGTAAGGAGCAAACAGAGACAGAATGTGAAATGGGTTGTGAAAATGACTTTTTGCTTCTTCTCTGTCTAGAGATACCAGAGCTTAGCTTTTGGTTCTCAACAGAGACATCAAGTTGATGAGAACAAATCTCTGGGTCTTTGGTGTGACAGACCCAATGTTAATAAATTAAAATAATTTTATAATTGGGTAAAGTCAAGCAAGTTAATTTAATTGCTTACTAAAAGAAAACATCATCTTCTCCCTTTATTATTAGGCTTTTTTAAAATTTATCTTAAGTAATTACCTGAAGTAATAGGAGGTCTACTGGGCTTAATGATTTCAACAGTCAAATTTGATTTGGAGATGGCATGAATTATTTGGATCCTTCCAGCTCCCACACTTTTCCACAAATAAACCTCTCAATCCTAAACTGAGGGTGTGGAAAGAAGAATGGAAGATAAATTTTTTTCATCCAAAAGTATTCTTCTGCTTTCCTGATCCAATGAATACAAAAAAGATAGATCTAGAAAAGTCACACGAGAAGAAGCTGTTCCTAGTAAGAATGGGTCTATTAATTTCCTATTGCTGTTACACCAAATTACCACAAACTTAGTTAGGGGTTTAAAACAGTCAAGATTTGTTATCTTACAGTTCTGTATACCAGAATTCTTACTGGACTAAAAATCCAAGTGTCTGCAAGACTGTGGTACTTTGGAAAATAATCCATTTCCTTGCCTGTCCAGCTTCTAGACCCTGCCTGCATTTCTTGGCTTGTGGCCCTGTTCCTTTATCATGAGGGACAGCCATGTGGCATCTTCAAGTCTCTCACTTTCTTTTTCTCTGCCACCATCTTTGTCTCTCTCTCTTCAGCCTCTCTTGTCCACTTATTAGGACCCTGATGCAATCAGCCTTCACCACAAAAATACAATCGCCTCATGCTGTCCCTTTTTCTCCTGTGACCACCCATTCCTTGTCACTCTCTTACTGCATCCTCTACCATCATGAATATGTAGCCACAGTTGGTAGCATTCTTTAAATTAGTGTTGTTCTCATTTAGGTAACTAACCATTTTCTTGTATTCCATTATCACTCAAGAAACCTTGTCCACCAGGAAGTATATTTATCCAAGCTGAAATTTGTTCAGGTATCTGATCTTTTGACTAACCCACACTCTTGCAACGATGTCTTTGTTCATCCCATCCATACCATATTATTTTTTACTATTTGTGGAACTATCTGGCTAAATACTCATCTTTCATTTTCATCTTGCCACATGTACAGTTGCTCATGATGTCTGTGTATATCCCAACATATATATATATATATATACACACACACACATATATATACATGCTCACAATATCTGGGTATGTGGACAGACATGTACAGTATCTGAATGTGTATACACATACACGTGTAATTTTATGTTGTGTATGGAGATAAATATTTGGCAAGAACATACTCACTTAAGAGAAGAATAATATCCAGTGCTTTTATTGTCTGTTCAGAAAGTTTCGAAGATGAATTACATGGAACCACTTGTGGTGAAATTATGTGGAGAGTCGTCTCAAAAGACACTGGTAGACAGAGGAGCATTCTCTCTACATAAATACCAAATCTTGGTCTCTGAGACCCAGACAGGTCTCACTGACAGAAGATAAATTTTATCACAAGATATGAGGAATATTTAATCATGAATGAGTGAGCTCCTAGAAGTAATGTAGTCTTATATTAAAATGGATCACTACTGGTGAATTAATGGTAGATGCTAGATGTTATTTTACCATGTACATAATCACTTAATACAAACCATGTTGGAAAAGAAATAAGCCTGTAAGCATTATATTCAGATTCAATAAATGGTAATTTTTTTATGTTCATGTTTGGTAAATAATTTGATAAATCTCCTACCAGAATCCCATGGAATTCCAAATAAATCAGTAGATTTCAGTTTAGCTGTTTAGTACTTGTAATGAATTCTTAATGTCTAACAGCATCTACTGTTTACATTTGCCTGGGGTCTCTAAAACTTTATGAGATGAAATGATTTTTCTGGTCTGTGGTGTATGGTTGTCATAGAATTAAAGTGTTTCATGAATTTCATATTTGAGCAAATGACTTCCATTCTTCAGTCTCTTGTGGAAAAGGAGAAATAGGTGGAGCTGCATTTAATGGTATGCTGTCTTGTCTAGATTGAATTTGTTATGAATTACATGGGTCTCAAGTGTACTCTCATGTGTCCTTAAAACAAACCACAAATTCTATGGGACACATATTTTGTTCTTTGCTGAACATTGAGTATATAAATGATGATTTAAGGGCCATGAAACTGAAGTCGGTATAAGGCTACAAACAGTATGTTAATTTTGTTTAGAAACATAAAAGAAAGCTTGTTTTGAATATCCTTAAAAGTTTAATAAGAGTGCCTTTCAAGCTACTGTAGAAAAGCAGCTCACAGGAAAATAAATATGGATCCATTAACTTTTGCTAAAATGTACCCAGATTTCCAATTATAAAGTTCTTATAAAGCCAATGATTTTCTTCTTTTAGGATCGCTTAAAACAAGTTGTAAGAATTATATTGTTATTTAAATAGGGAACATTCATGTGTCTCAAAAGGATATCTGTCTAAACTTGGGAGATTGCAAAACTAAAGCATGATTCTATTTGAACACTTTGTAGAATTCATCAGGAGAAATCAAAACAGCAGAGAGGAGTGAGTTGGCTGGCTGGCCTCTAGGGAACAATTGGTCACTAACCTTTTCTATGAACTCAGATAACTGAGTTCATTCAGCCAATCTCTACTGAGGTTCTATTAGGACTATACTTTGCTCTAGCCACTGGGGCTACAGTGCTGGTCATGGTAGGCAATGTCCCTGCCTGATGGCATTTATCTTCTTTGGGGTGACAGACAAAACTCGTAAATATATTGATAATGTAATTTATTGGCACAGAGTTATTTATAAGTGCTTTGTGGAAAAATCAAGCAAGGTCAGGACCCAAAATGATAAAAGTGTCACCTAATTGTCCCAGGTTTACCTTTCCTCACAGGAACTTTAAGTTCTGTTTGCACAGGAACTTAAAGCAGCTTATAAAAATACACAAGGCACAGCATAATTACTTAAATATTTGAGGAAATAGGGCATAAGGTTAAGAAAACTATTACATTCTGGGATTAAATTAGATCACGGAAATATAGATCTTATAGTCTGGTACTGTGGGTATACAGGAGCCACAGACTGCGTACTGAAACTGTTGTTTAAAGCCAAGAACTATTCAAGCATTTCCTTAGATTGGCTATCACCAAAACATGACTATCATCCAGGGGTTCATGCGAACATTTTACTGACCCAGAAAGATTTTCTGATATGGATGGATAAGGTACCACAGAGTGGATGACTCTTTGATATCCCTCATTGAAGGTCAGTAGCTGATCACTTGAGACCAGTTTGCTAAAGTAATTAAAGATCAAATTATTTCAGCAAGTGTTCATTTCTTCTTGGGCTTGGGATATGTGTTTGTGGAAGTGTGTGTGTATGATGGGGTGAGGGAATGTCTTAGATCTCTCTGAAAATTTAACGAAAGCTATGGATTCTGTGCCCTGAGTATGTCCACCCATAATTTGGCACACAGTATCAGGGCATCAAAGAGTTTCTGAAGACCAAGCAAAAACCCCAAGATTCCCATTCCCCCCCATTATAATATTATGAAAAAAGGAAAAGGAGGCTTACTGTTGTAGGTTCTGATTTTTAAAAATTTCATATGCATATAGTATTCGGCCAGTTATTAATAGAACCATATGCTTTGAAAATTAAGATCTTCTAAGAAAAGGTAAGTAAGCAAGACACTGGCATTTCTGACAGTACGTTAACAGGTTGGACAAACCCGCTTTCATACTGCACCTCAGTCCATTGCCATTTATGTCTATACTGTCTAGGTGTCTGCTTTTTCTTTCTATTTTATTCACTTTAATATTTTTAAGCAACATGGAAAAGATTTCTGTGACAATGTGATATCTACTTGTCAGTATGATTTCATATCCCAGGAAATTGAATTAACTAGCTAATAGAATAGAATGGAATACAGTTTAACAAAATCCCTCTAGTTTAGCCAAAACTAAATCTCAAATCACAGAAAGATCTGTCATGACAGTAAATAAAAGACCAATCTAGATGGATAAACCTCTTAATTGCAAAGCACCAGTTTTTAACATTTAAGTTTGGCATCATTTGGAGGATTTCAAATACTTTCACCTACTGGGACTCATTTGACCAAGTCTGCATTTACACACCTGACTTGTCTAAATAAAATTAAATAAATTTGAGTAAAAATGCTCATTGAAACATGATATAACTTTACCCATTATTTTCCAGCAGTTCATTTTCTCTTTGCTCTTGGTTTTCCATTTTCTTCCCCTTGGCATTCAAAACCTATGTTGGAAGACAAAAACGCAGAATGTGGAGGAGTCATTAGTTACCATGAAAGAGAAGCAAGGTCTCAGTGAGGGGCACACAAGTCTTTGGTACTCAAGCGGTGGTACTGAGTTAAAAATTATAAATGCCTGCTTCTGTTTTAGAGCCCCACAATGGCAGTACCCACTAGGAGAGAAACATAACATTTTTTAAAGAATATAATTCCATTCAGTATAAATTTCCCTTCAGGTACACTTGCATAAGTACTTGTTATATGTAAGTGGATCTTTTGATATACAATAGGTGTGTTTCTTGAAAGTTCAGTACCCCTGAGACATTTTTAACTTGAGCCTTGTTTTCCCAGACAATTTGACTAGATGTTGAGAAAACTTTTAATTTGTAACTTTTTATGTGCTGATCATTGCTTAAGAGAATGATAAACTATACTAGTTTGGGAATCTAGGCTAGGGTTGCCCATGGGTGATTCAGCATGTGGCAAATCAGTGCCCAAGATTCAAGGTGTCTTCCCTCATGACCGTTCCTTTGGGCATGTATTCAAGGCACAGTTAATGTTCTGTCCCTTGGTATACCGAAATATTTTGGCTTCACCTTCCCAATCTTTAATTTGCTTATTATAACAGAGAGTACAAATCGCATGTGTGGCACAGAGTTTTGTTAAGGATTAAATGATGTATAAAACACACGGAATAGTTCCGTACATAGACTGCGCTTACCAGAGATGGCAATCATGAGGATCACATGTTTCCTCTCTTGATTGTCAAATTCATAGCTTTTTCTTTTTACCTCCCTTCACTTCTATCTAGCTACTCTGAAGGATAGCATCCTATCTTTCTGATGGATCCCCATTTTGCACACATGCTTTCACAAGTTTGTTTTGTTTTGTTTTTTGTAGTCACCTGTAATTGCAAGTGTGATGGGTGGTTCCTATGATGCTATGGGATCCTGCCTAAAATGTCTCCAGGATCTCTCTGCTCCTCTGCCTCAAAACTTTTTCCAGAGCTATGAACAGTTCTTAATATGCTGGGAAGGTAGCACTGACAGCAAATCTCAACCACTGCAGGATGACAGTCTATATATAAATGTTCCAATATCTCCAGTTTTGGAAAGACCCATTCTGAAACATGTGCTACAAGGTTCTCACTTCCAGTTAGGAATGAGCCTAGTTTCTTATATCCATTTCTAGTTCAATAATGCAGCTTAATTGGCTTTTTCTGTCCCCATTCTTCCTGTTTCCTGGGATCATGTCTCAAACAAATCACCCGAGACTTTGTCTCAGGCTGTTTGATGGCAGAATCCAACTTGACATGCAGAATATAGCTTATATTTTCACCCAGGCCATCTCAACTGTAGTCTCCAAAATTGGTGGAAATTCATCCTGTTATTTTCTTGTGTGCTGCAGTAACAAGGAGAAAAACTGAGAAATCTAATTTTATTTATATAGAAAATCCATACACCTAAGTACCTTCTCTTGAATTTTTTATGAATCTCCACATATTAAGTGAATTATCAGTAAATAAACACTTAGATATCTGAAAGATACTTACTTCTTAATCTTATTAATCTATCAAAGAAAAAATCCTATTTATAATTTTAGTTATAGCCTCACTTGTCTATTTTCCAGGTTTGGGTTGGGGGCAGCTGTGATTTATGACCAATGAGTAATTTCATGTAGAAGCTGTGAATGAACAGAATCTGTGGGAGAAATATAAATTGAAGGAAAGGAAAAGAAGATAAATTTTCATCCTGTGGCCAGGTTGATTGATCAGTCAGCCCAAGCATGACTTCTGCTGTTCAACTTTTGGCCAATTGAACTGACCAGTAATAGGGTATATCTTGATTTAGGGCTAGTCGGTTCAAATTTCAGTCAGCTAAGCCTCCTCTACACAATCAGTTTGTTTTGTTCTGTAGGCATTTTCACATATCCTCTGTCTGTCATTCTGTCTTTGGCTATCATGAATGCTTTATTTAACTTTTTCCTTGGAGAGGCATGCAGGAATTAGTAGTTATTTTTCAACAAGAAAATTAATTAAGATAAGGGCTCAGGCAAGGGATCCTCCCTTTACGGAAACTTCCATGCAACACTAATCCCTGAAGGGATGAATCTTAACCAATATGGCTTTCATCATGCAAACTAATAGCTTGTAGATTGGATTCGGCTGGAAGATATGTTGGTTTGGCTTACATAATGATGATGATGATTTTGATTTTAACTACTTGTCATTTAAAAATCAAGGCAGTTTTTATGCCTATTTTCTTCTGTCTTTTAGTTTAAGTGAGTTAATAGTGTTCTATTAGTTTCAGGTGTACAATATAGTGATTCAACAATTCCATATATTACTTAGTGTCCTTTAAGGTAAATGTACTCCTAATCCCCTTCACCTATTTCAACCCTCTGCCTTATGCACCTCCCCTCTAACCATCAAGGTTAAGTATCAAGGTGTTTTAAACAAAAATGCATATTTAAAGTTTCTGAAGCATTGGTAACTCTAACAAGCCCAAGTCTCTATTTCTAGTCTGGACACATAGGCTGCAGCTCAGGACCAATATTCTTCAGTATGTGGTCATCAACCCCTCCCCCCATACATGGCTGCTTCTTGGCTCTTGACTTTGTTTCCTTTGTTCATCTGCTTCATCATTTATGCAACCAGCCTATCCTCTATAAGTTTTGAATTTGAGTCAAAGTTCTAGTAACAGAGAGAATGCAAATTAAAATGACTTCTCTTTTTCAAGCCAAAATAAACCTAGGCTACAATGGTACAGCTTAATAGCAAATTCTAAATAGCAAATTCTAATGGAGCCTTCATGATTTGGTCCAAGCTCTCTTAACTTACTGATACGGACACTGAGAAACAGAGAAGTTAATTTCTACCTTAGGGTCAAACAGCTAATGATAGAGTATATTACCACCCAGGTGGTCTAGAAAAGACTTTGAGGATGCTTCACTTTTTCTCTTGCAGTAGAAAGGCTATGTCTTTCTCCAGGACTCTGGTTATTTAAAAAGGTGATCATTTTTTAAGTCAAGGTCTTTTAAAAACAATTACAAAATAAAACTGTCTTTCAAACAGCCAAGAAATAAAACCATTATGTTTTGAAGCAGTGTGGGTAGATGTTATGTGAGTCTTGTCAAGATGATAGATCAATAGGGGCACCTGGGTGGCTTAGTTGGTCAAGCCTCCGACTTTCGCTTAGGTCATGATCTCGCGGTTCGTGGGTTCGAGCCTCGCGTCGGGCTCTGTGCTGACTGCCAGCTCAGAGCTTGGAGCCTATTTCAGAGTCTGTATCTCCCTCTCTCTCTGACCCTCCCCTGCTCATGCTGTGTCTCTCTGTCTCTTTCCTAGAAATAAAAAAAAAAAAAAAAAAGATGATAGATCAATAGGAAGGTGAGAGCACACACTGAGTGAAAAAAGAATGTGATCATAGAAACCAAATGATCTGAAAAGGTTGGATATATTATTCCTTCTAAATATTACCTTTTTGGTCATTATTAACCCTAGTATTTTGTTTTATTCTTCACATTTGAAAGTTCTTCCACTGTAAGGTTTAGGCTTTTATTAAAAGATAACATATATTCTAATCTATTTTAGGACCTTCTTAAAGGTCACTGTGGGAATGATCTGAGAGTCTTAACAGGACATATGTATTAGAATCCTCATTAGCTACTCAAGCAAAAACTCTTAAAATTCAAAGAATTCTGGGTTGGTGTTAGGATGGAGGAAAGGGACTTTTTTCTCTTTTAAAAGCAATCAAAGAATTCCAAACTCCAGTGGATGGCCTGCAAAGCCCATTAAAAATTTCAAGATGTGACACAGCCTTGATTGCTGAATTGGCTGCATATGGAAGTGAGAGGAGGGGAAGCGAGTGCTGCTCGGAGGGAATACAATTCATATTAAATAAGAGCTGTCCTCTAAGAAGGCCAAGTTCTAAAGGCACCAGGTAACTTAGGTCTCTTATCTATATATTTATTATCTGTGAACTAACCCACATATTCCTGCCCTCTCCTAAGAAACCCTGAGTGACATGTAATACATACCAGTTCATATCTACTTTTATATTTTTTCAAATTTTTATTTAAGTTCTGGTTAGTTAATATGCAGTGAAATATTGGTTTCAGGAGTAGAATTTAGTGATTCATCTCTTGCATACAACACCCAGTTGTATTTAAGTGACCTCCTTAATATCCATCGCCCATCTAGCCAATCTCTCACCCACCTCCCTCCATCAGTCCTCAGTTTGTTCACTATCTATAAGAGTTGTCTGTGTTCTGTTTCTCTCTTTTCCCCTGTATGTCCATCTATTTTGTTTCTTAAATTCCATATATGAGTGAAGTCATATAGTATTTGCTTTTCTCTGACTTATGAATATTTCCCTTAGCATAATATACTCTAGCTCTGTCCACGTCATTGCAAATGGCAAAATTTCATTCTTTTTGTTGGGATTGTGTGTGTGTTGATGGCATTGTAAGCCATTGTGTGTGTGTGTGTGTGTGTGTGTAATCAGTCATTGGACATGTGGGCTCTTTCCATAGCTTGGCTATTGCTGATAGTGCTGCTATAAACACTGGGGTACATGGACCCCTTTGAATCCTTATTTTTGTATCTTTTGGCTAAATACCTAGTAGTTCAGTTGCTGGATCATAGCATAGGTCTATTTTTAACTTTTTGAGGAACCTCCATACTGTTCTCTAGAGTGTCTGCACCACTTTGCATTCCCACCAACACATTAATTTTTCATGTCTACTTTTAAATAGGTGTTTCATGTTATTTCAGTTCTCTCATAACTGGTCTCTGCTTCTACCTGTCATGCCTAGTCTATTCTCAACCCATGAACGCAGTGTCCTGCTAAAACAGAGGTCTTTTTGTGTCGCTCCTCTGCCCTAAGCTTGTATTACTTGTATCTTAACTCAGAACAAAGATTTAAGTCATTATGATGCTCTGCAGTCATGCTTCTTAAAGGATGGTCCCTGGACCAAAAATATCAGCTTCAGAAATGTGTTAGACATGCATATTCTTAGGTATCAAGTGACTCCAGATCTGCTGAATCAGGATGTCTGGGGGCTTCCGGGTGGGCCCAGCAATCTGTTTTAACAAGTCCATCAGGTAATTATGATACCCAGCTAAAGTTTGAGCACTATTATGCTATAAGAATCTTAGGTAGCTAGATCTCATTACCCTTGGACTTCATTGACTACACCCCTCTCCTTACATTACCCCAGCTACTGTGGCCTCCTTGTAGCCACATGAATATACTAAGTCTGCTCCTACTCCAGTGCCTTTGTACCTGTTCTCTTTCCCTCAGATAGGTAACAGGTGGCTCAATAACCAACTTCAAGTCTTTTCTCAGATGTCATCCTCACAGTTGAGGCATCCTCCCAGACCTCAATATTTTAGTTTCCTAGCACTGCCATTACAAAGTACACATCTCCTACAGTTCTGGAAGTTAGAGTTCCCACAAGGTGTCAGCAGGACCATGTTACCTCAAACAGTGTGGAGGTTCCTCAAAAAGTTAAAAATAGAACTACTCTATGATCCAGCAATTGTACTTCTAGGCATTTAGCCAAAGGATACAAAAATACAGATTCAAAAGATTCTGGGTAAAATTTTTTCATGCCTCTTCCTAGCTTTTGGTGGTGGTCTTAAATCATTGCTACCCCCTGGCTTTTAACTGCATGACTCCAACCTTTGCCTCTTCACTGCATCGTATTTTCCCTGTGTGTCTTCACACTCTCTTCTTAGAAGGACCTCAGTCATATTGGATTAGGAGCCCACCCTACTCCAGCATGACCTCCCCTTAACTAATGACATCTACAAAGACTATTTCTAAATCAGGTCGTATTCTGAAATCCTGGAGGTTAGGACTTTAGTGTATCTTCTGGGAGGGATTTGATGGAACCGTAAGCACTCTATTTATTAAAAATTGTACCCTGCCCTCATCACTGCCTATCTCACTCTTGTTCTTTGTTTCTTTTCTTGCTGTTTATCACCTCCCAATATACCCTGTGTTTTAATTGTCTATTTCATTTACTGCTGGCTCCCTCCTTGGAATTTAAGTTCTACAAGGTCAAAGAGCCTTGTCTGTTTGGTTTGCGTCCTCAGAGTATCCACAGCTCTTATACCTGGCACACAGTAGGAGCTCAAAAATATTTCTTGAATGAATGAATGAAAATGATAGACTATTAACATTTCATTTTTAAGAAGTCTGATGATTTATCTTTAAAGCACAAAAAAGCAATCTATGCTTTTATTACCCCTCATCCCTTGGAAGCTAGGTATGGAGAAAATAGTATAAAAGTATCACAAGAGGGAATTCATTCTGAAACTAATGGTAAGCTTGTGGGTGGACAGAGTTTTTCAATAAGGAAGAAAGATCCAAGGGAAGTTTTGGGCTGCAGATTTTATTAGGTTAATAAATAAACTGGTAACCAGGAGCCAGGCAATGGACAGGCATTGGTAGTATAAAAAGTGAAAGCAAGACATGGAATGAAAGTCTCTTACAGTGAGGTCTCTTGAAGTCATGAAGCCCCTGTTTATTCACTCACTCACTCATTCATTCATTCATTCAACAAATACCTTGAATATCTACGTGTCAATCTCTGGGCTCCACGCATGGCTGTAAGACTGGATCTCTGAACTTATGGAAACTGCACTGTGGTATGGGATTAAATATAAGTGAGAGCATACTTATATACATTAGCCTTTCTCATGCGGCAAAGACTGCCTGAACTATCTTTGTCTCCACCCCAAGGAAAATTAATTTCCTTCCACCTGGTCTAGGCACAAAATAATACAGGTGTTTAGTGGCCAGGTGGGAATTCACCAAAATAGAAGCCTGGATTGGAATTTCAAAGGTAAGACTGCTCTTGTTTAGGCCTTATTATTAAACTCCTTGCTGAAGCATTCCCTTTGAACAATGGAATTAAGTGAAGGAGCTGATTAGTGAAGCATGTTAAATTGTGAGGCTTTAACCTTACACCCAGGTTTGCATTTCTGCTCTGCTGTGTAGAAGACCTATAACTTTGGAAAAGATACGGAGCCTATCTGAGTCTCTGTTTTCTCATTATAAATGGATCTTTCAGTGTTGCGAGATTAATACAGGTAAAGAGTATAAGCATTTAGCACAGTGACTGGTCTACCATAAGCACTCAGTATAAAGGAAAACACAAATCCAGATGTGGAAGTATTTAAGTGTGGAGGATCTGTGCTTCTCTTTAGTGGCATCTGGGATTAAAAGAGCTGTAGCTGTAAAAACACATTAGGGCAGAGATCTGAAACTGAGGAACACCTGTACAAAACGAAAGATGGACAATGGTATCAGGAATGACATAGAAAATTATAAACTTCTTTTATATTTCACTTTTAGGAGGCTGTCTGAATTTGATCAGTCATATGAGTTTGGGATGACAATTTTAAGGCAAGTTTCATAAAACACTACTGGGAAGTGAACCATACTATTAAAGCATGAGGATTCATCCTGGTATTGTTAAAATTAAGCAGAATGGCTTTGGAGCCTTTCTCTTTAGCAGCTTGCTTAACCATGTTGCTTATAAAAGGCAGCAGTGAATTGAAACTGAACAGTAAACTGTGCTCTCACCATCTGTCTTGAAAGAAGTATGACATAGGAGTGACTGTCATTCACACTGTTTGTGAAGCGAAACCACTGCTACGTTTTTCTAGCCTTGGGTTGAACACTGTATAGAGTTGTAACCGAACAATTAAAAATGCCTCCAAAGGTAATTTCCAGGGCTTACATTTCAATAGGAATTCTTCAACGGTGATGTTTAAGTTGTTCAATGATAATTCACACTACTTTATTAGATTGGGCTAATTAAAACACTGAAGGTTAGATACCCTCTTCCATTCTCTCCTGTCTTCTTTTTCCTTCTGATTTCCTCCAGTTGATCGCTGAGAGTTGGATAAGCTGTGGAGGGGACCGGACCAGTAAGTAAATAACTACCATGGTCTTTGTTTTGCTAACCTAGTGGCTTTTAAAAAACCAGGCAGAGAAGGACAGATACCATATGTTTGCACATATAGGTGGATTAGGAGGAACTCAACGGAGGACCATGGGGGAGAAGAAGGGGAAAAATAGTTGGGGAGAGAGAGGGAGGCAAACCATGAGAGACTCTTGAATGCTGAGAACAAACTGAGGGCTGAAGGGGGTGGGGGGGAGGGGAAGGGAGGTGATGGCCATGGAGGAGGTCACTTGTGGGGATGAGCACTGGGTGTTATATGGAAACCACCTTGACAATAAACTATTTTTTAAAAAAGCCAAAGATAGTGCATGTTGGCCAGGATTTGGAAAAACTGGAACACTTGCACATGGTTGTTGGAAATGCAAAATGGTGCAGCCACTATGGAAAACTGTTCCTAAAAATTTTAGAAATAAAATTTCTATATGATCCAGCAAAAAAAAAAAAAAAAAAAAACCAAAACAAAGAAAAAATTGGTAACCACAATCTGGTTTGAAGCTGAGAATACTATCATTGTTTTGAAAATTTGACACCTAGACAAGCAAACTGTCCTTTTTCAGAGCAATTATGTCACCAGTATTTTGGAGACAGACCCGGGAATGATTGAAAAGCCCAAGGACACTCCATACTCCTTCACTAGCTTCTCCAACACTCTGTCAGTATAGTTTGCTGGCCCACTTCTGACTAAACATAGGTATCTTTTCTTACAGGTAAAGTATTTGATATACATTTTTCCTTTCTGGAAACATGTGCAGTGGCCTTTTTAGGTCAGATATATAGGTCTACATTATGGATGGTACACAGTGCCTGCTCTTATAAACTGATTGCCGCTCTGTCCTTGCTTACCCCAGAGCAGAGAAGATGTTCAATCCAAGCAAGCATATTTCTGCTAAATGACCTTTGCTCAGCCTTGCATTCATTATAAGTTCACAACATGTCTACAGCATTGGATTAAACTAGGTTTAGCATCTATTTGGTAATTCCTTGAGCAGTAGAATTTTTTAAAATTTAAAGCAATACAGAAGAACTCCACTTTACTGCCAATACCAGGGGGCTGTTTTATGAGGAGACATAATTTGACTTAGAATATTCCCCCTTCTTCTAACAGTGTGCTGTATTTTAATAGCGTTCCCATATATTATGCAAACGAAATGTTTTACAGACTTGTCACAGATGGCAGTTGGAAGTGACTATTGGACGATCACTCCATACCACCCTCTCCTTAAAAACAAGCTTGATTTGCCTCCCCATGGTCCCTAAGTTGAGGAGCATAAGCCACAGAATTAAGAACAAATTCTGAAGAGTTAAGCAGGGGTGGAAAACAGAGTGTTCTTTAAACAATGACTAGGAAAAAATGCCTTCCGGTGTGGTTCCTAAAGAAGAGAATTTTGTGCCTCCACTAATAAGAATTATTATTTTTCACTATATATCATGCATTGTGCTGGGAGAAAGATGGAAGGAAGGGAAGTCAAGTGCTTGAGAGCTCTGGGGGCTATTGATTTCCTACAATGTTGAGTGCTTCTCATTGCAAAATTATGGGTCACATATTCCCATTCTAGGCTTCTCTTTTAGGCCTTCCAGAGCAATTTTGGAGCACCCCCAAATGGTGTGTTTTGTGGAATCTATTTTTGGCTGCAGGTGTCTTTCAAACCTCTGTGTGCAAGCAACTCATACCCCTCTGACCTCTATTTTCTGAAAGCAGAGCCTTCCCCCCATTTAAAAATATTGCTCCTGTTTCTAAATTAGGTCACCATGAACATTTCCATGGAGTTCAGCTTCTCTACTGAATGAGTCATACTTTGTGACTGCGATGTGGCTGAAAGGAATCCAGTTAAGCCAACTCAAGTAGAAATGGGGGCTGTGGATAGGACACGGACATTTCATAGACCTAGGGGACAGGAAATACTGTAATATTAGGGCCTCGTGGAAAATGAAACTATTGAGTGAGTCTGGATCTAAACAGCTCTGGGAGACTCAATATTCATTAAATTAACAGACTTCATTCAAATTCTTTGTCATCATTATCTTTGGCAGCCTTTTATGTGTTCTTAATTTTTAGCCTTGCCGCCAACCCATATCATGTTTTACAGTCCCAAATCCAAATTCCTTGGAAGCCAGTCTGTTAGTCTGACACACCTTTTCTCTTTGTTTCCAGGTCATTGGCCAATCTATAGTTGATGCACTTTGAGTTAGGTGTTTTTTTCTGGTCCTTGGTGCAGCTGGATTGGGGTACACTGAAGAGGGAGAATATAGAAGAGTCATCACATACTGTTATAATATCAGAGGCTATGGCCAATAATAGTCAGCTTGGGAGAAGGGTGTAGGTATATCTCCTAAGATAAAGTAGTCATCTTTGTTCAGGGACTCTTATGGAATAGACTAATTGTATTTCAGCAAAGGTAGAGTTTTTTTTAAAAGACAAAGTATTTTTCACTTATATTGAAAGCATATTAAGCGTGCATTTTTATTTGCCCAGAGTCTGTTCCTTACAGCAGTTAAAAAACAAGAGACTTGGGTGCCTGGGTGGCTCAGTCGGTTAAGTGTCCAACTTTGGCTCAGGTCATGATCTCACGGTTCGTGGGTTCAAGTCCCGCGTCAGGCTCTGAGCTGACAGCCAGCTCAGAGCCTGGAGGCTGTTTCACAGTCTTTGTCTTCCTCTCTCTCTGACCCTCCCCTGCTCACGCTGCTCCCCCCACCAGAAATAAATAAAACATTAAAAAAATTTTTTTTAATAAGAGACTTGGTGTGACCAGGTGGTTGAGTCAGTTGAGTGCTTATCTCTTGATTCTGGCTCAGGTCATGATCCCAGGGTTATGGGATGGAGCGCCGCATCAAGCTCTGCACTGTGCATGGAGCCTACCTGAGATTCTGTCTCTCTCTCCCTCTGCCCCTCCTCCGCTCATGCCTTCTGCCATAAATAAATAAATAAGACTTAATACGCATATCTGGTGTGTTTGTATGTGTATGCATGCACATGCACATGCACTTATATGCATACACCTACAGTAGGAACAGAAGACGAAGTAGTATGAACTTTTAATGCCTAGAGAGACCTTATAGATTCTCTGACCCAACACACACATTTCACAGATGAAGAAATCCAGACTCATAAAGTTTACATGACTAGCTTAAGGGCACACAGCTATTAAGTGGCAGCAAAGAAACTCAGATCTCTTGAGTCCTCATTCACTGAGCTTTATAACCCAGCTCTATTATTTTTTTTTGTCTCCAGAAAGTAAGTCTTTATTAATTTAAACAGGCCTAAATATATATCAACCCGTGTCAGTGCATGGTTTGCTTATTACCTTTCTGGTCCTAGCTCAAAGATCCCCACCACAGAGGATTACCTGACCACTACCTAAAGTCAGTCCCATTCTTCTTCCCTCAGGTTTTTTAGTGCATCATTGTTTTCATAGATTTATTTCTCTTACTCCACTCTTTAATCACCTCATGTATTTGTTTTCTCATTTTTCTCCTTCAGTAAAATAGGAGATTCCGTGAAGATAAAGATCATTTCTCTTCTTCATATCTGCATCCCTGGGTCCTACAATCCTACCCAGCATTGTATGTGCGCATAAATAATGAGTCACAACTGTATACATTTAATAAATATAAATAATTTAAAAGTAAATTTTAGAGGGAAACACTAGACCCCTTTCCGGTCACATGTACTTCCTAATTATTGAAGGAACACAAATATCCCTACTATATTCAGTTTTTCTAAAGGTCTCTCTATATTTTTGTATGCCACATAACAATTTCAATCTGAAACGAAACCTGGAATTCATAGGCAAGGGAGCCAGCAACATCTGACTCAGATGTGACTTTACCTGTGTGGGTGTATTCCACATAAACTGTGAGTGTGTTCATGACAGCGTAACTTGGCTTAGAAATGATGCACCCCAAATACTCTCTTTGTTTGTGAATGTTCCTGTGACTCTCTGACAGGAAGAACTGTTCATTCTTATTTCTGGCTCTTGGCAGCCTACAGATGCTTCCTCTTAGTGCTCCTGGCAGGTTACTGGTGGGGCCTGTTGTTTATTGCCCTATCTATCAAGTCCTATTTATTTTTAAAATAAACTTTAAGTATACTGTAAACTCCCTTCACAAACAGATTTTTCCTCCTCTTTTACACTTGACAAGCCTCTAAAAGGAATAGTAACTCTGTCTCATAAATATTTGAACCTGAACCTTTTAGGAAAGAATTATACTTAAGGTATACAAGAACAGGAATGGTTTCAGTCTAAAATCTCCCTTACAACCACTCTTTCTCTCTCACTCGCTCACTCTCTCCCTATTTCTCTCTCCCTCTCTTGATCCCTGTTGTTTTTAAATTATATTATCTCATTCCTGATTCTCTACTGACCTTCCCCTCCCTAAGCATCCCACCCTGAATCCAATTATCTAGTCAAAATCTCCAACCATATCTTGCTTACACACTGGTTAAATATTGTAAATATCCTTATCAAAAAGGTTAAAGTACTTACTATTTGCAAGCTCATTAGGCCTATATCTCTTTCTTGGTCCTCTATCGTGCTCCCTTCTATTCCTATCATTGGTAAACTCTATTTTCCAGAATGAAGCTTATGAGAAATGATAACGATAAGGTACAACATGAAAGGGCTTGGGATTTAGAGTTCAACTGACTCAGGGTCAATTCAAACACTACTACTTCTTGGCTTTGGCTTTGAAGAAGTCCCTTAACTTCTTTTACCGTATGGCTTCATTAGAAAGGTGAGAACTAACACCACATACCTGGGTAAACACTCCTGGCATTCTTTAAATATTTCCACATCTCCTCTTGAGCTGATGGTAGTATTACATTCCACCAGTGCTACTCATAGCTCTATGGCTTGTTTTGCCTAATACAGTCTGAGTGGAAGTGATGTGTTTCACTTGTGAATGGATGGTTTTAGAGGCAGTGTGTCCTTTGCTATGGTCCCTGCCTTCAATGAGTCAAATATGGAAATGCATGAAGAAGGAGCCTTTACCATCTGGAGTTTTGGCTGTCATCAATAAGCAGGGTCTTCGGTTGATCCTTGTGGAAATGTGGTATGAGATGTTGGGGTTGTTTGTTACTGCAGCAAAATGTACCCTATCCTGACTGATACATTTACTTTGCAAAGTTGTTTGGAAGATGAGTGGCAATATACATAAAGTAGCAACTTAATACAAAATCAGTAAATGGTAGTTGCCATCATCAGTAACAGTATTATCATCATTGTTCCACTGTCCACACTGATTTATGTGTTCTTTCTAATTCTGTATTTTGGGTTTTCCCTACCCATCATCTTATTGCACTATAAATATGTATTTGCATTTCTGACAGTAAATTTTAAGATCTTTGGAAAGGACAAAGATACTTTATGTGTCCCTGTTCAGGCATCCTCAGTTAGGTATGGCATCTGCTCCAACTAAACTCTAACATAGTACCCTAAAAGCACCTATAGACAATACATTTTAAAATGGCGTGGCAATAAAATTTAAAAACAAGAGATAGACCTTACTTGGCTGATCCGAGATTTGGACTATTCCTACTCTCCTTCCTCCTTCTCCTTTTCCATCTTTTATTCATCTGTCTCTTTCTCATCTGAGTATGACTATATTCTCTGCTGCCACAGGCAGATTTTTCCTCATTGTAGATGGAAATGGCCCCAATAGCCACAAGTCTTTGTCATTGGGGAAATAAATCTCTTTCTCCCTAGTCTTCTTCTTGGGTAATATACCCAGGGTTAGAACAATCTCTCTTGGCAGGGCATGGAAATTCCTGATTGGTCCAGCCTGAGTCATGTGACTACCTCTATGTTCAGAGAATAGTGACTGAAGAGCCTTTCAGTACAACCAAGGTTAGGGATGGGAGAAAGAGTGGGGCTTGGTAGACACAACAGAATGCTCATTACAAGCCTCTTTTTTCCAACATATGCAGGGAAGCAGAGGGCCATCCCTAACAGTTTCTTACTGTGTAGTACACTTGATACTATATTCCCAGTCTCCATGGTTCTTCCTCAAAGACGTCCTGCATGGTTTGGAAACAAAAGCACTGGTTGGGGTTTCTGATGGTTTGTATGTGAGAAGTAGGAAAGAAAGCAACCAAGAAAGACTCTTAAGTTTCTGTCATAAGTACTTGGATGAGTAGAGGCACCCTGTATTTAAATGGTTAAAAATCATTTCTCAAACTGGGAGAGGAGGGGCAGCAGATGGGGAAGCAGTAACAAGGATAATCCTCAATTGGCTTGTAAGTATTTTTCTAATCTAAGAAAACTCACAAAACTTTATAAAAGGTAATAAACAAAGCAATAGGATGGTATATGAGTCAGGCTTCTCTGGAAGCTCTCCAAATTTCTTGCTGCAACATGGGGAACATCTGCAAATTCCTAATATGAGATGCCATAATAAGGGGAAAAAACTTATTCTTAATATTCCTGGCCACATAAATTCTACGTAAAAGGCATTACTGGCTACCACAGATACGTGTTGGGCACTCAAAAACTGAGTCAGTTTGATATACCAGTACTTCCTCTATTTTTACTTGGCTCAGAAAATCTAATGAAATTATACAAATCCCCGAAATCTAATATTTTTATGTGATAAGATTGTGTAAGAGGAGGGGGTGGAAGAGAAGTTTGGAAAATGTGGTGACAGATGGCAAGTGGGCTCAGGCACATAGTGTTCCTATATATAGGGGAGGGGACAATCTGGTTAATCAAGGGGGGGGGAGCATTTTTAAATTTAGATTCAAGTATTTTATATATTCAGCAACATAATTTACTGAAGCAGCCTAACTGGATAGAACTTTTAAATATTTTTTTTGGTTGGGGGTAGGTTGCGTGATACATATTTTCAACAGTTTTACATATTCTTTCATGACGTCTACATTTAAAAATCAGATGGTATCTACAGGCTTTGAGTGTGTCTTTTCAGAGAGTGCTGAGAATATCTATTTCTAGAGAGAGTTCCTTCCAAGGAAATTTAATGGCATTTTAAAAATTAGGGTCATCACAGTAAATATAGCAACACTGGAAAATTAAAAGTGAACGTTCACAATGAAGATAACTTTCTACTTCAGTAGAATGAGCAATGGATTGTCAATGAAGACACTTGTGATTAAGACCCAATGCTAGGTAACATAAAGTAAGGTATGTTATGTCACTTTGCACACATCAGATCAACAGTTTGGGTCTTACTTAATCTTCTTATTTTTAAAATATGAGTTTGGATTAAAAAATCTTTAGAATATTTTCAGTTTTATGTTTCCATTGTTGTAGGCTGTCTATTAATGGTCTGTTAATTAGGATTCTTTTGGTTGCAAGTAACAGAAAGCCCTACTCAAAATGCCTAAAACCATCACAGAGAAAGTCTAGTATGTGTTGCATGGACTTTAAGGATGGTTTGATTCAGCGAAGGATATTGTAACCACTTATGCTTATGGCTTTCCATGGTAGCAGCCTTGGGCTAAGGGTGCCAAACTCTTTAGGATCTCCACATGCCTATTAATGACTTTGAGTCAATGACCTGCCTCATTGTTCAGGTCTGGACAAAAGGAGAAAATCATTTCCTGAATCTGTGTTAGATGAATGAAGAAGTATCTTTACAAACCTGTCCTTGCATATCATTGGCACCAATTGACTTTTTCGCTCATCTTGGATCATGGTCAGGGAATCTGACTGCCCTGTGCCACAGGAGAGACTCCTGCAACCAGCAGTTAGCCCAAGCAAAAGGGGTTGTGGCTACTGATTAAAAATCAAGAAGGGGGTATGTATGTAAGCGGGAAACCATGAAGCTTATGAACCATTTATTGCTTAGAAAACGTAAGGTTCATATAATCTGTACAGTTAAATGAGAGCTAAGAAAAAAACCCTCAAAGTAATAAAATAGAAGTTTATATGGTAACTATTCTCATATTAAGCACTTAATAAGCTTTCAATAAAGAGGCAGGCATTGGGCTAACCTTAAAGCGCTTGAACACAGAATGTGCATCTTAGTTGGCAACTAATTAACAGAAATCATGGGTATTTCTGGAGTTGCTATAGTGACCAGAGGCCTACTGCAGTAAGTTTTTGTTTTAGTACAGTCGTTTTCAAACTTGGCTGCAAATTGGAACCACTTAGAGAGTTTTGAAAGATACTGTTTCCTGGATCCCAGCTCTAGAAATCTTGCCATGATGGATTTGGGGTGGAGGTCTGGACATTTAGAGTTTTTAAAACTCCTCCAGGTTATTGTACTTCATAGTCAAGATTGGGGACCTGGGGCCTAGGGCATCTAAGTGGGAGTATACTCAAATGCATTCTA
Organism: Proteles cristata cristata; assembly: GCA_017311185.1. Lineage (NCBI taxonomy): Eukaryota > Metazoa > Chordata > Mammalia > Carnivora > Hyaenidae > Proteles > Proteles cristata. The sequence goes on from JAESUZ010003733.1 coordinate 746,293, forward strand.
CCCCCTTCAGTCACATCCAAGTTTCCCTTGAACTCCTTTTTATAATTCTCTTCTCTTCTACTCTAAACCACTAACTACTAGATTCTCCTGAGCTGGGACTCCCAGAGATACCACATGGTCCCCATTACAGTATGGAAAAACCTGAATGTGAGGGTGGAAACCAAGAGTGGGGAAGGCCTACTGTCAATATGGTGTGTTAGGAGAAAGGGACAAAAGGGTGGATGAGAGAAAACAAGAAGCAGTGCAAAAAGCCTTTCCTCTGGCACTGGGATGTGGTTGGTGATGCACATTTAGGCATTCTCAGACTCAGATTCCCACACAAACACCCATACACATACAGACACATCATCTGATATTCTTCCCTGCCTCCTCCCTACTCAGCCCACTGCCAACCGCTTGCTCAGAATATTGCTGCAAATTCGTAAAGCACCTAAAACATGAATAAATCAGAAATGGTTATGTTTATTCATTCACCCACCATTTCATTTACTCATCTATTCTATAAATATTGATCGAGCACCTACTATGTGCCAGGTACATTGCTAGATGGTGAGTAAACAGTGATAAATAAAACAGGAGCTTATAGCATGTACAAAGGCTCCGAATCGGCAAAGTATTTGGACTGTATGAGACGGCATAATGATTATCTTGTTCACCAGTTCTTGAGTTCTATTCCCTGTACCTTGGTCATTGAATGAATACTTGCTGATTGAATGAATGCCTGAATGCGTTGGTGAGAAAAGATCAGAGTGACTGGAGTATCGTGAGTAGAGGAGTGGGTAGGGAGGACTGGAATGATATTCAGGTTGGAAATATGGGTGTAAATTGCTTATGCTGGGCCTGTACTCTATGGGTTTCAAAACAAAATCTGACATTATATTCTGTACATTGGAAAACTAGTGTGTATTTTCAAACAAGAAATGATAAGGGCAGGGAAGGTATTGTGAGACCAGAGGGATTAAAAACAGCCAAAGAATAGGACGTAAGAATATTCCAGAAAGAGGGTACCAGATGTGCAAAAGCTGGGAGCCAAGAAAGACATAATATGTTTGAAGAACAGAAAGGCACCATGCTTTACCTGAAGACACAGAAATGAATGACAGTCTAGTGGACAGACAAGTGAATAGGTAAATATGGCGTGGAGCAGAGATGCTAGAGCAAATGCAGCTGGCACTGAATTGTGTGCAATTGCAGAGGAGGAGTGTCCAGTCTAGACTTGGGAAGCCAAGAAATACTGCATGGAGAATGCAGTAACAAAACCAAATCTAAAAAAGTGGGTTGACTTGGGAGTTGGAAGGGGAAGAGGAGAGGTACATAGAAATGGTAAGAGGAACAGAATGTTTCAAACAGAAAACGTTGAATCTACAGAAGCATGGAGATCTAAGAAAGTATCTTAACATTTAGAGCTAAATCTTAGTGACACATATAAATCAAATCTAATTTTTATAGTTTATAGAGACTTAGAATTTCAGGCACTCAGGTGCATACCCTAACAATAATCATTTAAATCAGGTATCAGTGAGGCAACTTGGGAAAGATATTTGCATAGGATCTAACAGAGGGTTTGTGGTGTGGCTGAAATATAGAGTCCATTCTCTTAGCTTTTCTATTCTACTGTGACTGACAAAGTCAAAAAATAACAAAGGAAAAGGAAGGAGGCCCAAGGAGATACATATACATACATACATACATACATACATACATACATACACACACATACATATATACACATATATGTATATATATTTTTTTTCACACACACACTTCTATTTTTCTGTATTTTTTCTATTTCTGGAAATTATCTTTCCCCATTAAAAAAATTCAACCCGGAGAAAAGAAAAAATCAGCCACAATAATAATAAGACAAAGACCAAAAAAGAAATTTCCTTGAAGAGAAGTTAAAATACAAACTTAAGGTGTCAAGGAAACTTAATGGAGTTTAAGGGGATTTATGATTGTCTGTTGTAGTTAACCATTTATGGCAAAGGGGATTTGTGATTGTCTGTTGTAGTTAACCATTTATGGCAAAGGGGATTTATGATTGTCTGTTGTAGTTAACCATTTATGGCAAAGGGGATTTATGATTGTCTGTTGTAGTTAACCATTGGTATCGTGTAAGATCCTATAGAAAAAGAAAAACATTCCTGTTGTTAATTCTTGGGTCTTGCATAGCAGGAAATTTCCTGGCACAAAAGTGTGGTCAGCTACAGTTTACAAGCAATAAAGGACTGTGGAATATTTAGAGAATAGAAAGTACTTTAGATTCGTTATGTAGATTAAGGTCATCTTTAGAGGAATAGTTTATTGACATTGGAAAATGTGATATATTTCAGAGAAAAAATGTATTATATATTAAAGTACAATTTTTAGAAAAGCCACAAAACCAAATAAGGATGTTTGGAAAAGTATATGTACACTTATATGTAAGTACTGGTAACTTACATGCGATAACTTATCGTTGACTTTGAAAGTTTTCTATTTATTTTTTTTAAGCTTATGTATTTTTGAGAGACAGAGACAGAGTGGGAGAGGGGCATAGAGAGAGACACACACACACAGCCAAAGCAGGCTCCAGGCTGTGAGCTGTCAGTCCAGAGTCCACCATGGGGCTCGAACCCACAAACTGTGAGATCATGACCTGAGCCACCCAGGTGCCTCAAAAGTTTTCTATTTATTCATCTACTTTTATTTTATTTTATTTTATTTTATTTTATTTTATTTTATTTATATTATGTTTATTTTTTAATGTTTATTTATTTTTTAGAGAGAGAGAGAGAGAGAGACAATGCGAGTGAGTGGGGGAGGGGCAGAGAGAGAGGGAGAACAAAAGTCAAAACAGGCTCCAGGCTCTGAGCTGTCAGCACAGAATTCGTGGGCTTGAACCCATGAGCTGTGAGATCATGACCTGAGTCAAAGGTGGACACTTAACTGACTGAGCCACCAGGTGCCCCAAAGGTATTCTCTTTAGATCTTTAGTCTTGACCTTTAAAAATATGAATATATTGCTTTCATTAAAACAAACAAACAAATCACTTATGCTTGGCCAAGTCACCAAACCAGGGCTTAATACCTAATCTAATTACAGTTTTAACCTTTCCCAGAAATTTGGTTTCAACTGAATCAGAAATTTTCTGGTCAGCACCAATGAGGTAATCTGTCACAGGAGACTTCTCCATCCCCACCCCAAAGAAAATGAGATAATCTACCTAGTAAGACCCTTTGCCCTTCTCCAAAGAGAACATTACCTTGCCAGGAAATATCTTTTCTTTTCTTTGCTAATAACTTCTTTGTCCCACCTTCCTTCTTAAAACCTTCCATTTTGGACATCTCCTTGGAACTTCTCTCTGAATCACTTAATAAAACCAGTTACATCTTCAAATATTTTGTTGTTTAACACCTTATATGTAGAAAAAAAAATCAGAGTACTTCAGTCCTAAAAATACATATGAAAACATCATTAGCTTAACATGATGATGTTTCTTTAATATTCATTTCCTCTTTCTCATTATTGTCCTAATTTTCCCTTGAGTACCACACTCACCTCATTCCATGCATCTCTACTGGCAGAAGCTGATTTCTTTCTTAACTTGGGCATGGAGAGTGTGGTATGGCTATAAGCTTAGCAATGCAATCTTTTTTCCCTGGGCCAAGCAAGGTCCCTGGTTCAAGATTACCAGGAGCAGCAAGTGATCCAAGTTAAATTAAAGCGATAGGAGAAGTGGGTTGCCGGGGGAAACTGAAAAAGAATCTTCCTTGCTTATCTGACAGAAATCAAAACAATTATTTCTGTTGGCATTATGTGGATGAAGAAGCTTATTATCCAAACAGCTATGGGCAGCTATGCTTGATCCATTGTGGAGAGTCTACCTTAGGATGGACTAAAGACACAGATTTGAAAATGAGCTTGAAGTCTTGGTGGAATTGCTGAATCAAATCCATAGTTTAGGAGGTGAACCACACCTGTGAACTCTCAACCTTTAAGAAATCATTCATTTTTAGGATGCCTGGGTGGCTCAGTCAGTTAAGTGTCTGACTTCCACTCAGGTCATGATCTCACGGTTCATGAATTTGAGCCCCATGTCTGGCTCTGTGCTGACAGCTTGGAGTCTGGAGCCTGCTTTGGATCCTGTCTTTCTCTCTCTCTTTCTCTCTCTCTCTCTTTCTCTGACCCTCCCGTGCTCATGCTCTGTCTCTCTCAGAAATAAATATAATTAAAAAATTATAAAAAGGTAAAATTCATCTTCTTAATTATGTACTCTAGTTTGAATTACTTTGTTGTTGTTTTCTGTTAATTGAAACTAAGCATAATACTACCTCCTTCTTTCTATGTTATCCTTGTCCTGAAAGGTTACTGTCAGGTAATTCAAGATCTTCTAGTTTACTGGAAAATTATTTGATGTTACTGGTTTTATCTTCCTTGACCTAGCTGGCATATTCCAGAAGTCTGCTGTCCAATACAGTATCTACTAACCATATGTGTCTACTTAAATTGAAATTAATTAAATTAAATTAAATTAAATTAAAAATTCATTGCCTTGGTTGTACTGGCCACATTTCAAGTGCTTAATAGCCACATGTGGATAGTGGCTACCATCTTGGCTGGCTCAGACATAGAACATTTCCAGCATTACAGAAAGAGCTACTGGATAGTGCCTATTGAGAGAGAAAAAGAGACATTAGATGATTAGAAGATTTGTGTTCTAATATCACTCAGGCCTCTAAACTCACCATATTCCCTTGGGTAAATAAGCTTCTTCCCTTTCTTAAGTTTTTGTTTTTTTGCTTTTTTTTTTTTTTTAATTTTCTCTAGAGCAGAGAGGTTGGACTAGGAGGTTTTGGGAGGTGGAGGGGTATCTTCTAGTTTCAATATAACAAAATCCTAAGTGCTTTCTTTTGCTTTTTAACAGTAGTAGACTTTCTTTATTCTTCAGGGGTCAGCTGTGAGCTCTATCATGAGATCAGACTCAGATATCAAATACTAAGACCAGGGCTGAAAATTCAGGACAGTTTCATTTATTTTCTTCTACCCACAAAAAGGAAAAGAAAAAAATCCAACACAGATTTAGTGGCAGGTAAGTATGAGTTTAAACAGTGTATGGGCCAATTTCCTTGACTAACTGTCATAGCATTTGAAACAGATCAAGGCAGTCATCCTGAGTATGTGTCACTTTATAAAAGCCTGCTATTGGCTAACAAGAGAACTAGCAAAAGGTATTGGGGAGGGCACATCATCTACTTATTTCTAGAAAAATATTTTGTTGTGTATGCTATCATGATAGTGAACTCATATTTTATTTTTGACTCATTTATTATTATTTATTTGTTTATGCAAACATTTGAGTGTCTACTATATGCCAGGTACTACATACATGCTCAATTCTGAAGATACAGCAGTAAATAAGGTACTGGTTTTCCTTGCTCTCATGATGACTCTAGTAAGGAGATAAAGCAGTTATCAAGTAAGTAATTCCAAAAATAGTTACTTACAATGGTGGTTAAGGCTATATAGATGATACCCTGAGGGCTGCAAAAGCATGTAGCAGAGGAACTAGATCTCTTTTGGGGCAGAAGGTTACCATGAGGAAGTTTCCATGTCCCATCCAGGGACCCAAGAGAAGACTATAGCAGGAGTCAAGAGTGAGAGTGTTGTAAAATGAGGCCAGATAAGTAGACAGGGGTAGCTGATACAGAGCCTTCTTAACCATGGTCATGAATTTGGGCTTTGTTGTAAGCTCAGTGGAAAACCACCAAAAGGTTTTTAAATACAAGAGTGGAATGATCAGCATGCATGTCAAACACATTCCCTCTCACTGCACAGTGGGGACTGATGAGTAGGCAGAGCACATTTAAAGGCAAGTGAACTAATTAGGAAAGCATTGTCATAGGTGATGAAAGATGATGGTTGCCTAAACAAGGGTTGGAATGGAGAGGAAGAGAATGGATAGATTTAAGGCAAAGACAGAAAGTCAAGATAATAGGAAGTGACATAATGTGGGGGTTTATAGAAAGGGAGATGGGAAAGACACTCTTCATTTATGGCTTGAACCATTCATTGGGATTAGGCAACAGTGATGATGAATATGACTATGGATGCATGTTTTATGAACAATAGAAATAATGTTACTGTTTTTATAATTATCACCAAAACACTCATTTTCATGACCTTTATGTGCTTATATTTATGTTAATATTCTTGCAATAAAGAGACCACTTGGTCTCTAACACAACAGATTTTTATTCCTTTGATTACAGAGAAGAAAGTGAGGCTGTTGTTTCAACTTTCTCTCTGTTCTAAACGAAAAATTAAGAGATGAGAAGTAGAAGAACAAAAGAAATGACCTTGTTCTTTTGTTTTCTTCTGCCTGGAAGACAGACAAGATAAGCAATGAGGAATTATAATTGATAAAGTAATTGTAGAGATAGGCTGCTAGAGGTGAAAAATGAGACTCCTACATGAAGGTTATCTTTCCTTCCAGCCTAAGAAAAATTTTGTCTCCTATTTCTGAAAATTCTGCCTTATGTATCCAGATCCAAATATAGAACTAAGTATCACTAGTTTTATAGAAAATGATTTAGCTTCTGTTCATTCTCTTTTACTATTAGTGATTCTTATTCTTTCTTGAGCAGTAGTTTGCTTTTTTTGTTTCTTTGTTTGCTTTTGCTTTTTACCTTGTGAATGCTATGGATTTTTAAGAAATAATTTTTTCTTCTTAACTTTATAAGTTGGATACCTAGAGTCAAAATAATGCTTCTTGTGTATCATTTGATAGTTTACCTTTCATGTTCAAACTTTATATCAGGCTCATCTTTGTTTACTTGGTCTTTTATCTCTATCATGCAAAATGTATTGTTTCTTGCTAATATGCTTGCCTGTATTTGCTTGATTGGAGCTTAGGTTCTGTGAATTAAATATAAGTCTGAATATTAGTTCTTCAGCCATATTAGAGGTGTGACATTAGTTCAAATAATTAACTTGTCTGGAATTTGACTTTCTACCCATAACATACAGATTAATGAAATATAGATCTATTAGCACTTTTGTAAGTCATAAATGAGACACTGAATGTAAAGCCTCAGCTAGGGTTTTGTATATAGAAAGAGTCCCCCCCCCCCGACCCCTGCCCCAAAATAGGTATTAATAGAATAGCACTATCATCATTATTATTAAATTTTTTAATATTTATTTTTTTGAGAGAGAGAGGGAGACAGAGCATGAGTGGGGGAGGGGCAGAAAGAAAGGGAGACACAGAATCTGAAGCAGGCTCCAGGCTCTGAGCTGTCAGCACAGAGCCAGTGCAGGGCTCCTACTCACGAACCATGAGATCATGCCCTGAGCAGAAGTTGGACGTTTAACTGACTGAGCCACCCAGGTGTCCCTCATCATTATTGTATTATATTTGATTATATTCTTAATTATAATAATATTGTTATTATATGTATTATATGTCATCAATCATCATCAATATTACATATTATTACTATAACTCCTATTCTCTTATTGTACTTCATTTCTCTTCATCATCCTTTTAATCTTCTTAGCTTAAATATATTTTGAATCATGGCAAGTGATAAGAGAAATAAGGCAAGTATATACAGGCCATTTAGATCCCAAAGGTAAAACAGACAAGCTAGGGATACCTGCTGTATATCTGGCATAGGGCACATAGAATTCCTTGATAGACTGGAAAATTTCAGGTGAGTTCTAGGAGAAAAAAAGTGAAATAACAAAAATGATTTATATACACAAATGAGAGAAAGATAACATTATTATGTAGCCAAAGGAAAAGGTATATACCCTTCTCATGATGATGATCTAAAAATAGACATTTTCAGCCAACTGATAGGTAGCCCCAGTGACTATAAGAAAAAAGAAATTGGGCTTCAGTGCTACAGAAGGCACATGGATGAGAGAGAAAGTGCCATGACAATTACCTTTTCATCCATGCCTCCATTGTCATAAGCCAACTGAAATGAAACAAGAAAAAAACCCATCAGGGTTGAGAAATAACAACTAAAATGTGTTACTTCAAGAAATATGATTTAAATGGGATACATCTAAGCCACCTTAATTTGCATTGGATTGAAACTTGGCATGTTTCTTAGTCCAGATGTAATTTATTTAAATTCCTTTAGTTATTTTTCAATTTAGAAATATGAATAGACATAAATTCTTACATGTCTCAATTTTTTTCTCTGAACATTTGTGAATTAAAATTAGCCAAATTATTAAGTGGACTCTTCTTAAACTGAAGTAAGATGGCTTTTATTTCTAATGCGAAGAAGTGAGAAGTGTGATAATCAGTGGAATGAGGAATTGTCTCATGGTACCTTAGGTCAGGGTGCAGGAATTAGCCCTTTTAATGGGTTTCCCAGGTAACTTAATAACTAACACAAAGTATAGATGAGGTATTTAATTTTTTTTAGACTTTTATAATCATTTGGAGAAACAGAGGAGTCACACTCCTTAGGATATGGTTTTCCACCAAGAAATCCCCTTTGGACATTTCTGTTCTAAGTCCTCTTCCTGAGCCTCTGATATATTTCTGTCTCTGCCTCTATACCTCCCACCAATTTTTTTCTCTCTCCTACTTTTCTCCTGTCATATACTCTATCACTCATTCCCTCGGCCCACTGCTTCTTATTATATAGGACAATTTGCTGAGTATTCTTGGCTATTTCACAATTCTGAGCGTTTTAGCTTTTACCTTCAGTTATTTTCATTGTTTTTCCTCTTAATAAAAGTGAGTTTCTCCATGGGGGTGATAAATAGGTTAATGAATAGGTTTTTGTCTTTACATCAACAAATGTGTATATACATAGACACTATGTTCGAAATGTAGATCTTTAGGACTTTGGCCTGAATCATGGTTTGAATTCCCAGCTACTTGGGTATCTTGAATTACTGAAACTGGATGAGCTAAAACAACGGTGCTGTTGTCCTTGGCCTTTTGTAAATACTGTGCCCACAGAACAATATGGCTGAGTAGGACATAGCCACGGGCCACATGAGTAATAAGCCTATAACTCCTGGTTTTTCAGAATCCTAAGGGATTCTGGCAGCAGCAATCAATGCTTTGAATTTATCATTGCTCTGATTAAAAAATAATAAAAATAAAAATAAAATAATCTCCAATGGATTTCTATTGCAAAAGGCTCTGAAAAGGCAGGAACTTGGTTTCATGTGTATACTGCTGTATCCTCAGAGCTTAGGGCAGTGTATGGGAAATAAAAATTCAATTAATACATGAATAATGTACGTTAAAGTCCTTACCAGTCAGAGTAGACTAGATTATGCTGCAGTAACAAATAGCCCTCAAATCTCAATTGCTTAAAGAACAAAATATGTCTTATTCACTGTGAATATCCATTATGGGTTGGTAGGAAAAGAGGAGGGCCTGTGCTCTGTGATCACGCAAGGATCCAGGCTGAGAGTGTGGCTAGTCCCTGTTCATCATGCAAAGGCAGGTGTTGCTTCAACATTAAATGCTTCAACCTCAAAAAGATACCATCAGTTCTGCAGACACTTCACTGGCCAGAACTTTATGGCGCACTCAACCACAAAGGAATCAGGAGATGCAGTCCCTTTATGGCCAGACAGTAGGAAGTCCCAACTTCTTTGAAAGGTGTGAGAATAGTTTTGTTATCACAAAATAGTTGGGAGAGTGGAGTAAATTGCCTTAAGTGCCAATATTTGTTGATGCTTATATTATTAGGACACATGGTCATTTGCTGCAATACGGTATTCTGTATTGCAAATATCTACAAGGTATTTGGGGGGACAAATGGAACTACGTTGATATTCTTGTTCCATCACATACATGTATTGAAAGTCACTTAAGCTTGAAAGAGCATGTCTTTCTTCCAGTCTTTTTTTGAAAAATTAACAATGCTTATCTGAGTGCCTTGAACATAATCCATTAGTACATCTTTCAAGCTTATTAAATTGAATTAATTTGTAGATAAGTTACTGTGTTTAGCTTTAATTTAATCCCTGGAAAGGAAGAACGTAATGGTTACTTTTTTTTAAAATGGTAGCCATTAGTAGTAAATGTGAACTTCCTTTTAATTTGAATTCATTAGCATAGCAAAAACAAAACCAAAAAAAAATCATAAAGACTACTTTACACACATCTATATTTCAAAAGCCTGGAATGTACTCAGTATATACTTTTTGAATGAATGAATGATACTTTTTTTGAGACCATGTTAATGACAAGGAAATAAGAAAATGTAATGGTTAATTTTGGGGTGTTGTTTTAAACGTGAAATATTTTATGAGATGGGTCCTTGAACCAGAATACTGGAGTTTGAAACCTGCTCTAAGGCTTATTAGCTATATGACCCTGAGCAAGTTTTTAAATCCCCCTGTTCCCCCTCGGGTTACTCATCTTTGAAATGGAGATAAGAATGAAAATATTTATCCTATGGACTTAGTAAAAAGGATTATACCTGATACCTTAGAAACAACATACTACAGAGTAGTGGTACTCCTAGTAGAAGTTCAATAAGCATTAGCTGCTGCACTATTATTATTATTTTTTCTTGAGATTGCACAGTCGGTGTACAATTTCTGTTTGTGTCACCAGCACAACAGTAATGAACCACTGAAATGAAACACACACTACTAACTAGAACTTTGGTGTTGTTACATTTGTATTGTGCAAAGGGAGAAACACCAGTGGGGAAGATCTCTGTGTCTGCAGGGTCTCTCACTCTTTCACTCTGTAACATGAAAAAAGTGGATGGCTTCCAAAAAAGCATGGTGGCAGCACTGACCCTTCTTTATAACATCTGTGCAAAGCAGGAGTATTCTGAGGTGTTTTGAGAGGTTCGTGAGCAAGGAAAGTTATGAGAACCACTTTGATTTTGAAAAAAAAGGATGAAAGACTAAACAGTGTTGATGAAGTTTTGGAGTGATGGTGGGTGGTCCAGGGCAACAGCCAAGAAAGAATTCTTGAAGAAGTTTTTGGTGCAAAAAAAAAAGTGATTTTATTTAAGCACAGGGACAGGACCCATGGGCAGAAAGATCTGTACTGGGGGTCGGGTAACTCATGACACACCCTCAGGATGGGAGGGGGTCAGGCATAGAATAAGTCTCTAAGGTATTTTGGAAGCAAGGTTTCAAGGACCTTGAGGCTAACTGTTGCTAGGGAAACACCACTTATTGCTGTCTAATACAACCTCAATCATGAGACCCTTCAGATGCATTCCAGGAGGCCATAAGCCTGGAGTATGATTGCTACCCTACATCTTGGGGAAGTTAAGATAAAGGAAGTAGTCTTACAGGATCCTCGAGGTTGGGATAATGTTAAGCTAAGATTCCCTTTTGCCCCCAGCACCGTGTCATCATGGAGGCAGCTGAGCGTCTAGAGGGAGGTCACTCTGCTGGTGTCAAGGACGTGTCAGTGGGCTGTAGGCAGTAAGAGAATTTAATTTTTCATGTGTTTAGTTTCCCACATCACCATGGCAAGCACTTAAACCCCCTTCCTTTGTTCTTGGGGAGCCTGGAGTGTCCCAGGAATATCATACATACTCTACCTGTGGGTGGGGGGGAGGGAGAGTGCCAGCCTATATTTTGCCCTCAGTTTGCCCCAGGTTCCCTTATCACTATGAACTATGACAGTGGAGACCACATTCATTTAGTTCTCTGTCTTGTCCAAGTATCTAACACATAGTAGGTGCTTTATAAGCAATGCATTAAGTAACTGAATGAATATTTCTGACTATCAGTGCCCATGCAGTCAATAAGTGAAAACTAGGTCACCTTACATGCATCGTTGATGTTCAGATATAATCACACTATATTTCCAAAGAAGAGAGTGTCCATAACACAGTACTAGAAACAAAATATTCAATTTGAGTGTTTCCTCCCCCATACCAGCATGTTATTAGAGGGAGAGGGAAATTTTTTTAAAAAATGCGTTGAGCATATTTATTTGTTAAAACCCAGGCTTTGATGCTGAAAATGACATGTTTCTATTTATTAAACATGTTCAAAAACCTCAGAAGGTTTTTATTGGGCTTATGCATATAAGCATCTATATTGTATTCCAAGTATACCATATTCCCAGATTTAGCTACCAAAACAATCGACAGACTTAAATTTGTATAAGCCTAACAATATTTTTGGTTAATGTACTGGTTCAAAGAACATGAAGAGGTAAGAAATGGCTTGCAGTTCACTTTCGAGTTTATTGTTACAAGTCTAACACCCATTAACACTATCAATATTTTGCAGAATGCTTTTTCTTTTGTTTCTCATTCCGTCTTTACTCTTTTGGCAAATGAACAGCATCAGTAAGAGCTCTACATAACATACCAGGCAGTATAGTGTTAAAGTGCAGCTTGAGTTGTTGAAGAGTTAGTGGGCAGGCATTTCAATTCACTGTAGCTGTAATAGAGGGTAATGTCACTTTAAGACATGTGATACTTTACAGAGGAGGGATGTATCGAAACAGACTACCAGACTACTGCTACTTACAGCACCGTATAGCAGCGCTGCTCCTACATTTTGCTGCCTTACTCTTCCCTGAATGCACGGGACTGGGGATGGTCTATCATTAACTGTAAACTGATTCTCATCAGGAAACTGCACATTATTTCACCATCCCTTCAAAGGTCTCATCAGGCAGAGGTGACGCCAGGAGATGATTTAAAGGTGAAAATGACAAGGTTTCCACCCCTCAAACCTTGGCTCCTTTTCTGACAATACAGTCTGAATGCGCCCAATGTCTTCTTTACTGTGGAAATAGCATCGGAAGAAAAAACATATTTTTTAATCCTGATAAAGAAGATTATTGGGAAGCTCTTTTTTTTTTTTTTCTTAAAATCTCCAATTGTGCACAGATGGATTTTAGAAAGTGTTAGAGCTTTCCAATGAACACTAATAGAGTACTCTGCTCTTGGCTGGATTTTTCAGGTAAGAAGACTCTTTAAGGATTTAAGATTCAGAAAGCAGATTTGTAACCTGTTCAGTCATATGTAGGGAACTATGTACGGCTGGATACATTATTTGGTGGAACACACTTATTAACATAGAGACAAGCTCTTGGTAAGAGAGTAAGCAATGAGAGTGATATGCACGAACCTTGGAAGTGAAGCTAAGAATTAAAGAAAGTTAAATAAATTAAAAAAAGGAAAAAGAAGGAAAATACTGAAAATGTGAAGTCACAGGAATCTTTTTAAGTGCTAAAATATATGTGTGGGAAGAAATGAGCAAGAGAAAGCAGTCATTGAAAAACTGTTAAGTTTTGATTGTGGTTGGCTTTTTGAAAGTTGAGATGAATTCCTAGTGCATTTTAACTGAAATTCACAAGTAGGCAATGCATGCCACAGTCACCTCTATTTTGTCTTTCTGTAATTTGCAGGGTATTTGAAAAAGGGCCCCAAACGCATTCACTTCAAGATTCACAGAAGGGGTGTTGCTATTTATCTCTGCTGAAGAGAATGCATCTATATTATACTGATAGTTATGAAGACAATGAGGCTAAATCTGTTGTCTACAAAAGTAAACAGTGGGCAGTGAAAGTAATTATAAAGTGAATGGTCCATCTGAATCACAGAGCAAGGCATGAAAGGCACCATGCTGTTGCAAATAATGTTTTCCTACTTTGGACTTAATTACGGTTGTCACCGTTTGTCTATTATAGTCCTAAACCCTTCAAGACTGCATCTCTCTCCTAAAGCCCATAAATTATCTTGTATTATGTCTGTATATACATATACATACATATATATTTGTATCTTTCTGCTTTCTGAACATCACAGTTTTTGAAAGAGTGCCAATTTCCATGAATAAAGAAACCACATTGAGAGGTCACTAGCAGATTTTAAATGTATCGTTGAAACACTTGTAGGGTGTAATTTGACAGTAGAAAATGTTTAAAAGGAACAATCTGGGTTCCGAAGCTCTCTCTAAGAGAAAAGCATACACTTAACTGGATTCTTGTAGAGAAAAATGCTTCCATATCACTGCCTGAGTAAGGACGATGCTTCAAGTTTGATTAATTTGGCAATATGAAATGCAGCATAAGGTGTTGTTTGAGAAATTGGACAATATGTAGCGCAGTTGAGTCTTTGTAGCTCCTAAGATCCTTATAGGTGCAGATAAGGCTGTCAAAGTTTCAGCGCCTGAGAAAAGGTATATGTTCATCCATAAATACATACACCACCTGTATATGCATATTCATCACCACTACACAACACATGCCACAATGGGATCTTAGGAGGCAAAGCAATATTGTAAATTATGCCTCACTCTAGGATAGAAGCATAGATCTTGCATCTGAAACTCATTCTGGCTGAAGACAATTCTTTCTGATTTTAAGTCCAGCCAGAAAGACAGGTTCTATCAGGAGATTACAACATGCCTCTGAGAAATGATTACTTAGTTTAGAAGACAGCAGAATGATTAAAAATTCATGACTGTAGAATTAAAAAAAAAAAAAGAATCCACTGTTTCCTTTTCAGGCTTATGTCAGACTTACAATGAAGTTAGAAGGAACAGGAGTCTGCAGCTTTTCAATGCCTGGAATAACTATAGTTTAAAGATCATTGCGTAAAACAGGATGTATAGTCAGGATACTATGTTGCAAACTGCCTAACCCGAAGGCAAAACCCTGAATTTATTTCTGTGTGTTGGCAATCCTTGGAGTTTGGTTTTGCAGAATTTCAAAAAGAATTCATGATCTCTTGGAGAGAGCTTTCCCTCAGTCCTACTTCATGGCATGACCTCTGCTGGGTTATTAATTCCAGCCAGCAAAGTAGCAAAAGGGACATGACGTCTGAGACACCCCTTCTTTCATCAGTGGGACTGACTGAGCTGGGGGCTTGAAGCTGGGGGTAATCCTTGCTGTCTCATGTTGTCTTTAGAGAATGGCAATGGTCTCTGCGATGTCCTGGGTCCTGTATTTGTGGATAAGTGCTTGTGCGGTGCTCCTGTGCCATGGAACCCTTCAGCACACCTTCCAGCAGCACCACCTGCACAGACCAGGTAAGTCGAAGCTGGCTCCAATGCAGCCTCCAGTCTCGCCGCTGTCACCTTAACAGATGGCTGAATGTAAGTGACAGAAAGTGCTACAATGCGGGCAGCTTGCGTCTGAATTCCAAGGCATATTGTTGACTGGATGCTTGGGGCAAAAGGTGAGGGTGATACTACAATGCCTTAGAGGTATTTCTGTTAATTTCTCAGGAAAACAAAAAACTAAAAGGTCTTCTCTAAGAGTCTCCCTACCCTCTTCCTCACACCTTAAAAAGTAAAAGTCACGTTTTTGGGGGGTACTTTGGCCAATAGCAACATATTCTGCACAAGGTGGGATAACTTGCCGGACTTGAGGAATTTTTAGACAGGCAAAACATGATCTTTGCTACCAATAACGTAATGTGTATGTATTCCTGGGATATCCTACCTAAGGCACATACTCTAATGTCAGTGTGTATGTGGCTCAGAATTTGGGGGGGACGTATGTGCTAAAATTAACTTTGGAAGGAATTTGTCAATGAAAAAGAAATGTAAAAATAACTTACTATTTCTTGCCTGGTTTATTTTGTCTCCTTTCCTTTCTCCCTTCACTTTCTGTTCTTCCACTTTGTTCGGCGGCTTTTTTTTTTTTCTTTTCTCTCTCTTTCTTGGCACTTCCAGGAACAAGTTCCCGTTAGCCTGATTTTTTCCCCCCGTATATTGAATTATGCTTTCCGGATGCATTTTTCTTTCTTTGCCTTTCTGTTTAAAGTATATTTCTTATCATTCCACGGCCTCACTCTTCGGTCTGGACTTTTTTTTTTTTTTCCTCCTTCTTTGCCATTCTCATTACTGTCCCCAGCTCGATTTGTCCTTACCCTCCCTGGTTGACTGAAAAGAGTTCTTTCCATATTCTGTTTAATTTCGGCCTTTGCGTTCGTTTACTCCACCCTCCACCTGCGCCTCGTCCCCAACCCCCTCCACCGTCGCCCAGTCAGTCCAGTCCGGGCTCCAGGGACTAGTTGCGCGGCAGGCTCCAGATCCTCCGTTCTGAACCGCTCCCAGCCCTCCGGCCCCTCTCCAAATTCCTTCCCGGCCTCCTGCCAAACGCTCAGCTTGGCTCCTTCCAGCTGCGTCCGGCGTCCACGCCTTTGCCTATCCCTGGCTCCGCAGCCGGCCTGGGCACCAATCCTGGGCTCCTCGGCACAGTCGTCCAGCACCATCTCCCGGGGCGCTGCTGGCTGCCTCCCGGGCTCTGACTGCAGGCTGCGGGCAGGATGCAACGCGCGAGGGTGCAGCCCTGGGTCCTCCCGCGCGCCCGCACCCGGCTGCAGGGGAGCTCGCGCCAGTGGGTTCGCTGCAGGAGCCCGGACCACCCGCGGACGAAGGGGGGTGGGCGGAGAGGGAGGGCGGGAGGAGGGGTCGGAGGCGGCCTGAACCCCGGGCTGCGCCTGGGCCCCAGCCACCCTCAGTCCCCACGCCCTGTTCCCGGAGGCAAGGCGAGCAGGCGCTGGTCCCCCTGCAGGTGGGCATGGAGACCGCGCGGCCGCCACTGCCGCGCGCTTGTATTTCTGCCTCGTGGGTCCTGAACCCGGAGTGCGTACGGCCCGACTCCCAGGCTTCCGTGCCGAGGTGGAGGAAGAACAAACACAGGTTTTGGGACTTTTGAGTGGGTCAGTTCATCACCAGTCTGTTGTGGCAAAAACGCCCTTGACTTGTTACCGTCATACAAATAACGCGGAATCCTTCATTCATTGTAATACTTAACAGTAAGAATTCCTAAAAAACATAACTACTGTGAGTGTTTAGGCACATCCTCACGTTGTCTTAGTCCTTATACAAGTAGGTTATTCCCCCATACTATCCCCTCCCCAAACATAAAGCCTCCCTCCTCCCCCTCCCCCCTCCCCCTCCCCCACCCTCCATCCATCTGTTGCCCGGGAGACCAAAGTTCTGAGGGATCAAGTGACTTGAGTGAGAAGGCACAGCCAATAACTGCCATTGGAAGTCAGGATGGTCTGATGTCACCTCCCTGGCCTGTTTCCCAGGAGGGGATAATGCCTCCCAGGGCACGGAATAGTCATGCCAGGTAGCCTCTCTGAGGAGGTCTGAATAGTTTTTCTCAATTTGTGAAAACTTCCAAGTTGCGTTGATCCACAGACACCTTTCAATTGCAAACCTATTCTGAAGAGTGGCCATGGCAGAGCTGGTAGGTGGTGCCCTTGGCGATGCTGGAGCTCAAGACCAAGAGGAGTCCCTCATCTCAGTTACTCAACATTAGCGGCATGACCTTGGGAAATTCACTTTTCTTCTCTGAGCCAGTTTTCCGTTTAGGGATATTGTGGGGTGTATATAAAACCATCACTGTGAAAGTGCTTTGCAAACTGTGAAGCCCTTCATAAGTATCAGTAATTACTGACATCTCCACTTAATAGACCACAAAGGTACTTGTCAGACATGTTGAATGAGTGAAGTTTTGCTGTTCACACAGCGAATAATCTGTTTATTCGGACAAAAATCTGGTTTTAATCTTGTGAATTTTTTTTTAACTATTCGATACCTGGCTAGAATATATCAACCAAATGTGTGTGTCTGTTTCACTCAATTTGTAGAGTTATGTAATATAGTACACTTTGCAGTGAGCTTTCACTTAGACTATCTCTGTTAATCAATTAATACGTGAGATTTTTTTGGTCGGGGGTTATGACTATGCTACTTGTAATAAGTAAATGCAAATCCTTATGGGGCTTGTTATCAAAATATTATAATCTTACACTGAAAAACACATCATTAAATTCTGACTAAAATTAAACTCAATGTTTATTTTCTCCATTGTCTGCTCATAGAAATTGCTTATTATCACCAATGCATGGTTGATCCGGATGTCAAATAACCTAAGAAATTCTAGCACCAAAACCAGTTTCAACACAAAGTGCTTACACATTTGAGATCCATTTCAGATTCATTGATGAAATTAAGAAACTATATATACTCCTCTCTGGATGCAGAAAGGTTCAAATGATATCTGACTGAAAGTCCAATCGTTCTATGTAATAGGCTGATTCAACTTTCTTGGGTTTTCAACAATAGCTGCAAAGATTAAAGTGATAGATCTTGGACATAGCAATATTCTAGATTATTTCAGTCAGAAATACAATCTCCTTTAATACAATCTGTTTTGATTTTAAGAGTAAATATATGCTTTTTTTGATGAGAGTTGTGATGTTTCCCTTTGTGGGTCTTAAATCTTCAGGGACACTAATGAAATGTGTATGAAAACAAGGGAGAAATCAGGGCCAGTTTTCTGTGACAATCCACCCCAAATGAGCAAATAAATAAATAAATAGCTGGATAAATGAGCAAAAAGGAAAAACATAATCTCATTTTCTCAAATCAGTTAAAACAAGTGACATGATGAGAAAAAATGAGACACCAGGCAGACCCTGAGCTTTGCCACATTTGCCTAAGCTTGAAAAATCGCCTCTTTCATAAAGCAGGAGCAGGCGGACACTGCATGCATACCAAGTATCGGGAAAATGTGAAAAATGACAAATCTTTCCCTCAGAGCCCAGAATGGGGGGAGAGGGAAGGCTTTACAGCTGCCTCCTCACCTGCTTAGGAACGGCTGGTCCCTCTCTTGCCAGCCTCTTACCAGCAGCCTCTTTACCATCCCCTACCCAGTAAGATTGATGGTGTTCCCATCCTAAGCAGCCAATTTCAGTCTCTCAAGAAATAATCCACTACACTGACAGATGAGTGGAATTTGACGTGATGTTCCCCTTGTCAGACTGTGCCGCACCTGGATGGCACCAGCCAGCCCGGGTCCTGTAGGGGAAATGGTTAGAGATTTGGGCCAATTTCTGCTGTCAAAACATGAAATCAGGACAATGTTTTTGTGAGGCCGTGAATTTGAGATCTGTTTTCTCAATGCAGTGGGTTAGTACACAAACAGAATGAGAATATGTTAACTGGAAAACGGACAGATTTTAATAGATTTCCCTGTAGACCCAAAGTACTTTCTATTTTTCCTATTTGTAGTATTAGGAATATACCATTTATTTTCGCTTACTCACTAGTTAAGGAGGATTCAAACAGTCAATCAAATGGAAGTGAATTTTAAAAGTACACAAATGTGTAAAATGTGCTATAGATTAACAGATTTCACAGTGATTTAATATTTGGTTAAACCAAGTTTTTGTTTTGGTAACGATGTAGGAAATTGCCATGAGAACTTAAAGAATATCCATGCCCTTCAACACATACACACACACACACACACACACACACACACACACACACACACACACACACAACTTTATAAAGGAAGACTAAACAATGAAAACCCAAAAGTGATGTTCCCTTGTTTTAGATAATTGAAAAAGACAACTTCAGCTCTTTATAATCATCAGTTATTGTGTAACAGGTAAAAAAGGATGAATGGTTTGCTGGATGTAACTATCTAAATTTAGAATTAGTTTTTCTCCCTTATGGATATGTGAATTATGACAGTAATTTTAATGGTTACTCAATTTTGAGTGTGTGGGTAGGTGTGTGGGGGGTTGTTCTTGAAACTTAATAAAATATGGATCATTTCAAAATACTTTAGTAAGAAAAGATCCTTGGGATTCTTTCATAATTTAAAATTATAAAGACAAATTACATGAGACAAGAAGTTATGAGTGTCTAATGAATCATTTATTCTTGAGTAGCTGCTATTGTATTGACAGGTGTATATGGAAACGATATATAGAAAGATTACACTTAATAGAATTGTCTATGTAACTCATACTTGGCCTGATTCAAAACTATATTCAGCAAAGTATGTACTTTAGAGGTATTCATTTATGACTTAATTATTGTATAGTGAATATCACCATCTAGTTAAGTGTAATTTTTTGGTTAAAATATTAAAAAGCTTTCCTGTATATCTTATACTTATTTTCACCTTACTATTTAGTATTACTTTATTGAATTAAATGCTTATGGAATATACATTAGAACACCATGCACATTACAATATAGGATTTTCTTACAATAATAATATAAAAGAAATTGTCAGAGCAACAGTGGTTGCATGTTGGCTTTTTAAGAATTTGTGCCAGTACCAGATTGCTAAGTGTAGTGAATTGACCTAAGGATTAGAGCAGACAGGTTGTTATTTGGTGTAAGCTGGTGCTAGTGATAATCCATTGATCATCTGATTGATGATATTGACCTTGTCTCAGAGTCAGAGTGCCGCTATGGACATTTGATAAGACTTCAAATTATTAAAGCCAAGTAGAGATGCAAATAAATATTTCCTGTCAATCCCATGAATTCATAAGAGAATTATTACAGTGCTGTGTAAATAGTGCTACTTATGTGAGTTCAAGCCTATGGCTTCAATTCATAGTTAAGAAAAATAGATATTATACCACACTGCAAACAAATATTTAGAAGTGATGCCAATGAATATTAGTCTTTGATTGTTAATTTCTTAAAGCTCATTTAAGATGGTAACTTCAACTTTTTGAAAAACTCATCCAGGTTTAAGCTGTGTGAAAATCTCAAAGTTTGATTGCATAACATTGGTATACCATTTTTTTGACAACACTTTCGCAGTATCTCCCAAGGTACAAATCCTACATTATTCCATTTTGAAATGTGTATCCTAAGAAAATGAGTGGACAGATTTATAAAAGTATATGTTAAGATTTTGTTAATTTAATGCAAATAAGTAGAGGAGGGTTTTGTCTCCATCAAAAGGAGATTGGTAGAGTAAGTCATTGTACACCTGAACAGTGGGATTCAATGTAGCCACTGGAAAGGAGGAGATGGATTTATATGTACTCTTAAGGAAAGATGTCCATGATAAACTGCCGAGTGAAAAAAAACCAAGGAACAAAATACACAGTTTCAAAATAATTTTGGAAAAAATATTAGCACAGGCATAAAAAATGTCAGAAAGGGCATAAACATTTCATATATAGTGTTAGTTTAACCTGGTGGTAGGCTACAATGACTTAGACTTTTTATTTCCTATAATTATGTATTTATTTAAATTTGTTTTTAATATGGGTACATATTACTTTTTGGAAAAAATGCTTACAATATTAGCTGTAGAGGGTTTATGGTAATGTAAAATTAAATGTATTGGGATGGCTCAGTCGGTTAAGTGTCTGACCTCAGGTCATGATCTCATTGGTCATGAGTTCAAGCCCTGTGTAGGGACTCTGTGCTGACAGTTCAGAGCCTGTAGCCTGCTTCCGATTCTGTCTCCTTCTCTCTTGGGCCCATCACCTGCTCACGCTCTGTCTCTCTCTCTCAAAAATAAATAAACATCTTTTAAAAATTGAAAAAAAAAAAAAAGAGAGAAATGTATCGAACAGTGATCCCAGTTTAAGGAGAAAGTAAAATGAATAGATAGGAAATTATCATGAGGCGCTTTTCCTTTTTAGAGCCTTAATTCAATAAAATGTCTAGGCCAGCATTTTCTAGTTCGCAAAACGCTGTACCCTCAAGATGCTCCTTGGAAAAAAGCTATTAAGTGCTGGGGAAGTACTCACTGTCTCGTATGTTCTCCTCTTGGAGATTTGCAGTGCCTATAATGTATATACAAGTTCTGGAAATATTTGCAAATAGAAAACCTAATTGTGTTTAACTAAAATTTTCCAAACACTTTTTTATTCAGGCGATGTGAGAAATGTGACCCAAAATAATCCTAGAAACCTGTGCTATTCATCTTCTTATCTCTCACTCTTAGTAAGGAACTTGACATATAATACATGCCCAAAAAATATGTGTTACATTATTAAAGGAAGAAGGAATGAATGTTACGGAAAAATTTGAAACTGTCCCTCAATTGTTACTACTTACGCGTGAGCGTGTGTGAATGAATGGATGCATATGTATATGTGTGCATGATTATAATTCAGAGATACCTCAAATGGAGAGTGGTATAAATATTAAGTTGTCAGTATAACCTATGTATCTGTGTGTATGTGTGTATTTGTGCAATATCTTTCTGAAGCTATTGACACTGTTTAATATTTGACAGCACTTCCATTAATCAAAATAATCCAAAGAATATGCTTATGGATGTAGTACAAAATTAAATCCCTAAGGTTTTCAGTCACAGCATGGATTTTTTTTCCTACAGATTTAGAAAATATTATAAGCATGGTCTTAAGGGACTGAAGAGAAACTTCACTTAATAAATAAGGAAAGGCCTTCTGCTCTCAAATGTTTTGATAGCAAGAGAGAAATTCACTTCATCTTTGTAGCAGGGAGAAAATAACAACAGACAGCAATTTTTCCTTTCTTTGAGGTAAAAAGAAAATGAATTATTTTGTTAACAATTTGTGTAAACTAATTGGATTTTCTGAAGATAATGTCCTCAAAGCACTTAGGAGACCATGTTGGCCCACTATTTCTTCTTTCCCTATCTTTATATAATAAAGGTTCAGAGAAAGAAAAGACAAATGATATAATCACAGCAATTTTCTCTCAGAAGATGGATGGAGATGCTGAATGATGTGGCTATTCATTAAGCAGTTTCTTCCTCCATGCAGGGAAGGAGTCAAATCAAATCTCACCCGGAGTCTAGAAGGAAGGAAAAGCCCCATCCTCAACCAAGGTCATTGTTCTGCTGATGCAATTACCCATATTTATCTTTACTGTGTCCTTACTAGACCTACTCTTTTAGGCATGCTTTTATTTTACCCCAGAATAAATGCAAGCTAACTGGGCCTGTATACATCCAAAGGGCTTTTTTTGTTGTTTTCCCCTCATGTAGATGAAGAATGGATGGATTGAGTCATAGGCTTTGAAGAGACTACAGTATGTCAGCTCCCAGGTTTAGATGAGCTACCTCACAGTGGGAGGAAAAAGCACTTCAGTGCTCTTGAAATTGATAAGATATCTTAGATTAGGGTCAGCAGGATGGCATATTATACTTCTCACTGAATAAATGTTGTGCAAATATTCAATAAGCATTTTTTTTTTTGAACTAGGCAAGAACTTTACATTCTTTAAAAATGCATATACTGGTAGGAAAACACCATGTTAAGCCTTTTTTTACATGGAATGGTAATGAGAAAGGAGCATCAGAGTAGGGGTAGGACACTGGAGCATTTAGATCTTCCATAAGTTGTCAACTGCAAGCCTCCAATAAGAGGGTAGAAGGAAACACTGATTTTCATATTGTGTGTAGAAGTCCCAAAGAAGCCATCGATGCATCCTGCAAACCAGAGTATATTCTTGTCCATCAGAGATGGACAAGGCAAATACCTTCATAGACCAGACAGTTAACAAAATGACTGGATCAGCCTGAGGGCCAGACATTACAAATTAGTGACAACTGCAGCAGTTCAAGAGCACGTGTGAATCTAGAAGGCACATTGCCTCCTTAGCTACGCCTTAGATGGGCTCAGCGTGGCCAGATCATCCGATAGTTCAAAGCACGCTGGGAACTTAGAATTTTATGTGTAATTTCCCGATCTTTTAAATGTCAGGTGGGCCAAACAAAACTTGACTCATGGCTCCATCCCATCTTCAGGCTGTTAGTGTAAGACCTCAGACAAGATTATCTCCAACTCCAACATTTTTTTATTTCTAATGAATTTCCCAACTCCTTTTATGCAAGCAGGGGAGAGAGGTGAAGGCAGTGGAACTAAAAGGAGGATTTATATGCATATCTCTCTTGGCCTGCATTAAAATTATGCCTGAAGTTTTGTCCTATCCTGACTTATAGCCAGTATGCCTAAACCACTGAGTCTTGAGGCATTTTGTATACAGCTACTAACGGGTATCACTGGGAATCTTATAAACAAAGATCATTTGTATAATGAAGCCAATGTCCTAAAAAGAGGTCTCATTTGAATCTTAGCAAAAGATAAATTAATTTTCCTTTAGGTTAAAGTTTGGCAGAAAGAGTAATCTACAAATGTAATGAAGCAGGTAAGCATCAGGCAGGGTACTACTGCCTATATAAAACCCTTGATTTTAGTACTTTTTTACTATTTTCAAAATCTAGCCTGCAGTCCATTAGTAGGTTATAAATTTATTGTGAAACTCAACATTGTTTTTGGTTTTTGTTTGTTTTTGTTTTTCTTATTCTTTTAAGATTTGATGTGCATTCATTTTGTATATGAATAGTCTACTTATTAGTATATCAACTGAATTATCATTCTATTAGAATGACATGTAACTAGGTTTGCTGAGCTTCCTTAATTCAGTATTCTATTAAGAAAACTGGCTGCCTGGGGCCCCTGGGTGGCTCAGTTGGTTAAGCATCCGACTTTGGCTCAGGTCATGATCTCACACTCTGTGGGTTCGAGCCCTGCGTCGGGCTCTGAGCTTAGCTCAGAGCCTGGAGGCTGCTTCAGATTCTGTGTCTTCCTCTCTCTCTGACCCTCCTCGCTTTCTGTCTCTCAAAATAAAATAAAGACACTAAAAAAAATTTTTTTTTAACTGGCTGCCAGCTTTTGGAAACATTGCAAAGGGCCTGCATGCAAATAATTAGAATTCATGCAATTTTGGGAGGGATAATTTGTTACCAGTGTATCTTAAGTCTTTGAGTTGTTAGTGATTTTCAATTGCTGTGGTCTTTGCTTTTTAATTATAAATTAGTGTTGGTTCAGTTTTAACATTATCAATTAAATTTGCTGTAGACTGTTTCATTAATCCTATAGTCTGTAAGGATGCATATTTGCATGTTTTGGAGTTTAAATTTACCCAAGAGGAGACTTTAAGACATTCTTAAATTATGGCTCAGAAATGAATAACCTATACCCATATTAGAAAACATGTAAATGTAATCACTTTCAAACTTATTTCTGCAGTGACACTTATATAGTGGCATTGTTTAATACTGCCTGTTAACTTATATAACATAATTCTCAAGATAAGTAACATTTTTGGTTTGTTTTTAGAACCACAGGACATCATCTTATAATATATGAGCTTGTTAATAGGGTCATCTTACTTTATAAAAATAATTAGTGATTCTTAAGTATATCTTTCCAAATATTTATGAACTGGGTATTTTTCCCCTGGAAAGTGGAAACAGGTCAGAATTGGATATTTCATGTACTTGGTGTGCTGTGGACAGGAAAGTCTGAACACAAATATTTAGTGAAGAAGTTGTAACTAGAGAAGCCCTATGTGTAACTCTGAATTAAGAAATATGTTACATGGCAAAAAATCAAAAATCAAAATAAAACTTTTTTTTCTGCATTGAAATGTTAAGATATAAGACAAGAGAAGATGCTATGGAAACTTCTCAGATGAGGTCTTATTAGGTGAATTGTTTTTGTAGCTTCTTATGTTTTTAGCTGCTGAAAATGCAAGATGCCATATACCGGACATGTGCTTGAAAAACTAGGTCACTGGGTGAACACATGTAGGGCAACATTTTTGACAGCTATTCCCAGGACTGTTTAGAAGTAAGAGCAGATTTATGGCATACAGGCTGCCAATCTCCAGCTCTCCATCTATCACAGGGCCCAGGTAATCAATCACGGTGATTATTCCCACAGAGCCAGGATGTGATTTCAGAATCTTTCTCAATCTCTTCTCCAAACACCACCCATCCATTGATTGTCAGTGTTGCGCAAGTTGGGAGTCTTTGTTGACCTCTTTTGTGGGTTAACTAACTGACCATCTCAAGAATCTGTTTCCTATCCAAAAATGTACATGCCATGAAACATTTTATTAAAGAAAAGAACAATGAACCAAACTGCAATTAAATCAAAATTTAAATAGCTGCATGTGTCTTATAACTGTTGTTTAAGATAGTGCAGCTTTAGACAGTTCTGTCGACTCGTGAGAGTTACAAAGCTCCCTTTTTGTTTCCTCTGGAAGTTTTCTATTCCTTTCTCCATTCTTCTGTATCTCTAGGTCTAAGATGCTGAGTGGTTTATGATATGAGCTCTAACCAAACAGCGTACTATATGACCATACAGCATAAAGCCAGTTATTCTGAGCAGACTGGATTTGGGAAGCCCTCATGAAGCCGGGGATTTGTGTTGGGCTTTGAATGTTGGATAGGAAGTCAGCTAGCAAGAGAGGATGGAGGGTAGCCTGTTCAGCTAGGAGGAACAAAATAAGTAAACCTGGAGCAGTTAGTGGGGATATGGTGGGTTAGTGACTTAGATGGCTATTGGCCCTAAACTGGCTGGAGAAATTTTATATTATTCCAGTTAAAGTGAAAGCAAGATTTACTTTTCCTTTGTTATCGTTTTATAATCTAAGGGCTGCCTTATCAATGTAGACTATGATCACAGGTGGAGATCTAGGTAAGACGGAAGGAAAGAGTCTCAGCATCAATAATTAAGGTCTCTATGGAAAGCAAATCAGTTAACTAAGAAAAACCAAGCAACTGCACTCTGGACTAGATTCTCTGAGTCCCATGAGGCCTTTCACATCTTTGAATTGTTGTCACCTTTGTGTAAGAAAGACATGCTACTACAGTTGACTTCAAAAGTCTGGTTATTTTATTAAGAGAAAACTGCATATCTCTAAGTCAAAACCTGGGGATGATAATTTTTAACATACAACTAATTTAATATTCATCATTAAATAACTGCTGACTAGGTACAGAGAACTACACTTTCACAGTAATGGTAGTGATGCCACTTTATTATCGCTGGCTTAACCCTACTTTCCCTGCTAGATTGTCAGCTCTGAGAGGGTAGGGAGCCCTCTGGCAATACCTGACATAGTGTCTGCCATGTGATGAGGACCAAATAACTAACCTGCTTAATGAGTGAATGAATGAATGACCCTAAGAATTTGATGTCTCATTGAGTCCTTACATTAAACTTGTGAGGTAGATCTTCTTTCCATTGGGCCAATGAAAAATATAAACTAAGTCATTTTATCTGTTCAAAGTCAGCTAGCTTGGGAGGGCCAGTTGAGAATGTTTCTGGCCTCTGAATTACAGCTTACTTTATTGAGAGTCTGCTGTGGGTAGGTCCTGACATGGACTGATTCTTATAATATGACATTCAATCTCTACCACAACCCTATGTGGTTGGTACTGTTACCTCCACTGTACAAAACACTACAGAATTGTGCATAATAGTTGTAAAGCTGAGAGGAAAACAGGTTTGACACGGACTCTCACTCAGGTAGTCTTTCCATCACAACCAGGTACTACTTTAGCACTTAGGAATATCAATAAGCTAGTCTTGGTTAATTTAAATTTCAAAACAAATTTCTGTGTTAATGGCATTAGCGTGGCTATATCATGAAATAATTTTGAGTCTTGCAGCAAAGTAATGCTTTAGTCCTAATTTTGCTTGTGCGGTAGGCCTGGCTGAAAGCGTGCTCTCTCTTACTGGGTTAACAACACCTCAGTTTCAAGTATTTTTTTACAGTCTTCTAGTATATATATATATATATATATTTTTTTTTTTAGATATTGGAGATCCTTTTTGCACTTCACGTAGCAAAGCAACGATATAGGGTAAATCTACATTTATTAGACTCAGTCTTAGTGTACATTGTGTAGATTTTCTGTTTTACTTCAAATTAAGTTATAAATCATTCACACTGGAAAAGAATGCTCCCTAACTGCAATTTAAGTTTTTGATAAGATTTTTTTTTTTTAGTACTTATCATATTGAGACTTCATAAATTATCTACACGATTGTAATGTGGGCTGACCTTTCTGGTAAGTGGTTTGATCATTTCTAGGAGTGTCTTTTTGCTAAAGTATGAAATTTGCTGTCTTTCACATTAAACTTGTTAGATCCATAGCCCAGTAACATGCTAAGTAGAAATTGGTTATATGATTGGTTCTGAAGCCTCCCTTTTAAATTTCTCTTGTCATCAAAATAAATCTCTTTGTTCCACAAATATCCCTATGGCTAGTGGTGGCAAATTCCTGATACAGATCCCTCTCTTCCTATGGGTTATATCATTGAAGACATTGCTAACCAACCCAGATTGAACCTCTGAATCCTTCTAGGTACAATGCTTCAATCACTGAGTTGTTAAAGGAGATAGAGGTGATTTAAAAAATAGCCACATCCTGGGCCCCCGGAGGGCTTAGAGTGTCTGACTCTTGATTTCGGCTCAGGTGGCTCCCATCGGCTCCATGCTGACAGTGTGCAGACTGGTTGGGATTCTCTCTCTTCCTCTCCCTCTCCCCATCCCCCCTCTCTTTGGCACACGCGCGTGCAGTCTCTCTCATGTGTGCCCCTGCACACGCACACACAATCTCTCAAAAAAATAAACATTAAAAACACAACCACCCCAAAACAGTCATCATTTAGCACCTATTATGTCACATTCTGTGCAAAGTGCCTTATATGGATTTATCTGTTTAATTTTGAGATGAAACATATTGTCCATTAATGTTCTAGACTGTTTTAGTATGTAATTTAACTCATCTCTCAAGGTGGGCCATTTACAAATAACAATTGAAATAATTTAAATAGTCAAGATAATAAATGTATAGCACTTGGGAAGTTTCCCACAACAGGATAAGTACTCCTTAACTCAAGGTAAGTATAGCATCTCCATACATCTTTGAGAATTGGGTAAAGAGTTGACATACCTGCAGGTATTTTACCCAACCTCCCACTATTTGCTACCGGTTACTCTTGGCACAGGAATGGATAGAGATAGGAGAAGTTGGTGTACAAGGTGAACCAGGGGTTTACATCCCACCTCTATCATCATTACACTATTAGCTGTAAATGTGGGCAAATCAGTGTAGCTCTCCTTAGCTCATCTATAAATGGGGATCCATGTTTATAAAATCCCCACTTTGCAGGTTGCATAAAGAATAAAGTGATGTCCATTCTATATCCAGCATATGGTATCTCTTTATATTGTCATGTAAGTATATGAATGTCAATGCAAAGATGGCAGAGAAGAGCTTGATACTAACATTTACATCCCTAATAGTTTATTGTACAAAAAGGGATGCACATAGAAATTTTACAACTTGAATTTACTCATTTTATGATCACACCCGAGTCTCTTGTTAATAAAATCTATATACTTAGCACAGGTTAAAGATAAAGATTTTATAGATAATCTCTATGTAATGTCTAAGGTGCTAAGTCATCTGAATAGGTCATACTTAATAGCATCTTTCCTTCCAATGGCATTTCTATCTGTAATTACTGATGAAGGTGCTTTAATCAATAAGTTTTGGTAGAGTCTGTGTGATGCCACATAATAGTGAAGCTGGTTAATTAATTTAAACATCTGGCCAATAACTCATTAGTGGGAAATAGTCTAAAAGTCAGCATTGGTGCCTTGTGATTTTCAGAATGCATTATATCCTTATTATAACTCTATTAAAAGAGCCACCAATCAACAGAAATCTGAATCTATTTAACTGTATTTCCTCCAGTGTTTTTTTCTTTCCACTAATTGTCTTCTTACAATAACCCATCCCTTCTTTCTCATAGGGCCCATCAACTACAGGAAGAAACCCAGGAATATACTGATAAACACATTACT
The DNA here is from genome assembly GCA_017311185.1 of Proteles cristata cristata. Classification (NCBI taxonomy): domain Eukaryota; kingdom Metazoa; phylum Chordata; class Mammalia; order Carnivora; family Hyaenidae; genus Proteles; species Proteles cristata. The sequence continues at coordinate 775,712 of JAESUZ010003733.1, forward strand.
ACCTAAATGGTCATAGGTTTCATCCCATTTATGTGTACTCATACATGTACCCCCTGTTTTCTACTATTAATACAAAATTATACCTTTGTGTTTTAAGGATTGCCTGAGTATCATTGTGTCTCATATTTTGAGAATTAGCAAACCAAACCAAAAAAAAAAGTGCCATGGTTAGTTTCTTATGTTTTAAGATACTAGGGAATCTGAGTTAGCACGGGGGGATAGCCTATATAGTTAGACATGGATTAAAGCATAATATAAGAGGATGATAAATTTGCAATTAGTGTTACAGAGTCTCTTAAGAACTATACCCAACAGGCGAGAGCTCTCAACTGAAGAGGTCAAAGCCTTACAAAAGCCTTGCTCAGTTATTTGATAAAACTTTATTATCTCTTTTTTACTGTCCTCATTAACAAACTTCAAAACTGCTGTTAAATATTTCTGGCAAGCGGAGCATTGAAGTAATTTTACAGTAGGGTAAAGGATTTATTAATTTTAATCTTTTCAGGAGTCTATTTATATTCAATTGTGACATTAATAGGTTGCGAAAACAAACTAGAGTTAATTGTATTTAATTAAATTGTTGAAAACAAGTAAAGGTAGTTTATTATTATTGTAAGCAGAAAGCTCTATTGATGTACTTGTTTGTGTGAATAAGATCTGGTGGAAAGTTCTTTCTTCTGGGTATGGTATTATTCATCAATAGAAAGCAGCATAAAAATGCTAATTAAGAGAGTTGTCATTATAACAGAACATTTGGAAGTGAAGCTTCACATAGTATTTGTCATCTTAAATTCTAAAGACTTTAGCCTGAAAGTGATGCAGGTCACTTCTGCTCATAAGTCATTGGCCAGCCCTGGTCATATGGCTCAATCTGATGGTTTGGGGCCCCAAGGTGCATTCCTACCATGTGCCCACAAGGCCACAAGTGCGCAATTTTGGGTGTATGTACAGCGTTCATGCCAAACATAAAATGCCTTAGTGATTAGAAGATGATATTTTCTTTGTTACAGTACTCTTCCACTCTCAGATATCCAAGCTGACACATCGTAGCTTATTTCACTATTTGGAGAAGGCTCCAGAAACTTCAGTCAAACAGCCTATAAATAAGAGGATAATTCAGTTAGTGAGTTAAAAAAAGAAAAAAAGTCAGATCAAAGCACAGTGTGATGCCAACCATCCAGTTTTGCTTTGTTTGTTTACACATAGCTGACTTTTGAATAAGTAGGTGTTACCAGCCAACTCCACAGCTGAGTGAATGTGAAATAAACCTTTGAGACACTGTGAGTTCCTGACCTTTCCTTCCGCTCAGTCTCTTTCCTCAAGCAAACACCTAAGGCTCTGGCTTGCTCCTTTTCTCTCCTTCCCTCCCTACACTCTCATTTGTAGGAACTTAATCTGTGAGCTGATTTTCAGTTTTAAGAATGGTCGCCAATGAATAAAAGGTCAAAGCGTTCATTACTACACTATCTGGGATGCTGCTGGTGTTGTTTTTTTTTTTTTCAGATGAAGCTTTTATAGGGCGTATTAAGTAAGTGGGTGATATTATTATATTATCCTAGGTATTTTTAATTTTTCTTATTTTCATTTTCAGTACTATATCTGTTTCTAGTTGTCAGGCAGAGGAATCAGTTATGGATCATGTGCACCCATTTGCCATGGATTAATGCATATAAATGTTTTTATGATAGCAAAAGACAAAGGCTTGTGAGCGTGGATGCTGACTTTGGAAGGGAAAAATTAATGAAGCTAGAAAAAAGTGATAGCAGAGAACATTGCAATTTTAGGTGGTAAATGACTTATTTTCAAACCCTAGAAGTACAGCAATATTGTTCCTCTCCCCCTTCCTTTTATAAAGCATTCTCATAATCCATAGTGACCTCAGCTGAAGAAATGTTGTTTTAGGGTAAATTAGGTTTCCTGAGAGCTGTTTTTTAAGGAACAAGGTTTCTCCTGATTAGCCAAAGAAATAGTCTGTGTTGATGGGAAGAAAAAGGCATAATTCTCTACTCTGAATCTGAAGGAAGAAAAGGAAAAAAAAAACAGGAAGACTAGATTGGTCCATCATCGCTTTCTCTATCCCAATGTCATTAGCAAGTGTTGCTTTCCCATGGATGGTTCAGGAAGACAATACTCACTAACTAATCTGGGTTAGTTTTGTGAAACTTGGCTTTCATGTCTGATCTCCCACCTCTTAGAAGTGAGATAAAGCTAAGCCAATTATTTTGTCAAGATTTGAAAGGACTTTGTGGATTATCTCCTTGCCACACACACACTCACACACACACACACACACACACACACACACACACACACACAAACGTACATACACTCCTTCATATAGTGTTAAAAATTTTAGTATCATTTCTAAGTAACTTAAGAGCTGGAAATTACTTTAGCAATCATCCAAGTCAAGCTGTCATCAGTCACATTATTTGCCTCAAAATACCCCTTGCCAAGTTGATTCACTGGTTGGATCTTACCATCATATTGACTTGGGGCATGCTGAACTTGGGACTTGTTCTCTGGCCTAACTAAAATTCTTTTAATCATAAAACAGAACTGCTGCTGTCCCCAAACCTCTTATATTCATAGTTTTCTTGATCTCTGCTCATAGCAATTCCATCCTTCCCATTCTTCACATCAAAAATCTTGGAATCTCTCCCCATATCTTACATTCAATCTCAGCAAAATGATCTCTCCTTATTTCAGAATATACCTAGAATCAAATCATATCTTACCACCTCCACTGCTGCTATCCTGGGCCCAAGCCACTGTTGCTCTGAGGTGGGTTGCTACAGAAACCTATGATGTTGTTACTGAATCCAAACTTGGCTGCCCTCACCAGAAAGATCATTACTCAAGAGATGAGTTTGATTGAAAAGGCTTATGAGCTTTGTTTAGGAGGCTGGCCACTTGAAGAAAAGACAGCTCTTGTCCAAAGACCAACTCCAAGATTTCTGCCTGGTTCAGGGTTTTTAAAAGGGAATTAGGGTAATCAGTAAAGAGAGTGTGGCGACCTTCAGCATTTCTCCACCATGTGCAGACTCGATGGTACTGGCTACAAACATTATCTCAGTGCTTAGAGATTGTGTGAAGGAGTCTGGCTCTTATTTCGTGATGTACAGGAAGACTCTTTCTACAGAGGAGAGCAAGGCCTATAGATATACAATCGGAGGTCAGTAAAATCATTTGTGTGACCTAAAATAAAGAAAAACACTTTGCTAGCAAAAATTGATTGGCTAATCAGAAAGCCAAGGCCATGTCAAACAGACTTGCTGGCCTCTGGGGCCTGTGAAAGTTCTGGTATTCACTCCTCAAGGCCAGTGGTCTGCAAATCTCAAAAAAAGGAAATTAGCTGTGCTACAGATCAGGGGCCTTAGGTAAGTAAGTGAGAAGTGTGTTAGTTTGTAGGAAATAAACCCTTAATACCAGCTGGAGTATTGTGGCCATATGTGTTTTGCTTTCACCTATGTCCCCTACAGTTTATTCTCCACAGAGAAAGCAAGAGTGGATGCAAAGACTGAAAAGTCAGTCAGCTCTTTCATTTGTCTCTCCAAAACTCTCAGTGGTTTCATATTTCTCTGAAGTTAAGATTCCATGGCCCTACACAATGTGTCCTCATCTTTCCCCATTACCTTGGTGACATCTACTGCTGTCTTTGCTCCTTCTCCTGAATGCATACTGGCCTCGTTGCCATCCCTTCAAAGATGCACGCTTCCATGTTCATTGGCTCTTATCTGCCTGCAGTGTGCTTCCCCAGACATCTTTGAGACATACATTCTTGCCCTATTTCAAATGTCTGCTCAAATATCACCTCCCCTGGGACTTCTCTCGACTACTTTATTTATATTTATTTCACCCTCCTCTGAGATCTTTAGATCCTCCTAACTCCATGGTACTTTCTGCAAAAGCATTTGTTGCCTTTTAGCATACTGTATCATTCACTTATTTATTAAATATAATGTTTGTCTTTCCCCATCAGGATGTAGGTTCCAGAAGACAGAGATTTTCATCAAGTCTGTTCTCTGATGTATCATAGGGCACAAGAAAGTTCTTACAAAATATTTGTTGACAGGGGTGCCTGGGTAGCTCAGTCAGTTAAGCATCTGACTCTTGATTTCAGCTCAGGCGATGATCTCATGGTTCTGAGTTCAAGTCCCATATCAGGCTCTGTGCTGACAGCATAGAATCTCTTGGGATTCTCTCTCTTTCTCTCTCTCTCTCTCTCTCTCCCCTCCTCTGCTGGTATTCTCTCTCAAAATAAAGAAATTTTAAAAACAGAAATATTTGTTGACTGACTGACTGACTGAATGAATGAATGAATAAAAGAAATTTTAGGAATTCATGAGCTACAGACCATTTCTTCTTCTCCCCATCAAATGTTATACAATATTCATATATTGCCTTCAGGTCTCCACCAAAAGTGAAATTCTTTTCTAGTTTCAATAGTCTGTACCCCTGGCATGACTCTTTGGCCTATGGTCTTGAGCATGGGTGTTGGCCTGAAGCCCATAGCCCATGGTAAGACCTTGTGACGATAACCTGAGAAAGTAAGAACTTTTATTAACTTTTTTTTTCAAGTCAAGAAAAAGAAGTTCAGAGAGATTATGGAAATTCCCCAGTATCACACAGCTAGTAAATGACAGAGCTGGGATTTAAACCCAGCCAGTCTGAATCTATAGCCTATGCTCCTAACCACTGTCCTGTCCTCTCACATGTGTTTACCTTGTTTCTGGAAAAGGGTACAGTTATCTTGTGATGTCACTCATAAGGAAAACCAATAACATTCCCAGACCCCATGGAAGGCACTTTCTAGAATTTCCTCTGAGACATGGAAAGTTTGTTACCTTTTGTGGTAGTGTTTTAATACCAGATAAGCTAAAAAATATTAGCTAGGTTTCTATCCCCTGCTACTTTGCAGAATCCCGAGGAAACTGGGGTTGGGGAAGTATATCCAGATTGTTTTAAACCTTATGATGAGAACAGAGCAAGGTCATTTTGCCTTCCATAGAAGAGCCTTCCAGTAGCAAAGCTATCTTAATATGTTTCTCTTCGGATGTCCCTTTTCAGGGCTAGTTGATTGTCACATGAAATGGTTCAGCTGTGGACTGGGACAGGACTATAAGCTGTAGAACCCCAATTTTTATTTAAATAGCCCAAGGTCACAATAGCTATTTCTGCCTCTCTACCACCTTGCCAACTCAGATTGAGTTTATTATCAGTAAAAAAAAAAAAAAAAAAAAAAGAAAGAAAAAAAAAAACAGGTCTCTTTCACACATGCCACAGTGATGACACATCTCAAGTCTCTGTTTTCACAGTTGTCTATGTGGACTCAAGTGTGGCCTTTAAATTTGTCCCTGTGACTTTCCATCTTAATAGATTTCAGCCTTTATTTCATGTTATTGGAAACTTTAAGAATTCCAGTTCACTCATTTAATATATTAATTAGGCTTACCAGCTTAAAATTTTTGAATGAATAGAGAAATCTATCAATTAAATATTAAGAATCAATTTCTAAATGTGAATTAAGCACATTCCAGGAACAGTGATCATATTCCAACATAGCATCATTTTGTGAATTAAAGAAGATCATTAAGCTTCTTCTTCCCTACGTGACCTAACAGATGGAAATTTCAGGAAAAATATCATTTGAAGAGACAGTCAATATCTTATAGTTTGCTTTAGAGAAGTGGATTGTCATAGAAATATAATGAGAGACATATATATAATTTAAAATGTTCTAGTAGCCACATTTTAAAACATTTAAGAAAACAGGTAAAACGAATTTTAATATTTTTACCCGACATATCCAAAATATTATTTTATTGGTTTCCTGTGGCTGCTGTAACAAGCTATTACAAATTGGGTTGCTTAACACAATTGAAATTTGGTATCTCATGGTTCTGAAGACCAGATGTTCAAAATCCAGGTGTATGCGGGCCATGCTCTGTGGGCTCTCTGGAGAATCCTTCTTTGAGTCTTTCAGCCTCTCCTGGCTGTTCCTTGACTTGTGACCACACCACTCCAATCTTTGTTTCCTTACTGTTACTTCCTCTTCTTTCTGTCACATCTCTCTTGGCTTCACTCTTAAAAGGGCACTTGTCATTGGAATTAGGGCCCATCTATATAATCCAGGGTGTCTCATTTGGAGATCCGCGCCTCCCCCCCCTTTTTTTCCTCTCAAGACTCTTAATCGCATTTGTTTTGCAGATAAAGTAATATTCACAAATTCAGGGGGTGAGGACAAGGAGCTATCTTTTGGGGAGGAGGCATCATTCAGCCCACTACCATGATTATGCCAGTATGTAATCAATATAAAGAATTGTTAATGAGGGGCACCTGGGTGGCTCAGTTGGTTAAGCTTCCTACTTCAGCTCAGGACATGATCTCACAGTTTGTTGGTTCAAGCACCGTGTAGGGCTCTGTGCTGACATTCAGAGCCTGGAGCTTGCTTCAGATTCAGTGTCTACCTCTCTCTCTGCCCTCCCCTACTCGTGCTCTGTCTCTCTGTGTCTCTTAAAAATGAATAAATGTTAAAAATTTTTTTTAAAGAATTGTTAACGAGAGCTTTTACATTCTTTTTTTTCTTTACTAAATTTCAGAAATCTGGCATATGTTTTATACTTAAAACGCATGTGAATCAGACACTAAGTTTTCATTGGATGCAATCAATCTTTACTTAGAGTTTATAAAATTTAAAGTTGAAAAAAATCGATTCACACACTTGAGTTCTTCCAAGCTTATCTGAAAGTTTTCCAGTGAGAAGTCAAATATTAGTTTTAAAATGTAAATGAAACTAAACAAATTAAATTAAATTAAAAATTTATTTCCATGGTCTCATTAGTTACGTTTCAAGCTCAGTAGCCAAATGTAGCTAGTGACTACTCTGTTGTGCAATGTGGTGCAAGGGCTTACTTCAATTATTACAATTTAATGATAACATATAATAGCTGATATACACCATTATATATTGCTGAGTTAGCCATAAGTAACATTAAGTGTTGTCATTTGTGATGCAAGTATTTTTGAGCACTTGAAGTGTGTCAGGACCTGAGAATATGAAAATAAACAAGATAGAAAGCACCCCCTGCTCTCCGTGGAGGATTCAATTCTGAACTCGCATTGGTTTTCTTATCTTGCCTATACCCCAAGAGTCATGTTTGTGTGGATGATAAATAAGGAAACTTATGGGAAAATAAATATGAAGACATTTGGCCCAAGAAGCCAGTTTACTTGGGGGCGCCTGGGTGGCTTAGTCGGTTAAGCGTCCGACTCTTGCTTGGGTCATGATCTCACAGTTCGTGGGTTCGAGCCCCGCATCAGGCTCTGTGCTGACTGCCAGCTCAGAGCCTGGAGCCTGTTTCAGTCTGTGACTCCCTCTCTCTCTGACCCTCCCCTGCTCACGCTGTCTCTCTCTGTCTCCTAGAAATAAATAAAACATTAAAAAATTAAAAAAAAAAAGAAGCCAGTTTACTTGAAAGTTTCGTGCTTAGAATGTCAGTGGAACTTTGATTTTGGCTTTTCATCAGGCATGATCTGAATGTCCTTCTAAGTTCCTCTAATTAATTTCTTTTCAGGACGTTAACTTGGTGTTTTGTAAGATGAAGAAATAAGAGAATATGTTTAAAATGTCAAAAGAGTGACTATAACTGGAGATGTAATGAATAGCATTATTAATAGTGGCGAACAGTAATGTCACATCAGTAAAACAAGTTATAAAGCTAAAACAAGTTCACACTTTTTTTTTTTTATCAGAACACAACTTAATGGAGTCTTAAGCCATATATCTTGTATATAGTGCATTTTGCCTGAGAGGTTTCCCAAATAAGATGCTGATTATTTGCTCTTAATAGCAATCCTAGGCTGAAATGTACCCTTCTTAGGAAGGGAAAGGATGTCCCCTTTTTAGTGGTTTTAAAAAGACCACAAGTAAGCTCATATATTACATTATAACAGCTTAGATTCAATACCAGAAAGAACTTCACCATAAAAAAATACTGTGGCTGTGAAGATGGTCAAACATGTTGCTAATATTTGGCTGGCAAGCGTCACTTCTAATCTTTGGTACTGTTTTCTCACCACCTCAGAAGTTACATCCACAATCAATACCCCGCAAAATTTTAAGAAAACGAACAAACAAACAAATAAAAAACAACCCTTTTTTAAGAGTAGAAACCTGGGTGGCTCAATCGGTTAAGCATCTGACTCAGCTCAGGTCATGCTCTCATGGTCTGTGGGTTCTAGCCCTGTATCAGACTGTGCTGACAGCTCAGAGCCTGGAGCCTGCATCAGATTCTGTGTCTCCCTCTTTCTCTGCCCCTCCCCTGCTCGTTCTCTGTCTCTGTCTCTCAAAATAAAATAAAGACATAAAAAAAATTAAGAGTAGAAACCAGCAGATCTCAGGAATATTTTAATATAGTCATTTTTGGAAAAAGGTAACTATTCAGTATAGTTTGGTGCCTGGAATTATCCATATTGAGAACTTGATGTTCAAGTAATTTTCTAGTGGGATGGCCAGTGATCAGTTTCTTATCTTATCTTGATTCTGACTTCATTCCTTCTTTTGTGCCAGAAAGGAAGATGAATAAAAGATCTTTTCTCCAATGGTCTTATGATATAGTAGGCAATGCCTAAAGAATGAACAGTAAGAGCAGGCAACGAAGGACACCTGGGTGGCTCAGTCAGTTAAGTGTCCAACTTCAACTCAGGTCATGATCTCATGGTCCATGAGTTCAAGCCGTGCATTGGGCTCTGTGCTGACAGTTCAGAGCCTGGAGCCTACTTCAGATTCTGTGTCTCCCTCTCTCTCTGCCCCTCCCCTGCTCTCTCTCTCTCTCTCCCAAAATAAATAAACTTTAAAAAATTAACAAAAAATAACAGCAGGCAAGGAGAAATAAGTATTGAATAAAGGTATGAGGAAGAGAAAAAAAATAATGACACTACTTGGTGTTGGAGGGAGAGCTCATTCTGGGAGTAGATGCAGTGGAAGTGAGCCCAGAAGAAAGATAAGAATAATAATTCCGTTTGTCAAGTTGTTACTGTTTGGATGGGCTTGCTGTAAATCCCAAAGCCTCGCATAGTGTAACCAGTCATTTAAAAGAGTAGTGAATAAATGAGACATGTGATCTGGAAAATTTTATCGAAAAAGACACTTGAGGCGTCATTGTGTAAACATCCATTCCGAATAATGCAGAACTATAGTATTTTTGTGAGAGGGTTAGTTTCGATGACTTGTGTCTTCTGTTAGATTTCCCGTGGCGTCTATTTTCAATTCAAATCTAAATACTGCTTGGGTCATATCCCATTGTGATAAACTATGCCAGAATCGAGGAGCCATGGTGTTCATTCTTAATCTCTAAATTATACCTATTTGTATTTTCTTATAGATTTTCCTTCTGTAAGCTGTAGGGTTTATTTACTCATTGCACACACTAAAATTGAGTCTTGGTATTTTTCTTTCTCAGAGATGTCATTGTGTTTGGAATCTTAAGCCTCATGCAGGTATCTTTACATCTTTCAGGATTGATTTTGGGTTTGGGCAGACTCATCTTTGCAGAACAAACCAAGAGCTTGTTCCATCTGGATCTGGGACTCACTAGTTGAAGCTCTCAAAATTCTTTTGAATTTTTACAGTGCTTTAGAAGGTAGACAAATGCCCTCTCTCTAGGTGAGCAAGTGCACTAAAATACCGGGAAGAGATATACATAAAGATGTGCTAAAATTATCAAATGATGGCAGATTTAGTTGACTGTTGTTTTGACCTCTTTTTCGTCATCTTTTCCCTCCTCCTGTCCCTTGCCCCATGGAAGTTGTAGACAACTAACTTCCACCCCAAAGCCCATCTCATCCTATGAACACATCCTAATGAAATACTAACTGGATGGCAAAAGTTTTAGAAGGTAACATAGGGTTTTGCTGACCTAACTTTGTAGAGCTAAGACAGAAGTAATTGCACCTTAGAACACGGAGTGAGACTGTACTAAAATCCTCCTTTTCGGTGTAGTCCTCCAAATAGCTGCCTACGTCCTTGTCCATGTTTTCCACACCCTCTTCTCACAGTCACCTGGTAGGCTTCCCTCTCCACACCTCCCTGCCCTCTCTTGCCTTTGCTTCTCCCATCCCAGACTCCTCTGCTGTTTACATCAGCGAAGCCCTAAACCATTTCTCAGGCACAGAAATCTGTTCCTCTGGAGTTTAGCCCTCACACCCTCCTGCCCATTGAAGGGAAATGATCCTTCCCAGGACCACAAACCTAAGAACTTGGGGGATGTTAACACTTGTTGATGAATCATTCTCTCTGCTGCCTTTTCTTACCTCTTCACCCTTGTTCTTTCCTGTCTTCCTCTCCTGGTTCTTCATTCCATCTCTTTCCCTTCCTGTGTGTGATAGCTTTTCATTTCTGCCAAAATTAAGTCAGAGGAGAGAACGTTTATATGTATAATGGTATAGTTGATGCAAAAAATGTGTACTTCATATATAAATATTTATAAATACTAAATATATGTGTTACATACACATATGTTTGTATGTAATTAATACGCATATGTATGTAATTACATATACTACTAAATGTATATGTATATAATATAAATACATGTACTTAACAGTCATTTAGAAAGGCCATGCCTAGTTGTGAAAAACTTTTATGATAATGAGAAAGTGGCTAAATTGCCTTCAGTGTTCAGCAAAAATAGATAACCTCTAGTAATTTTCCACATTTTTCCATTGACCTAGTTGCTGTTTGATTGTATGAAATTGGGGACTCATCCATTTTTCTATGTCTGAGCTTTCATACCCACTTCCTTTTCTGCCAACTTGCTCAGCTGTTCCAATCTTCACCTTCTCTCTGTCCTCACAGTTGGGGACTGTACTTTTACTTTCAACACCTGACATATCTGGAACAATCTATCTCAAAGTCATTCATCTTTATAGTTTTTCTTTTAGGAGCATTGGATTACTAGTGGCTTAGTTATATTTTTATTTTGCATGTGTGTGTGTGTTTTTAAGGCATTCACAATGCACGTATTTAGCTTCTGACATTGATATTGACTTTGAAAAATATGTCAAATGTTTCTCTTTTTAAAAAAGAACATTCTCCATCCAATTTTAATACTTCATCTGATAGTATGGTACTTTTCTATGCAGAGAAGGCAATAGTAAAAAAACAAAACAAAACAAAACAAAACTTTAAAGGCCTCATTTATTCTTTACTATAGAGAAAGTATAACAGAAATGTCTCCCTGTCAAAAAACCTTATAGAATAGGTTTAAAAATATTATTTATTTTGAGAGAGAGAAAGCATGAGTGAGGGGAGGGACAGAGAGAGAGAAAGAATGAGAGACAGAGTCTAAAGCAGGCTCCAGACTCCGAGATGTCAGCAGTGTCAAAGACAGGACTCAAACCCATGAACTGTGAGATCATGACCTGAGCCGAAGTCGGACCTTAACTGACTGAGCCTTCCAGGCTCCCCTGTCAAAAAATCTTTATTTGAGACCATCTTTACTGGTATATAAGTGCTAGAAATATAATTCACAACCTCAATGGGGTTAGAGTAGATGGACAAATAGACATTATGTTTGTGTTTTCAATAGCACCTTTTAGTCTGAAGTTATGTGTACTTTTCATATCAATCCTTTAACAACAGGGTGGGCAGATAACACTATCACTGTGAACCAAATAAGAAACGACCAGACTAACAAGGAGCAAAGCAGTGTAGTCAGGAGTAAAAAATTGTCATTGTGACCTCTCACCTTTGACCTATAAACTAGACACAGTGGTGACTTTTGTAGATGTAACACTATGTGCTAACCCATACCTACCTCTAATGCATGTGACCTAATTTATAAATGGAGCCAAGTAAATAGTACCTTGGACTTGTAGCAAAAATAAGGCCATATGATTTTAGCATAAAAGACTTACATCCCTTGGAATACTTCCTTCACTCCATTTATGACAATATTAGTTGTGATAATGATAATCAACTTAAGAGCAGTAATAGCTAATATGCAACACAGATCGTGATCATGTTCCAGGGTTCTGGGCCCTACTCTAATCTCTGTACTTGTGTATATCCATTTAATCTTCATCAATCTTGGTACTTCAAGGCACTAAGGTTATTAATCCCATCTGACATAGTAGGATCCTGCAACACGGTTTTTCATATCTTGCCCAGCGACCTCATGTGCCTAGTACTTGAGGGGTGAGCCCAAGCAGTTGATCCCAGACCCCCCACTCTTAAAGATGATCTTGAATTGACTCTACTCCAGCCTGGCTTATTGCAGAAAGCCTAAAAGAGTTGCTTGACAAAGGTGCTCCTTTCTGCTTTTAGTTCTTGTGTTCCTGGGACCAGACAATGAGAAAGTCACTATTATCACTGCATGATAAGGACACTCTGGTGAGTAGGGACACTTTCTGTTCTAGGAGGTAAGGCCCAAAGCTCTTCTGTCCCCATGCACATGACAGCTTGGAGGCAAAGGAAACGGGGAGCACTATAGGTTGGTAAAGACAGGAATAGTGGGACGAATGTTTGGCTATACAGGTGGGCTGACAAATATATGACACTGTCTTCGGAAGGGGAAATAAAACATCTACACTCTGAAGTAAGTGTATCATCTCTTCATTATGGTTTATAAATCCACCTTATGGTGGTGCCAGGATGGAGGCATCTTAGGGTTTATTCACAAATCCTCTTTATTTCCATCTAAAAATTATGTCTCTGGGTCATCCACTCAACATATATAGATAAATCTGCTTATACAGTGGACTTGGGCATTCCCTGTATTCCACAGTGACACTAGCTTGACTTGTGTGGTTTCTTTAAAAAGTTTTAATTATAATTCCCTTCTCAGATCTTGCTTCATCTCAGATTTTAAGAAAACCAGTATCCCTTGGATTTGTCATCTGAACTGGGACCATTCTTTCCAGAGTCTAGTGGTCCAGTCTAGCCTGTGGTCCCATCAGCCCAATGACTGCACTATCTTACATGCCGTATTCAGGCACTCTCACTTAGCACAGAGCTTCTATTTCCTTTATCAGCATGCACCCTGTTCTTACACCCTGGACTCTCTATGTCCTCACAATTTTCCTTAAATTGATCAAGCATTTAATATATTTGGTAAACACAACACCTTCATTGTAACTATGTAATCACTACTATTAACTCGTTTGATCATTTTATACAAAATTTTTATATACCTGTTTAAAAGTCCCACCTTCTCTTTCCAAGCATCCCAGGTCCTCTGACCAGAATGACAAAATCAAAACCAGAAACAAAACAAAACAAAAACAAAAACAAAAATCCCTGGCAACACCAGCCATTGGTGAGGATGTGGCGCACCTGTATGGAAAAGAAAACTGGCACAATTTCTTCAGAAAACAGTTTAGCAGTTTCTTACAAAATTTAACATTCACTTCTCATATGACACAGCAATCCGACTTGTAAGTGTTTGCCCAAGAGGAATGAAACTTATGTTCACACACAACCATACATGAATGTCTCTAGAAGTTCTCTTCACCATCACTAACAAGGGAACAATGCTCCAAATGCCCTTTAATGAATGAGACTACACAAATCACACTGTGGTGCATCAATGCAATGACAATGGTATCATGCATCATGCTAAATGAAGAAAGTCAGACACAAAAGGCACCATCCTGTATGGTTCCATTTATAGGACACCTTGGAAAAGACAAAATTATAGAGACAGAAAACTGATCATTGGTGTCCGGGGCTAGGGTTGGCAGCATGAGGAAATTTGGGGGAACTAATGGAAATGTTCTCATATTTTGATAGTGGTAATAGTTATATGACTGTGTGAACTTGTCCCAATTAGAACAGTTCAGCCAAAAGGATGAATTTTACTGAAAGTAAATTTAAAAATAATGAATAAAAATATAAAATGAAAAGATATCCTTGCATATTTATAGATTGACTGGATTATTTGTATGAAGTCCTGGAGCCTGTCACCTCTTTATTTGGACCTTCTCCGTTTTGAATTGGGTAAAAATCTGTGGAGGGTGTGACACTATTGGATGTAGCTGACATTCAGATAGGGAGAGCATGGTAAACTCCAGCAAGGTCAGTCTAGCTGTACAAGTATTGGTGAAGGCGGACCACTTACCTTTATTCTCCTCACCTATCTTAGCCCTTTTCTCCCGACTAAATGATAGAGCATGAAGTCTGCTTTGTGGATTCCCAAAAAGGTATTGACTTCTTGCACAATTCCTATAGTTCCTCTATGGTTTCCAAAAATCCAGAATATTATTTATCAAAATCATTTCTTTAGATAAGAAGAACCCAGTCTTGGGGCGCCTGAGTGGCTTAGTCGGTTGAGCGTCCGACTTTCGCTTAGGTCATGATCTCGTGGTTCGTGGGTTCGAGCCCCGCGTCGGGCTCTGTGCTGACTGCCAGCTCAGAGCCTGGAGCCTGTTTCAGTCTGTGACTCCCTCTCTCTCTGACCCTCCTCCTGTTCACGCTGTCTCTCTCTCTCTCTTAGAAATAAAAAAACATAAAAAAAAAAAAAAGAAGAACCCAGTCTTTTGCCATTTCAAAATCAATGGGATTTTGAATGCTGTCCTGTCATATTGAATTTCCTCTTTATTTTTTCATTTGTTCAGTCATTCATTTATTAAACACTTATCTAGCACTACTAAGTGCTAAGTCCTGGGCCAGGAACTTAGGAAGTAGAACCAAGTGCTGACTTCTGGAATCCCCAGTCAGGTGAATCAGACAGATGTGTAACTGTTAGATACAGCACACTGACTGCAGCAATTGCATGGCATGGTAAGGGGCAGTGATTAATTCTTGCTGGGGGAGGTCAGGGAATAATGAACAGAAATCATAGCAGCTGCACTAAGTCTTGAAGGATGAATACATTTTCTTCTCCAGGGAGAGAAAGGTGGAAGAAGGGCATGCCGGGCAGAGAGATGTTCTCTGCCCAAGAATGTTTTGGGAAATGCAAGTTGTGCAGAATTGCTAGATGGTGACATATAAAGGTGCTTGTGTCTGGAGATGACACCAGGGACTTGAGGGCAAGCGTTGCAGGGTCTTGGATATTGTGCTCAGGAGTTCATACTTCGATCTTGCAAGTCTGTGACGGGTAACCCACAAGCCACAGGCTCCATATAACTCTATCAAAGCCCACAGTCTAGTTTCTGGTTGAAAGATTAGAGAGCTACCCTTATGTTGCTGCTTTTCACAAATGTCTAGGTATTAACTTTCTCTGTGTAATTGGCAGCTTCAGTCTTTCCCAATGACATTCATCTATTCAATAAAACAGGTAATCCATTTTGGAAGAATATACAATACATGCATGGGATTTGGTGAAACTGTTTTTAGTGGGGAAAAAATCGCAGCCTGTAAATATTCTAATCTTTTCCTGTGGTAAGTAGAAGGGATCCTTTTAAATGCTTTTCAGAGAAGAGACACAGTGAGATTTGCATTTTAGAAAGATCACCCCAGAGGCTATGTGGAGAGGGAGTCTCTAGCAAGATATATTTTACAGCTCTGGAGTCTCAATTTAAGCAAATCCTTTTTTAAACATCTTATAGCCAGATAGGACAGAGGAAGAAAACATATCCTTGCTGTATACCATTCTGTGCAAGTAGGCATGCAATCCCCATAAAAATATGTGGTCTCTCTCCTTCTCTCCGACAGGGACGAATAAGGAAAAGAAACACAAAGAAAACCACAAAGAACCTTTCCATATAATTGCATAAAAGCCTGATGTCATTTGAATTATTATATTATACATGACTGTCAACTGATTGTGCCATTAACAGACCACAGAAGCAGCATTAGGAAATTCCAGAGCACTGCTGAATTTTGCCTACAGTATATTTAGCTTAATGTACTCTTGTTTTGCCTTGTGGAATACTTTACCATATTTTATCATAATTTTAAAGACTGTCATTGTCACATTTAAGAACAATAGATCATGGAATCTGAAAAGTCTTCCTTATGCTTTTTTAATGAGTCACTTTGGGAAGGTGATGGGAAAGAATGGATTTAGAAAATTGAGACAAATAATTAAAATCTTTTGAAAACCAAAGTTTTGTGTCACATTAATCTTCAGTTAATGTTAGGGAGGTCTAAATTCAGTATAACCAATACAGAGTTCTCTACTGAGCTCAGTGTAACAATTTATGTCGTGCTTTGCTTTATCGGTGTTCTGTCCTGGACTAGAAGCCCTAGAAGCCCAGGGGCATGATTCTCTGCACTTAGCTGAATCCACAGAATTTGGCATACAGCATGGATTCCAGCAAAAACACAGTAAGTGACAATTGCAGGAATGAGTGATATCAGGTTGGCTGCGGTACTGACCTAACCACTGAGTGGCTCAAAACACTGATGAGATGAAGGAAGGGTAAGCTAGAAACTGATGTGGATCAGGTGGAGATTGCTCAAATAGGAGTTACAAGTCATTTAAAGTAGAGGCCATCTCTTAAAAAAATCTGCATAATGATGAATGCTTGCAGGAGAGCATTTACATTAAATGTGGAAAAATAAACAACTCTAGGCTCTTGTATGTGTTTAACCAAGATGGTTTTGATTGAATGTTGCTGCCCAGAGATTATTATTACTGAGCAGTTACCATCTCATTATATAAGCTCCTATTTTCTTTACACTCACTCAATATATTAGCTTTTGCACTTGTTTTTATGAAAATGGGATTCTAGGAGCACAGGGGTGCCTCAGACAGGTAAGTGTGTGACTCTTGATTTTGCCTCCGGTCATGATGCCATGGTCAGTGAGATTGAGCTCCACTTCTGGCTTTGTGCTGCCAGTGCAGAGCCTGATTGGGATTCTCTTGCTCCCTCTCTCTATGCCCCTCCCCCGCTCTCATGGAGGCACGCCCACACATGCTTTCTCTCCCTCCAAATAAATAAATAAACTTAAAAAAAAAAAGGGATGTTATTGTACCTACTGGTTCATGGCGTATTTTTCTTCAACTGATTTATCACAGATATCTGTATTTTAACTCACATTCAACTCACACTGTACAAGAGTCTGTATTAGTGTCTTCCTTCTTCAACAGACTACAAACTCGAGGAGGACAGGAATTATGCCTCCATTGTCCTCAGCTAAGTAACCAGACCCTGCAGCAGCATTGGTTGATTGATGACTATTCTTTTGTTTGTACTATTTGCATGGTTTCTTATCTTCTGAATGTGCCATCATTCATTTGTTTAATCTATTTTTGGTCTCAAAAAATTTTTAATGTTTATTTTAAAGTTTTTAATATGTATTTATGTTGAGAGAGGGAGAGAGTAGGGGCTGGGCAGAAGGAGAGGGAGAGAGAGCATTCCAAGCAGGCTCTGCATTGTCGGCACAGAGCCTGATGTGGGGCTTGAACCCAGTGACCATGACATCATGACATGAGCAGAAACCAAAAGCCAACCACTTAACCGACTGAGTCACTCAGGCACCCCTGAATATTTATTTTAATTCCAGTATAGTTAACATACAGTGTAATGTTAACTTCAGGTGTACAATGTGGTGATTCAACACTTCCATATATCACCCACTACTCATCACAAGTGCCTCCTTAATCCCCATCACCTATTTTACCCATCCTTTCACCCACTTCCCCTCTGGTAACCATCAATAGGTTCTCTACAGTTAATAGTCTGTTTCTTGATTAGTCTCTCTCTCCTATTTTTTCTCTTTGCTTGTTTGTTTTGTTTCTAAAATGCCACACATGAGTGGAATCATATGGTATTTGTCTTTCTCTGTAGAGTCTTAAACTTGTTTTAGAGTCTTAGACTTCTAATGTTTTTCACAAGAGCATCTATGAGTGATTTCACTCATACCAATGTTAAGAATTATGCATACAAAATAATACATAGATATATTCACTATGTAAAAATGGAAACATTACAAATAAGGCCCAAATACTCTTTACCAAACACATTTGCTTGAAGAGAGGGTCATAGTTATTAGTGGATTTTAATCTTTCTCATCACTTTTTCAGCCCTCTCATGATATATGTAAATTCATAAAAGTATTATACTATCATTTTGTGTGTATCTTTTTTACATAACTGATACAATGTTATTGTTACTATTCTACATATCTCTACCCACTGGGTGATTATGTTGGATTTCATCTTATAGATATACAATGATGAACAATTCATTTTTCTTTCCTCCTCCTCCTTCTCCTCTTCCTCCTCCCCCCACCTTTTTGGTAATCTCTACATCCAATGTGAGGCATGAACTCATGACCCCAAGATTCAGAGTTGCATGTTCTACCAATCAACTCAGCCATCTGCCTTCTCTTTGTTTTTATTTTAAACAAGGTTTTGGTGAACAGCTGGATTTCTCCAGATAAAGACCTTGAAACAAGGATTGAAGGACAGATTGTTCATTTGGAGGTGACTGGTGATCTTAAGAGAGACCATTATGAGAGTAGGGAAATAAGACAGGAAAGAGAGGGAAGCCAACAGTATTGCTTCCATAAGCATCATCTGGGGTCGTTGCTTGGGACAAGTGGGACTCAGCCCCTTTGGGGCCTTCTGGGGATGGTGTAGAACATGCCTCAGACAAGTCCTATATGAAGTAGGACTCCAGCAACTCCAGTTTATCACTGGCTATGGGTTCATCCTGGGGTACTGACTCCACACACTTCTGATGTGTCCTGTGATTGGGCTGAGCATGTCTCTGCTTTCATGTCTACAGCAAGTTCTCTATCTACTGGTCACAGTAGGAAGTTGTGGGTGTTCAGGAACAGTGTTTGCTGAAAGGGTGTAGACAGGACATGGAGAAGATCTCCTACAACATCCTTGTGCTGCCTTCTTGTGCATTTGTGTTTATACTTTAATCAATATTTTTGAGAAAAAATTTCAAATTATTCTTTTAACACTTTTACCTGGACCCTGCATCTTGGTTCCTGTGTTTTCTTGTGAAAAACATTTATTCAAGGCAATCTTGCTCACCTGCTCTATGGTTCAGTCCCACGCATAACTGTTTTTATACCCTTTTAGCTTCCTCTCCTACTGAGTCAACCATTCACTTTAATTGTCTTGAAACACTCTTTGGCTCTCCTGATAAACAATCTTACTCTGTAACATTCTCCCAGGAGAGGTTCATGGCTCCTATAGGTGGGTTTCAAGGGAACTGAGTCAAGAAACTCAGTCACTGCTTTAGTGACTCTGAAGCTGAATGCAACCTGTGTATCCAAGAAAATGTCTTTTTTAGTACTAAGCAGGGTATAATTTTTGCTGATGCTCCAATGGTGACTGAATGATTTATCCATAGCGACTACAGCTTCATTTTGAAAACAGTGTTTTGAGTCCAGTGGCTCACAAGGTGTGGTTATTATGCCCACAGCATCAGTATCACCTGGCAATTTGCTCAAGGTGCACATTCTTGGGCCCTCCCTCCTCCACATCTCCCAGGTCAGAATCTCTGAGGTGGGACATAGCAGTACTAGCCCTCCAGGAGATTTTGATGAGCAATAAAGTTTCAGAACCACAGTTGTCATTTATCATTTACATTTGTCCAAGTGTCTGTGGAAAATTAATTTGTATAAAATGAAAGTTCTTTTTTTTTTTTTTTTAATGTTTTTTCATTTATTTTTAGGAGAGAGAGAGAGACAGCGTGAGCAGGGGAGGGTCAGAGACAGAGGGAGTCACAGACTGAAACAGGCTCCAGGCTCTGAGCGGGCAGTCAGCACAGAGCCCGACGCGGGGCTCAAACCCACGAACCGCGAGATCATGACCTAAGCGAAAGTCGGACGCTTAACCGACTAAGCCACCCAGGCACCCCGGTCTTTGTTTTTTTTTTGAGCAAAATAACAAATTCCTACTCTTTTAAACAACGTTTTTACCTTTAGTAGCACATCCCTAATGATTCCAGTGCCCTCAATTTCTGCACACTTATGGATTATGCAAAATACAGAAACTGTTTTGAAAATCCTATTGTCAATGCCTCTGTTTCTTCCAATACATCAAGGATTATTGCAATCATATGAATTGATTATTTCATGATTATATCTTTTAAAGCATTTTCATAAAATGGTCATTATAACATTTACGTGTATTTTGGCTGGAAATTATAAAGGCATGTGCTTCACTATAAAGAAATCTGTATTCAAAACCAAAAAAACTTTTATTCCAGTACCTCTTTCTCGCCTCCATCCTACATTGGTGTTCATATTCCCCATAGTGCCTTGTTGAGGTTCTTTTACATAAAACATATCCTCTTAGCATTGTGATAGAATCTGGTTAAAAAATATTGAGACTGACTTACTTGGTTTGCCAAAATTCAGTTGGTATGCTCTCCAAGAATTTATACATGGGTTAAAGTCAGAGAACACACATATATGCCTTTGAGTTGTCTGGAAACATTTTTAGTGAGAACCTGAAGCCACCCATATAGATTATTTCATGCATCTTTACAGTCTTCCTGGGAAGGACACATTTTTTTGTCTCCTATCTTCCCTATAGGAATAACCCAAATGTGGAAAGTTTCAGAAAATGAACCTGGATTGAAAAGCTTTGGAATGTAACACTTTGCTGGTTTCATCATTCATTCTTTTTTTTTTTTTTTTTTTTTTTTTACAAATAGTTTATTGTCAAATTAGTTTCCACATAACACCCAGTGCTCATCCCCACTAGTGTTCTCCTCCATGCCCATCCCCCCTCCTCCCCCACATCCATCAGTCCTCAGTTTTTGTCAGCATTCAAGAGTCTCTCATGGTTTGCCTCTCTCCCTTTCCCCCACCATTTCCCCCTTCTTCTCCCCCTTGTTCCTCCGTTAAGTTCCTCCTAATCCTCCTATACGTGCAAACATATGATATTTGTCCTTCTCTGCCTGACTTATTTCGCTCAGCATAACACCCTCGAGGTCCATCCGTGTTGCTACACATGGCCAGATTTCATTGTTTCTCATTGCCCTCTAGTACTGCATTGTATAGACACACCACATCTTCTTGATCCATTCTTCTGTGGATGGACACTTAGGCTCTTTCCAGGTTTTAGCTATTGTGGAGAGTGCTGCTATGAACATTGCGGTACATGTGCTCCTATGCATTAGCATTTATGTATCCCTTGGGTAAATTCCTAGCAGTGCTATTGCTGGGTCATAAGAGAGTTCTATTGTTAGTTTCCTGAGGAACCTCCACACTGTTCATTCTTTGAAAAACATGTGTTGAGTGTCTACTGTGTTAGGCATTCAGTTGTTGCTGGGGCTCTGTGGGGAAATAGGACAGACACAGGGCAAGCTCTCATTCTAAAACGGGGCAAAAAAAACATACTCTCTGCTACTATCTTCTCTCTGGACCAATGTTTTTCCACCATTTTACAAGAGTTGAATCTGTTGATTCAAAATGCATCTTATCTAGAAACTCAATATCTAAAAGATAAAATTTGAGTTACTCTGGTGAAAGGTAGTTCTCCTTGGGTAGTGAACCCAAGAAGGTATGGTCCATTGAACGCAGACATGATTCTGAATCTTCCACATAGCATGGTCTGAAAACTAGTGACCTAGACTGAAGGTTGTAAACATTTATAACAGAGAGGTTTTGCTAGATGCCTTCAGTATTGTCATCACATTAAAATTGTTTGAATTATTTGCCAACATTATGGAAATTCAGAAAAATTTAGAGTTCTAGGCTTTCTGAAAAAATTGGCAGATCTGTCTATAAGGAGCCTTCATTTTCCCATGATTGTCTGGAATTTACCACAGACCACACCACCCCCAGTTTAATGACTACTCTTCTCTTATTCTACTTTATATTACCTGCCTTGAGCCTAGAGGATGTTCTGCTTATCACTTTAACTTCCTGTCTGAGAATCTAAGCAACATGTATTATTCATGTGTGTTTGAGATCCTAATACTCCTTTACATTTGTATAATGATTACATACCTCTGACTTTATGCAGAGCAGATTCTGTTTTCAATTTTGATTAATGGAAGCATTGATTTTTACGTATTTATATTTAAATGGAGTACTAGCTATACTTGTACACAACCTAGATATATGTGGATTTATTTAATCCTCAGCACATCTCTTAGAAGAATCGTATTTTTTTCCTGTCTTACACACTCTGAGAGGCACAGAAGCTGGTGATTCTGATTCAAGTCCCCAAAACTTCAGGTGTACATTAATTTTTACTTTAGTAACCACTTATGTGTTAATGGGAGAGTGCAGTGTTTTCTGTAAAAACAAACAAACAAAAGCAAAAACAAAAAACTAGCAGGTTCTGACTTCTGCCAACCAATCACTGCATGACTCTGGTATTACTCGCTGGCAGGGGAAGGTGGTGATGGTGGAAAGGAGAGAAGGAATTGCTAGAATTGTCTTCTCGAAAGCAGTTGGGTGGTTGGCTTTGTCAGTCAAGTGTCTCACTCTTGATTTCAGTTCAGGTCATGATCTCACAGTTTGTGAGACTGAACCCTTTGTAGGTCTTGTCACTGTGGCGCCTCCATGAGATTCTCTCTCCCCCCTCACTGCCCCTCCCCTGCTCACACACTCTCCCTCTTTCTCTGTCTCTCTCTCTCTTTCCAACTAACTAACTAAATAAATAAACAAGCAGATAAATTTTAAAATTCTCATTTCTGTTCACTTTAAATCCACTCAGGTTCCCCTGAGTCTCTTTGAGTTCTTCTATTTGGGGTGGGAGAAGTATTTTTAAAAATTGATTGAAAGATTAACTTTCCAAAAGAATTTCCTTCCAAAGAAAAGAAGTATCCAGGCAAGAGTCAATAGTATTGATTTTCTGGGAAACTATTCATACATTATTATTTTGGTGAAATGTGTATATGCTTATTTTAATGCGTGTTTTTAAGAAAGATAATTAAAAGATTAGCAAAGCCCAAACACACAAATGTTTAATCTATCTCAGAAACTACTCATTTCCTTTAATAAATATCAGAATTCTTCAAAGTATGCTGAGTTTTCTTTTCCTACTGAAGAAAAAGCTCAATCCACAACATGAAAAATAAAAATGCAAGTTCATTATTCATAGAATTTTCTATGAGTTCTTTTTCTCTAACATCTAAAAAGTAAGGCTAGACTTTTGCTTTCTTCCACCCAAATCCTAAAAAGAAGCTCAGGCTGCTTGTAGGATTTAAACATTTTTTTTTTCTCTCCTAGATTTCTTTTTCTCAGGTCATTCAAATATATAGGCTCTTTGATGGTGTTTGCCAGAGTCAAAAGCCGCCTACATTGTTCGTGATGGCATTTCTTTTGAAGTACCTTATTTCAAAGGGGTGCACACAGGGATGCTTCAAGGAAAACACATTCCTGTTTTCTGATCTAGAACCCCTTCCCCATCTTTCCAGCCACCCTTTTCACTCAGACATGAAGGTGAGAAAATTCTTAGCCCTGAATTTTAAGACTCTACTCTTTGAACATCATGTATGACAAGCATGTCATGCCCTTAGATTTGGATGGGAATCCTTTCTATTAGCTTGTTCATTCATTCATCCAATCATTCATTCAATTTCTTTCTACTTCAGGTGCTTCATGTATTATGTACTTTTCCCTTGTAGCATTAATGTCCAGTACATTTTTATTTTTGGCTCTTTTAAAAAATTTTTAAATATTAATTTTTGAGAGAGAGAAAGAGAGAGACAGAATGTGTGTAAACAGGGGAGGGGCAGAGAGAGAGAGAGGGAAACAAAGAATCTGAAAGAGCTCTGAGTTGTTAGCATAGAGCCTGATACACTGCTCATACTTGTAACTGTAAGATCACAAGCTGAGCCAAGTTGGATACTCACCTGACTGAGTCATCCAAGTGCCCCTGTGGCTCTTTAAGTAATTTTTTGTTCTTGTACCTTGCCCTATAGTCAGCAATGGTAGGCACTTCGTCCTTTCATTGCTCACATTGAAACCCTAGTGTATGGTGAGGTGCTTATTACTATCCACTGAATGACAGTATGTATGAGCACATTCTGCACTCCCTTTTCCATGGCCCTCCATCTTGCTCAGAGTAAAATCTGAACTTTCTAGGGTGAGCTGGGTGGCTCTGGATAACACAGCCTCTGGTCCTCTCCTTGATCTCATGTCCTGCTATTTTCCCTTTGCATACTTCCCTCCAGCTTTGAGCTGTGTTCTCTTATGGTTAAGGATATATGTGCATATATATTCTAAGGGAAATTTCATTGTTTCACATTGATACATTGATATTGCTAGCTAGATAGGAGATGAAAAGATAATAAGTATGGTGTTTAAGAAAGATCATAGAGTTTTGGAATTTACAAGTTCAAACCATAGACCAGTCACTTACTCAGTGTTAGACCTTGGGCAAGTTTTAAAACCTTTTGGATCTTATTCCTGATTCTCTAAAATGGGAAATAAGAATATTGTTGTTGCAGATATATTGGAGAGGATTAGACATAAAATGGCAAAATGCCTGGCAGGTAGAAGTTTTTGAGATAGTAATCATCATTATTGTATGCATAATTATATCAGTCTGCTACTGCTGTGTAACAAATATCAACATGATCACAGTGTATAAAATATTGGCTTTTCCCACATTCAGACTTCTCTGGACTAACTGGGGACACCTTACAACTGATCTTAGCTGGGCTACTAATGCAACCAGGAGTCAATTGATCTTGGCTGGGAGGCTTTGCTCTGAGCCATGGGACCAGCCAGCTCAGATTTACTATGTCTAACATGAGCACTAGAGGGGGGAATGATGGCACAGGTGATTTGTGCTTATTATGTATCACATATTGTGTATTAGCTTATAGGTTGTCTCTTAAGTCTTTTCAACTCTCTAATTATTCATTTTATTATTTTTCCAAGTTTCATTCCATTTTTAAAATGAGGTGCCAAAATTAACAAAGGGAAGCGTTCTTATAGTGGAGCACACCTTGTATCCTGCAGAATATTTCATTCATAGATGATTATGAACTGTAAATAATCTGAAGTGTTCTAGTGATATTGTCATAAATTAATTACTAAAGTTTTGGAAATTAGTTTAGTGATAAGTTTTAATTGTCCCTTTGGCAACATATTTTACCTAATAAGTTTATTGTTCCTCTTAGATTTATGGTAATTCCTTCATTTTTCACTTATCCCCATTATTTATGTAAGCTATATTCCCATGGAGGATACTCAATTTTGCAACCACAGTGTTGAATAGCATACAGTTATTTTGGCAGTGTTTTTCAGGATTTGAAACAAATCCATGTCTTTATTTAGTTTCAGTACTACATGAAAAATTGAAATGCAGGTCTACATATTTTCTCTTGGAATTTGTTTTCTATGATGATAGATTTATATTTAAGTGACTGATTGCAAAGTATAAAATAATTCATCCTCAAAACAAAGACACGGTAAATAGACCCTTGAAAGTATTGTAGCTTCCTTCATCCAAGAATTTACTTCTCCTTATCCATCCCAGAATTTACTTCTCCTTCAGGTAACTCTAGGGTGTGATATTGGTACTATCATCTCTTTCAGTGTAGGAAGTTGATATAGAAATTGAAATAAACTCTCATCAGATGGTGACATAAACTAACATAATTGAACCCAGGTATGAAATAATTCTGAAACAATCTTCCAGTTGAAATAAAATGCACAGAAAATATGAGAAAAAAAGTAAATTCAAGAAGGGGCTCATCACAAAGAAATAACATAGTAGTCACCTGCATCTTCATGGAAGGCTACAAGGGCAAGCTCATTTTATATAGGTAGCAGGTACTTTTTTTTTCTTTTTTCTTTTTCTTTTTAAAAACAGTTTATTGTCAAGTTGGTTTCCATATAATACCCAGTGATCATCCCCACAAGTGCTCTCCTCCCTGCCCATTACCCCTGTCTCCTCCCCCCCATACTAATCAGTCCTCAGTTCTCAGCAGCATACAAAATCAACATACAGAAATCGGTTGCATTTTTATACACCAACAATGAAGCAACAGAAAGAGAAATCAAGAAACTGAAGCATTCACAACTGCACACACACACACACACAAAACATAAAATACCCAGGAATAAACCTAAACAAAGATATAGGAGATCTGTATGATGAAAATTATAGAAAACTTATGAAGGAAATTGAAGAAGACACAAAGAAATGGAAAAACATTCCATGCTCATGGATTGGAAGAATAAATATAGTTAAAATGTCATTACTACCCAAAGCAATCTACACATTCAATGCAATCCCAATCAAAATTGTATCAGCATAATTCCCAAAACTAGAACAGACTATCCTAAAATTTGTATGGAACCACAAAAGACCCTGAATAGCCAAAGTAATCTTGAAGAAGAAAACCAAAAGGGGAGGCATCACCATCCCAGAATTTAGCCTCTACTACAAAGCTGTCATCATCAAGACAGTATGGTATTGGCACAAAAACAGACACATAGACCAATGGAATAGAACTGAGAACTGAGAATTGGACCCAAAAGTATACAGCCAACTAATCTTTGACAAAGCAGGAAAGAGTATCCAATGGAAAAAAGACCCCCTCTTCAACAGGTAGCAGGTACTTTTAATGAAGACTGAAAACCCTCATCTCCAGCATGCACTAGAATTAACAGCTTCTGTTCTTTCTTTTCTTTCTTTCTTTCTTTCTTTCTTTCTTTCTTTCTTTCTTTCTTTCTTTCTTTCTTTTCTTAAATAGTTTATTGTCTGTTCTTTCTTTTAAAATGCCATGTGATTTCGCTGGGTTCAGACTGTGGTGGCAGAAACATCCTTTCCTAGCAGCAGCCAACTGAGTTGTTTAAACAATTGGGTTACCAGGGACAGAAACTCACTCAAGTTATATTAAGTAGTGGGGGATAGGGATATATTAGAAAAAATTATACATTAGGAACCAAGGAACAAAACAACCAGGCTTCAAGAAGACATTGACTACTGGGTATTCTAGATTTGAAATAGCCCTGCAAACCTCAGAAACCTAAGATTCTAACTCCAAAATTTTGTTTCAAAAGAGGGGAACTCAGTTACTAATGGGGCCACTTAGACCTTGTGATTGCATTAAGTTGGCCAGCTGTTTATGAGAATGGTGTTTAGAGCTGGCTGCAGCAGCCGTCCTTTGACCATGAGGCAGAAGTCTAGGTAATTCCAGAGAAATCAACACAGAGCCTAGATATCATAAAACCACTAGGGTATCAAAACTTTGAACTGCCTTCTTTCTTTTCTTCCTACTTTATGAAATATAAGTGCTAGTTGAGTACTCTGTAACTGCCAAATAGAAGCATTCTGGTACTCTCTCTGAAAATCATTAATACTGAATAATATAATAGTTATGATTATAAGAATGTATTGGGCAAGACAGATACATAGGGAGTTTATGAACCTTGGAGATGATCTTAAGGCAGGGCTGCTACATATAGTTGGCTAGAGTTTTCACTGAGCAATCCTAGAGAGCACCAGTCACATGGTCCACAATGTATTACTGTATGTATTGGCTCTGGCTTAATTCCACATTTTCTCTTTCTAGCCATTCATATTCCCAGAAATGTCCTTTTTATAACACATAGGTTATGAAAGGAAAAGAATCCCGAAACCTTTGCCTAAAGTGTCTAAGATATGGACAAGTCAAGGGTCTCTACTCAAGGACTTTTCCCCTGAAGAGCAGCCTTTACTCAGCCACTAGACAGGATATATGCATGACAGGCAGAGGGATTTCATAATCTCTCATTATTTGATGACTGTAGGCTGTGGATGAGGGATTATGACAGTGGTAAATCAATCAAATGTGTGTGTGTGTGTGTGTGTGTGTGTGTGTGTGTGTGTTTAATCCCTAAGAGAAAAGAGAATAGCAGTCTGTTTTTCTACACTGAAGAGGAATAGAAACATGATTTGTGTTAGTGGGCACATAAGGATTCTGCATCTCAGTAATGGAATCTGAACAGAGCTTTCATATCCATTAGAAGGCCTGGGGAAATGGTAATTCTGATCGTTTACTTGGAGCTTGAGGGAATATTTGGGGTAAGGGCTCGTGATGGAGCACAAGCAAAGGGAGTATATAGATGTGACTTTCTAAGATTAGAAAGAGGAAAAAGTTTGCCTCTGTCCCTCTCTTGGGTGTTGACACAGAAATTGACTGTCCCTCATAGATAGGGAGGGGAAGAAGCTGAGAGAAGGTTCTGTGTGTGTATGTTTTCCCCCTGAAATGACTTTTATTTCTCTCTGAATAAACTCTGAGTGTTCATGATTATTTATTTTTCCTGCAAAGTAGAGAAAAGAAAGCAGAAATATCCAGATGCCCCCCAAATGGCTATTACTTGGGAGTGCTTTGTTTAAGGTTATGGACTCTGGAGCCAGATGGATGGCCTGGTTCAAATCCTGACATGACCAATTACCAGTTGTGTGGTAACCTCTCTGGGCCTTAATTTTCTACTACAAAAAAAATGGCATATCTTGATTTTAATTTCCTCAAATACAGATTCTGACATAGGAATTCAAATGCAAGTAGTTTATCTGGGAGATGTTTCCATGAATGGAGATGTAAAGGAGGAAAAGGAAAAAGTCGATAAAGGATGTGTTACTAAACCTCTAACTGGAAACTTGGTGTGAGTGTAGAGGAGACTCAAATTTATCCCATTCCAGGGAAAAGACTCTCAGAAATTTATCACTAAGCCTTTGGTGGTTGCTTATATGTCATTTATTTCCTGGCACTTCCCACTTTCCCTGTGTTTGGACTAAATGCACTCCCAAAGCAAGGAAAGCAAAGCCCTCAGCGTGTAGATGCAAAAGCTGGGGACTGGGGGAGGGGGGTTAATGGGCTGGGCACTGACAGCATCTGTGATGACACATTCTAATATTTGGGTTACTCGAAGCATTCGATGAGTTTCCATGTGAGTGCTTAGCGGAGTGCCTGGCACATAGTAAGTTCTAGGTCTGTGCTGGTGCCATGCCTATTGCGGTGCTCAAAAGAGCCCTGCGGCTAAGAACCAGGGCATGGAATTGGTCTGGATTCAAGTTCTGGCTCTACCACTTACCACTCAGGAAGCCAGATTCTCAGCCTGTAAAGCAGAGGTTGCCATCAACAAACTCCTTGTTTAAAATTTAGATAGTAGATTTTTCATCTCTGTGAGCCCTATGGTGTCTGTCTGGACTACTCAACCTGGCTTTCTAGAGTGAAAGCAGCCTTAGAGAAAATGTAAAGGAATGATTGTGGCTATGTTTCAATAAAACTTTACTTATTAAAACAGGTGATGGGTTGGATATGACCCCTAAACCATTGTTTCTCCCATGAGCCTGAGTATCTTTTTCCACAGCTATCTAATGTGAGATATACAACAGGGTTTACTTCTCAGGAGACCATAGAGCATGGACATTAAAAGTAGAGTCAGTGACAATCTGCCTGGTTTTTGACATCAGCTGGTGTACTTTCTGTTTTGGTGACTTTATGCAAAGTATTTGTTCTCTCCAACCCTCGGTATTCTCATCTGCCAAATGGACATGATAAGAATGTCTGGCTCATAGGGTTCTTATGTGGATTAGATGAAATAATACACATTCCCACTTAGCACAGTGTTTAGCAGACAATCAGAACTTAATAGATGTTTCCCTTACATTCATTTTGATTTCTACTACATTTTGCTTTCTCATCAAATGATTCCATTGGAATTCCATTGAGGAAAGATAACGGGATAATACTTGAAATCCTTGCAAAGATTTGGGTCTGGCACAAGTATTCGCTAGTTACATTTGAATAAACCATTAAAATGCCCTGGCCTTAAATCAGTAGTTTTTAACTGGGGGTGATTTGCTTCTCAAGGGTCATTTGGCAATATCTAAAGATTTTTTTGTTTCTCCTTACTAGGGGAGGGGAGACTCCTCGCATGTTGTGAGTAGAGGCAAGGATACTGCTAACCATTCCACAGTGCACAGAATAGTTTTGTACAACAAAGATTTATCTGCCCCAAATGTCACTAGTGCTGAGATTGAGAAAACTTGGTTTAGATTGGATATGTCACTTTTGAACTTTTACCCTCTAACATTTGGTACTGTGTATGTCACAATATTTCAGATGATTTTTAAGTTGTCATCATGATTTGTCAGTTTCATAGGCTTCAAAAAGATGCATGGAAATATTTTGTCAAGATAAATAGATTTAGGTGTGGAGTGTTATTTTTTTGAATGACACTATCATTTAAAAAAATACACCAGGTGCCTGGTTGACAAAACCACATACTTCATTTTTTTATAAAACAATTTTAACTGTTGAAGAATCTTTTTAACAATACAAATGATGTTCTTTACATTCCATATCTTTCTATCAATCTAGGGCAGCATTTGAGATGATAAAGGATAGCCTCCCAAATCTGTCATCTATGTTGTGATTTAAAGAAGACTTTTCTCCATAAATTACCGAGGTATCTGGCAATGAGAAGCGTGCAAGGCTATTATTTATACCTGTTTAACTTTCAATATTATGACAGCATGAGTTTTGAAATGGACTATGCCAATTCAAAATGCTTTCTGTTCTGAATTTTACCACATTGGATTGATTGTTAATAGCTCATCACTGTCGAGAAATCACCATGAACTCTTCTTTCTCTTATTTTTTAAGTGTTGAGATCTTCTCTGAACTTGACAGATGAGTTTGCTAGAGAATTTTTATTAAAAAAATTTGCAGCTCTAAATAGGCCATTTCCATCAATACATCCCTTCTCATTGACAGCCTTTTGTTTTGTTTTGTTTTGGGGCTCAGCTTACACCTGAATCTCCCTAGATTTCCACGGCTCCTTGGCTGTTCCAATGTCCTTACACTATTTTTACCCTAGTCCATGTGGAAGCTTTGGGCTATAAAGAAAGGGAACTTTTACTCTGAGGAATTTATCTCCATAAAGCAGGACACAGAGCCTTGATTCGGAGCTGTTCAAATATGCACAACTTATATACTCTTTCAAGGCATTCCAAAAAGTTATATTCCAACCTGTCCCCTGGCTTTCTCTCTTGTTGCATCATCTCTATTTATTTTATTTATTCATTTATTTGATCATTTACTCATTCAGCCAATAATTATTGAGTTCCTTCTCTGTGCTTGACACAACACTGAACAAAACAAAGTCTCCTATCAGGTTCTTGTGATCTGATCACAATCTTCTTATCTTGTGATCAGAATCTTGTGTCTGACATTACTTAATTTTTGAAAAGGGAAAACCATGATTCCCACATAATTACAAAATGAAAGCACATCAAGATTTTATTTAACTCCTTAATTAATGAGGAAACCAGTAATATTTAACAATTTGGTGGGAATTGGATTTACAAAGAATCCAATATCTTTGTAAATATCTTTGGCACGATATTCATTGATACTCATTTGAATTGCCATGAGCAGGAAGGTTTTGCCTTGCTCTCTAAAGAATTCATTGATTTCACCAGCACTATCCATAATTTAACGTTTTCTTCTCAGAGTTGCAAAATAGATTGGTGAAAGACAATGAAAGGTATATTCTCTACGCAATCATATTACCCCTGGAGGACTGTTATTCACCATCTAGCATTCTACAGCAGTTATTTTGGTTCATTCCAAAGTCTTCACAAATTCTCTGACAATTCTTAGCCTGGACAATTTTCAAATATACAAACATTTCAGAAAATGAGGACAGAAATAAGTAACAGAAATAAAGTAGTGTGATGTGAAACAGGGTGCTTAGGTAGGGGTAGGACCTTGTTTAGACCAGAGAGCCAAAGAAAATCCCACTGAGAATTGTTTCAAGTTACACTCCCAGTAGATTGCCTATTTAAATTTAGACAGATGTGATAGAGACTTTATTCTACAGGTGATAATGTCCACATTTAAGGCATGAGTGTCAGTTGCTAGTAGATTTATCTGGTACTTTTTTCTAATAGCAATGAAAGTAAAATCAGATCTGCCTACTACTCTCCTCCATCTCTTTTCATTCCACCTCCCAAAACTTGGTATCCATATTTAAATGTATGTATTTATTTTACTTTTATCCAGTGGAATCAGCCGTGCCCTTTATTTTGTAGAACTTTACTTTGTGGTAATTTGTGTGGTATAGAATTACCCAAATGGTAACTTAAGCTTTCAGCAAAGCTGAAAAAAATGAGAAAATCTGTTTTTTTAATAATATATATTTTTTTACAAAGTAATCATCAGATAAATCAGACTTTTTTCTGGACTTTTCCTATTTGAAGTTTGGCAACTAACTATGCTTGCATGGTTTGCAAACATGGGCCAAATATAGCTTGCTCCCTTTTTGTTTGTAACTAAAATTTAATTTGGTCACAGCTACTCTCATTTGTTTATGTGTTCCCTGTGAGTACTTTCACATTACAACAGCAGAGTTGGCTGATTCTGATGGAGATTGTGACCTGCAGAACCTAAAATATTCCTTATCCAGGCCCTTGGTGGGCAGAGTTTTTCCAGCTCCTCAATTACATAATTGGTGGGAGTTAATCTTTTCCTCCATTCATTTGTTTATTTATTGAACAAATATTTAATAAGCAGTTTCTGTGTGCCAGACAGTGTGCTAAGATCTGTAAGCACAACATAATGGGAGCCACAATTTTATGATTCAGATGCATTTAATCTGGTACTAGATGTATTTCTTCTTTTTCTTTTGATTTTTAAAATGATAGATTAAAAAATGTGCTGCAAAATTTTAGTAATGAGATAACTGCCTTTGTGTTTTGGTTTTGGTTCTCCCAAAAGCAGACTGTTAGGTAAGGGTCTGAATGTGGGCATTTTATTTGAGTGGTTGAGGAGTGGAAGGCAAGAAAATGGAAGAAGGGAAAGTAGTCCATAGAAGGCATATTACTAAGCCACCTATCACTGTGGGTGATGGGAGCTTAATCCCAAGAGGAAACCCAGGGAAAGGTGTAAAACACACACCTCAGAAATGGCCCACCTAAGCGACAAGAGAGTGAGAGAGAGTATTTATACACCAACTCTCAAGAGTCATTAATAGGTCTGTGTGTGTGTGTGTGCACACGCGCACATGCGCGTACACGCAAAAGTGTGAATTGTAAGGGAGAAGTTCTAATTTCTTGGTATTTCTGGCTTTCCTCATGTGTGATGTGCCTTGATAGCTATCAACTGTCCCTCACCCAGGGTTTTATTTTGCTCCTTTCCCTTACCTCAGAGCATAGTATCTGCAAAAACCATGACCAAGCATGTTTACCCAGTTTCTGCAGGTACCTGGTAGCAAGGTCCTAAAGCTCTATTGCTGAATAACTCTTTTCTTTCTGAAGCAAAGTTGGTACTTCTTCAGTGAACCTTCATGTTAGGTGCTGACATATGTAGGAAGTGAGGGTAGGTCTCGAGGAAAGAAAGAATCAGCTTGCAAAGTCTTTTCCCAAGCGATGCCTCTGCTTGGTCTCCAGGCAAGGAGAGAATATTATCTTCTAATCATGGGGTGTGGATGACTTCTGCAGTCCCAGAGGTCCAGAGGGATTTCAGGGCTCCAGTGTCTAGAGTCCATATACCCAGGTGAACCTATCCCATATCCCGTGGTCCCCTGCTTGCTCTATCAGTTCCTGCTTGTCGGGGCTGTAACTTAAACATTCCCTACAATGATTCTTTCAGATCAGACCCTAGCCCTGATTTTCAGGATGATCTTCCCTTAACTTGCAGAAGTTGAGTTTCTTTAAATGTTGTTGGAGAGGTATTCTGGCTTTCCCACTGTACCATGGCTTGGTGTTCAGCTCAGTTGAGCCTCTGCCATTTTCTTTTTTTCAGATCCCTTATGGTACCTGATAGAACTTTCCAATCCTATGGCCCTTAACTGGTCAGTACCACCATATGTCTCAAGTGTTAGAGTGATTGCACAAACTGATGTGGCCTCTTCTATCTGTCCCATCCCAATTCAACCTCAAGTGACAGTTTTAGTAACTATAACATTGCACACCATTCACCTTGATACCAGCAATGGTGATTGTGTTGCCATTTTGCGGGTTTAACAGCAGAAGCCAATTCCAAAGATTTGTTTCCTAGGTTGATTTTGTGCTCCAACGAGGGTGATGATTTCATTCTGGTTTGCCTACCACTGTCTCTGGTTGTAGCACTGAAAGTTCGAAGTCCTGGAAAAAGTCCTTAGTCTCAGGCAAGTGGGGGATGGTTTTCCAGGACTTTCTTGGTTTTTAAATTGAAAATCCCATCTAGAAATTCCCTAAATCCTGAGCAAACCAGAATATTGGTCACCCTATTTCCAACTGTTTTATTGCCCTAGAAGTGGATCCGGAGGTCCATCCAGATTTGTTCAGGAAGTATAGGAAATAATATGATACACTGAAAGGAAGACAGCCAATCAAGACAACATTATTAAGCCTGATACCACAGTAAGCAATCAGATCTTACTGTAATGGGAAACTGGGAAATAGGGCAAAACACACACACCAGAAGTTTCCCAATAGAGAAGTAAGGGTACCAGGAGGCTTACATACCAATTCTTCAGAGTCCGTGGGAAGAGCTACTCCTGAAGGGTGTTAAATTCTGTGTATTTCCAGCCTGTTGATCAAGCTTCTCATAGTTTCAGGGGGGAAAAAAGTGTTCAGGCCCAGGGCTGAAGAGGTTGACAGCTGCTATTTGACTGGAGACACTGAAAGATCTGGAAGATATAAGTGAGGCAACTCAACATTTGGTCTTCCTACCCCTGGCAGTATGGGTCTATGTACATTAAAATGACTTTATCACAGTAAAGGGGTGGCTGGACGAGACTCACAAAAGGAGGTTTAATGGGGAAAACCTACAGGACTCTGTTAGACCTGAGCCACAATTGAAGTTGTCATCTCTTCCTTCTATCCTTTATTTTAGATTGCTTTCACTCTTAGCCAGCAATTCTGTCAGTCTTTATCGTTCCCCTAGAGAAAGTAGGGAATCCTTTCCTGGATCCGAATCATTGTATAGTCTACAACGCTGAATTGGGAGATGGATATAAATCCATAGTATACAGATTTGCCACTGTGACAACTCAAATAGCGTCTGATGGTTTACAGCTAGAGATGTATTGTTAGCCATATCATGGCCAAACACCATCCCTTGAAACAACTCCTGCATCCACCCAAAGCCAGCCACCTCGTATTAGTGTTGGAAGAAGTGATACCAGGAACGTTCCTCATTCACTCTGTTTTTGACCACACATCATTTTTCTAGCTTGATGAGACAGCATCACTTTTCCTACCTCTCTCAAACAGGGACCTTTGTCACAGAAATGTGGTAGGATAGATTCAATTTACTCCCTTTCCATTTTTATACATTATAAGCAGCTCTTTAGCTGTAAGACTATAATTTGGCTATTGCAGCATATGGAAGGCAAAATAATTGCTCTCCTAAAGATGTTCATATCCTCACTGTGGTAACATATTAATATGATTCTTTACAGGGCAAAAGGAAGTTGCAGCTAGATTAAATTAAGGATCTTAACACAGGGAGATTATCCTGGAATTTTGGGCAGGCTTGATGCAATCACAAATATCCTTGTTAAGTGGAAGAGGGAGGCTCCAGTCAGAGTCAGGGAAGGAGGGAAGCAGGGCTCAAAGTGATGTGATTGTGGCTCTGAAGACGGAGGAAGGAGCTATGAACCTAGAAGAAGGGATGGCCTCTTTGAGTAGGAGAAGGCAAGGAATACCCCGAGAACCTCTGGAAAGAATGCAACCTCACTAACACTTTGATTTCAGCCCCCATAAGACTGTTTCAGACTTCTGACCTCCAGGACTATAAGATAATATGTACATATACATTGTTTTAGACAACTAAGTTTGCAGGAGTTTGTTATAACAGCAATAGGAAACTAATGCAGAGAGGATAAGAGAAAGCAATAATCTTTGGAGCTAAAGTGGAGACACTGATGTTTCTATTTCTGGTGGAAGTCTAAGGTAGATGCTAAAAATTCAAGTACCCAAATTCAAGTTTCATGGCCCTATCAC
The DNA here is from genome assembly GCA_017311185.1 of Proteles cristata cristata. NCBI lineage: Eukaryota > Metazoa > Chordata > Mammalia > Carnivora > Hyaenidae > Proteles > Proteles cristata. The sequence continues at coordinate 811,522 of JAESUZ010003733.1, forward strand.
TTAATTGCAATGACCTTCAGAAAGTTATGTAGCAACTTTGAACCATGGTTCCCTCATCTGTGAAATAGGCATTGTAATGATATGTCACTTATATTGTTACAAGCATTGAACAAGATGATCTATATAATGCATTTAGAGGAGTTCTTGGCATGTAGTAAGAGCTCAAAAGCTATCAGTATTGTAACGTAACAATAAAATTATACGTGTAATGATCTCACAGTTTACAGAGCTTTCTCATACATATTAGTTTAAGCTTAAATCAAGACTGTGGGATTGTTTCCGGTTTCTCTTCCTTGCCCTTTTCCACACAGACACAAAGGATCTTGGAAGGGATAATGGATATGCACAAGGTCTCCACATCATTTAGAGATGTGGTTGAAAATGTCTCCAACCCATTGTTCTTTTTCACTTCTGGGTTGATGTTAAAAATATAAAGTGCTGAATTCCAGAAGTAAAGGAAAATAAGCATCCTTAAATAATGGCACACACATAGCCCCACAAGTTTACTCTCTGAGTAGGGAATTGGCTTCTGTTTGTTGAACAAAACTATGTACTGATATCTAGTTTTTAGGCTCCTAGAAACCTTCAAGTTTGATTACTTTTATATGAGTAGGCCATAGGAAAAAAAGGCTCATGTCATATTCTCTGCTGCTCTATCTCGGAGTTGAGTCACTGCCTAGAGAGATGAGGTCAGGTGGCAGAAAAATGTCCCAAACTGAGAAGTTTCAGGATCAGAAGCCACCCAGTGATTGCTGAAGATGGACCCAAATTGTGGAGATGTTCACTATTATACTTGCTACATGAGTAATACGTAATGTTTCTATCATATTCGGGGTTGAATGATATCAAAGTGCCTCTCTTTCTTACGACCTCATATTTACTACAAAAGCTGAGAAAAAGTATTGGAGAAAATTCATGCTAATGGCTTGAAGCACAACACCATGTGATAAGGAATATTGTACTAGATGCCATTTATCATAATAACAGTAATAGCTAATGCTCATTGGGTGTTTGGAAAGTACCAGGCACTGCTATAATACTGCTATGTATAAAAATACATTTATTCCTCATAACAACCCTGCAAAGTGGGAACTATTAGTTTTCTGATTTTATAGATGAAGGATGGAGGCAGGGAGGCTAAATAACTTGCTTAAGTTCCCTGAGTTAGTAAGTAGTAGAAGTGGGATTTGAACTCAAGTGACCTGGCATCAGAGCCTACATTCCTGCTCATTAATAAGTTACCCTGGAATACAGAGGACAGACCTCAGAGAACAGCACACATGGTTGAGTTTTGAAAGCAAGAAGAAAGGATGGTAGAGAGTACAGTCCCAGTTAAGGTACCATCACAGTGTCTCTGATCACTGTGGGAACAAGGGGTGCTCAGTACGTGTTTGTGCAGGGAGAGAAGGGGGCTGGGATTTGACAAAAAGATCCCCTGGATAATCTTTCTCTATTCCACAGTTTAGCCAATGGCCAGTCTTAACTAAATGAATTAAGATTCAGAGGAAATAAGGTCTTTGTTAAAAAAAAAAAAAGTGCTTGTTTGATTTACTGACTCAGTTGGGAATTATTAACCCAAGTGCCATGGTGGAGTGAGTGTAATTGTTTTTACTTATAAGAACACCTGAGCCTAAATTGCTGGGTGCAAATAAATCTATTTCTGTGAGGCAGTGGAGGGCTCCGTGGGGTTTGTGCCTGGCTTCCTCATCCGGGTGCCAGATGAACCACCTATTCACTTTCCATTCAGAAGACTAAGCTGAGAGAATTTGCTCTGAATACTTAAGAGGGTTTGTTCCTTTGATAATCAGGGCTATTCCAAGCAAAACTGGGAAGCAAAAGTTTATCTTTGGTGCATCCATATTGTTCTGTAACCCACATGCTTACTGTCTCAGAATTCTACCATTGCAACTGTGTGTGTGTGTGTGTGTGTGTGTGTGTGTGTGTGTGTGTGTCTGTGCACATGCACGCGCGCGTACAGCAACTTAACTTACCTCAGTCTTCCTTCGTCAGGGCTCTTACACCTGCTGCTTGGACTGCATATGTGTAGACACTGGGTGTACAAATGACCAAAGCAGCTTCATGTTGTTGTTACCCCCAGGATGGGTATTTTTATTTCAATAAGGCATTATTTGAGGCCATGATGCCTTGCTTTGAAGGCCTTAAAGCCAGAATGGTAGAATTTCCGACAGAGAAGCAGGAGGGTAGGAGAATGTTCTGGACCAGCAAGTGAGATTATGGGCCTTTGACGGAAATCTATGCCTTGTGTTTTTATAGTGAACTGCCTTTTAGTGTATGAATAGCATTCCCTTGGCCCCTATGAATGTGGAGAAACTGGCTCTCTCTGGGACCGCTCCTGGGCCAACTCTCTCCGGAGCCCAGCATCTTTGTCATGGACGTCAGGCACGTATGCCTTACAGGAAAGATAAAAGAGTTGGAGGGGCGGGCTGGAGAGAGACTGTATAATTTTATTGAGCAATATTTCTTCTTTAAACGGGCTCGTGGATAATTCAATTAGCTGGCTTTTGATTGCTCTTCTTAGCAGGAAAGCTCCATATAATGAAAATGTGGATTCTTCGGGTCTCAGTGTCACACACCATCTTGCCAGGGTGGATGATTCCACTTGTTCCCTTAGTATGTTTTGACATAGGTTCAGATTTGTAGTTACTACATGTTTCTCTAGTATATGCGCGCTCTCTATCTCTCTCTCCCTCCCCCTCTCTCTCTCTCTGTCTCTTTCTCTCTCCCTCTCTCTCCCTTTCCCTCTCTCTGGATATTTGTTTTTTGTTCTTTTGTTTTTTGTTTTTCAGCTTTGTTTGGAGAGGAAGCTAACATTTGTAGAAAGTAACATCTGATTAAACTGAGTGGACAGTAGCCAATGAAGAGACAGGGAAACTTCCCAGCAGGAAGCTCTGTGACTTGGGATGAGTAACTCTGTCATTCTTACCAGTGCCTTGTGCAGATGGCATATATCTGGTGGCAGAATTTGAGGACATTTATTAAGCTTGAGAGAGGTTTTGCAACTTGACTGTCAAAATGACATAAGTAAATTTTGTAAAAAGGATGGTGCTTGATGAGTTTCTCTGTTCATATGGATTTTCCATACCAAGAATTCTACATTTGATTTAATTTGTGTGCCTCAAGGAGGGCAGAAAAAGCAAGATAAATCCTGAGAAAAGAGACTGCATAAGTTCACTATGATGAGGAAGTTTCTTTATGAGACGAGGTTAGAAAGGCACAGTGGGAGTCAGCACAGGGATACTAGGTCTGAGTGGGAATGGTGTAGCCATGCACAAAATTAGAAAGGGGACAGGCATGATAAATGTGCACTTGTTTATCACATCCTTGAAAACTGAGGGTTTTGCTTGAAGCTTGAAAGTGGTGATTTAAGACTAGAATAATGGATGCATTTTGCACAGGTCATAAGCACTATTGATCATGTGAAGCAGCTTGAAAGAGAAGTAGATTCCAAAGAAGGGCAGATAAATAAGTGAAGAGTAAAACTGTAGTTGATGATTAAAGGTACATTAAGAACATTCAGGAAACATCTCTATTTTGGAGGATGAAGTCATCTCTCTCCACAAAACACCCTTCACGGAAGGAGGGGGAAGTGGAGGCCTTGGTATAGCAAGATTACTTTCTTTTTATGTTCCCTGGATGGATTACATTTATTCTTCATCAAAATGGCATTTTCCTTTTTATGAGCAAATGTAGAAATGTTACCTTAACCAGTATAGTCTCTCTTCTCATACTCATGGGAGGGGATCCAATGCTTCCCACAAAAGTATAGTAGGTATTTTATTTTGGAAGCTGTCAATATATCTTTTGCTGCTACATTTCTAACAGTCAAACCCCTTGACTGACTACACTTAATAATTTTGTCTTTGTATAGATTGGGTGGTCTGAAGCCAGGAAACTTATAGGGGCCAGGCAGATAAGTCGTAAGAACAATTGAGAGAGATCAAGGGTACTTATTAAGGAAGGGTGAGGACTGTAGTAAACTAAAGATCATATTCCATTGTTAAGGGAGGCTGCTACCAGTCAGTTTCAGCCAATAGTTTCCCTGTGGGGCAATAGACCCAAAGTTGTGATACCACACAAATATTTTCAAGAGATGCCAGAAATACGGTCAAAGAAACAAAGTTTTCTGCCATTTGAAATGATATACAGGCCCTGAAACACTAATTATGACTTCTAGAGAATGACCTGTTTGGGGGGAGTAACACCAAATAAATAAACAGCAATAGCAAAGCATCAAGAAAACAAAAAGCAGGTTTTCAACCAAACCAACTCAAATAAAATCAACAAGTAATTAATGTCTTTCTATATGTGCAGTACTCTAGGATTTGCCCACCTGGAAAATCTAAACCACAAGCCAAAACACGTACTATTTGCTAGCTCCGCATCGAGAGTAGGGGCAAATATTTTAGTTTAGAGTAAAAGAGGATGATTCATAGTAATATTTGATTTATGATTTGAAATATAAATATTACCTGGTTAAGAGCAAAAAAGAAGAAGAAGCAACAGCAGCAGCAGCAGTCCTAATGAGTTGAATAAAGGAAGGGCAAATCCCGTGGTATGAAAAGTTTCTAACAACTTTCCTGGGACAATGGCAACATCACTTCAATTTGACTAAAGAGCTCCTGAAAACAATTAGTTGGAGCCACTAGTTGTTGAGAGCTTTAAATGGCAGACAAAGGAGTCTGAGCTTTATCTTCTAGTAGGTGGTTGCCAACTCAAACGCCCACAGGAGCCAGGCAGGTAACCAAAAATGAAAAAATTATTTTGGAGGTGGGTAGGCCACTCTATTTAGATAAGAAACAGACTTAGGTCTCGTGGATTGTTGCCATGTAGAAATGCAGTGCCAGCCTTGCCCATGAGAAGTCTGAAATCTGGCGCTTTATTTGAAAGTTACAGTTTTTAAATGTTGGCAGCAAATTCCCATTTTAAAAAAAAAGTGTGAAGCAAAGCTTATTTGGAAGCTCATATGTAAAATAAACCTAGAGTTGCTGGGTGGTGTGTTGGGGCGGGTGTTGGGGGAGGGAAGGTTATTCATGCCCCAAGTCCTGAGTCTACATTCTTTCCCTTCTTGAGCCAACGATGTTCTCCTGTCTTCAAGTGTATTTCAAATATTACTGCCATCTGTAATGGGAGACCATTGAGGCTAGAATATACTTGGCATGCACTTTAATTACAAATATGTAAAAAAAAATGCATGCATATGGACAAGAAGTATAAAATGAAAATAGTTTTTGTGAGTAAAAAGATGATTTCATTTCAAATGTTTCCTAATTATAGTATAACATTTAAATTAGGAAAACATTAATTAAACAACCTTTTTAGAAGTCTAGGAATTGTTTTTCCTCCAAATCAGTAATTTAAACCTGAGAGCATTCTGGCGGGGAGCAGGGATGACCCTGACAAAAAGCACTATTGCATCTTTATTTTCATTATTCTCTAATTGAAGTGTAGCACTTCCTTCCATTATGAAATGGTTAACAACCCACAGAAGCCTAAGCTGTACCTCTGTGGCTTTGTCACCAATCAAAATCCCAGGTATTTTCATGATGTTGAGATCCAGATGGCTTAGCATTAAGCTTATTACTACAGAGACTTTGAAACCACAGTGGTTAGAGGACCCACAGTTGGATCATGTTCTATAAGGTAGTAATAAAGAAGCACATATATAAACTACTATGTCACATATATAAAATATAATATTTCACTCTAATTAGTTCCATTGTTAATCCCGTATTTTATTTTAAGGATTAAAAACATTACTACGAGCAGGAGTTCACTGGCTTCACCAAGACTTCCGAAGAGGCTCAGGACATGAAAAAGTTAAGAAACCCTGCTTTGGTGACTCAGTCGGTTAAGTGTCCAAGTTCAGTTCAGTTCATTATCTCATGGTCTGTGAGTTCGAGCCCCATGTCGGACTCTGTGCTGACAACTCGCTCAGAGCCTAAAGCCTGCTTCAGATTCTGTATCTCTCTCTCTCTCTCTGACCCTCCCCTGCTCATGCTATCTCTCTCTCAGAAATAAATAAAATTAAAAAAAAAAAACCCTGCTCTGACCACTGTAGTAGTAGATAAAAAGGTGACCTTCTCTGGAGATAGTAGAATGGCTTTCCTTTCTATAAGCTTTCCTACCTGGGATACAGGCAACCCTTCCAGTCAGAGTTTTCTGTTGCTTACAGTAACTCAGGAGTAGTTGGGATCATTCACTGTTATGACAGAGAACAAAAATGAATTAAAAAATAAAGATATTTGGAAAGGCTATGATACCGAACTAGGCCCTGGGGTTCTCCATGCAATGGAAATTGACAAGAAGCTATTCCGGGAGTTCCAGGCACAGCTTTGCTAGGAGTTGTGCTGGACCACAGGGGGCACAGAACAAAGGAAATGCCCTCCGGCTGCTTCACCAGAGCAGAGGGGTCTGGGGAAGTCCTCAGAGGAATCTCTGAGAGTCAGCAGGCAGGAAAAGGGTGCTGTCTAAACCAGTAGGGGTGGAGATTTATTTTGTGCTCGTGCATTCAAGGGTCATACTTCTTCATGCATCACATGTCTAATTGACATGTTACATCTCTACTCCTAGGTGTGATTTTCAGTGTTATAAAGAGAGCGAGAAAGTAGTGAAGGGTCAGCAATGGGGTCCGTCTTGGAGTAGACTGGTTTGGTCTGGCTCTTGCAGCCAAACTTCTCTTTTAGGTGAATATCCTACTTCCTGGTTCTGTGAGATGCATGACTTAGAAGGCAGGTGGCTCAGCATTCTCTTCTGTGAACTTAGCCAAGGAACTCTGGATTCTGTGTTGGGAGGTGAGAGAACCCAACAGTCCCTGTTCTGTCTCAATTACATTGCCATGTGTAAAACCAAGGTCAGGGACAGCTGACAGAACGTTGCCATGTGGTTGTCTGTAGTGAACCAAAGTGGAGGCATAAAAACATGACGTTGGACCTAAGGGTGGTCAAGCTGGATCATGAAAAAACGGTCTAACAGTGCATTTTCTTAAAAAGAAAGTAGAACATCAATATTCTGGATAGTTGTTAGGGTGGGAGGGACTCTATTAGCTCTTTTAGAAAAAGTATATTCAGAAGTATTTTTTTCACCTGCATAGTGATTAAAGACAGAGTTTCCATCTCCCATGGAAATGTACTAACTGTGACCAAATTAGCTCTGAATTTGCTATTATTTAAATGCAGTTTCTTGTATTTATTAAAATGAAGTGACTGTCATATTAAAATTGAAAAGGAGCAGTTGCACATGCAAATTATTTCTAAAGTTCAACCGCTGCTAAATGAGACGCGGTGCTCCTAAACTCAGAAATGCTTAACATAAATTATGACCTAATTAACATTTGCATGGTAATCCGGACTTCCTACAGCTTATTCTGCTAATTAACACATGACAAATGAGCACACATTAATATTTTATTGTAACATAACTTGTCCAAGAAAGCTTCTTAACTACTTAGAAAACATTTTGTGTGTATGTGTGCGCGTGCGCACGTGTGTGTGTGTTTTTTCAATTTTTTTTTTTTTTTTTGGCCTAAGATGTATCCTATTGTGGCTTATGCCATTTTGATGGTAAAATTATTTCATGTGGTAAATTTAATGAGAGACAAAGATGCAAGCTTTAGGGGTGTCTTTTCATACACGGTATGTACCTCTCGACTAGTTATCACATGGCTAGTTATACACTTGGTTGAGTGTACATTATGTACCCACAATGTCATCTCCTGAAGTTGTGGGGTCATGAGTAAATCCAGAACCACGGAGGAGAGCAAATGGATTATAACACTGTGGATTTTGCTCTTTGCAAGTGGCTCCCTGTTGGTCATATGTTCAATTAGTTTGTGTCATCGTCTTTTATGTCAATTACAACAGACCTCAAATTAGGGAGGCGCTTCCATGTCTACCAGGGACAGAAAGCACATATCAGTGTCCGTTGTAACTTTGATTGTTGTTGGGTGGCTGTTCTTCAGTTTTGATGGGCTTTCTTGGCATATTGTAGGGGTTTTGGTTTGTTTTAGTTTGTTTTACTTAGGATTTTCCAAGAATGACTGCAAAGTGACTCCTTACCTGATTACGTAAATTGGAACGTGTGCTCTTTGAGTTCTGGGAGAAGATTTTCTAAACTAGATCCACAGCAATTGACTGTGATGGACAATGTCCTACGTGTTTCAGAAACACGTTCTAAGGGCACCTCATAATAATAATGACTGAGAGAGTGTCTAGTATCTTGCCCTCTTTGTAAAGATGTCATTGAGGTAGTTGAGTCATCTTTCCTACTTAATCCTTGAATCCATAGTCATGGTCTCCCAAACCTATTATTTTTGAAAATGTTTTCACCTATACTTCTGTGTGGGACATTTTCCCCCCAACATCAACCAATTTTTCAAATTTTGGGTTGTCTTACAGTTCAATTCCAACCTAATAGCAACTACATGGAGTTAGCACAGATCCTATAGGTTAAGGGCTCAGTCCTGTAGGACTGCCCCCACTTCAGACACCAGTCAAAAGTTCCAGGCCTCCTTTATTTCTAATGAACTGGCTACAAACCATAGGTTCCTACAACTCCCTCCTATGGCTCCACAGTTTGCTAGAATAGGTCACAGAACTTCTCAAAACACTTTACTTATTATTACTAGCTTAATATAAAATATACAAATGAGCAGCCCGATAAAGAGAGTCACAAACACAAGGGCTTCTATCCCCATGGATTTGGGATGCCCCATGCTCCTGGCACAGGATGCATTCACAAGTCCAAAAGCTTTTTGGATCCCATTGTTTAGGGATTTTTATGGAGGTTACATTACGTAGGCATGATTGATGAAATTGTTTGTCATTGGCGATTATACTGAACCTCTAGCACCTATCCCCTCTTTGGAATAGGTATTTGGGGATAAAAGCTCTGACCCTCTAATTATGACTTGGTCTTTCTGGTATCCATCCTGTATTGTAAAGATATCTAGGGGCTCTGAACCACCAGTAATCACATTAGTATTCGAAAAGACAGTCATCACTCGGTATTTCAAGGGTTCAAAGAGCTCTCAGCCAGGAACCAAGGATGAAGACAAAATACGTATTTGTTGTATTGTATTGTATCACAGGATCATGACTATCAACTTCCTTCTACTTAGAACTCCCTAAAGAGCCAGTTAAAGTGTTGGAGAATGCAAATTGAAGGACGACATATATGTGTTCCATTTAATCTATTAATAATATGTACATGTGTGTGTGTGTTTCTATTTGTGTGTAGATGGATATGGACATGTATACATATGTATCTATGTAAATACATAGGTGCACATATGCGTGTGTGTGTGTGTGTGTGTGTGTGTGTGTGTGTGTGTGTATGCATCTATTTATCTAAACTGGAAACAACTCAAGTGGCCATCAAGAGGTAGATGGAGAAATTAATATTCATAAAATGGGATGCCACTTAGCAATTAAAAGAAATAAACTATTGACACAGGCAACAACATGGGTGAATCTTAAAAATATTGTGCCAGACAAAAATAAGCACATACTTTATGATTTTTATTTATATAAACTTCTAGAAAATATATGCCAATCTAAAGTAATAGAAAGTGGATCAGTAGTTCTGTGGCAGGGAGTTGTAGGGAAAGATTTTAAAGGAGCAGGAGGGAACTATCTTGATTGTAGTAATGGTTTCACTGATGTTTATGTATATTAAAATCTATCAAATTGTATATCTTATAATTTGTTTTATGTCAGTGGAGCTATATGTGTGTCTGCACATTTATATTTGTGTGCACATGTATTCCCCTTTCTGTAAACAAAGAACATTCATTCCATGGAAACAAAGGATTTTTTTTTTTACTCGCTGCTATTTTCCTATCACTTAGAGTTGCCTCTGGCACTTAGTAACTGCTAGGTAAATATTTGTTTAAAAAATAAATAAATTAGGGGTTCCTAGGTGGCTCTGTCAGTTGAGTGTCCAACTTTAGCTCAGGTCATGATCTCACCACTCATGAGTTTGAACCCTGCATTGGGCTCTGTGCTGACAGCTCAGAGGTTGAAGCCTGCTTCAGATTCTGTGCCTCCCTCTCTTTCTTCCTGTCTCTTGCTCTCACTCTGTCTCTCTCTCTCTCCCTCTCTCAAAGATAAATGAATATTAAAAATATAAATAAATGCAAAGAAAGGGTATATACCTCTGTAGATGTAAATATTCCATTCCTTTTGAATGTGGATTGTCTAAAAATCATCATCATCTTTTGCTTTCTTTCAATACAGTAGGATTCTAGATGGCCCTGGAAAATGTCAAAGAAACACTCAAACCCAGGTGGCAAAGAACTGAGCAGTACCCCAATCACACAGAGTAAACAGGTAGCCAAATATTTCATGAGAGGAGCTGAACATACAAAGTTAACTTCTAATTTTCAAGAGTTGAAACCTCAGGTCATTCTAGAGCTATGGTAAGATTATAAAAGTCATCAAGGGGTAATAGTAAAGGCAAAATAACCTGGGACCAAAATTTGATGGATTTAAGGCAGAGAGGAAAGGAAAGAAAAGACCAGGGGTAGAAGTGGAGGAGAAACCCATGATGTTTACAAGGTATATGCCTTTCATGACTCTGGATTTCTATCAGAGTGGAAGAGCAACAGCTTTCCTTGAGGCACATGGTCTTAAAGGGAATTTAAATAAAAATAGTCACGTGGATAGAGTCTTCAATATGGTACCAGGCAAGATGGTCAACTCCACATAGAATAACTGGGAAATAAACGTTCTGGTTAAATTTGGTTTACTGTCCAGGATTGAAGTCTGAGGATCTACAGTGAGATTAGTTTTCCTCAGATTAACCCCAAATCTACTTTCCTGTGACATCTACATTTATGTCCTTGTTTTATATTCTGTAACCATCCTAACTATGTCTCGGATTTACCTGTTCAATTGGTTTTGACCACTTTAGTGTTCCTCCTAATTTTCTTTGGGTTCAACATCCCTTTATCTGTTCTTCATAACATAATTCATATTCGTTCACCAGATATGCTGTTTTTTTACCCCATCACCATCATGTACTTCCCCTGTTGCCATAGAAAATTGACCTTCATTTCAAAGTGAAATGTCTTTCCTCCTCCCAAACTGAAGGCTCTGTGAGTGTAAGGGTTCTTATTGGTTCTTATTGGTTGCCAACATTTATCAAAATGTCTTTCATCTGCTGGGTTCTCAGAAAATATTCACCACAAGAATAAATTAACAAGTTGTCATTCTCTTCTGGACACAAAATTGGACCCAATTCTGTAGATAAAGACTGTCTTTTAAAGCACACTAACATTTTTCATTTGGGATTTTATATTTCTGTCAATGTAGCCTAAGTATTCGCTATTTATTATATCACAGTTTTAAATTTATGGCCAATTTACCAACTTCTCATTCACTATTTATTGCCAATGTATACTTGAATTCGTGGCCAACTTCTATTCTTAAATATCTTTTAAATGGGCTGCTCTGAGCCATGTATCTTGTCTCAGTCTTATGCAGCTGAACTTGGGTACTGAAGTACGTGGCTTGATAGGTAATACAAGCACTTAGGTTTAGAAACCAGAACATTGCCTGGCATATGGTAGATATTTACATTATTTGTAGAGGAATTGGTTTTATAAAATTGTTTTTATTGTGTTATTCTTGCAAGTTTGGAATTTGCATCAGTATAATTATAAATTGTAAATTATGGTCATCTATTAATGAACTTTCCTTCCTCCCTCCCTTCCATCTTTCTTCCCTTCCTTCCCTCCTTCCTTCCCTCTTTCCCTCCCTCCCTCCTTCCTTTGCTTGCCCTTCCTTCCTTCCTTCCAACTTCTTTCTTCCTACTCATTCAACAAGCATTTATTGATCAACAGTTCTATGCTGCATATTATGACACCAAGTTGAATGAGGCCATGTCTCTCCTGTCAAAGAGCTAGCATAAAGACAGATGCATAAAAAATTATGATATAATTAGGAACATAATTCTTCTAATAAAGGAATTAGGAAATGCTCGAACAACAGTGTGTAGGTAAGCATGGTTATTCGGTTGTGACCAGCATCACACTTCCTTTTGCTTCCTCTGATAGTTGGCATCCTCATATCTTCAGGCTGCAGTAGTGCCTTTGATACTCCTAGGAGATACAACTCATTGCCGGTCTCCTGGCTCTGGACTCTGGCTACTAGACATTAAGAATTAACCCATACAGGAGCACCTGGGTGGCTCAGTCGGTTAAGCATCCAACTTCGGCTCAGGTCATGATCTCTCGGTTTGTGAGTTTGAGCTCTGAATCGGGCTCTGTGCTGACAGCGCAGAGCCTGGAGCCTGCTTCGGATTTTGTGTCTCCTTCTCTCTCTGCCCCTTCCCTGTTCGCACTCTCTCTCAAAAGTAAACAAACATTTAAAAAATGAAAACTAAAAGAGCTAACCCATACTGGGCAAATGCTACTTAGTTAAAAATAGTTTCAAATTGACTGTCAGTTGCCAGGTAGGCTAAATAACCAGTTTCAGTGTGTGATGCATCTAATGTAACGGGACATAGAATGAGATTTGAGGTTGTCCAATACCATGCTCAAGCTGTCATCTTGCCCATCAAGGACTTTAATGTAGTTTTCGTGGGGTTAACTGGAGTAGATCTTCTTTCCCATAATCAGACACCTATTTCCAGCACAGACAGATTCTTCTTGCTTATGGCAGCTGGCTACTTCTGCTGTTCTGAGTCTTGACACATCACAGTATGACCATGCTGATGACTCTAAGCTTTTAAATCTTTAATCACTCTAATTCCTGCACTTGGGGTCATGTTACTTAAGTAGGCGCCACTATTCTCAGGAATAGCGCTGCTAAAATAAAAATGTATCTGTGTCTTTTCTTCCCCTGTGGTTTACCTAAAACAAACCCCAAAGAACATGGAACTGGAAACCACAAACTTCTTATTTCCTCCAGAATTATTCTTTGTCTCCTTACGAAAGACCCTGTGTGCTATGGTTTTAGTAACATGTTTGCTGTCTCCCTTTTTCTGCCTCATTTCATGGCATATAGAAAAGTTATTCTTGTTTATTCTCTTTGGCTCAAACAGTAACAACGAAACTGTAGTGATAATAGTAACTAACAGCTTGGGCATTCATCCAGTGGGAATCTACAAGCTAAGTACCTTGCACACATTATCTGATTTAATCCCCCTCATTGTTTCACATAAGAATATGCTATGTGGGTAGTCTCTAATGCAGATTCCCTGCTCTGCCCTTGGAGATTTCATATCACTAGGTCTGGGTTAGGTGCAGCATTCTTCATTTTTTTGGATGGCTTAAAGAAAGGGAGTAACTTGAACCCTGTAGTTTTTAACACATATGTTGGATCATTTCAATGAACATGTTGCTAAAACTGCCCTTGGGAAACATTGGGGCATATATAATATAACAGATAAACTGCTAGAATGGGAAACAAGAACCTGGATCTGCCAGTAGCTATGTCTTATTCGTGGGATAAGTAGGGTGATAACTGGTAAATCTGGGAAGGCTTCCTGGAAGAGGTGAGGTGAAGTAATAAGGAACATATCTCTGAAGCCAAGCAGCATGAATTCCCGCCCAGTTCTGCCACTTGCTAGTTGTGTTACCTTGACTAAGTCACTTACCCTTCCTATGCCTCAGTTTCCCCACATGTAAAGTGGGAATAAAAATAGTTACTTGTGGCTGTTGGAAGAATTGAATGTGTTAATACCTACAGTTTGCTTAGAACAGTGTCTGGCACTTTGTAAGTAATATTTAATTATTTGCTCTCATTATATTTTTGCTCTTCAAGTGTATAATCCTTGAGCTGAGACTTAAAGGATGTGGAAAAATCTACCAGGTGATTACCACATGTGGTATTAGCAGGTGGCATTCCCAGCAGAGCAGACATTATGCACAAAAGCATAGAGATGAGAAACAGCCTCCTGGTGCTAGAGGAAAAATCTGGGATGTGAGGCCAAAGAAGTAGGCAGGGGGTCAGGTCCCGAAAGCCTTAGGTTTGTACAGTGGATTTTGCAGTGATGGAGAACCTTCACAGGACAATCAGAGAGTGATATTTTTGACAGCACTCTGATGGATCTGCAGAGCTTGGGTTTGAGGGAAAGAAGATGACAGTCAGGGTGACTAGTTAGGAGGGGCTGTGGGGATCCAGGTGACAGATGGGGAAGAGATAGAACGGAGACAGTAATAAAAGGGTGGAGGGAAAATATTTTTTAAATATTAGGGAGATAACACAGATAGTTCTTGATTTTACGGGGCCAGGTGAACATGAAGAGAGGAACAAAAGTCAGGTTTCTGTTTGGGAATTAGGTCAACGGCAATGCCCCTGATTGAGACAAAGCATGAGGGAATGTGTGCAGATTCAGTGAGTTCAGTTTTGGGTTATGGAGTTCATGGTGGTGTGATGTTCACATAAAGACATGCATTATCACAGAGCACATACCATATGGGGGCTGGATATGATGAGTATACAGTGTGAGTCACTGCTTTGGTCTGAAGCTTGGAACAAGTGACCTGGTAGATACAGACGCTCTGGTAAATTGCAAAAAAAAAAAAAAAAAAAACCCACTACAAATATAAAGTATTCAGAGTAGCGCTCGCCTATTGTTGCAATCTTCAGCAATAATTAGTTTATGTTAGAATACAAAGAATGCGCATGAAATTTTTCTAAAAAGAAACAGTATACTCTTTCCCCAGCTCATTAGAAGGATTTCTGAAAAGAAAACATTGTGTTCAGTGACATGCATTCAAATTCTAGACCTCCAAAGGAAATTTCCAGACAGGCCATCCTTGTTCTTGGTTAATTAGAAAATAAGTAGATAAACCAGCAGAAGAGATGTGTGCGGTAGACTTTTCCATTTGTTGTGGGCTTATGAGAAGATCACTTATACCTATGGCTTTATTATAAGAAGAAGGCATGTTTATGGATTTCCAGAATATTGGAGGTAGAAGCAGCCTGATATTATAGTGTGTGTGGAAAAAAAATGGTCTCCTGAGGCTGAGTAATTTGCTCCAGATTTCACAGCAAACACATGACAGGACCAGGCACTAGGAATGAAGTCCGCTGGATTGAGGCAGTGGGCTTCCCAGAGTTCCCTACAGACTCTCGTTTTTCAATATTGAAATGCATATATCTTTGCACCCCCCTTAATTCTGTTCTTCACTCTTTACTGTTTACCTTATGGCCAAGGAGAACATAAAATATGAATAAATATAGCACTACTGGAGTGGACACGGCTTGGAAAGTTCTTCTCAGCAAAATGTAGTATACTAGTTTGAAACTGTCCCACAAGGTTTGGTTAGAAAATGCAGTTGGGTTAAAATGTTTCAATATTTAAAAGACAAATGTCACATCCTCTTACCCATTCTTTTCCCAAAAGTGTGTTAATTATAGTAGTAGTAGTAGCAGCAGTGGTAGTAGTAACGATAGTTGAACGATCATGGTGAAATTAACAATGGTGACAGTGATGGTGAGGATGATGATATACATTTGTTGTTTTCTATAGGGCAGACATCACATATATAAGAGGCTATACAAAAGTATAATTGAAACCTTAAACATTCAAGTTCAAATTCCTGGGATTGTATCCCAGTGCAACTAACCATTTTCTAGGTTTGACTTTGAACTAATACTTCAATTCTTGACATCTCAGTTTCTACATCAGTATACATAAAGAAAATAAAAGTGCTTGCTTGAAAGAGATGCGGTAAGACTAAAAATGAAAAACATATATACATGAAACATCTGACAAAGCGTATAACCCTAACTCTAACAGGGAGGCTTTATTATTGTTCCCATTATATGTAGTAGCAAACCGAGGCTCAGGGAAGTGAAATATTCCACAAGTCTGTCTCATGGCAAAGGTGGAATTCAAATCCAGGTGTCTCTGACTGCCAAGCTTGTTCAAAACCACAACTGCCATTTTCTTTGGATACATCACCTCAGTCTTGAATCTTGAAAATTATTTGTTAATTCTCGAAGATCTTATTTAGGCATCTTTATATTTATTATCTCAGGAAATTTAACACTGGAATTTTCCATTTCTGAATCCTGTGGAATTGTTGCAGATGCCTCTGTTTTTTCATTAGTTTTGGGGTGTGTCATGGGTAATTGATTGTTCTTTCTCAAGAAACTGACAGCCGACAAAAGGTGCACATTGAGCATGCAAGACTAGACCAAGTAGAATCAGAAGGTGGATCCAGTATTGGAATAGTATTTAAAACTCCAAATCTGACTTTTTTTTTTTGTATACATTATTGCATTGAGACTGGCCACATTGGATCTTGCTTTATACAGGCTGCATAGTTACTCCATTCCCTACTAATTGGCACTAGGGTAAAATTAGCTGCTTTTTGACTTTCCACTGAAGCCTGGGACCCCTGTAACTCTGCCTCTTACTCTTAGGCTAATAGACTATTAGTCAACTTCAATGAGTTTCTTCCTCTCTGTTCTCTTCCCATAAACTGATTCAGAAACCAACTTGTAGTTTGTGATAGGAATACTGAAAACCTAACTAGGATATTACAGTCGACTCCGTAAAGGAAAGGCCGCTTCAGTAGAATTATAATGAATTGTTTTCATTTTACACCATTGTAAGTACCAAAGACTTTAACAAGGGGTCTGGTAAAAGTGAATGCTGTGTTAGTACACATTGTGAAGAAGCAACAATTATGATGTTGTCTAAGTAAGTTAACCTCCTAACCCTTAGACTTCTTCCAAGTGTCTCAAGGGCATGGAAAGGTAAATCCAATGTCACCATAACTGTGAATGAACCAGGAACTATTGTCTCTTACAGAAAAAAAATATCCTTCCCAATCATCTAACAAAATCTCCATTAGCAGAATGAAATGATCATTGTAGAAATGTTGTAAATTTTTTTGTTGTGATTCCACTGCCATTTAAATATTCTTGGTGTAAGATGAATGGAAAGAGAGGACCTGAGCCCAGGTGTTTTGACTCTTGGTCCAGATGTCTTCAGGGATCAGAGTTCGACAGAAGAGAGCAAGACTCCCAAGTAGCCCACACAAAAATCCATAAGCCAAAAGCGTCTTTGGATTATTCCTATTTCCTAATTAATATATTCCTTATTTTTGTGCCTGATGCAATTTACGTAAGTCCTTAATAGAGAAGGCACATCAATACAGCAGTTATAAATCTGAACTTTGCTGTCTCATAAACCTGGGTGCAAGTTCTAAGTGTTAAGTTATTAATCTCTTGAAGTCCTGTTTTCACCTCCGTAAACTGAGACCATTGATAGTGCCTAAACTCTTTGGGTTCTTTGAGGACTGAAAGATGGAATTCAAATGAAGAAAATAAAGCAATCTGAAAGCATACTGTATGTAGATGATGATGGTGATGACGACGACGACGATGATGATGATGATGGCGATATCCTTTGTATATTGTGTGCTAATTTGTTTATGACTGTCTTTACCACTAAACAGTGAATGTCTTGAAGGTAGGAGTGAATTATAATCATTTGTGTTCTCAGAGACAATTTTGGGTATCTTGAAGGCATTTAATATACAAGACTCAGTTGAATGAATTGGGGTTAAAGGGTAACCAAGGCAGAGCTTGTCCTTACTGATTTTGCTGCTATTTGACATTGAGTACATCACTGCTCTCTTGAGCTTACCCATTTTTTCCATATATAAAGAAGGGGTATCCTACCTGCCCTTCAGAGATGCTGTAAAAATGCATTTAATACTTAATGCCAAATTGTATCTTAATTTGTGAGGGATTAATATTTAATATTAATGATGTTCATGGCCTACTATTTAATTTTTTTGTAATTGCAAAGTCCTCCAGCATAAAAGAGCCCAAGTGAAAGCGCATGAAGGTGATGCCTAATGTCATGCTCATACCAAATAAGAGAAAGCCTCTTAATTCAGAGCAGGGATCTTTCTAGCAAGAAAAAGCATGGTGCGTACTAAGAAAATTGAGGCACTTAACTATACCCAGCCAAACCCTCCCCTATTAATTTCTAAGCAGTTACATATTTTAGGTGATGCTTTGTCTTTGTTTGAATTATCTGGATTTTAATTGCCTGTTTTCGATAGATCTTATGTGAAAATCATTTAAAATAAAAGTATACGTCAAAAAGACTGGAGGCAAAATATGCCCAAATGATCATTATGTGTGAGCTGTGAGATTATGTGTTTTTCTCTGTTCTTTCTAAGTTCAAACTTGTTTAATTTAGTCTCTGTCAGTGGAATACTGGCCCAGTTGTCTGAATGCTTGTGGCCAGTAAGCCAGGAGGACTTTCTTGAGGACCTGTGCTCAGGTATCATGGGAAATGCAAATGAAGGAATAGCATCCCTACAAACCTCATTAATAGTTTCCACTTCACTCTGGCAGTTACAGGCTTCAACTGCTTTGTGGGTTTTGGCTCTTCTGGTGTGTTTTCTTGTGCCTGGTCTGTTCTCAACTAGATATCGTTCAATCTTTGCTTAATATTTTTCTCTCTGCTTTTACTCTCTCATGGTCTCTGCTTTTTCAAAACGTCAGCTCACTTACCAAAACACATTTCCTTAGGAAGTTGTCAAATATGCCTCTTAAAGACGCTCACAACTCCTGACCCTTATAAGAGGCAAAAGATCAAAATACTGCTTTCTGCAGAGCTTAGAAGTGAAATTTACTCGTTTTTAGCTTTCATCCATTCCCAAGAGCATATCTTCCTACTGAAAGAATGTGAATTTCTGTCACATATTTGAAATTCACTGGGACTCCCTAGTCTCTCAGAGACTAGGACAAAGGTTGAATACAGTGTTACATACTCCGTAGTTTCAGTAGGTTTTCAGCAAACTCCCTACCCCCTACCCATGCAGACTTTGATATTCTAATGCGGTCATATGCATTCCTATAGAGGCTGTGCTTTCCCCTAAATCTCTTTCCACACTGAATGTGGTGAAGCTACCACACACCATGCATCCCCACCTGAGCAGATGTGACCAACATGTAAAGCTTTAGTCCTAGGTCTTGATCTTTATTTCTGAAGCTGAGCAATAATTCTGGTATTTGAGAAAACCAACATCTGATACTTAATGAAATTTGCAATTCTCCCCACTGCCCTGAAGGCATTTTCTCTCTTCACAGGAGGCACAGCCCATTTATTTGCAAATTTTAAAATGGCCAGTCATTAACCAAGACATCTGGAAGCAGAGAATTACCTGATGTTCTGATTTGGTTTGTGAGTCTTCCAGGATGCAAGGCTTTGAAGGTCACTTCCTCTCCCATCCCAAGTATTTTATGTTCATAGACCCTTTCAGAATATGGCCCAGATTACTGAGGGCACTGATCAGTGACTTCATCTAGAAGAGGGGCTTGACCAGGTGTCCATAACTCTGTAGAGCTCCAGGTATGTTTGAAGGTTCTCTGAGATGTGAGTTTTTTCCTGGGGGCTCCATCACAATTGGCAGAGCTTCCTGTCTTTCTCTTTGACTTTTCATTTCAGCAGTGTGAGCTGTGTATGGGAGTGCCTGGGTGGCTCAGTATGTTAATATCTGACTCTTGGTTTCAACTCAGGTCATGATCTCACGGTTAGTGGATTCAAGCCCTGCCTTGGGCTCTGCGCTGGCAGTGCAGAGCCTGCTTGGGTTCTGTCTCTTTCCCCTCCCTCTGCCCCTCCCCTGTGCGCTCTCTCACGCATGCGTGCTCTCTCTCTCTCTCTCTCTCTCTCTCTCTCTCGCTCTCGCTCATCTCTCTCTCTCTTTCCCTTTCCCTCAAAATAAATAAATAAAACTTAAAGACAAATAATATATCTCTATGGCCGGATTGTTGTAGATGTCTCTGATTGGGGCGCCTGGGTGGCTTAGTCGGTTAAGCGTAGGACTTTCGCTTAGGTCATGATCTCGCGGCTCGTGGGTTCGAGCCCCGCGTCGGGCTCTGTGCTGACTGCCAGCTCAGAGCCTGGAGCCTGTTTCAGTCTGTGACTCCCTCTCTCTCTGACCCTCCCCTGCTCACGCTGTCTCTCTCTCCTAGAAATAAATAAAAATATTAAAAAAAAAAAAAGATGTCTCTGATTAATCATTGCCCATTAAAACAGCATTCTTGCTCATTTTCACTTATTCTTTAGTAACTGCATTAAAAAGCATTCTGACTATAATTTCCCCTTCTGATTTCAAGACTTATATCTGACTTGGTTTTTTTTTAATTATTCTGTAATGAGAACGTGGAGAAGAGAAGATGAGATAACATTATTTGCTTCTAATTTATCCTAAAGAATGGTGGCAGTCTCATGCCAATACTAACGATTTTGAAGTTGGCAGACTTATTGGGATGTAAACCCATTTTCCCAAACAGTGGCCTGGCTGAGAAAATTCTTGAATCTTATTAGGTAACAAAAAGCATTAGGTAGTGCTCTCTTAAATGACTCACAGGGAGAATCTTTACCCTTGATCAGGACCATTAAGGTTAACAGGAGATGTTAGAGGATTATTTTGCTTGCAAGATCATCGTTTTATCAAAATAAAAAGGGTCTTCAACAAGACACCCCACAAATCCCAAGACAATAATTACATTCTTGGAATTGGAAATCTTGCATGTTTGCAGACATTTTAGAGTTTGGCATTTGTGGCTTTTTGCACACTATGAAATATTTATGCATTGTTCAAATAACCCTGCCTAGTTACCATTGGATACCCACTGCTGTACAGGAATTGCATTTAGAAAGGAATTCAATCTGATTTGCAAAATCCATAAAGCTTTCATACCCAGATACTTCAGTGGAAATCTTTTTGAGACAATAGTTGAAAATGCTGGGAAGTAGATGTTCACTTGGTTTGGAGGGCATTTTGTTTTTGTGTTCATAAAAGAAAATAGTTACTCTGAATATTTTGCATTTCTTTTAGAGGACAATAGATTGCCGATAAAATTTGCTTCTCTGTGCTGGACATTTTTTAAAACAATGATTGATGTTCATATAAACATTTCATTTTATTAACACAAAAACATAAAAATGGAGATTATTTATAACTATCACCTAGAGAAAACATTTTAGAAAATACCTTCTCATATTTTGTTTTGTTTGTTTTCCTTTACTTTACATCCTCACTTCCCTCCTTTTCTTCCTCTTTCATTCTTTTTCTTCTTCCTCCTGCTCTCCCACCTTTTTTCCTCTTTATCCAACCATTCTCGTATTAAAAACTTAATGTTATATCAAACATAAACTTTTTATAACTTGCTTTTAGAATAAAGCAGCATACTTTGAATGTCTTCCAAGCCAGTAAATACATTTCTAGTTCATGGGAGTTTTATTTCATTATTTAAATGTTCTATAAATTATGTATTGGATCTCTTACTACTGGACATTTATATTGCTTCTAAGTTTTGTCCATGATAAATATCTCTGCAATAAATGACATCCATGCGATCATTTCTTCTATTAATATTTGTTGTGCTAGTACTACGTACCAGGTTCTGGAGCTACAGCGTTAGCCACCACTCCTGTGCCTGTCTTCCTATGAGTCCATGATAAATAAAATAAGGTCATATAAATTTAGTTTGGAGCAACGATATGTATTTTTACTGAGACAATCTGTATCATCAGTTAGAAGATTCACACTTCTGGTTTTTATTTTCCAAGGTCATTAAAAGATTTTATATAAATAACATTGTAATATGGGTTTGGAAATAATAATATGCACTCACAGAGCATCCATAGCCTATATTAGTTTAACTGAAAACAATGTAACAATTGTGTTTGCTGGCTCTCTCCACAGCCAGAGTCAAAAGGTAATATCAGGCAAATACACAGAATTTATCTTTCCATTGATTTTGGTTTTATTGATCACTTGTGGTTTTGACACATACAGAGGTTTCCACTCATAGCCACCAGGTGGGTGGAGACAGTGTGACATCACATATAAAGCACTGGCCAGGAGCCGTGAATTCTCACTATGAAGTTGAACTCAACTGTTTATTAGCTGCTTAACCTTTAGAGGTCATCAGATATTCCTGAGCTTCAGTTTCCTGCTCTGTAAAATGAGAACATATTACTAAATAATTTCTCGGTATCTAACAATCCAGCAATCTTTAGGCCTTGGATTTTTCAGTATTTCTTCTGGAAGTCATCACTGCAATGCTCTGAGATCCTAATATGAGTACTGTTTCCTTCAATCTGAGCTATGCTAAGAGATAGGGATGACAAAATAATAAATACAGTGAGAGATTTGAGCCAAGGAGTGATTCAATATTTAAAATTTTGAAAGGTTATTATCACCATGCGTGTGTGAATAGACTATGTGAAAGTGAAAAGACCAACTGGAGAAAGCAATTACGGTTGACAAGGTAGAGATTACAGTGGTATCACTGGAAATGGTGAGAAATAGTCGCATTCTGGCTCTGTTTTGAAGGTAGAGTTGATGGGATATGCAGATGGGTAGTACGTAGAGTGAGAGGGAAGGAGCTGTTCTGAATGACTACAGTTTTTGGCCTGAACAACTAAAGAGATTCTGGTTGTCAGTCACTGAGATGGGAGGTAGTGAAGGGAGCAAAGGTTTTCATGGGGGTGGAGGGAAGGGCTGTCAGCATTTTGGTTTTGTATATTCTCTAAGGTGCTTATTAGACATGCAGCTGGAGATTGTTCAAGTGGGGAAGTAGATATATGAGTTGAAACTTCAAGAGAGAGGCCAGCACTGGTAGTTTAAATTTGGGGATTATCAGCATTGGCTAAACGATCTTAATCAAGGTGATTTATCTTGCTATGCCTCAATTGAATCATTTGTTAAGATGGATATAATGCTTTTTTGTAATGATTAATTGAGGGGATATGCACTTTATAAAATTTTCAACACATTCTCTGTTGTATAAATATTAGCTCCTCCTCCTTATTATGATGTTGCATGGATGGATGGATTGGTGATGAATGTATTAGCCAATAAGAATACTTTTATAATTCAATTCAGAGACTTGGAGAAGATGGAGAAAATGTATATTTGTCTAGCTTCTGTGCAGGGAATACAGGGTAGAGGAGAAAAGACAGATACTAAAATTTATTTAGATTAGAGATTGAATAAATATAGGCTATTAATTACACTTTTCAGGGAAACCAAGCCATGAATCCCAGAGTCCATATTATTATGGTTGACTGTGCCAATTCTAATCTTCGTGGTTGGAGTGCGGTCCTGACCCTCCTTGCCCAGATGGAAATGCTAACTAGAAAAGCCTTGTATAGTCCTTGACATGCTCAGAGAGAATCCTTTTAATAATTCAGCCAACTGTATTTACATGGTCCCTCGATGTCTGGGCTAGGCCTTGTTAGGAATAAAGGATAAAATATTAAAGAGAGAAATATAAACAATCCTGGCTTGAATTACAATTTCTAGTTAAAAAACATGTTCATGACTCACAGAAGCTATTATATGTGTGATATCTGAAAATGAAATTGGCTGGCTGACCTCTCAAGAACCCCTCATAAACACTAAGTGAATATTTCACCACAATGACCCAGACTCTGCAGTTGAGATTAGCAACCTGAGCCCATCTACTCACTAAGAATTCACCACTTCATTCAATCACCAAAGATGTGAGGAGCCATTAGTGTGAACCAGACAACCTACCAGCTGAGAATTGTAGTATTTTTGGAGTTGTGATGGCAGAATTATCTGTCACTTGTTGATAACTCGAGAGTGTTCTCTTTAACACATGAAGCAAACAAATCCCTGTAAGATGTATATTTGATTTTTTAAAATTAAACATTTATTTTGAGATATTTGTAGATTAACATACAGAGAGACCTTGTGTGCCCATTAACCAGTTTCTTCCAATGGTAATAATCTTGCCACACTGTAGTTAATATCACAGCCAGCATATTGACAATTCATCTTTATATTAAGATTTGGAATCTTAAGATTACATTGAGATTTGAATCAATGGAATTATAAATGTAAGATTCAAAACTACAGCTTTAAACACATGCAAAGACATCTCAGCTAATGCTGTTTTTCTGGTTTTTTACCCTATGCTGTTCCCCTCCAACTGTGACCTTTTGGGTCTGGATAGATCTTCTATATACGCCCTGGTAGTATTGTGTACTTTGCCTTTTGTAACACTCAGCTCACTAGTAATCCTTGTACAATATCAACTTTCTTTTGTGACTATAGCTTCAGAGGGCAAAAATTACATCTTCTATGCACTACTGTTTCTATGGCACCTGGCAAAGTGTCTGACACCAGGAGAGGCTGGATGCTTTTCATTCGGATGAGATAATCAATTAACCTACTCAGCAACACGTCATAGAAAACTAGGACATTAGTGGTGATGCTACTAAAAATCAATGTCGGCAAGACTTGTTTCTCTGACTGAAATCTGTTTTTACAAGATTTCCATCCACCAAAACCCAAAATACATACGTGTCCTAACACATGGGAAAAATTGTTATTCTGTTAAAAAAATCCAGTGTCAGTTAAATATCAATGAGCCAACTACTGAAATGTCTTAAAATCAAATCTGAAAAACAATATATTCCAGAATAGCTTTTTTGATGAACATTGTTTTGGTTCTCTAATGTCGCTCTAATCAGCTGGACAATTGTAGCTGAATGATTTTCCCTCCTAACTGACAATGTAAATTAATACTTCTTGAAACCTTCTTTGCGATCATCCAGAATACCCACAGGCTTCTCTCTAGGGATAATGGAACATTGATAATTGGGCATTTTAAACAGCTTGGCAGGTTATCTGAAACAAATAGTCTAATAAAAATGTATGCCCTAATAGTTAGCTCTGAGGGCACATGGTATGTCTTAAAAACTTTTTGTTGAAAAGTTTTGCTTTTTGCAGTCTGGACTAACTGGCTGACTTTCTATCCCTTCTTGTGTCTTCAGTGTTGTGAGCTAGCAGATTTAATGCAATTATTAAGTGTCTGATTTGAGTGAGACCTTCCAAGACTTCTCAATCCACTGGGTGCTTTGTTCTTTGGCGTTAAACAGTCACTTGGGATACAAAAATGAATCAGTTACACATGGTATCTTTCTTTATATTGATTATTTCTAATATAACGAATAGATGAAATATCAAGCAGACCAATTAATGAAATAATTACCAATTTTGATAAACTACTACAGCTGAGTAAATAAATGACCAAACTGAGAAAGGGAAAAGCAGCACTGAAAATTGGATTTTCTTTGTTGAACATAAAGAATTTCACAGATCGTCAACATCAGGAAGATCTTTCTTTGACTCTAATTGATCAAGACAGTGACTGTAATCATTTCTGAATACAGACAAAAACATGAAGAAGCCGCCAAAATGACCAACCTAATATGCTACATCTCAATCACCTAACCCCAAATTCTATAATAAGCCCTTTCTCACAGCCTCCTTTCCCAACCCACTTATGCGTGGTGTTACCCATGGAGCTCTCCCTCCTTGCCATAAGTCAATAAGCTCAACATTGTTCAATTAAAAGTGGGTTCCTGCTGTCCTTTGGCTGAAGGCATTGACAAAGGAATGAAAGAACATTTTTCTGATGCCTAAAGATTTATTACTGATTGAATTGCTGAGTCAAGATTTGGAATAAGACCTACTAAAATGTAAATTAGTCAAAGCAACTTGTTACAGAGAAAAAGAGAGTCCTAGAGGCCCAAGTGATACTCAGAAAGGAAGGCTCTGAGCAGATGAAGATAAGCAAATGATGTGCGAAGAGGGCTACATGTGCCTAGGTAGGCCCTATAAAGAACACGGACTGGCATGGGGAGAGATTTCAACTTACTCAAAAGAGAGTTTAGACAGAGGAGTGATCTCTTATAATGGGAAAGAAAATAAGAAATTGAGTCATGTTGATGCCAGTAAAGTCATCCTTCTATCTCAGGTAATCTTTCAGGGAGCTTATTAAGCAGTTTTCCTCAAAGAGTTTACAGGTATATCAACAGGCAAAAGAACACTTTTTCCTCTCCCCCCAAACAAATAAAAAAGCAAAACAAACAAACAAAACACCAGCTCCCAGACATCATAAACAGAAACTCTTAGAATCTGGACACCTACCCAAATAGCCATGGTGCTCCTCAAACATGCCAAAATGAAACCAGCTGGCTCCCCATGCATATAGGATAATGTGGGATAAATCATAGTTGCTGAGTCAGTAGGCCTCCTACCCAGGGATCAAGATTTACACCATACAACTCAGCGTTATTGTCTCTAGCTGAACAAGGTTGCCTGGGAATAGCTTAATTGTAGGTATTTCATTCACTGCCAGTTTTAAACAGTCTTTTTCAAATGAGTTCAGCCTCTTTCGGATAAATATTCACAAATTAATGGTTGAAAGTCGCTTTCATATATGTTTATTTTCTCCCAAAAGTTTCCCCTGTCCTTCCCAAAAATCCAAGAAGGCATTAGGCATAGATAAAAAGGTTTTCTGTACTCGTGGTGATGGAGAAAGGAAAGCTGGAGGAAGTCTGAGTAGCAAGGCTGTTGACCCGTTCTTATTTAGCTCCCTTAAGATCATTCTTACTCAGCCACCAATTTCACAGCTGGTGATGGTATTCTTTTCACACAATGGATCATAGTGGCTATCCTTTCCACCTCCCATTTTCCATGCTATAAATTGGTCTCATTTGGTTACTGATGGCTCAGGAGATCCTCTTGCATCAATCTCCCTCACTTCAGCTATGAGAAAGACCTTAACAATTATCTTGGTCTGTCTGTGGCAGGTTCTTAAATTCAGCAACCCAAGAAATCCTTTCAGATTCTTTCTGTATCATAAATGATCTGTGAAGCAACATGGTAGATTCCGGGGAGGTGGGTCAGTCTGATGTAGTCACTTTCTTTTTTATTTTTAAAAAAATTTTTTAATTAATGTGGTTTTTGTATTTATTTCTGAGAGAGAGAGAGAGAGAGAGAGAGAGAGAGGGAGAGAGCAGGGGAGGGTCAGGGAGAGAGGGAGACACAGAATCTGAAGCAGGCTCCAGGCTCTGAGCTAGCTGTCAGCCCAGAGCCCATCACGGGGCTTGAACCCATGAACCGTGAGGTCATGACCTGAGCCAAAGTCAGATGCTTAACCCACTGAGCCACATAAGCGACCCTGATGAAGTCATTTTCTGACTAATGTTGCCATGTATCCATTTATATTGTGTGGCAGGTATCCAGTATCCAAAGGATATACACTGTTAGAAATAGTTTCCTGAGTTATAGGTGAAAAGATGCTTACAGCATCCTGTGTCAATATGTCTTATGTTTTTATAACTCCTCCTGGAGATTGGTTCCCAACAGTGGAAAGGGGTTTATGAGAAATAAGAACCCTAGTTTCTGACTTCCCTAGAAACATTCCTAATCCTCACTTAGATGGTAAATTATGTTCTGTCCTGAGTTTTGTCTCCTGTTGGCATATAGAAAAGTGCTATGCGTACAGTCATCAGACTTGTCTCTTGTTATGGATAGGGAATTTTGAGCTTTCTTTTCTTTTAATGTGTTTATTTATTTCTAGGAGAGAGAGAGAGAGACAGCGTGAGCAGGGGAGGGTCAGAGAGAGAGGGAGTTACAGACTCTGAAGCTGGGTCCAGGCTCTGAGCTGGCAGTCAGCACAGAGCCCGACACGGGGCTCGAACCCACGAACCGCGAGATCATGACGCAAGTGAAAGTCGGACGCTTAACCGACTAAGCCACCC
This sequence comes from Proteles cristata cristata, assembly GCA_017311185.1. Classification (NCBI taxonomy): domain Eukaryota; kingdom Metazoa; phylum Chordata; class Mammalia; order Carnivora; family Hyaenidae; genus Proteles; species Proteles cristata. The sequence continues at coordinate 839,116 of JAESUZ010003733.1, forward strand.
AGGCGCCCCTTGAGCTTTCTTTTTTAATGTTTTATTTGTTTCTAAGAGAGAGACAGCGTGAGCAGGGGAGGGTCAAAGAGAGAGAGGGAGTCACAGACTCTGAAACGGGCTCCAGGCTCTGAGCTAGCTGCCAGCACAGAGCCTAACACGGGGCTCGAACCCACAAACCGCGAGATCATGACCTGAGCAGAAGTCAGACGTCAACTGACTGAGCCACCCATGCACCCCCCCCCCTTTTTATTTTCTTTTTTGACATCGCCTGTCAGAACTATTATCTTGTTATGGACTCAAAATAAACCTAATTTGACAGTCAACATGAAGCATGGATTTTGTTATTCTAGATGATGTCTGCCCTTTCTCTGAGGTGCTGAAACCCTTTAGGGTCGAAGAAGGAGACAAGGGTATGGTGATTTAAGGCAAAGGAAAAGTACATCAGTTTAATATTCTCAAAAACAGTATACTTATCCAAACTCTAATTCCCTTCAGTTATGATTTCCAACTTTGGCGGGTTCATGGGTGTTTAAATCATTCATCTTCTCTGGATCAATGAATCTTTCGTGGACATCCTAAATAATTTGTTTATTTATTCAGTTTATTACTTCTTATCTCATTTCCTTCTTTACAATATAATATCCACAAGGGCAGGAAATTGATGTTTCTTTGGTGCAGGGAACACACTAGGGTCTCATGACTGTTAAATAGATAAATAGTGAATGAATAAAAGAAACAGACTCTCTAATGTCTCTAATTTGTTGCTTTAGTATTTAGCAACAAATACTAAAAAGAATCAGGTCTTGCACATAAGTGAGAAAGTAAGTTTTCTTAATCATATGTATTAAAGAATGCTTAGAAAGTATCAGACACTGAGGTGACAGTGTGGAACAGACACATGTCAGTTCTCATGGAGGGAGAAAAGGGGAAGATTAATTTTAATCTTATGTCTGCCAGTTATTAGCTATGTGATCCTGGACGAGTTATTTAACTGCCATGAACCTTAATATTTTCATTTGTAAAATAGAGATAGGGTTACCCATCCTACAGTGTTGTGCCTGGTCCATCACACCACACTACTCACTGAATCTTAGCTTCCTTCTATTTCATTTCCCTAGGAATCAACCTATAGGGTGATAGGAAAAATCAGAGGAAAGAAGGGAGGCAAAAAAAAAAAAAAAAATCAAACAAGGACTCTGGTGCTCAACAATAATTGAAAGTTGCTTTAGCTCTTCCTGGCCATTTTTCTCTGGTTAATAAGGAGTCATCTTGTAGAATAACTGTTGGTAGTCTCAAAGAATTACTCCAACAGCAAAGTGTGCAAGGCTACCCATCACAGGAAATGGGCTGTGAAGCTCCCAAAGGCCCTTAGCCCTTCAGTAGCTTGGCCTCAGGTAAGCGGCATTCTGGTCCCTCCTCTTCAAGCCAGAGAAATCTGACTGGCTGTTTTCCAGGTTGTGTTTACAGCTTCCCGGATACTCCTGTTCTGCCCACATCTCTTACAGCTCTCAGGTTCTGAACTCTGCTGCTTACACATCTTCTCATTTCTCACTTCCCATGAGAAATAATTCCTGGATCTTGATATCAGTTCAAATGGAAACATGCCTGAGTTTAAGTGACCTTACCATTAATAAAAATTTTTGTTAATTCACAGAGTACTATTCAGAGACATCTTTGCAATGAGATTATGTGACGTGGTGCTATCCAGCACTCATACTCTAAGAGCTTTTTATATTAATCTTGGAACTCACTGGCTTTTCATACTGTGGACTAATATCTTATTATGTAATAGCAAATCCTCCCTTCCCTGGTGGTATGTCTTTACTCTGTAGAGATTTTACTCTCAAATTTCCATGATAGCTTTCCATAAATACTAAAGAATTTTTAGCTCCCTACCACCTGGGCTGAGAAAACATTTGTAAACCCTGGTCCCTGACTTAGAGCAGATTATTAGGTGTTGATGATGTTGATGATGATGTTGATGGTGATGATGATGATGGTGATGATGATGATGGTGATGATGATGATAGCAACTACAGTACTAACAGGTAACACTTACTGAACACTTACTATGTCTAAGGCACTAGGTTAAACACTCTCTGTGCCGTAATTAGTTTAATCCTGGCAAAATTGCCTATGAGTCAGGTACTATCAGTATCCCCATTTTACAGATGAAGAAACTGGGCTCAAAGAGGGTAAATGACATGCCAAAGGACTAGAGCAGGCTTCAGAGAATTTCCTGCATCTCGCTGTGCTGAAAATGTTTGGGATGCATTGTTTTATTTTGTTCTTTGAGCTGCTTTGTGAAGTAGGATCACTAGCTATATTTTCCAGCTGTGGAAGCTAAATCTCAGGGAGGCTAGGTAACTTCCCTAAGGCCCCCCAGTTTGTAAAAGGCAGAACAACAAAGCCTCTACTCTTAAATTACAGATTAAACTATAGTAGGAGTTTGATATTTAACAAAGACGACACTATCATTAACATGTCTAAATAATATACAAACATGTGTACATACCCTACACCTTCAGAAAATCGTAATCACAAAGTACTTTTATATACCTTAGAAGTGAGAGTTTGGAAAAGTTACTCTGAGACATAATGGTAAAGAGCCATCAGGTGGATTGGAGGCTTGAAAACACCTAATTACCATCTAGCAGGTGTCTGCCCCCAGGCACGCTCAGCAGGTAAAATGGTATCTGGGGACTGATGAATTCTTCTTTCACTAAATGTGCCTTTCTGTCTACACTGTGCTTCTGTGAGCTGAGGGATGCAATAACAGATGCTCTGAGATTATTCTTATTAAAGTAAAAGAATTGTCTTTTGTCGCCATCAATGCATTTCCCATCCTTGTGTTCACCATGAGCACATCCTAAGAGAAATGATCATCTTCTACACAAGCACAGTGGAGATCATAATGGGGGTATAACCCAGGGTTGGATGTTTCATGATTATAATTACAGAATCTCTGCTTCATTAACATAGGTTTTTATATGCGATGCTTCTTTCCCATAATAAACCTCATTTGAAATGAACACCTTTAAGCCCCGAGGCCACGACAATTATGTTCAGGTTGAAGAGCAATTAGTTTCTACTTATGTTTGAGTAAACAAAATAAATTATTGCCTCTGTTTGTTTTCCTTCACAGTCTGCATTTGAATCTGTGTTCCCTGCATGGCACACCAATACTAAACATTTCTCATTTGTCCTGAAATAAGTATTGGATGAAATGTCTCTTTGTGTATAGTTTGAGCTTGTATTCTGTTGTCTCACAGCAATTAATCAGTGCTTTGAATGCAAGTAGACTGAATTATCTCATTTATGCAGGAGCGAAAGGAGAGGGAGGAAGGCAAACATGTCCCCCATCTTTATGCCACTTACATTCCAACCAATGACAGGGTAGGCTATTTTATCTGTCTTTTTCACTGCTGTGCCCACTGCCCAGGACTTAGTAAATGCTCAGTAAATAGTTGTTCTGTGATTACATTCACAAGAAAGTATAGTAAAGGACTATGATAAGGAGTAACCCAAGAGCCATGGAAATGTCTGATGCTAGCCCACTTTCTCCAGAGGAAGGGAATAGAAAATCAAGGTGGAGGCTCTCTCTGCCATTCTTGACCGACTGCCATAAACAAACCCTCACAGCATGGCAGTTCAGAACATGCCTCCACTGCCGGGTAAATGTGGATCTCTACCCCATTTCCCCACTTTGGATGCATCAAAGTGTTGCCAGGTGTCCCTCCCAAACCTCAATTTTCTCTTTTGTAAAATGCAGACACTCTTAGTGAATAGCACATGTTAAGCAGTCATTAGCTATAATTGCCATTGACCATGAAAGACTGGTTGGGTTCTCACTGTACAGAAGTATGTTATTTCTCTCAAAGGAAACCTTGTGGTGTCTTAACAGAATTGTGATGAAAGTCAGTAATTGAATGCATCACATAGAAAACAGGAGGAAAAAAATCACAACCTCCCAAGCTAAGACTTTCTTAAAACTTTTTCTTAACGTGTATTTATTTTTGAGAGACAGAGAAAGAGCACAAGATGGGGAGGGGCAGAGAGAGAGGGAGACACAGAATCTGAAACAGTCTCCAGGCTCTGAGCCAGCTGTCAGCACAGAGCCTTACGCGGAGCTTGAACCCACCAACCGTGAGATCATGACTTGAGCTGAAGTCGGATGCTTAACCAACTGAGCCACCCAGGCGCCCCTCAACCTAAGACATCTTGAAGTATGATTATGTTTTAATGTTTCTCTTACATCCTTCCAAATGACTAGTGATTCCTTAAGAAAAGCAACATTTTCTATTACACTGTGCTGCTTCCTCACTCGTGACTTGGAGGTAGCTACTGGGACTCCAAAAGTTTGTTTCCAAAGCTCTAAAATGAACAGAACAAAAATAAGTTCATAAAGGCATTAACTTCTATATCTCAGTGTGTTTTTAAAAGAGCTATGTGTGCCTAGGGCCTCCTTCATCAGCCCATCAATTCACAAATAATTTATGGGCACTAGTTATAGCCAGCGCATCATGCCAGTCATACAATGGCATATGTGCCTTGGAGGAGCACACAGTAGGGAGGTGAGAGAAGATAAGAACATGCAGAAATTGTTACAAGGGAGGGTTGTTAAATTCTATGGAGGAGATGCCAAGAGTGATGGACATATGGCAAGAGGGTCTTGGCTTAGCAAGGGACTGTCATGTGTACCAGAGAGATTCTTTGTTTTCTAGTCCCCATCCCAAATGTAGAGTTTGATGCTCCTTGTCAGTAAGTCTGCTGTGCATGATTAGACTCCATTCAGTTCAGTTCAGTGCTAAACATTCCTTCATAGGTCATCATTCATCATTCCAGATATATGTTTACCAACATCAATTTAATAATCCATAAAGGGATATTTCCTGATATCCCTTTCAATTAATCAATAAAGGGATATTTCCTGAGCACGTACTGTGTTTCAGGTATGCTACTCTGAAATTACTAAGTGGTCAGATTTCATCCCTCTTTTTAAGAATCTCCCAGGTTAGGAAATGATGTAGGAAAAATGCAGATTACTGTAGCCCACGTCAGAATATGGTAAAATCATAGACATGAATCAAAGGCTGGGAATCAATGTATGCCTGAGTTTTCACACCTTGCCAATACCATGGGTTACCATGTGTTTAGTTACTTGTCCAACCAGGCACTGGAAGTTCAGGCACTATTTTGGCTAAGGGAGAGGAGACAGGTGAGTTCCTGAAGGGAGGTGAGATCTCCAAGGACTTGAATGCCAGGTTCTTGAGATTATCCAGTAGGAAGAGTCCTATGCATTTCTGAAGCAAAGGGAAAAGGGGAGCATGGTAGCAGCCCTGCCCAGGTCTTGTGAGGAGGCAGAGATTGAGAAACACAGCTCTGCCAAGAGGTGTTGGTGCTACGTTCTCCTGGGACTGGATTCTCTTAGGGGATTCCAGGCATTTCAGAGTAGAGCCATTTGAAACTCTGGCAACTTCCCCCAACATCCAAGCCTTGAACAGCTCATGTAGCTCTGCCATGTGGCCAGTTACTCCTGAAGCATCCCTCCAGAATCCCAGCTTAACACAGATCTCAAAGTGGGTGACTCTGAGCTGGATGGACAAACTTGCATGAGGAGCTAAGTGGGCCTACAGTTTTATCTTTGGGTGAGAGAAAGTAGGGTGAGAGCAACTTTCAAATCAAGTGCTTTGTCAAAGACAAAGATGCATCACAGACTCTGTTTTACTTTCTAGAGATAAATGTGTTATTGTAGCTAGTGGCTTTTTCTCTTCTATTGACCACATTCCCTACGCTGTACTTTTATTCCCATCACTTATTCATTTCCATGACTGGGAGCCTTTATCTTTCACTCCCTTTCACCCATTTTGCCCATCCCCCAACACCTTGTCCCTCTGGCAACCATTAGATTGTTTTTTGCTTTTTGTTTGTTTATTTATTTATTTTTTTAATTTCACATATTGGTTAAATCATGTGGTATTTGTCTCTCTTATTTCACTTAGCATAATACTGTCTAGGTCTATCCATGTTTATGCAGATGGCAAGATCTCATCCTTTTCATGGCTGAGTTATATTTATGTCTGTATATATCTTTTTTATAATTATATATATATGTATGTATATATGTGTGTGTATATGTGTGTATATACACACATATATGTATATACACATACCACATCTTTATTCATCCATCTATCAGTAAACAAATAAACATTTGGGTGCTTCCATATCTTGGTTATTGCAAATTATGCTGCAATAAACATAAAGGTCCATATACCTATATATCTTTTCAGATTCATGTTTTCATTTCCTTTGAGTAAATACCCAGTAGTAGAATTAGCACTTCATATGGCAGTTCTACTTTTAAGATTTTGAGGAACTTCCATACTGTTTTCCACAGTGGCTACACCAATTTGCATTCCCACTGAAAGCTCACAAGGGTTCCTTTTACTCCACATCTTCACCAACACATGTTATTTTTTGTCTTTTTCATTCTACCCATTCTGATGGGTATAAGGTGATTTCTCATTATGGTTTTTATTTGGATTTCCTTCATGATGAGCGATGTTGAGTATCTTTTCATATGATCGTTGTCCATCTCTACGTCATCTTTGGAAAAATGCCTATTCAGGTCCTCTGCCCAATTTTTATTTGTATTATTTGTTGTTTTCCTTTTTTGATGTTGAATTGTATAACTACTTTAAATATTTTGGGTATTAAGGGGCACCTGGGTGGCTCAGTCAGTTAAGCATCCGACCTCAGCTCAGGTCATGATCTCATGGTTTGTGGGTTGAGCCCCGCGTCAGGCTCTGTGCTGATAGTCAGCTCAGAGCCTGCAGCTGATTTTGGATTCTGTGTCTCCCTCTCCCTCTGACCCTCCCCTGCTCATGCTATCTCTCTCTCTCTCTCTCTCAGAAATAAATAAAAAGCATTTTAAAATTTTTAAAAAGATAAATATTTTTGGATATTAGACCCTTATTAGATATATCATTTGCAAATATCTTCTTCCATTCAGTAGATCGACTTTTCATTTTGTTGATGGTTCCCTTTGATGTCCAAAGTCTTTTATATTATTAATGTAGTCCCAATGGTTAATTTTTTTTTCTTTTCTTTCCCTTGTGTTAGGGCTAGTAACTTTGTGACATTTCAAGTCTGGAAGTTATCATGGCTTCAGATGGAAATGCTTCCTTTTCTTTCCCTCTGTCTAAATTTCTCTAGGTGGAAACATCCAGGTTGGCCTGAACTGTGAGGCTGATTGGGATCTCTTAAAATTTAGATGGCTGTAAACTCTCCTGTGATGAAAGTTCTCAAATCTTTAAATACCCTATACCTAGGATTTAAAAGGCTGCTGTTTTACCACCATTTAATTATCTACTTCTCAGGTAACTGTGGTATGATAATTTTGCAGCATCCTGTAGCTCTGTCCACATTCAATTATGTGTAAAGCAGGATTTTTACACACCCCTAATTAGTAGGAAAACTGGGTAGAGGCATTAATGTCAGTTAAATAATAATATGTATAGAAAGCTGGTTCTTGAGATATTGCTCCCATATGGAATTGCTAGGTATACACATAAAATTTAAATGGAGCTGGCTCTTGGGCCAGTACTCATTAAAAAACAAGACAAATAGTCAACTTGCTGTTATGTATTATGATCAATTTCTAGGAACATAGGAAAAAAAGATGCCTGGACTTGCAGATACTCTCAGTTATCAATCTACGTCAACCACTTGCCTGGAAGAAAGTCTCATTATTTCTCTGATTCTTAACCCTAGACCCAGATGACTGGTTCCATTCTAGGCTTTGGGCTTTTGGGTCCAGCTCTAGCCTCTTCTGGTCTGTGCATCTCCCCATGAGAATCTTTGAGCTAAGGGACGTGATCATCCAGAACCGATGGCCCCATCCACACAATGCTCTGGGTATTTGAGATGCTCAGATTCTTAGCACAAATGGCCCTGAACCTAGATTCAAGTTCCTTTTCTTGTGAGCTTATTCCCTCAAGGTCAGAAAGGAATGCTGGGGATGTTGTGTATATAGGATCATCAAGGAGTAGATATTTCCAAGGTGGAGCTGAAGGGCTTTGGTGTCCAAAATCTTGTGCTTAATTCTTCATCGTGCAGACTAGAGTTGGGCAAGGAGAGGCAGGTGGGGAGGTGGTCTCCATTTGTGCTCTTGCTTCAGGCCCTGGAAGTGTTGGGACAGGTTTTGTTAGACCTGTTAGTGCCCACTCTTTCAAAGGAGGTGCAAGGAAGTTAGCTGCAGGAGAGTAGCCTAACATTTTTGAGAAGAAAATGCTAGGGGCAGGGAAGGGTTGTATATGTTTAAAGGTTTTCTTTTTTCTAAAATATACTTATTAACTGCCTATCACAGTGATTCTAGCCTTAGCAATTCTTCCTGGAATATTTGTTGAAATATGAATAATTCTTAGGGGGTGTTAATACCTATGTATTTTTCACTAGTAGCAATTGATATCTTTGTATGCATTTATCCCATTAACCAGTCACCTAGCAAGGCTCAAAGGCAAAGCACACAGGATTAGTAAATTTCATTGCAGAAAATTAGTAAAGGTCTGGGAGAGCTGGAACTCCCTGGATCTCTAAATTACAAGCTTTAGCACTCTTATGATGATGATGATGATGATGATGATGATGATGATGATAAATAACACCAGCAACTAATATTCATTGAATATTTATTATGTACCAGGCTTTGTTCATATCATTCAATCCTCATAGAACTTTTGAAATAACTCATTTTATTACCCATACTCTAAAGATGAGAAAAAGTGAGGCAGAGAGTGTATAACTGATTTTTCCCGGAACCCAGAGTCAAAAACTAGAGGGTCAGAATTTGAACTCAGATTTCTGATTGTCTCTTGCCTTTAGCTTAGGGTTCCTACTTAATTTGCAAATGCCTTTTATCAGCCTAATTTACTGATTTACCATTCATGTGTCTCTAGTGCTCTACAGAAATTTGAAGACTAATGTTAGACTATCTTGAGTGTATAATTAATCTTTATTCCCCTTACGATGATAATTGTTGCATTCTGAACTCAATAGCCATCATTATACAAGTCTCCTATTCTGGTTATTGAGAGGTTTGGGAGATTGCCACCATTTATACTTATATGGGTCTACTAAGTTTATTTAGATAACTACCAAAGTCATAAGCTTGAATCAAACAATTCCAAGAATAATTCCCTTAGAGTTATTACCTCATTCAATTGTCTTTATTTTCTTAATGCATGGCAAAATACAGAATTTTTAAATGAGAAAAAAACATATAAAAATTGTGAAATATATAAACAGGGAAAATTCATCCCTTTTATACTGTTGTTAAAAATATCACATTCCTGGGGCGCCTGGGTGGCTTAGTTGGTTAAGCGTCCTACTTTTGCTTGGGTCATGATCTCACGGTTTGTGGGTTCAAGCCCCGCGTCAGGCTCTGTACTGACTGCCAGCTCAGAGCCTGGAGCCTGCTTCAGATTCTGTGTCTCCCTCTCTCTCTGACCCTCCCCTGCTCATGCTGTCTCTCTCTCTCCTGGAAATAAATAAAACATTAAAAAAAAATCACATTCCTGGGGTGCCTGGGTGGCTCAGTTGTTTAAGGCATCTGACTTCTGATCAGGTCATGATATCATGGTTTGTGAGTTTGAATCCCACATCAGGCTCTGCCCTGAGAACATGAAGCCTGCTTCAGATCCTCTGTCCCCTTCCCTCTGCCCCTCCCCAGCTTGTGCTCTCTAAAAACTAAATAAACGTTAAAAAAAAACACCGCATTCCTAGAAGTCACTTGAAAGGAAGTGAATAACCTTTATGTTTCATTTATTTTTATACAAATTACACTGAATTTTTAAAGAGTTGGAGTAAAAAACTTTTAACACTAAATCAGGGGTAGGCAAGTCACAGCCTGCAAGCCAAATCTGGCCCTCAAGCTGTTTTTGTAGTTTTATTGAAAGACAATGAGGCTCATTGCCTTACATATTATCAGTGGTTGCTAGTGTGCTATGTAACAGCACAGCTGAGTACTGGTGATACAGATCATATGGCATGCAAAGAGTAAAATATTTACATCTGCTCCTTTATAGAAAATGTTTGAGTGGGGCACCTGGGTGGCTCAGTCAGTTAAGCCTCCGACTTCTGCTCATGTCGTGATCTCGCAGTTTATGGGTTCGAGCCCCAGGTCAGGCTCTGTGCTGACAGCTCAGAGCCTGGAGTCTGCTTCTGATTCTGTGTCTTCTTCTCTCTCTGCCCCTCCCCTGCTCTCGCTCTGTCTCTCTCAAAAATAAATAAAAATTAAAGCGTGTTTTTAAAAAAAGAAAGAAAAGAAAATGTTTGAGGACTCCAGCTTTAAACAGTTTGTACAAAATGAATTGTTGGTTGATACATAGTTCAATAATACTTCAGAGTTCTCTGATATTGGAGACTTTCCAAGTGGACAAAACACAGCTGTGTCAAAACAATGTTTGGACTCTGAAATGTTCAGCCAGTTAAAGAAACGTTTTATTTTATTGCCACCTGAATTGTTTTGAAAATGTTTGTAAAAATTGAGATGAGGTTACCTCTATCCTGTGGTTTCTCTTTAAACAAACATGTTTATCAAATGTAGTTACTAACGGGAAATGAAAGGCTAAGAGAACCGTAAGAGGTTTTGTGATAAAACCCATAATCAAGTATCTACTTTTTCCTCTAAAGCAGAATTCAAATGAGAAAAGATAAATACCAAAGTTCATGTGAAAAAAAATATTTTTAGTTTTTTTTTAATGTTTGTATTTATTTTTGAGAGAGAGAGTACAGCATGATGAGGGGAGGGTCAGAGAGAGAGGGAGACACAGAATCTGAAGCAGGCTCCAGGCTCTGAGCTGTCAGTACACAGCCTGACGCGGGGCTCAAACCCGTGAACTGTGAGATCATCACCTGGGCCGAAGTCAGATGCTTAACCGACTGAGCCACCTAGGTACCCCCAAAATATATTTTTTCTCCTAAGTAAATTTATTTAAAGTAATCAAACCTCCTCACACCTGTTCCCCACTAACAAAGTTCCATTTGCAGAGAGGTCCATCTCTTGTACATAAAGGGCCAAAGTGATGTTTTCCTACCTTGATTACATTGTTCGATAGTTTCCTTGCAAGAGGCAGAATTTCCCTTGCATTTGAGCTGTTTTTCTATGTCAACTAGGATTAATCTACCTGATGTTCACAGGTTAATTCCCTAAAGCCTACTGGACTTGATGTCAGAAACAGGTGCTGATTCAGGAGGCAAAGGGCAATAGGGAATGCATCTGTCACCTGGCAAATTTGTTGGGCATTACTCAACTAGTTTTAGGCATCTAGTCATGTAGTATTTTATTGCCCGATACACCTTTTATGCAAGAAGTCACAAAAGAAGTGCCAAAGGAATGCATTTCTGATACAAAGTAATAAACATAAAATTTACAAAGTAATAAACATGAAAATAGATTTTTTAAGTGTTGCTTGAACAGTTTGAAATTCATGGACAAAAACGAAAACTCTACTTTTGCCTCCTACCATCTACAAAAACTGACCTGAAATATACAGACACTAAATGTAAAACATACAACTATAAAACTTATAAGAAAGTGCTCTCCAAGGGCACCTGCGTGGCTCAGTCAGTTAAATATCTGACTTTGGCTCAGGTCATGATCTCATGGTTTGTGAGTTTGGGAGTTGCTTCCTGCTCTGTGCTGATAGCTCAGAATCTGGAGCCTGCTTCACATTCTCTGTCTCCCTCTCATTCTCTGCCCCTCTTCCATTCATACTCTGTCTCTCTCAAAAATAAATAAACATTTAAAAAAATTTTTAAGGAAGTGCTGTCCAAAAAGAACACTGAGCCATGGTGAGACTGCTCAGTCACTGCATCAGTGGATAGGAGAGTCACTAGCCAGTGACGTAAATGAGTGCTTAAAATGTGGCTCCTGTAATGAGGAACAGAATTTTTAACATTAGTTAATTTGAATTCTTTTGAACTTAAATTTAAATAGCAACATGTAGCTGTTGGCTATTGTTTTGGACACCTGGGTTTTAGAAGATTATATAGGAACAAATATTTGTAAGTGGGGTTAGGTAAAGATACTTAAATAGGATGAAAAAGTACAAACAATAAAACAAAAAATGACAAATTGGACTTGATAAAAAGTTTTTAAAAACTTTTTTTTTAAAAGACTGTGGTCAGGGAATGAAAAGACACATCTCTGGGGGAATATTTACAACAAAATATCTGATAAAGGGCTTATATCCAGAATAAGGAAGAAAAGTCTCAAATTGCAATGATAAGAAAACAAAATGGGCAAATGATTTGAACAGATATTTCAACAAGGAGATGCAAAAGGTAATCAGGCACAAAAGAAGGTGGTCATCGTTATCAGTCATTAGGGAAACTAAAAACCACAATGATATAGAGTGTCACATGCAAGAGACTTTGAGTAGTTGGTGAGGATTTCCCTGTCTCTGTTTCTCTCTCATTTAAAAATAAAACCACAGGGCACGTGGGTGGCTCAGTCGGTTGTGTCGGACTTGACCTTAGGTCACAATCTCACAGTTCCCCAGTTTGTGGGTTTAAGCCCCATACCAGCCTTTATCCAACATGGCAGAGCCCTCCTTGTATTCTATGGCTTCCGCTCTCTCTGCTCCTGTCCTGCTGTTTTGCTCTCTTTCAAAATCAAAACCCTAGAGGAGAAAGCTGGAAACCACCTGCTTGACCTCCACCACAGCAATTTCTTACTTGACACATCCCCAAAGACAAGGGAATCAAGAGCAAAAATGAACTCTTGGGACCTCATCAAGATTAAAAGCTTCTGCACGGCAAAAGAAACAATCCATAAAACTAATAGGCAGCGGACGGAATGGGAAAAGATAGTTGCAAATGACATATCAGATAAAGGGCTAGTATCCAAAATCTATAAGGAACTCACCAAACTCCACACCTGAAAAACAAACAATCCAGTGAAGAAATGGACAGAAGACATGAACAGACACTTCTCCAGAAAGGACATCCAGATGGCCAACAGACACACGAAACGATGCTCAGCATCTCTCCTCATCAGGGAAATACAAATCAAAACCACACAGAGATACCACCTCACCCCAGTCAGAGTGGCTAAAATGAGCAAATCAGGAGACTCTAGATGCTGGCGAAGATGTGGAGACACAGGCACCCCCTACATTGTTGGTGGGAATGCAAACTGGTGCAGCCCCTCTGGAAAACAGTATGGAGGTTCCTCAAAAAATTAGCAATATTACTCCCCTATGACACAGAAGTAGCATTGCTAGGAATTTACCCAAGGGATACAGGAGGGATACAAGGGATACAGCATAGGGGCACATGGACCCCAATGTTCAAAGCAGCACTCTCCACAATAGCCAAAACATGGAAAGAGCCTAAGTGTCCATCAACAGATGAATGGATCAAGAAGATGTGGTTTATCTATACATGGAATACTACATGGCAATGAGAAAGAATGAAATCTGGCCATGGGTAGCAACATGGATGGACCTTGAGGGTGTTAATGCTGAGCGAAGTAAGTCAGGCAGAGAAGGACAGATACCATATGTTTGCACATATAGGTGCATTAGGAGGATCTTAATGGAGGACCATGGAGGAGAAGAAGGGGGAAAATAGTTGGGGAGAGGGAGGGAGGCAAACCGTAAGAGACTCTTGAATGCCGAGAACAAGCTGAGGGCTGATGAGGGTAGGGGAGAGGGGAAGGGGGTGATGGGCATGGAGGAGGGCACTTGTGGGGATGAGCACTGGGTGTTATTTGGAAACCAACTTGACAATAAACTATTTAAGAAAAAAAAACAAAAAGAAATTAGAAAGTAAAAAACAGAACTACAAATATGAATTAAGCTAAATATTTCCCTTGGGACCCGAATCCACAATACTGTATTCCAATAAGGCTTCACATTGCCCCAATTCTTTGAGCATGAAACTTACTTCTAAATTACCAGACAAGCTATAATTGCAGTTAATCCATCTTGTGGATTTTCAGGAACATGTCATATCTTATGTGAGACTAAAAAGCATAGAATTTTCCTTCTTGATCAAGTTCCTAGAAGTGGCATGATTTCATGTGATTTCTGATACTCAGACAATAGCATGAAATAACAAAGTCTAGTTTTAAATAGAAATTTAAAGGGCTCAAGTCTTTTGGCATACAATTTAATGTCTATTCCAATTTACTTCTTGTGTTTTTATTGATTTTACTGTGACCTTTGGATGATTTTGCCCTAGTCATCAGGGTGCTAATTGTATTAAGCACTTATTAAGAATGAAATTTCCTATTCATGCCTAGCTTTGATGATTCAGTGCTAAAAATGTATGGGTGAAGAAATACAGAATTTAACAAGCTGGTAGAATTCTCCTGTAATCATATTATGTTCCAACATTTCTGAGCAAGGTTTTCAAGGTTTTGGAGTTATTGAAAGTAAAATAGCCTTTAAAAGATAATTATTGTGTAACTCTTTAGGATAGATGTGTCAAATAGTGTATAATAGCTTATTATTTCTGTTCTTTTAAGTGTTTATTTTAGGGGCACCTGGATTGCTCAGTTGGTTGGGTGTCTGACTCTTGATTCTGACTCAAGTCATGATTCCAGAGTCATGGGATCGAGTCCCATATCAGACTCCATGCTGAGTGTAGAGCCTGTTTAAGATTCTCTCTCTCTCCCCCTCTGCCCCCTCATTTGTGTGCTCTCTAACTCTCTCTCTCTAAAATAAGAAAATAATAATTATAATAAAGTATTCATTTTATGTTATAAAATGTCAGCTTGGTCAGACAAGGGTTGTGAGAGCCTTTTTTAGTGATTTTCAATTGAGCTGACTTGCAATAAGTAATATTTTTTTAATGCATCAATAGGTCTTAGACAAAAAAAATAGGCCAAAGTATGTTCAAATTAGGAAACTTTGCTCTCTGGAATGGCCAGTGTAATAAAACCAAGGTAAAGTGGTGGGGAAAATGTCTGATTTGAAGATTTTGCATGTAGTAAATTTAAGCATTACAATATTCTCTCTCTGCTGGCCGCCTTCCGTACCTATTGGGTTCGGGATATCACAGCCTTGTTTGGGAAGCAGTGTGTTTCCTGGCAGAGCTTGCCAGACTAGACTCGAAGTGAGAAGAACAAATTAATCTAGACGGCATAAAGCTTTACAAGTGCATTCATAATTTTGACACCTTGAGAATAATGTCATTGCTGATTAGATAAAGATGTAAAAACTCAGCTAAATGAAATGATCAAAAAAATCGTAAAATATGATGTTTAAAATCTGAGTAGGTTTGTTGGGTTTTTGTTATTATTTAAAAGACAAAATACATAAGTAAAATCTTATAACATAGCAGGAATTTAGAAGTACAAAATAATAGTCTTTTCCCAAAGCCAATTTCACTCTGTAGACACAACTTATGTGTATGTGTACATTGAGAGAGGTATTTTAAAAATGAAAGCTTTGTCATTGATATACATCTACTTGTACATTTTTAAAGGAATATTTATCATTAAATTTTTCCATTAAAATACCTTCAGGTCTACCTCAGGGCAGCATATAATTAGGCTTTAAGATACAATATAATGTACTTAGCCCAATCTCTCTTAAAGAATATTTAGGTTTTTTGTTTTCCCACTTAGTATAGTAGACATGTTTGTACCCAATTATTTGCTCACTTAAGTGATTACTTCTTTGGATATGTTACTAGGAACAATTTTTTTAGTTGAAAAAAATGCTGTTTTCTTGAGAAGGAAATTGAGTGATATCAAAAGAGAGATTTGAAATGAAGGATAAAAGGAAAGAGAATCAGGTTGCTGCATGAAGAATGAATTCATAAGATCATGACTGGATTAATGATTTATGTGTGATATCTGGGGCTTTGTGTTTTCAGTTTCAGCAAACGTATTTAAAAATATCATCTATGTGCCAGCATTGTGCCAAATGATTTTATGTGTAATTTCTTTTTGTTGACTTAGTTTTTTCATCGATTATGACATTCAAGCAGTCTCCTCTATTTAAAAAAAAAAGAGAACTTTTCGCATTATCTTTGACTGAAAAATGTTGCATGTAATAAAAAGAAAACTTTCAGAGAGTTGTAAATGCTATGAACAAAATTACTGGAGTAACACACAGGAGAGTCAATGAGGGAGGAGAACTTTAGCTAGGATGGTAAGGACTTCGTGAAAGAGAGAACATTCAACAAGAAATTGAATGATCAAGAGGAGCCAACCATGAAATATACCAAGGGGAAAAAATGGACTTCCTTTTGTTTTTGTTTTCTGATAAAAATATACAAAGAAACTGAGGAAGGAACTAAGTTGGATTATCCATAGATCAAAAATTACTCTAGTATGTCTAGAAACACTGAGGCCAGACCATAGAATACCTTGAAAAGGTGAGATGGTAAGAAGTTGATTAGAGAAACTCACATACTTCAGTGGGAAAACTATGGGAAGATTAAACTAGGAGCATCATAATCTGATTTATGTAATTATGTGACTGGTTTTAATTGTTTGGTGAAATGACAAAAGGAAGCAAAGGTCGAAGAAGGAGACGAGGTGGGATGATAATTGAGGTCATGCAGTTAAAAGGTGATGGAGGCATTGAAGACTGAGAATAGTCGTAAATTACAGATATATTTTGGAGATAGAATACAGTGCTTGCTGTAAAACTAAACGTGGAGTGCAATAGATAAATTGTGAACATCTTTCAGTCTTAGAAGGGGAGGTTCTCAAACAGACAAGGGCTTCCAGCAGCTCTTAGTACTGAAGAGAGAAGAAAAGTTGGAGTCCAGAACCGATTACGAGTGGAGTTCATTAAAAACCCTTTTTGCTTGGTCTGGAATCTGGAAGAGAGGCATCCTGGGAGTAAAGAGGAGACATACGACAGGACACACTGAAAACATGTAACAGGATAATAGATTATTTTAACAGAAATATATCAATAACTGCATTAAGTATCCCAATTAAAAGCTAATTATTTTTCAGATGGCTATTTCACTAAAATAGGCAAAGAAACTCCATAAAACACTAACCAAATAAAGCTGATGTAGCCACATTAATATAAGAAAAAACAACTATAAGGCAACATTACCAGGGACAAAAGGTGGAATGGCATTGTAATAAAACACACAATTCACCAAGAAGATATAGCAATTCTAAATTTGTGTGCACCTAGGAACATGGCTCAAAATACACAAAGAAAATGGTTACAATCATGAGCAGAAATAATTATACAGTCATAGTGAGTGATTAGAAACTTGTCTCAAATGTATTTTATTTTTTTCATAATCCTTGTCTTTTTGTTTGTTTTTCATGCCGTTGTTCTGGTGAATAAATGGCATCATTCATCCTGTTTTGTGCCTATATTATGTATTGAATTATTGCTTCTTCATAATGTTGTTTCCCTTGTTTTTCTATCCCTTTTTCCCCATTAAGTTGGTAGGAAGTTCTGGAGACTTGATTTGATTCTGGTTCGGTTTATTTTAGACCAGATTTCTTCCTCAGTGGTGCTGTACATTTTCTTTTGTAAGTTTTCCTAAGGCTTACAATTGATCAGTGGCTTCTGGTGAATAGTAGAAAATTTTAACACTTCTTGCTCAGTAATTAATATACCAAGCAGATCAAAAATCAGTAAAGATATAGAAGATTTGAAAAGTCAGTGGATATATTTAATGCAGTATCCAATAACTGCAAGAAACCTGTTTTTCAGCACATGGAATGCAGTTATTAAGACTTATGTTATTTTAGATTATGTAAGTCTCAACTAGTTTTAAAAAATTTAAACTTAGGGAGGGTATATCCTCTGACCAGAGTTTGATTAATGTAGCAATTGAGAGCACACAGGTAACTAGAAATCACCCACTGTGTGCAAATTAAGCAATACACTCCTAAATAGTCCATAGATCATAGAAAGAAAAAACATAATGGAAATTGGAAAATATTTTCATTTGATAATGAAACTAGCATCAGAAGTTGTGAGATGCAGCTATAGTCATGCTTTTAGAGAGAAACTAGTCTTCAATACATGTATTTGAAGGAAAGTTCTTTCTCTGAAAGTCCTTCTCAGAAGTTAAAAAAGAAAGAGAGAGAAAGAGAACAGAATAAATACAAAGAAAGTAGAAAGAAAGAAATAATAAAGGTACAAACAGACACTAATAAAATACAAAACAATAATAAACATTTGTGTAGCCGAAAGTTAGTTTTTGAAAAGATTAATAGGGGCGCCTGGATGGCTCAGTTGGTTAAGCATCCGACTTCGGCTCAGGTCATGATCTCATGGTCTGTGGGTTCGAGCCTCACATCAGGCTCTGTGCTGATTGCATTCAGCACAGAGCCTGGAGCCTGCTTCAGATTCTGTGTCTCCCTCTCTCTCTGACCTCCCCCGCTCACTCTCTGTCTCTCAAAATAAAATAAAGACATAAGAAATTAAAAAAAAAATTCATAAAATTAATAAACCTCTAGTGAGCTTAATTTTTAAAGGGGGAAGTAATACCAGAAATAAAAATGAGAACCTAATCATATATCCTAGAGATGTAAGTTTGAGGTTTATGCCAATAAACTTGACAATGTAAATAAAATGGAAATTTTCCTATAGAAATACAATTACTTAAAACTGACGCAAAATGTTCATACTATGTGTGAATGGTCCTACAGCAATTAAAGAAAGTCTATCTGCAAAGAAATAAGTCTTGCTGAAAGGAAACTTGATGCTTGGATTGATTTGTCAATTCAACTAAACATTTAAGGGAGAAATAATAATAGCCGTAAACAAATTATCTTAAAATATAACAGGTTGCAACAATCCCAGTTCATTTTAGGAGGTATGTATAATCAGTCAAAATTCAAAAAGGGAATTACAGAAAATGAAAAATATGGGCAGTCTCATGCATAAGTATAGATGCAGAAATCCTAAACAATGTTAGCAGATTGATATATCATGCCATGTAGAGTTTATTCAGAAATTTAAAGTTGCTTAACTTTGATTTTAAGTCTAATATAACACATTAACAGGATAGAAGAGGGAAGTAATTTCAGTTAATGAGAAGATGTGACAAAACTAAAAATTATTTCATAGTTTAAAACCCCTTAGGAAACAACAAAAAGAGAATTTGTGTAATCTAATATATTATATTCACCCAAACACAAGTTGATATTATGCTTAATGATTAAATGCTGAAAATGTTCTCTTTTAGTTTGTTTTAAATCACTAAGGTGTGGAATAGTTTGTTACTCAGCAACAATTAACTGATACAAATAAGCAATAGACAAACAGGCACTGTGCAAAAGAGTATATATATATACATGACCAATAAACATCTCAGAAGAAGCTCAATCTTGTTAATCATTAGAGAAATACACAACTACAGTGAGATTCCTACCAGAATGGCTAGAATTAAAAGTTAACAGTGCCAAGTTCTGATAAAGATATGAAGCAACTTGAATTTTCATATGATTCTGGTAGGAATATAAACAGACACAAACACTTTGATAAACAGGTTGAAATCAACAAATACAGCTGAAAATACAAATACCATATGGATCAGCAATTTTAGTTTTAGATACATATTTAAAGAAAACACATGCATCTGTATAATAAGAGACATACACAGGAATTTTCATATCAGCAATTATAATTATAATTATGTAATTATAAAATATATCAATTTATAAGTAGATAGTGATATATTCATACAATGGAATACTATACAATTAAGATCAGCAACATGAGGTATCACATGTTGAATACTGCACAAAAATATATAAAGAATACATATTATATCATTGAAATAGGCAAAACTAAACCGAGTATAATTTATGGTGCACTGGAGATAAAAGTATAAAAAACAGCAAGGAAGCCATAACTATAAAAGTCAGAATTTTGGTTACATTTATCAGAGAGGGAGAAAACTGTAAGTGCCAGAGGGCAGCCAGGAGCCTTCTTGCATGCTAGCAAAACTTTATTTCTTGGCCTGAGGAAAGATTACATGAAGGTTTGGTATATGGTAATTTATTAATTATTACAGTTATGTTTTGTGCATTTACAGTAAGCATGTTATACTTTGTAACAAAAAGGTTAAAGAGACAGAGAGGCATCATGGTAGTTCGGGAATAGCAATTGTGGAAAAAAAAATAGCAATGTGACTCTGTTGCTGAAAAGCCAACCAGTCAGTTACTGTTCCCCCTGCTATTACCACTACTACTTTGTCTATAAAGTAAAAGGCTGGTTGACCAGATGGCTCTAAGTCCTCCTTTAAATGTTAAAGTAAGATGCTGGTACAGCAGTGTTGACACAGAGTCCAAATATTGAGCCCCAGAATTAGTGAGAGATGACATGTGATGGACCAGGTTAAGTTTTTATGTGATCTGAGTAGCAGCCTGTATTAGCTATGGTAGTTCTTTGAGTGCTTTGCTCCCTGATCCCTAGGCAGCTTCAGCCATGCTGATTGTGTGTCCCTGTCTCTGTTTAATGGACTTGTCAGCAGAAAACACAGCAAGATGCAAATCAGGAAGTGCCTATACCTTATCAGTTTTTTCCTATGAGCTGTTCCCATATCTCATTTTTTATGACAAGAAGATTATTTATTTATCTAATTCAAAGCCTGTTGAGTATATCTAGGGACAATTTAGAATTGTTTGCAATACTCATGTAACACATGCCCTATTATTACCATAAAATATTTCTGGTAAAAGCAGAATTTGGGAACAAACTACCCTCTGGTGTTGGTATGTGCAACTATCCTCTGGCAAAAATGTGTCAGTTTGTAAACATCTTAAAGAATAACAGAATTTATATCATGCACATAATGCAAATGTGTTTACCTTTCATACATAAAAGAAGTACAAGTATCCCATTTAGCTGTACTACTTATAATGTACATGTGTTGGCTTTTGTGTGTTGAAGAAGCTAGTTTCTTATTCGTATTGTTTCAGCTTTGCTATTTCTCTGTTCTTCTCTCAATGATATTAACAGTAATCGAATTGTTTTCAGCCTTACTTACAGAAACAATGGTTGTTTGATCAGAGATCTCACCTGAATAATTTTTTAAAAGGGATGCTCTGGAAGCTGTAACCTAAGAGGTCTATGCTAGGTTTACTGAATTAAAAATTTTCCCAGATGAAGCCCTGTAGTCTGAATTTCTGACAGATTTTTCTGACTATCTTTTGAATGACCGGATCTGAAAGCTTTTAGTTTGGAAGATGTTGGAACATTTCTGTCATTAAAAGAGCATAACTTCATGTCATCTGAAATGTACATACATATGTATGTATATAAGGATATATGCTTTCCCCTTGCCTCTCTACTGGAAAGTAGACATCATGAAAACAATGTTACTGGGCTTACTTCAATATTATTTTTGAATATATACAACAGACCTTAACCATGGATGGCTATGAGCCAGATCCAGCCCACCTGCCTGTTTTTACAAATAAAGTTATATTGGAACACAGCATTGCCCTTTGGCTTACATAGCGGCTTCATGCTGCAGTGGCAGGGTTGAAGGATTGGAAAAAAAGACTGTCTGGCCCACCAAACCTTAAGTATTTAGTTGATCAGCTTCTTTACAGAAACAGTGGCTGATCCCTGGTCTAGAACAATGACTGTAATATAGTGGGTTCTCCATAACTGTTGAATATTGAATGAATGAAATAATCATTTTATTAGTGTCTCTAAGCATCTCTCTTTTGCCCAAATAGGTTTCTTTTTGCATGTTACCCTTAATTAATTGTTTTATTATACTGTGGTCTGTTTTTGCAAACTTCCTTCCCTCACTGCATTATTAATTGCCCTTTGTTTTCTCTTGCAGCTAGTCTGGGGTTTTGGTTGTGCTAAAGTACAATGAGATCTGGGAGTAGGAGAATCAAGTTAAGCATAACTTCTCAGGAGCACATTAATTACATATATGAGATGTGGTCCAGCTCTCATTCTCAGAAAACTGACAATAATATATCAGATTATGGCTTCAGTGAAAAGCCAAGTTAATAAGGCTGGAATGTGGTGTATTAGAGTGGATAATGTGATTTGTTATAACCCCCAGTTGGATAGGTTATCAGCATTCAGGGATAAAAGTACACTACCTTTTAATAGTTAGTAGCAGAAAGTACATTGGACTGGTCTCTAAGTTTATAATCCTGTTAGGTATGTATAAACTTGTGAAGTGGGCTCCTTCTCTAAGTAGTATTCCTCAGTTTCTTCTTTAATTACTAGAAAAAGCCAGATTACTTGATGTTTATAGTTCCTTATAATTATATTACTTTATAAATACAAAACTTCATAACAAATAGGAAATACAGTAGAATGACTGGTTAATATAAGGGTTCAGTTTTCATAGTTTTCATTGCTTCATCATGAAAATTTCTTATAAGTCAGAACTAACTGATTTTTTTCTTAAGTGACTCATCAAGTTTCTTTAAAGTTTATTTATTTATTTTGGGAGAAAGACAGAGCATGAGTTGGGGAGGGGCACAGAGAGAGGGAGAGAGAGAATCCCAAGCAGGCACCGGGCAGTCAGCATCGGGCCTGAAGCAGGGCTTGATTCCACAAACTGTGAGATCATGACTGGATCAGAAGTCAAGAGTTTGACACTTAACTAATGGAACCACCTAGGCTTCCCCAGTATTTTTTTTTAATTGTGGTAAAATACATATCATATAAAATGTGCCATTGTAACCATTTTTAAGTGTGCAGTTCAAACAAGGTAAGTACATTCACACTGTTTTGCAACCAATATCCAGGACATTTTTATCTTTTCCAAACTGAAACTCCATGCCATCAACCATAATTCAGTATTTTCCTTTCTCCTCCATCCCCTTGCAACCCTCATCTACTTACTGTTTCTATAAAGTGGACTGTTCTAGGTACTTTGTATCAGTAGAATCATAGAGTGTCTTTTTGCCAATGGACTATTTGACTTAGCATGATGTTTTCAAGTTTCATTCATGTTGTAGCATGTGTCAGACTTTCCTTCCTTTTTCAGCTAAAAAATATTCCACTGTGCGTATATACTACATTTTGTTTATACATTAATCTGTGAATGGATCCTTGGGTTGCTTCCACCTTTTGCTATCATGAAAAACATTCATACGAACATGTGTGTACAATTATCTCTTTTGAGACCATGTTTTCAATTCTTTTAGGTGTATTGTACTCAGAAATGGAATTGCTGGATAATATGGTATTCTGTTTTTAATTTTTCAAAGAACAGCCATACCATTTTCCAGATGATTACACCACTTTGTCTTCCCAGCAACAGAGCACAGAGGTACTAATTTTCCTACTATTTTCTGTATTTTTATTTTTTTTTAATTTTTTAATGTTTTATTTATTTCCAGGAGAGAGAGAGAGACAGTGTGAGCAGGGGAGGGTCAGAGAGAGAGGGAATCACAGACTCTGAAACAGGCTCCAGGCTCTGACCTGGCTGTCAGCACAGAGCCTGAAGTGGGGCTTGAATCCAGGAACCGCGAGATCATGACCTAAGCGAAAGTCGGACGCTTAACGACTAAGCCACCCAGGTGCCCCTATTTTCTGTATTTTTAAAGCAAATAGTAACCAGGGGCTCCTGGGTGGCTCAGTTGGTTGAGCATCTGACTCTTGATTTCACCTGAGGTCATGGATTGCCCGGGTGTGGAATCCAGCCCCCTGTCCTTGCTCCACACTGAGCATGGAGCCTGCTTAAGATTCTCTCTCTCTCTCTCTCTCTCTCTCTCTCTCTCTCTCTCCCTCCCCTCCCTCCCTCCGCCCTTCCCCTGCTTGCACCTCCTCTTCTCTTAATTTTAAAAATTAAACAAAACATTAACTATTCTATGGATGTGAAGTCATGAAGTCATATCTCATTATGGTTTTGATTTGCATTTCCCTAATGAACAGTGAGTGATGCTTAGCATCTTTTCATGTGCTCTTTGGCCGTTAGTGCACCTTCTCTTGAACAGATGATATCTATTCAAGTCTTTTGTTCCATTTTTTAATTGAGTTGTTTTTCTGTTGTTGAGTAGTAGGAGTTCTTTATATATTTTGGATATTAATCCCTTAAGTGATATATAGTTCCCAAATATTATCTCCCATTCTTTTGGTTGCCTTTTCACTCTATTGACTATGTCACAATTTATACATTTTATACAGTCTAATTTATCTATTTTTACTTTGTTTCTGGTGCTTTCAGTGTCCTGTCCAAGAAATCATTGCTGAATGTCAATGAATGTCAAGAAGACTTTCCCTTCTCTCTCTCCTAGAAATAAATTAAAAAAAAAAGAAGAAGACTTTCCCTTCTTTTTCTTCTAAGACTTTTATATTTTTAACTTCTATATTTAGGTCTGATACATTTTAAGTTAATTTTTATATGTACTATATGGTAAGAATTAAACATTCGCATTCAGATATTCACTTTCTCCAACATTATTTGTTGTAAAGACTGTCCTTTGTGCTTTGCAAACTCTTGACACCCCTTTCCAGAGTATATATGCAAGAGTATTTCAAGGCTCTGTATTCTATTCCATTGGCCTAATGTGTCTGATTTGATGCTGGTACCAAACTGTTTTGACTTCTCTAGCTTTGTAATAAGTTTTGTATTAGAAAAGTGTGAGACATCCAAGTTTATCCTTCTTTTTCAACATTGGTTTGGAATTCAGGGTCACCAACATAGTGTAATATGCATAGTTTCTTGCAATCTTATAAAGTACATGTATGTAAACTGCAGTTAGATGTTAAAAGAAAGGAAAAAAAGAAGATCCATATGTAAATACCCAGTAGGAGTTTTCAATCCATTCTTTAGGAGAACTATGATATCCTTAATCTGGGGAGTGAGTGGAGAATACTCAAGTAGCCCCTTTCACTTGCAAATTACACCAGTCAGTTTTCACAATGTCTCTAAGGCCTTTATGTTTGGGTCTAGATCTATTTCCTGTCCTGAGCTTCACAGAGATGATATGGCCTCATCTTACCTGTGGTGAGGTTTATAACTTTTGAGTAATGGGCCATTTGAAGATACCAGTCTCCATCTTCATTTTTCTGTGTGACAGGTATTTATTGTGGGCCTACTCTTCTATGAAAATTCATGGGGAAAAAAACTTGTTTTCCCATGAGCCTTTGGGGTGGTTATTCTAAACTGTATGGTAAGAGATATCCCCAGAGGACTTAGTTCTCCTAAGAGAATAAAAGGATTATATGAAGTACTAAAAGTGTTAAAGCAATTTTCTCAAGTCCCTTTCACCTTTAGGTATATCAGAGTCTGGCTCGATGTTTTATTGACAAATGCCTGAAACGTTAATTAAAAGTCATTTAAGAACTTTATACGTAGCTTATATTGAGAGCTAAATTGCAAATTCAAATCCTGCATGGAGTCAATAGTGTCTTCTTTCTTCCAGTAGCTTTTTAAATTTTTTCATTTATTATTTTTGGTCTCAGCTATTTCCTATTACTGAGTCAGCAGTACTGGGATCACAGTCCACGGTGTAAATTTCTCCAAATCTTAATAAAGAAAAGAATATTTAGTTTCCTTGCTAATATTTCATTGTGGCCTGAAAAATAATTTTTATAGTGCATTTCATAGGACATGATTTGATGTAGAATTTTCAAATACTATACATGAATATAGGTACAGAATGTGAATAATTTAATATCATATATATAATACACAACGTACATTCCTATATATACACATATGTATATCCCTCAGGATGTTCTAGCTAAATAATTATTAAATAATACAAATATGAATATTTTCCTCTGTTTTTAAAGGTCTCGCACTATTCATTATTCTTTGTCAGTGGATCTTTCACATAATCAAGCTTATTTTTGGTGTTCCAAGAAATCTGAAGTTCTCTAACAAGGTTTTTGAAGAACACTATTGAACTGAATGTACAGGCTGTAATTGAATAAGAACAGTATGTGTCTGGGGTGTGAATAAACCAGCTGGGAAACTAAGTTCTCCATGGTGTTCCTAATTCAATCATCATGTGTTTTCCAGTTCTTCCAAAATGAAGCAGTGCTGATGATTGAGTATAAAAATACTAGCATAAATGGACATAATGTATTATTTTGTTCAATACCATACCTTAGTCATCCAGATCAATTAAAATACATACACTGTGATGCCTAACAACAAATAATAATGAATTAAAAATGGAATACCCTTCTTTGCCTTCTGAATCTTAAGTATGATTTTTGATAGGAATTTTCTATGGGGGGGGCATCATTTGGAAGCATAGAGAAAGATTAATTGCAGGATGTTTACAAAAATACTTTAGTCCTTTGTATCTATTAAAAATAGGAACCACTGTTTCTAGAGTACTCAGTATGTGTGTGACAAATACTCTGCTAAGCCCTGAGGTATAGAGTCTCTTTATATTCACATCTATCTCAGGAAGTAGGTATTCTTTTTATCTCCATTTTAGAAGAAAGAAAGCTGAGGTCTCTAATAAGTCCTGTTTCTGGGCTTCAAAGTTCATTTCATCTAACTCCAAAGTCAAATTTTCATGATGTTTTTACTCTATTTGGGTCTCTGATACAACTGTTCTTCATATAATTTAGTTCTGAGGCTTTCTATGTAATTTAACTTTCCTAATGATTTTGAGAATTTCTTATTTAATTTTACAGCCAGTCTTTCATCTCCTCCAAGGCAATGACACCGATAACTGAGGGAAGTTGTCCTTATAATGTATAGATTTCATCATATTTATAAATACAGTGGCCCAGAGGGAGTTCTATCTTCCATGCGGTGTAAGTTATAAAAGATTAAATAATCACGTATGTCCCAGGAGAAGTACAGGCTGGAATGGAATCATAAATGAGGTGACGATAATAGAATGAAAAGGATTATATGGAGTTAAACATAATGTGCAGCTTAAGCAATCCACATGACAGGAACACTTACTCCTGTATAAGGAGAGAAAATGAGTTAAATATGAATTTAGGACCATGTTCTGATGAAAACCAATGTCAAGATAAACCTAGTAGTTTGCCACTGGCATATTTTATGTGTTTGCTGGAAAAAGCAAAGCCTGGAAAAAAGCAAGTTGCTTAAATTCCATAAGCAGAACTTGAAATAAATGAGAAATTTATTTATTTTTATATTAAGACTTCAGTTGCTTTTATTCACCTTAACTTACTTCATGGCATTTGTGTGTGTGTGTGTGTGTGTGTGTGTGTGTGTGTGTGTATTTTCATGACTCATTGAAATTTCATGACTCACTGGATAGTGGGGGCTGACCCACTGAAAATAGCAGTAAAGAAAATAACCTTCCGTTTTGAAAATACTTCTGTAGATTCCTTCCTCCTCCCTTCCTCTGTTTTCTCCTCCTGCCTTCCCTCCCCACCCCAGACAGCTCTCACACAAATGTTTCCTCTTGCCATAGGAGAATGTGTTATTTTTCTCCCTTGGCAACTCTCCATCATGCTCATTTTCAGGTTCACCTCCTTAGATGCTAAGATTCATTATAAGTGCAGAAAAGTTAGGAAGGTAAGAGGTACTCACCGGGGAATAAGGTTGACAAGAAACACAGAAAAAGGGGTCTGTTGCCTTCAGTGCTTTTAAAGGTTTGCCAAAGGCTCTACTTCATTTAAATATTTCCCAGAGTGTCTGAAGGGGATGTTGTCCATTAGGAAAGGGTAGGTGAAGGACTCTAAAGGGGAAAATGAGAAGCAGTCATTTCCTTTTATACAGTTTGCACCAAACCCCTCAGAACACCCCGTCCTGAGATAATACAGAATTTTTCCTGTTGTATACCCAAGACAATATGTAGATAGTCAGGTCTGCAGTGGGACCCCCACGTCTGGTATGACTCCTTGATTAATTTCATTTTCTTTTTTTTTTAATTTATTTTTGAGAGAGAGAGAGACAGAGACATCATGAGCAAGGGAGGATCAGTGAGAGAGGGAGATACAGAATCTGAAACAGGCTCCAGGCTCTGAGCTAGCTGTCAGCACAGAGCCCAACGCGGGGCTCGAACCCGCGAACCGTGAGATCCTGACCTGAGCCGAAGTCGGCTGCTTAACCGACTGAGCCACCCAGGCGCCCCTTGATAATTTCAATTAAATAGTTTAACTTATTTCATTCAGCATGAGTTTATCTCTTCTCATTTAGCATAGTGGCTTGCTCTGGGATTGGTTTAACAACCAAGTGGTGTAACAGTGTATCCACTGGAATTATTTCTAAATCCATATAGTTGCTCACCTGAAATTTGGCTGTAGATTTAATAATAAAGAGTAGTGATTTGTACTGATATTATGGCCTACCTTTGCCTTCTTAACCAGCTGTACTATGAGAATATATATACAATGTTTACACTCTGATAAAGAACAATATTTGTTTTTAAAGTGTGTTTGATTCACTACAGACTTTAGGACTCACCATCCTTGAGCCTGCTTTGATTCTGACACCGTTTCCTTAAGTCAGACCATTAGACAAGGCAAGTGTGAAGGTTTGGAGTGTTTGGAATCCTTGCAATATTTGCTGATTTGCTAACCTAAGTTAATCACCACACATAGAGTTTTTTTTTTTTTTTTGCAATGTTAATGTTGCCTTTGGCTTAATTAATTAAAATTTTAATTGTGCTGGCTCTAAGCTTCACCACTCAATGGTAATAGGGGTTTTATAATTAGTAGAGGCTGAAAAAGGAGTGACACATTTTTTTTCCCTTCCTGTGCCTATTACTCTTAGCAGTTGATTTAGTCCCTGGTCATCTGTGCTTTCTGAAACACTTCCTTGGGTAAGATTTCCCGTGGACTGGCTAATATGGAAGATGGTTGCACCGAATCTGCCTCAAGATATCCCTGGGTGGCCCATAAGGATGCTTAGTAGGTTGTGATGTCTCTAAGACTATCTCTGAAATTATGTACATATGTGCATTTGTGAGGAAAGTCTGTTTATAGCATCATAAAGTTTTTAAAGTTTATTTATTTATTTTGACAGAGAGAGAGAGAGAGAGAGAGAGAGAAATGAGAGATGGTGGTGGAGGGGCAGAGGGAAGAAGTGACAAAGAATCCAAAGCAGGCTCCACACTGTCAGCACAGAGCCCAATGTGGGGCTTGAACTCCAAACTGTGAGAACGTGGCCTAAGGTGGAATCAAGAGTTGGAAATTTACGTGACTGATCCCACCAGGTGCCCCACATCATGAATTTTTAATTGGAGCCACAACTCTCTAAGTCAGGAGCATGAGCTCCTTTCATAAAGGGTATATGACAGTGTAGGAAATAATGGTAATAGCCAATGATTTGAGATTGTGCTACAGGATTTATATATATTACCTAATACATTAAACACTGTTATCATGCCCATATTATAGGTAAGAAAACCAACGCTTTGGAGAACTTATGTGAGTCAGATTCAGACTCAGGATGTCTGAGTTCAGAGCCTGAGCTCCTAGCACTTTTACTACACAGGGTTCTAGAACCTGCTGTATCACTAGCCAGCTATGATGTATCCCTACCCAAAGGGATGGAACTTTTGTTCTCTTGGAGCATCTGTAAATATGGGTAAGGCGGTAAGGACAAGGGGTGGGGGGTTGAGGTTGAGGTCATGGTGGATGAGCTCTGTATTTCTTTTCAGTTCTACAATAGAAACAAAATCTGCCTCCACCAGGCATTGACTGAGACTCATGATATCTGAAAACACATGACTGTATACAAGAAATAGCTATGAAAAAATGCAGATGATTGGAACGAGTGGGCAGTGCTCAGCTTCTCCATTAGGCTTACAGACACAGAATGCTGTAGTGAGTGCAGACTCACATCTGACTGTGGGCTTCAATCTCTGCCTTGTATCTCACTGGCATATCTTATAACTTCTTATTACCTTTGTTGCCTCATCTACATAATGGGGATGATAATAATGGTACCTATGCCATTGAATTAGTGGATGAATAAAAGAGATGATATATATAAAGCAGAGCCTGGTACATAGAGAAAGTCATTTGTCCTATTTGTTTTTTGTGGGGTTTTGTGTGTGAGTGTAGGGTTTTTGTGTGTGTGTGTGCTGTTATAACTACTACTACTACCATTTTTTGTTGTTTTGAAAATTAACATTTAATATGCTTTAAAAAGGGATAGTGAATCTCCTCACCAAAAGAGTTTCTTTGGTCTGAAAGATACGCTAGGTATGCTGGAGAGAAATGATCCCTGCCTGAAGATTGGTATAATTGGAGATGTGGGAGCCCTTTGTCTTTTGAAGCTCACGGACAGGATCCTAATAAAGGGCCAGTCAGTGAAGCGGCCCCTCATTAAAACTTCTTAAAATAATGGCAGTCACTGGGTTTTGGTGTCTCAAGTTGCATTTCCCCAGTTTACCCTCCATTTTAGCCATTTTAGGTGGGCGGGGCATGGGGGGCTCGGATTCCCTTCCTGCTGGCAGCACCCACCTCAGGGGCACTCATTGACTTCCTGCTTTCTGTTTCAAGGTCATTTCCAGGAAACCTGCTCAGCCTGTGTGTAAGGGTAGCCTGCAAACAACCCTTAGCCAGTGGGGACAGGGACTGACTAGTGGGTAAAGACGACAGCCTGCCAACTCTCCTGGTGCACAATTCTAGAAAGTGCTGTGTGTGCTGCTTAGAGGCCCCAGTGCATTCTTGGCAGCCCCTACTGCGTGCAACAGAGATCTTCAGAACACACACTTATATTCGACTTACTCTTTTATTGTATCGCTCTCCCTGTTCCCTTGTTCTTGTCTCACAGAATTACTTTCACAATAAACTACCTGCAAATAAGTCCCTGTCTTGGGCTCTGATGTCTGGGACCCAAACTGAGACACATATGCTGTGCTAAAACTCTAATGCCAAAGCCAGTGCTACTGTGCAAATCTCTATAAATTCCATTTCCTTTATTTACTGTTGAGCTCCCAGTGCCTAGCACACTATAGGCATTCAGCCAAAGCTAGTTGAATGATTCAGTCAGTGAACAAACAAATAAACGTGTCTATTAGACCTTGATAATGAGCAGATCAGTTGTGCACTGCTCAGTTTTCTTTACTAAGTGCTGTACCAACAACATGGCAACTGGTTGTCAGAATCTTCCTTGGAAGGCTCTCATGTCTAGCTTGGTTACTTCCATTTTTAGTCTTAGAGAGCTTTCAGCTCTCCCCTGTAATCCTTAGGGAAAACGAATAGTGAATTTGATGGTTGTCTTTGTTTTCAAAAATTATGTATTTCCAAAGATAAACACGCTTTACATATCAGCAAATATCCATTGATTTTCTATTATGGGCTCTGTCCCAGGCCGGGATAATAGACAAGGATGGAGCTTATAGAGCAAATACAGAGCAAGGGGGAGCCTATGGACCAATACAGAGTTTTTAGACCAAATGCATAGTCAAGAATACATCATGGGCTGATATTTATACACTGGGAGGTTATAATGTGAGGCACGTCACGTTAGGTGACGGTTTATTTGACTATGCACCTCACTCACTAACAAGAATGACGTGGCAATCCTGCCAGCCTGACTTGAGAATGCGGGATGTTCTTCCCTGAGTGGTCATGTTCCTGTTTCATTACAGAAGAGCAGTTTGTGTGAACTCTTCAATGTAATAGGCTCATAATTTCTGCCCTTCTAAAGAGGAAGATGGGAGTTTTAGAGATTTAGTCCGTAGAATCTGATGAACTCAGTGTTTTTGGAAATTGGTTTAGAATAAAGATATTAGTACGTAGCCTGAAAACATAAAGTGTATACAGCAGGGCTTCACTGCAAAATCAATGAATATAAACTGAAAACTCATGAATGAGTTTTATTAATGGGTTTTTGCTGTATCAGGCCACAAGCAAAATTCTGCAATCAGATTTCTGAAGGTTCTGAGTAGACCTGTGACTCATTTGGTCACTAAAGGGGAGAAAAAGGTCTTTACAGATAAATATTTAAAAGACACTAAGAAAATATTAAGGCCATTGACAGTGTTTGAGAGACAGAAAAGGGATGGAGGGCAGAACATTTGAGTTAAGCTATCTAAAGTAGGCAAAAATAGGAGGTGTTAAAGACCACAGCTAGCTGCCCCATTGACTCTTAATTAACTTCCTATTAGGTTTAAAATTGCTTGGAACATGGAAAACATAAGTATAGGTAAAACGGGCTTGGGAGAAATGAAAGAAAATAGGGATCTTGAAGAATTGGGCTAATAGTTTTGTGTGGACTTTGACATATTTGTTGCTGCTGCTGCTACTGGTAATGATAATGGTAGTGCTCATGGTGGTGATGATGGCAGTGCTGCTGGGTAGTGGTGGTGATGGTGATGGTAGATTTATGATGGTGTTGATGACAGTAGTTGCGATGGTGGTGGTGATAATGATTGTGGTGCTGGTGGTGGTAGTGACAGTAGTAATTGATGATGGTGGTGGTAATGATGCTGGTGTTGACTG
Source organism: Proteles cristata cristata (assembly GCA_017311185.1). NCBI lineage: Eukaryota > Metazoa > Chordata > Mammalia > Carnivora > Hyaenidae > Proteles > Proteles cristata. The sequence goes on from JAESUZ010003733.1 coordinate 871,443, forward strand.
GCAGTGCTGACGGTGGTAATGATAATGCTGCTGATAGTGGTGGGGATGGTGGTGATTGATGAATGATGATAGTAATGATTAAGGGTGATCATGATGGTGATGATGGTGATGGTGATGACAGTAATGATAGCTAGTGTTTATGATCGAGGTATTCTACTTTTCCTTTAATGCTTATAATCACTTCTGATGTAGTGTAGTTATTATTGTTATTATTTATTATTATTATTATTCAGGTATTAAACTGAAGAAACAGGCTTAGAGAGTTCATAGTTAGTAGGAGAGCCAAGACATAAAGTCAGGCAGGCTGACTCCAGAGGCCAAACCCTTTATTCCACATAGTTGTTATACTAATCTAACATCTTGTTTTCCAATTTAAACTCATCAAGATTTGAAGCCATCCAAATTTAATTCTAAGCAAGACTCTACATCCTCCTGCTAAGGGACTTAAGAGTGTAATGAATAGAAAACCGTACTCAGATCCTGAAGTTAATGGCTAAGAGACAGGACTTTGGCCACAATGTTATTAGCCAGGCAATAATTTTATTAAGTAGACAAACAACTCGCAGGGGACTGTGAACAAGACAATATTGGTTTTTAAAGGTCTAAAACTGGTTTCTTGTGGATTTAACTAAGACAAGAATAGGTACGATTTTAAATCAGCAGCTTTATTGGTAATCAGAACAGACCCCCTCCACACATATGCACACGTCATTCCTGATTGTCTACCACGTTCTCATGATCTGTTCTCCCATGCTTGTCCCCACCTGCTATTATGTGGGGACGCTCCATGGAGAGAAAATCTGCGGTACTTAGAGCAATACTTTGGGAATCATTTAGACATCCTTAGCTAAGTCTTTATCTCTCACTAGGTTTCCAATTTTCTTCATATTGCTCAGGCTCAGTGAGTTAACTATAAACTGAGTTCTCCCAGAAAAAAAATAATAGTCTTTTACTTAAAGCTGATTTATGGAAAAAGATAGTCTCCCTAGGTTAAGTGAAAATGTGCAGCTTTTGTGCTTTGTCATCATCCTTGACTTTGACCTCAGGACAAATCATGCTAATCAAAACTCTGAAAGGGGTGGAGCTTTTCCTCATCTTTTGGCACCCAGCATTCCCCCGGGGGGTCTTTGCCCCTTAAACATCCCAAATTATACATACAAATTAAATATAGTGTACAAAGTAGTAAGCGAGACTGAATATTTAATGGGGTCTCCCAGTGTGCCTGGAACTGAGCTAAGTCCTTATTTTGTCCCATTTCATCCTCATGACAAACCTAAGAGTGGATGGGGGACATTGTTATTATCTGTCTGGTGCAGAGAAGTTAGCCAGGGCTCAGAGAGGTTAAGCAACTTGCCTAACATCACACAGTTGGTAAGTGGGAAAGCCTGGGTTTAAACCCCTTGACAGTCTTGCTCTCTGTTAGAATTAGAACAGTTGCCAAACTAGCCAGTTGTGGAATGAGTAGGTCATAGGAATACAAGGCAGGCCTGGGGAATATGTCAATGATACTGTAATAAATTTGTTATGATGACATAATGACCAAGGGTAGCTACACTTGTGGTGGGCAGAACATAATGTGTAGACAAGTTGAATCAATATGCTGTACATCTGAAACTACTGTAACATTGTGTGTCACTATGCTCATTTTTGATTTTTTAAATGATCCATTGGTATAATGGTTAGAAGTACACGTGCTGGTTTCACATCTGTTGGATGTACTGATGCTGGTCACTCAACCTCTTCAAGCCCTGTTCTCCTATCTGTTAAATGGAGATCAAAATGGCTACCTCACAAGGTTATAGGAGGCCCCATTTGTAAAATATCTTACCTAGCCATCTCTTTTCTTCCTATTGTGTGCTGGGTACCTTATTCTTTTTTGGCATGTAGGCAAGATGCTAGCTCCCTAACCTGGTAATTCTTCTCCAAAGCACTGACAGTTATAATTTGTGCAATATATTATCCCTGCTAGCGGATTCTGGATTTTAAAAGGTCTCCTGATGTCTCAGTAATAGCCTTTTACATCTCTGTAATACAGTGTTTGCCAAATTGGGTTCTTTGGCAGTTGCAACCAGGTGGTCTGAAAGAAAAAAAAAATACAGTGTAATATTGGCTATTAACATACTCATTAATTCATTAAAGGCTCTGATAAGTCCTGTGATATAGAAGCCTATACCTGTGTTAGACTATGCAGTGTTTATTTCCATATTTCTTTGGACAAATGTGTTTTGGTTTGGGAAATACTGACATGGAGACTTAAAGACTTTTACTTTATTAATTAGTTAGCTAAATTTTCACCACAACCCTGCCAGGTAGCCAGGGCAGATGCTGCCCTGGCATGTAGAACCCACTGCACATCGGTTAAAGAGTTGGCCTACGACAAAGCAGTCATGCATTCAGGAAGTTGAAGCTGGAAGCAAAACTACCTAAAATCTCTGTCTTGAGTTAGTTTTGGACAGAACCCATTCTTTTTAATTATATAATTTCAGAAACTTCAGGCACTTGAACAGCTTGCTGCTGACATTTAGAGTAGCGAGGCCTTTGGGTAAAAGCCACAAGTGGTTCTTTCTCCAAGATCAGCTCAAATCCTGCCATTTATCTCCACGTCTGCTGCTGCCATGCTCACTTGAACTCTGCAGGCCTCCACAGCAGTCTCTTCTCTTACTCCACTGAATACAAGCCACAGCAGAGCGTGTTGCTTGCCCTTACAATACTCTGAAACCTTCCCCTTGTTAGAGTAAATCCTTGGGTTTATACTCTGGCCTTAAAGCTCTTCTGATTTGGTCCCTGTCTATTTCAACCTCTCCTATCTCAGTTTCACTGTATGATCACATTTATCTTCCCCAAGTACATCAAGTCTTTTCTGCTTCAGGGCACTTGCACCTCTGTTCCTTTTGCCTCCAAGACTCTTTGCACTAGATCTTTGAAGAGAATGGTTCCTTCTCATCCTGGCTATCTCAGCCCAAATATTACCCCCCTGTAAAACCCTCCATGTCACCTTTCCAGACCATTTCTAGTCCATCACATTGTCCTTTTCCTTCATAAGCCTGTTATTTTCTTGTTCATTCATCGATTGACTTGTTTGATGTCACCCTGTCCCAAAGGATGGCCAGGTCCATGAAGGTAGAGACCTTATCTGACTGTACACCATTTTATCCTTAGTATCTGCTTAATGCCTTAGTAAATATTTTAGGAAACTAATCCATATGTAATGAATGGATTGGTGAATTAGGGTCTCCCCCGGTAATTATTTGCAGCATTATGTGACTGGTCATGCATGTGATCTTTGAAACTGTCATGAAGTGGTGGTTATTTATTTGTTTGTTTATTTATACTCATCAGTGTCTCTGTTATAACTCCTCTTGGGAGATCCCACATTCTCCAACACTCTGTATGATGTGTAATGTCATCTCTTTATAATCATCCCTGTACACACACTCATTTCAAAAAGGAGTCTGGCCCCCAAGGCGCCTGTCAGAACTGTTTGAGCTGGCCAGTTAGTTGCCTCTATTCTCCCTGGAGGAAAAGCATAGGTTAATTGCCTTCAAGTCTCACCCTTCCCGCATCTTTATTTTTATTTTTAGACTTCTCACCACCACGCTGTTGCCCTTCATCAATCTGCTGCTGTACTTATTAGTGCTGCTCTGAGGTGGATTAAGCAAACTTTTTAATGTGGGCTGTTAACTCCATAAAGAGTGAATACAGGTTTCAGCTTTTGAGCAGGCTGAGTTGGGCATTTGGCAGTCTTACCGCATGGCATTGGGCTGCACAAAACCTTCAGCATTGAAGCTCATGCCTTAGAATCACTATAGCATTGTCATTCAAGTTCAGTTTCTGAAGCCCCAGGAGCTGGATGGAATGCAAAAGTTTGAGACATTTCTGACATCATAGTGATTAGACCGGACTCTTGGAGAGTGTGGGATTGGGGCTGGACATCAGTGTAGGGGTGGAAATTAGTTTAAATGAATAGTGCAATGGTGATGACTGCAAAGGAGACCCCTGATTGATTGATTGACTGATTGATTGGAGTGAAGGGAGAGCTAAAATAATTGTCGCTTGTAGAATCGACTTTTGATTGAGTCATACAACCATGGCCACCAATATTTACTGATTGAGTATATCTCATGAAACTTATACTATGCCAAGCTTGTTAACCTATAACCTCATAGAATCTAGCCAACAACCAGATGAGATTTTATTCTTTTACTCATTTACCAATGGGTACTGTGGCTTTAGAGAAGATTATACAGTTGTAGAGGAATGCTTTCAATTAAAAAAAAAAGTTTATTGATTTATTTTAAGAGAGTGGAAGGGTGTGTGCTCTTGAGCAAGGTTGGGGAAGAAAGAGAGGGAGAGAGAGAATCCCAAGAAGGCTCTGTGCTGTCAGTGCAGAGACAGACACAGGGCTCTATCTCACAAACGAAACCATGAGACCATGACCTGAATGGAAACCAAGAGTTGGAGGCTCAAACAACTGAGTCACCCAGGTACCTTGAAGAATGCCTTCTAGGATGGCCTGTGCAAGAAGAAAGAGTAAGTATGCAAACTAGACCCTGGGGGTGGGGGGAAATTTGAAGATTTCAAAAGCAAATAGATCCTATGGTCTGAATGGGAACAAGGCCACAGTGAATCCTGTAGAGGAAGATGGAGGTTAAATCAGGAGACCAACACCCAAGTTGCATCCAGACTCTTAATGGGATGAGTTTCTACAAGGTGTGTTTGTGCGCACGTGCCTGCATGTGTGTGCGTAAAAAGTCATTTCTTTGCCAACTGTAATTTAAATATCCACACATCCCCTTTGTTAGCCACTGTCATTTTGAGAGACAAATTTAATTCTGAGTTGTTGTTTTCTTCAGGTTGATGGTGCTTGCTGTCCGTCAGTGTCAGTGGTCTGCTGGAATCAATCCAGAGTATATTTTCTTAAAGTATTTAAATTGAGTTTAGCTTTAAAAAAATGGCATTCACAAAGTTAGACCTTCCTTGGCTCTTTTTCTAAAATATCTACTGGTTTAAGTAAGCAAGTGACTATAGACTGCTGTTTATCTGGAAAAGTTCTGGGTGTTGGGGAAGGCATAAAAGGAAATGTAAGAGATAGGGTCTCGACCCTCCAGAATATTATCATCTTATCGGGAAGACAAGGGTATGAATTCTGACTCCTTTTTCTTTCTTATTCTCACACCATGGAGGTTTTCATTGGGCCAATTCTGACTTTGTATAACAGAAGCCCTAAGTAAAAGTGGCTTAAATACAATTCAAGGTAATTTTCTTTTACATAAACAGGAAACCAGGACTTGAAGAATCACTGTCTTCAAGTTAGTGAAGATTCTTAGCCCCTGGTCTATATCTTCCGAGTTCCTATGTGATTATGACTTGTCACTCACCTTTCGGCCATTAGGTGGGCATCTAGGCAATAAAGCAAGACAGGAGAAAAAGCAAAAAGACACACACCAGCCAAATAAAACCCTTTTGGAAAACTTTGCTGAAAACTGTACCCAAAGCTTTTGATTACATCCCACTAGCCACATGTATCTGTACAGCAGCCTGGCAAGTGCACTTGTTTAGTGCATGTTGCCACTTGTTAGTAAAGAGGCGGGAAGAATAGATTTCAGATAGTCATTGAGCAGCCTGTGCCCTGATGCATCTCCGGGATACCTAGCCCAGGCCAAACAAAGCCTATCACTTCTTCTCTGATACTGTCCCAGGACTCCGTGATGGGGCACATAGTTTGCATGGCTGAGAGCCTGCATTTGAATTTTGTCCTTTTCCTGATTTTTCTGGCAGCGTAGAGGGAGAAATACACAGTCTTCAGGAGTCTGCAAGACCCAGGTTCTACCTTTACCTTAGCTACAGTAAGAAAGAGCAGGCTTTGGCAAGTTGCTTAACCGCTCTAAACACTATTTTCTTGTTTGTAAACCACCATGGCATTATGAATATAAAGGGATATAAAGGATCTAGTGTCGCGCTTGGAACATAATAGACACTTAAGAAATGTCAGTGGTATTTGTTGCATGCTCAAAGCTAGAAGCCAGTTCTTTAAGGATTAGACCATGAGAGCTTGCTGAATAGCATTTTATGGAAACAAGTCTTAACGGAGTCACAATCACGGTTTCCTTGTTCCTTTCAAAATATCAAGATTCTCCTTCCATTTTACATTTAAACAACCTTAGGTACGATGACAGATGTATGTTTCATGCATATTTAGGGTATGTGTGCGTGTCTTGTGCGCACTTAAATATGTTTCCTTTCACTGAAGCCTGGGCTATTATGTGCAAGTCTAATAAAGGAACCTAACTTTGCTTACATATTCTTTAAATAATTTTTAACCATTAGAGAAAAAGGCTGGACTCCGGAAAGATTAACTTGTATATATTTCTCTGATTCGGGCTGATGCCTTTTTTCAAGAAAAAGGGAAGGTACAAAACTAAGGCAGCTCATGACGGACCTTTCGTTCCTTCTCTCTGGCCAAGCCCAGAGTTAGAACTCTGTGGGTTTATCTCACTATAAGTAAACCTAATGCTTTGAAAGCAGAGGAAAGGGCTTTAAACAAAGGATGTTCATTAGGATTCTATTAAATATGATAGTATCTACACGCTTTTGAAGTGTGCTTTTGTTTAAACGCACTTAGCTGGGTTGCAGCTTTTCTGGAAAAGCCAGGAGCCCCCACAGAGGGACAGAGCCTTTTCTGAAGACTGGCAGAAAGCTGTTGTATTTAAATGAGCGGGGGCTGGAATCCTGATTGCTCTGGCTGGGCTGCGGTGGCAGCATTTCTGCTGACAAGCTGCATGTCACTTTTCTGGAGTGACTATTCTTTACCTGGAACAGCTTCTCCATGGCAACCCCATTCACAGAGTGCCGTCCTTACTTCTCTTCTTTTAAAACGAGCATGTTGGGAAGGGAATGAACTATATATGTTTTGGGTTCCTAAATGGAGAAAAGGGGTGGGGAGAACCACAGACCCTGAAGGAAAAGCAGAGAATTTTTTTTCTTTCCCTTAACTTGTCTCCTCCTTGGGTGGATACAAATCAAAAAGGTGCAATTAAAAGTATCCCCTGGTATGTGGGATTCTCTCCTCCTTCAGTGAACATTCTGATGAGACATGATGTGGATCAATTAATTTGTATCTCAGCTGATACTGAGTTTTGGCCCAGTGGTTTGCTGAAATTTCGAAGGATACTTTTCATTCTGTTTTTCACCTGTTTGTTAAGGACATGCCACCAGCCACTCAGGCCCTGAGGATTTGGCTGAGGGGAAAATCTCATAACAGTGTTTTCAAGGATATAAGTTTTCAAAAGACAAGAGTGAAAGCACCAGAATGATTTTTCCATTATGTCTGGGGGTTATTGTTTCCCAAACTAGTTTCTCAAGGTCTAGAAAGAAGAGTGCTTTGTAGGAAAATCTTTCCTTTCACATATACTATGTTAAGAGTCTCCTAGATACAGAACACAAAACAAAACTAAACAAAAACCCTAAAGCATTCAGTCACTTTATATTCTTTCATATAAATACCTTACCTTTTTTTTGTTTTCTTCCAAATCTCCTGTTTTTCATTGTTCCTTCAATTTATGATTAAATGAAGGAGCGAATGCCCCATCAGATGATATTCAGCTAGACAGATTTTGATTTTAAATCAAGAGAGCATGTCCCTCATTGCAACATGCTGGTGAGTCATGGCAACAGTAGGGACACACAGTAGAAAGTCCACACAATAAACCCCGTGGCAGACAATCAGTAGTATTGGTTAAGTGCTCCGTTGTTATTAGCAATAGTTGGTTTCCACAATAGTGAGGTAGTACTTAGTCAAAAGTTGAATCACTGCAAATTTTTTAAGGTGGAATTAGAACATATTTGACATTGCTAGAAGTTCCTAGCACGAGGGGACTTGAAGCTCCAAATGCCATCACCAAGGGGGAAATTCTGAAGGAAGCAGGATGTGAAAAGTCCTCTGCTCTGTGAATCACTGTCCTTGAGTGGCCACGTAGAATCAGATTGTATTTGTCCATTATTGTAGATTTGCACTGGTGTGCCTTTAGAATTCTGGAAACTACCACCATATTTTAATTGTATTTAATGAGTTCTATTGGGAAATGAATTTCTACTACATTGTTACATCTATCATTATATATATTTTTTTATGTTAACACATGCAAACATTGACATACTAAATACCAGGTCAATTAACCTTAGAAATTAATTGCGCATTTCAATAGCAGTAAGAGGAGAAATACACACCATTGGAAATTAGAGTAAAGTGAGCACTGTTTCAGTAATGCATGGGGATGAATAATTCCCCCTGAAACACCAGAGTGACAATATACTGTAAGCATTGCTTTCCTCTGCAGAATTTGCCAGGAATTCAGTGGGAGACAAGTACCATTAAGGGGAAATATTGATTCACTGTAGGCACAATGTGTCTTGTTATGAAAAAGACAAGAGTCTGTGGTCTTTTCTCAGCTTCTTCTTTTTAAAGTAAATCTATGGAATTGCTTATTGTAATTGGGACATTTAGACTATTTTTTTAAGAGGATGAACTAGAAGGTTTCTGGGACCTTAACAATTATTTCATGACCAGAACACCCTAAAAGAAAAAAAAAAGTTGAGTTCATACAGTGATGCCAGATCTGACTTCTGCCTTTCGGAAATATCTAGAATCTGGTGTTGGATTCCCTTCCAGTTAATAGCAAGGCTCATCTTAACTGCACTCATCTCCTGTTGTCTCCCAACTCATGTCAACGCAGGAAACTGAACATAGAGTGGTTGAGAGTACAAGTTCTTCAGCACAACTTCTTCGGCTCTTCTGTTTATTAGCTGTGTGTGATCTTGGATATATAGCTCATGTTTTTGTATCTGCAAATGAGGATGTTAGTGGTACTTAACCCATGGGGCAGTTGTCAGGATTAAATGAAATAATGCATGTGAAATTAAAATAAGTCTAAATTCCTAAACACGAGGTGTCTACCAACACCTCTTTCCTGTGCTATCTTGGACTTAGTTTCACTCTTGCATCTCAAATTGCAGTGGATAACACATAGTAAATATGAGGGAGAGCAGTCTCCGGCTCCAGCCCATCACATTGTCTGTGTAGTCATATCTTGCGTGGGAGGGTAATTTAGAGATGACAGCACTTTACGTTAGTCATCAGAATAGATTCAAAAGGGGCAGCTGATTTGGGGCCCACTGTTGTTTCCTCATTACATATAAAGGTGATACCATCCTAAAACTTTGAAGGAAGAGGACAGTGTCTCTTTCTGAAGTGGCTGAGTATGATGTTCTTTTACTAGAATATCAAAACAAGTTTCATCTTCCAGAAACTCCTTCCAGATGAAACTACTGCATTTTTAAAATTTGTTAAATTTATTTATTTATTTTGCATGGGGTGGGGGGGTTGGTGCAGGGAGAGAGAAAGAGAGAGAGAATCCCAAGCAGGCTCCATGCTGTCAATGTGTAGCTCGACTCAGGGCTCCAACTCACAACCCTGAGTTCATGACTTGAGCTGAAGTCAAGAGTGAGCCACCCAGGTGCCTCAGCTGCTGCATTTTTCAATCAAAAGTCATACCCCTTTCTATTCAATCATCCTGAATGATATCCACTACTTTTGGATTGCACATTTCTTAGTGGGGGAAGTACACATATCACCAATTCTTCACTCCTCAACCCATGAACATGTAATGATTGCCCAGAGTAGGGGACAACCCAAGTCTGACCAAAACAGACTAAATCCTAAGCCTTTTCCAAGAGTGAATGGGAAGGATACATTTTGGTCTGTTGGCTTCGACAGTGAGAGGATATATATTTGGAGCTCCTGAAGTCACCCCTGCAGAAGGTCTTGCTGAGAGCAATGCCAACACAAAAGAAAGCAAAGCCAAGAGACTGGAAACACAGTCCCCATGATCTCTTTTGATCAACTAGATACCACTTGGCCAGAACCTTTGAAATGGGCTTCTCATAGGAGATGCCTTTCTGTTTATTCCTTCAGGCAGTTTTTGTTTAACTTTCAATGACCTACCATTGGAAGAGACCAGTCAGTGACATTTACCCTCATTTTGCGATATCTACCTTCACAGGTCATTTTTACTTTCTTGTGAGCAGTTGGCATTATATGAGATTCCTTCAGTTGTCCTCAAAGAATCTATGGTCACTGAGCTTACTAACTCTTGAGTTCTCCCTTCTAACTCTAGATCAGTGGAATTCCATTAATCCTGCATGCCGTATTGGAAAAAAGCGAAAAGTTTTCTAAGACAAGGAAAATAGAGATTATTTCCAGGATAGTTCTCTTTTATACATGAGGAAATACTAATAATTAATGGAAAATGTCTTTATATCTCATTCAGACTTCTCAAAATCTAAAAAAGAGAAGTATAATATCAATCTCCATTGCCTGTAGGGAAAGGCAGAGCTTGGAGAGGTTAAATAAGTTGCCCAAGATCACATGGTTAATGGCTGGTATATCTGGGATTCAAAACCGTATAATCTGATTTGTCCACGACACAAAGATGAACTGCAACCTTGTAACATTCTTCATGCAGGAGCACCTTTAATCCAGAACCCTTGTCTTTGATGTGCACCCAGAGCTCTTCCCTCAATTCTGTTTCCATGGTGCACCCTGCATCTACACTTTTTGAATGTTCTTGCATTTGCTGGGGGTGGGAAGCCTTCCTCCAGACCTCAGCTTCAGATGCTGCCCACCCAACCATCTGTGGCAACAGATTTGTGTGTTATCAATTAAAGTCTAAAGGAAGTTGGTGAAGCCTCCTACTCTAACAGGATGGGCTAAAGCAGTTCCTGTTAAAACAAAAATGGGTTGTGTCTGTGATATTGGTAATTGGTAGCTTTCCAAGAGCACTTTAAATACACCCAATGCCATGAATTGCTCAGCTCTGATTCTCTTTAAGACTTTCCTCTTAGAGATGGCTCATTTCCAAGAAGTGGACCACTACATAACTAAATAGGGTTGCCCTTGTGGGAAGTGAAGCGACATCCACAATTTGCAGAATTTACCTCTATGATTTTCACTTTGGGACTCACTTTGGAAACCACAGTTACTTTTTATTCTATAAAATCTTCACACATATGGCACGCCGTGCCCCAATTACAGTCACAAAGATTCCTTCGTTTCAACTATTCTGGAAGACTTTCCATGTTTTTGAGATGCCGTACCCAGGGAGCACCAAAATATCAAGTACACAAAATAACCAGTAACTTTAAGATAGACCATCTCTAGCATATGCCCTTAATTTCGTGAAAATCCATCTAGTGGTTTTTATATAACCAGATAATTTAAATTTTTAAATAGAGATTTTCAAGATATATATGAAGTATCTACCAAGTGCCATTTTGTGTGGTAGACCCCAAGAGAATAGAGATTAGCCATATATGGTTTATGCCCTCATGGAATTACTGTACAATAGATAAAACTAGCTAGTCAGTAAAGAGTTAGGTCAGTATGAATTTAAAAAAAAAAAAAAAGAATTATACATATCCTTTAAATGTCTTACAAAGAAATGTGTTTCGGAAGCATAGAACTTTAGTTTCACTATGGGTAGGCACTTGCATTGAGAAATGTTATGTTACCTTCCCATTCACACTCTGACAGCAATATACAAAGAATGATTGCCCTTCTCTCTTCTATAAAGTTCCTCAGCCTCAGCATATTCAATTTTGGGGCAGATAATTTTTTGCTGTGGAGCTATTCTGGCCCTGTGGGGTATTCAGCAACATCCTGGGTTCTACGTTTGAGATCCCAGTAGTGAACTCCTCTCCAATCTTAACAACCAAAGAAGTCTCCAGACATTATTACATGTCTCCGGGGTGAATGGGGGGTTGGGGAGGAGAGAAGGCAAATCATTTTTAGTTGGGAACCAAAACCAAGAGAAGATATGGAAGAGTGGACAGGTGTTTGCAAAGTGACAATGTATTTTCCAGTATTCTCTAAAATAGAATAGATTCACTCTATCGTGGTCCATATTATTGGGGAAAGGTGAGTCTTTCTCGGAGACAGAGGAATGCACTAACTGACCTCTCAAAATCCCTGCTGACCCTAGAATTCTAGGACACTGTGTATCTGTGACCTGGCCTAATCCTTCTCTCTCCATGTCCCCGTGGCCTGTACTAATGATAATGCTTGTTGAGCAGCCGCACTACCCAGCATGCCCTTAATGTCAGCAGGAAACCTGGAGGAGACTTTATTTTCTTTCTTTCTATTTTTTTTTTTTTTGAGAAAGCTTGGCAGAAACATTTTTTTAAAGAGAGAGAGAGAGAAAAAAAAATCAAATTTAAGGACTGTGGAAAAATAACTTTCTGTGCTCTTAGGTACCAGAATCAACCATTTGTTAGAACTGAACGTCTGCTAAAGTGTGAAAAATTGTTGGAAGGCATTTTCTGAATTTTGTTATTGTAGTTCTATCAGTTCATTTCCATGAGACCTCTCATTTGTGTCTGTTGGCTGTCCAGACAAGGCTGGCCAGCTGAGAAATGTATCTACCATCTTTTATTCTCAAGATCCTGATATTTATCTGATGGTTGGGAAGGTGGGTATGCTGTAGTGGAAAGAGTTCAGAATATGAAAGTTTTAAGACCTGATTTTGGATCTTACTGTTATCACTTCCAGACTTCAAGATCTTAGGAGAAGTTCTTAACTTTCTGGGACTTACCTTGTCCCTAAACATGTAAGTGGTAAAAGTCTCCACTGGACTATGGTGAATATAAAATAAGAGAGTAGCTATTTGCAGATTTTAAAATGCCTATGAAAATTATTTGTTACTGTGACCAGACATTGTAATCACATAGCAAATCTTTTTTCATCCCTGTTTACTTATGCAGTTTTCTTAATTTCTAACTGAGCAAAACCTAGTCTCCTAAGAACACATTCTAGCCATGCCTTTTAAATTAACTTCTCTCTTCAGATATGATCCCTGAACTTTCCTGTGATTTCCCACCTCAATAATCTAGCCTACAGATTTTTTAAATTCAGTTTTTCTGTAGTCAGAGCAGGATATCAGAATTAGATCAAGAGTCTAATCCCAACGATGTTATTACCAATTATTTGACCTTGAGCAAGACATCTTTTATGAACTCATAGCAACTTCCATTTCATCAAAAAAAGGGTATTAACAGATTCTATTATAGAGTGTTGTCATATAGATAACATAAAATAATGACTGTAGAGTAACATCAAGGTGCTAGACCCCGTTAAGTTCTCAGAGAGTGTTAACTATTATTGATAAGCTTGAATCAATTAAAGCTCTTTGACAGGACTGGTGTATGAGGTCTCTATATTCTACATGGTATAGTGTCAAGTTTGAAAATATTTTTTTGGTTGACTCAACTCTGGGGGACAGTGTCTCCTTTATGTTTTTTGTGACTGATGCCCCTGGAATTGGGCAGCCCAGTCTGAGCTTTCCTTGTCTGTCACTGGAGCACTGAAGGTGTGATGCAGGAAGACTTCTCGTTGACCCACTGGTGATGTTTGCCTCAAAGCCAGAATGATGAAACATGGGAAGGGGTTGAAAAAATGGTGGATTATAGCGAGGCTTCTTGAATTTTCATGTGCCTATGAGTTCCCTGGGAATCTTGTCAAAATGCTGATGCCACCTCCTTGGGTCAGGGATGGGACCAGAGATTTGGCATTTCTAACCACCTCCCCGGGATGCAGCTGAGGCTGGTGCAGGGACCTCACTGTGTAGTGAGGCTCTAGACTAGGAAGTTCGTTTTAATCATATCTTTCTTTGGATGCCATCCTTCTCCTTAGTAGGTGCCTTGTGGCTACCGTTGAATTCAGAGCTGATGCAAACATCCCTCCTTCTCTCCCAGAATCCATTACATCAGTATGGAACAAGAGTCTCAGGGAATGTTCAACACCAAAAAGACTTTGGAGTGAAATAAGTTTGCCAAACACTATAAACTCCGGTTCCCCATCTACGAGCCCCTTGTGATACATGACTGAATTAAAAACTCTGAGAAACCCTACTGGAGAAAAAAAAAGGAATAAACAAAAATTTATAGAATTTCCCTTACATATTTTCCAAGTGTGTTTTTTTTTTAATTGTTATTTATTTCTAGGAGAGAGAGAGAGAGACAGTGTGAGCAGGGGAGGGTCAGAGAGAGAGGGAGACACAGACTCTGAAACAGGCTCCAGGCTCTGAGCTGGCAGTAAGCACAGAGCCTGATGCGCGGCTCGAACCCACGAACCGCGAGATCATGACCTAAGCGAAAGTCGGACGCTTAACCGACTAAGCCACCCAGGCGCCCCTCAAAGTGTGTTTTGATGAGATCCGTTACATCAGAAATTTCAGGGTGAAACCCAGATATCAATAGTTTTTAAACTCTCTCCAGGAGATTGTGTAGAATGGACTTTGGAGAACGCTGGGTGGGAGGAGGAAATTCTACTACCAGAGCACACCTGGGGACACCTGAGCAGTTGAAATAGACCATCTGACAACGCATTGTGATCGGATGCTAAACATGATAACTTCTGAAGTGTTAGACCTGCCTCTGTACGGTAGGTTTCTTGTCTATAAACAGACTTACATGATTTAAATCGTGCTGGGGACATGGGGACACAGGCACTGACAGACTGGACTGAGAAAGAGAACAAGGACTTTTAAACTCTCCTTTAAGCCTCCATGCTATTGAATACATGTCTCCGTCTGTGTCTCTACTATCGGCTCTGAGCTGAGACTTTCCCTGCAACCCTTGCCATATTTGAAAGAGAAATGTTTTCCATGCCTGCACTGGACGTAAGTTCCATGCCTGGCTCTCTTATCCACTGAAAGATTGATCACTCGCAGAGACATTTGGCCCCTCTGCGTGTCATGTTCCCTCAGTATCAGATGGGGCTTGCACCTGCCCTGTCTGCTTCTCAGACCTAATGTGCAAATTAAATGTGAGCCTGTGTAGAAAACACACTTGGTAAACTGTTATACCAGATGCAAATAAAATATTACAAAATGCTCTTATTGTGGAAACAAAAATATCATCTCCCTTTCTAAGAATTAAGTAAAAGGTCTGGTATCTTTGATTATTTGCTGCAAAGATTTGAGGAAAAGTAGGAAAGTTGTGGTCCTATCAGTTCTGCTTGTATCTAACTGTTGCCCAGTGCCTGGGTGTGAAAGGGTTCTCTGTGGAAGAGTCTGGAGCAAATCTGTTATCCGGTATGTCTAATTAATTGCTACCGATCAATTTGCTTATCATTTGCTTCTCTTCCAGATTCTTTATTATTTATGATGAGCAAGTTATGACCAAAGATGGCTCCATATTGTGCTACACATTTACCCAACCACTGATAAAAATATGACCTTTTTATGACCATTTGAAGCAACACAGCAGTCTGTACCTTGCTGGAAACCTTCCGTATTTAACCTCCTTCTTCCATGTCGTTCCAATGAGCATTTTCTACCTGCTGGATTCCTCATTAACGGGCAATAAACTTCGACACAGGTTCAAATGAGTTTGTCTAAGAAATTTTATGTTGTCATTACTATGTGTTTGCCTTGTCCTCTCTTCCTAAGTTTCAGTGATAGGAACCAACGTCCGGGGAGACTCACGACTTCTCATCTGTCAAATGAAGGTACCTGAGAAAGTTCTGGGGAATGTTACAGAGCTTTCAGATAAGCATTTAGCCTGTGTCCCTGAAGCTTCCCAGCTCTGTCTCTGCCAGGTCCCCTGCTGTATCCCTCACAACTCTGGTAGCTTTTAAAGCAGCCTTCTTATTCATCCTCATCAAGTGGCGGAGATTTCTGTGCACTGTTCTGGTTAGCCCTTCTTGGGGAGGTAGAGCTAGAACATTGCACGGGTCATCTCTTTATAGGAGGGATTTTTTTAATCAAGATTATTATTTGAGTCCAAGATGCCTTGTAAAACTCTAATCCCCTACAGTCCCTGAATCAGAATACCCAAACGAAAAAATTTTCTTTTAAATAAAGTTCAAAGGCCAAGATGTGGGATTTTTACACAAAATAATTTTTATAATTAACAGTATTAATTTATTTTGTCCATTTGAAGTAAAGCTGCCCTTATTACTATATCTACCACAGGCTGGAAAATTGAGTCTTCTTATCTGGAAGTAAACTAGGTAGTTCACATGTATTATCTCATTTCATTGTCCTACCAACCCTGTGTGATAGGTGATGTTTTTACCCCTATTTTATGGTTCAGGAAACTGAGGCTTGAAGAAGTTAATGTTTACACATTCACTAAGCTCTTAGTGCCAGCTGTTACTCTATCTCCATGCAGTGTACATATATTAACTCAAATTTTTAAATTTTATTTACATTTATTTTACGCAGAGTTACTCCCAGACCTTAAGGTTTTGTTTCTTCAGTTTCTACTGAGATATCTTTTTCTTCTGTACAGCCTTCTCTTCCAATTTGGGGACATTCTGCTTTTTCAGTAAGGACCATCTCAGTGTGGCAGGGAGAGTTCACGTATGGTAAATCTGATCTTGGACCCTGTAAGTTCTACACTGCATCTTGGGGGATTTGCATGTATTTTTAAGCCAGTGCACTAAAAATTCAGCACTATTTTTGGGCCACTGACCCTGCGTCCAGCCCATCTGGCCTGGGGTACCCACCACCTCCGCCATTGTAGTTTGTAGCAACGGAATGGCACACATCACTTCTGTAAAGCGACATCCTTCACATACTTGGGATGTTTTCAGATGTGCATATCTTTGATGGTCTGGGCAGTTTAACATATGTTCATAAAGTGAACACGAAAATTTGAACCTCTTGATTTGCATGATTTTGTAGGGTTTTCTAATTCAAGTGAATAGCACACTATTTTCAGGGATTACCTCAGGTTGCTTACGGGAAGAACTGTATCAACTTAATGAACTCAAACTTAATGACCTTGTGAGGTAGGCAGTCTTGTCATTTTGTTAATACTGCAGGAAACTGAGGCATAGAGCTTTTTTTTTTAGTTTTTTTTTTATTTATTTATTTCTAGGAGAGAGAGAGACAGCGCGAGCAGGGGAGGGTCAGAGAGAGAGGGAGTCACAGACTGAAACAGGCTCCAGGCTCTGAGCTGGCAGTCAGCACAGAGCCCGACGCGGGGCTCGAACCCACGAACCGCGAGATCATGACCTAAGCAAAAGTCGGACGCTTAACTGACTAAGCCACTGAGGCATAGAGTTTTTTAAAAACTTAACTCTTGTTTCTAGATTTGGGCAGCAGTATCAAAACTGGACTCAACTCATGTTTTTCTGAGGCTAGTGCGTAAGAATGCTTCCTTTTTTTTTTTTTTTATGTTTTATTTATTTCTAGGAGAGAGAGAGAGAGACAGCGTGAACAGGGGAGGGCCAGAGAGAGGGAGTCACAGACTGAAACAGCCTCCAGGCACTGAGCTGGCAGTCAGCACGGAGCCCGACGCGGGGCTCAAACCCACGAACCCCGAGATCATGACCCAAGCGAAAGTCGGACGCTTAACCGACTAAGCCACCCAGGCGCCCCAAGAATGCTTCCTTTTTAATAGGGAGTCAGAAGTAGGGGGAACAGGAAGTCGAACTTGTGGGCTAGGTTGCCTGCAGTACTTTGGTCCTTTACCCTGACGTCCAGCTCCAGGTAAAAACTGTAATTTATTTCATTTGAGATGCTGCATGAAAAATGAGGCAGAATCTCTAGTGCTGAGAGGCAAATACTATAATCATCTGCATGACTTGATTCTCTATTCCAGTAATATGAAAATTGTCAATTATAGATGAATTATGGATGCTACAGATACCTGTAATTTGCGGCTGCAGTTTTGTAAACATGTGCAGCTGCCTTTAATTTTATTTTACCAGTCATGTAATTCATTAACACACACCTGTAGCTTCCGAAGATACAGAAATGAATGAAGCTGGTTTCCAGTTTCCACTGTTAATGTTTTGTACACCTCTCTGTTTAATTACCACAGAATTGAGAAACTGGTTCAAAACAGATGCATCCCAAGAAGGAGCCTAGTGATTATCCTTTAAGAACATACTCGAATTCCCACCTCAGCCATTGACTTAAATCATTGCTTTATCAGCTGAAAACCAGGCATTTTAGAAAAGGAAAAAATTTTAGAATTGATTTTTCTGCACCTGTTATGGCAGCAAAGGCTAATCATTAAAACATGGATTTTGGAGCTAGGCAATGAAGACCCTCACAATCAGAGCCTCGATTGGTGTTGCTCCACCGTCCTGTGGGCAAAGGCCAACCACATCCTCACCTATGAAATGAGGGAGTGCAATGGTGACTGGCAGCAAGTACTTGTTTTAGACTTCCTCTTGTTCCCCCCATTTTCATCTTGCCATTTTTTAATGTTTATTTAGTTTTGAGAGAGACAGAGTGAGACACGGCGTGAGCAGGGGAGGGACAAAGAGAAAGGGAGACACAGAATCTGAAGCAGGCTCCAAGCTCTGAGTTGTCCACACAGAGCCTGTGCTCAAACTCACGAATCTTGAAGTCATGATCTGAGCTGAAGTCAGAATCTCAACTGACTGAGCCACCTGGGCACCCCTCATCTTGCCATTTAAAAAAAAGATCTCAAAAAAAACCCCCAACAGTAATAATATTAATTACTATAATAGATAATAATGTTATTATAATAAACAATACCATTATTATACTATTATGTGAATTATAAGTGATAATAATGGCTATACTTCAGAGCGTAGATCATATATCAAGTATTCTATTAGACATTTACATCAATTGTTTCACTGGGTCCTCAACATAACCTAACAAGATTGGCTTCATTTTTCCTTTATATCCTGGGAACTGGAAGCTAAGTGACTCATGGACACGATGGCTCATCTAATAAATGGGGTCTCTGTGATTTAAACCCAAGATGTCTGGTCCTCCTCCAAAGCCCATCCTCCATATCTGGATGCCATACAAACTTACACCATATAGGTGTCCTCTTTATTTCCTCCACCACGTTCACCATTAACATCCTCCCTTGTGTACATCCCCACCTGCTACACAGGGTGCAAAATGTTTTGTGATGCTATTCTAGTTCCATCGCCTTACTCACTTCTGTGTTTGGTTAGTTATTATTTAATGTGTGAAAGTTTTTGGTGTGAAGACCAAAACTATACTGGCAAACATAAGGCCCTAAGGGTTGTTTGGCCCAATAGTAGATACAATGTATATTTTTTTCCTTCGAATTTTCCTGTTCTTTGTAAACCAGAACATTGATCAAGCTAAAACGTCGAGCCTGCTTCCTCTTTTCCACACAGAAACTTAAATACCCTTTGTCTCACTGGAGCCAGGTCTTATATGTTCCTGGATTCTAAGGAGTAATAATTGGTTTATCTGAGAAGCTAATCCATGCAAGTGAATTACCAACAGATACCATTTATTGGAGCCTTTACTGGTATGATAGACTACACTAAATTCTTTACAAACATTATCTTGCAAAGCCCTCTATGATGGCTTTATTATCTTCATTTGTAAATTAGGAAGCAGAAGCAAAGAAAAATTAGGCCATTCATCCAAGGTATACTTTGTAGGCAGTAGAAACCAGAACTTGAAATTCATGTGAATATGACTTTAGTCCCTCAGTTCTGATCTGTTTGTCACAATAATATTTCTTAAAATGTGGCTACCTGTATCAGACTCATCTAGGCTGCTTGTTGAAAATGCTGAGTTGTGGAATGTTCAAGAGCCTTCCTAAATCAGAATCTACCCATATACGGCTTAGGAATCTGTAATTTTTCAAAATGTTCCCAACTCTCCTTAGAATGCATATAAATTTTACTCAGGTGAAAAGCTCACACTTTTTGGAAAAGCCCTTGAGAAGTAACTAGTACTATGGTCACACTGGTACAAGGCAGTGAGCAAGACGATTTTGGACACCCAGAAGTAAGTGATGACTGAATACACCACCTCTATGAAAATCTGACCCTGAAGTTATCAGTTTAAGTCAGTCTCATCATCTCACACTTGATGCTTTTAGAGAACCCCAGTTCAAAAAGGATGAAGCATAAAAGGAGATTCATTTGATGATGTACAAGACAGCTAGACCCAGGTGCTCCAACATGATCACCAGGAACCCCTTCTCTCCATGTTTTGATGCTCCTCTCTTCCTTTCTTTCAATCACTGATGAGGTGGCCCCCACTACCTTCAAGCTTCTATTCTATCAAGTTAGAAGTTGGGTGGGAAGAGTACATCTTTCCACATAGCTCCTTCAAAAACCCTAGGACTCGGGCTCAGATTACTACGATAACCTTCCTGAACCAAGTAGAAGCAGGGGATGGATGGCATGCTCCCGAAGTTTGACCAAACTGGATTTTATACACAGTCCCAAACCTGGAAGGAAGAGGCAGTGAGAGGGGGAATCGGCCACTCATGAACCAAGTGAGGGAGGCTGGGTTCTTAAACGGAAGTTAGGTCTTGATACTACAAGCAAGGGGAGTAAATGGTGAGCAGAAAAATCAATGTATATCCTTCTTACCCGTGAATAGATAAAATGAGCTATACTCTGTTCAAAGCTCAGCTGTCCTTTTCTCCCAGGTGACTAGGTGTGGCATAATTTTCTTAGCAAGTATTTTAAAATGTCACCAAATCTAACATGACCCAGTGCTCTGTCAAGTACGTCTCCTTATAGATCAATAGTGAACTGTTCACATCAGGCCCAATTAGCATTCTAATGGAATTTATCTCCCAGATGTTTCAAATCACTGAAATGGATAAAGCGGTTTATTACAGATCACGGGACACTTTCAAGGACCAGTTAGAAACTGTTGCAGGTTGGGGAGAACAGGAAGGTCATGATTAGAAGCTGAAAAAGTAGAAAGATGAGGGGCTGGAGAGAATGAGAACTTTGTTTGCAAAGCTGAAAGATACAGATAGAGATGAGGGTGTTTCTTAGATATAGTTTGAAAAGCTCATGTATAGCTTTGAAGGGCTTTGAAATTGAGCTCTCAGAGACAAGGTTATTTTGCTTGTTCATATTTTATTTATTTTAAACCTCCAGGTATTAGCATCATGCATATTTGCAGAGAGGACTTCACAGAGGTGTTTGAGAGTCAGATGGTGGTGTGATCTATCTGTGGGCATTCTCGTGGTGAGATGGCTAGGTGTCATATTGGTGTGTTTCTTGAGAAAACCTTGTCATGTGACTTCTTGAGTTGTTATCAGAAGAACCCACGGTATAAAATGCTTGTCTTTTTTAACTCTTTCTGCCCACATACTACTTAGGTTGCTCCATGGAAATTCTGTCTTTTTATAATAAGAAAGTTATACACAAATTCAGATATGAATTGCATTTGATTCTTGATTTGTCTTAAATCAACTTTAATTCTGTTTTCTATCCTCCAGCTTTTAGGGCTGATGAAAAATTATATGTCAGGCATTTTATTAATAAGAGTAATTAATGCTAGCCATTCTAATAAACAGCATTCAATTGTTATTGGTTAATAGCATATACATTTATTTCTTAGTCTTTTTAAATGTTTATTTTTTATTTTGAGAAAGACAGAGAGAGGGTGCGTGCACATGCCAGTAGGGGAGGGGCCGAGAGGGAGAGAGAGAATCCCAAGCAGGCTTCTTGCTGTCAGCACAGAGCCCGACAATGGGCTCCATCCCCCAAACCATAAGATCAGGACCTGAGCCGAAATAGATTCTGATGCTTAATCAAATTTGCAACCCAGGTGCACCTCTTAGTCTTGTCTTGTCTTAGTCTCTGATTACATATTTGGCAAGCGACTTTTCATGTAGAGTTTCAGGGATTCTCTATCCTTCCATCCATTCTCTAACTGCATCCTATGCATGGAGTCAGCTAATGAGCAAAGAAAATGACACATCACCTGAAGGGTTTTAGAGGCCTGGAACTTGTGTACATCCTGTCTCCCCATTTGCCATTGGCTAGATTCAGCTGCAGGGACCCACCTTAACCACATGACTGCTAAAGGTAGTTTCTCTGTGTGTTCAAGAAAGGGAAATAGATTTAATAATATTCAGCCATTTCCTAGTCTATAATCTTTACTGGGCCTTTCTTTTGCTTCCAGATTATAGTAAAATCTAGGTAAGTTGTTGCCAAAGGGGACCTCATTAGCCTGTTATGATTGTAGCTAACAATCTTCCCATCCTCTTACCCAAACTCATGCCATTTCTTCAAAGCTCATGCTTTTCTTCTTTCGTACTCACGTGAGGACTCATGCTTAGGCTGGAAACCATAATGTTCTCAGTTCATCTTTCTCAGGGGAGCATATAGCTGTCTCCCCAATGTTCTCACTAGTATTCTAGGCTTTGCCAGAGAACACGTGTAGATTTCCCTGCTCTGGAGACTTACAGACATCCTTTCTCATTCCTGGTCTGGTGGTTCTCCTGTCTCTTCTAGAACTTTTGCCATTCTCATGAAACTTCTCCCCAGCCCTCACCTGCCCCTGCCCACATCCATTCTCCTAGTGCTGTTGCTCCAATGCACTTGGGACACTTAGTGGGATTGATACTTTCAGCCTTACCAAGATTCCTGAAGCAAAAAGGATGGAAGGGCTTGCCGACCATTGTGGAATGCAGATAGGGGAAAATGCCAAGAGAAAAAAATATGAATTCTAACTCGGGTAAATTATTCAGCCATGAATAAATGTTAGCATGTCTTGCCAATGTTTATGCATATCAGGGCTATGCCCTATTGCATTTAGTCATTGAAGCAACCTTATGAAATAGGTAACATTTCTCTTTAAGATGTGGAAAATGAGATTTGAAGAAGTTACATTACTGTTTCCTGAATACACACCTTATTAGGTATAGTCCATGACAAGAGCCCATGGACCACAGACACAACCATATCACACTATACATATTTCCTGATCAGTGGGGGAGCTATCCCTGTGACCAAGCCCCACTAGGTTTGCCCATCTCCTGAACTTTGCAAAGGTTAGCAGACAGCGGTGGCACATTAGTATTTATCAAGCATCACTTTATGCCATACAGCACGTCAGTTTGTATACTCTGTTTTGCCTATTCTCTCCAGCATTAATATTATCCCTATTTTACAGATGAGGAAGTGAGGGTAGACTGGATCACTTATCCTGTTACTTAAGGGTGGAGCCAGAACTAAAACCTTAATCCCTTCAGTCCCATAGTCCGTAATCTCCTGCACTGTCCTGTACCTCACTGAAGACCATCACAGTGAGGCCCAAGTGAGTAGTCACCTCCCTCGTGGTCTGTGAAAGGAAAAGCCGCATTTATCAGTCTTGGGCCCCAAGTTGGAAATTAACAAATCATTTCATTAATAATGGTAAATAGGACAAGTTGGCCATGCACATGACATATGAGGATTACGCATGATCCACACCTGAAGAAAACACTTACAGAAAGCTTATTCATAGTTAATTTTCTTTATTTGCAACACTCCACTATATCCCAGGTTCATGAAGTCATGGGTATTAAGCTTGAACAGCTTAAAGCTATATAATTAATTGCAATCAGTGTCAGTTACAATTACTAATTGATCCAAGGATGCCAGCTTAGCACCTGGCAGCAGTCAGGAACACAAACGGGAGGGCAGGCAGGTGGTTGCAATAATTAGGTTATTATTAGGTTTTGGTCTAAACCCCAGGGTCAAGCAGCCTGCATTCTCCTCCAGGATACCATTTCTGGCAGCGAGTGCTTTTGAAGGAACTAAGTAAGATCTGTTAAGATCTCTGGCACAGTAAGCTAATAGATGAGGATAGGGTAAATAAAGCACCAGCACTGGCCTCGTGTTTCTAACACAGAATCAGAGAAGAGCATCTGGGATCCTAGGATAAAGTCTGGAGGATGGCTGAGACTGTTAGGCCAGCAGCCGTTGTATCTTTGTGGTTTTGACTTTGTGGCTTCCTCTTTGTAACCAGAGTCTCTGGGAAATGAGGATGAAGATACAAAGGTAGGCATGCAGTCTGAATTTATGAACAGTGTTCTCTTAGAGGTCATAATCATTGGATTTGAAATCAGAGTTGCTTTTTTGCTTGTTTGTTTATTTTCCTCTGCCTTTGCTTCAAGTGTCAGGCTTCAGGTAAATTCTATGACTTTCTGGGCCTCAGTTTCTTCGTCTGCAAGATGGATAATATGGTTGTTGTGCGGACTAATGAGAAAATGCATAAACATTGCTTATTAAAATGTCTGCCGTACACTGAAGTGATTCATTCATGCTAACCTGTTTTATCTGTATTATGTCCAAAATAGGAAACAGTTCAGTAACCTGCATTTTTAGCGAGGATGATTGACAGTGAATAATCTGTGAAATGATCAGCATTATCCTCATATTCATTTCTAGAATAATAAGTTATAATCTTCTGAATATGGATTATGTGCCAGGGAAACAGTAAATCCAGAGCTAGCTTTAATTTACATCCTCCCTCACCTTGAGCTAGATGCCGACATTCCCATTTTATAGATGAAACCTGAGGCACACTGAAATTATTTCCTGGAGGTTTATACTTATTTTTAGCTAATAAATAAGGGAGATGAGTTAGAATTCATATATACCAATTCTGTCACCATTTAACGACTGTTTTTTTTCTGACTTTATAAACCCTGAGGGAAGTGTTCTCAGATTCTTTTTTGCAATATTAACTAACTTTCCTTTTTCAGGGTAGGGTTATCTTAGCCTAGTCTTTGCATTTAATTCAACTTTATCTCAAACTACCAGTATAGTATGAAAAACATATATTCAATGCATATCCAGCAGGGGCCTGGGAAAGCTGGTGTTTGTTCATGACATTTATCTATGTTAGCTTGTTTCTATTTTTGTGTGCTGTCTTTGTGCTTTAAAACATGTTCTGGAGTATCACGTCGAAACTCATTCTGAGGTCAATATATTTAGTGGCAGGTAGGAAACTTTGCTAGGTCCATGATCTTCAGTGAGAAAGTAGAGCATTGGCAAGAGGTCTTAAAAATAACCACAATAATAATAATCACCACTGTATTAAGAACATCTGATAAATAACCTCTTTTTTTTTAACTGGAAACTAATTTCTGCCACCATTGTAGAGCGGGGGGAAAAGGTCTTGCTTGGAAAGCACACTAACAAAAAGGAGAAAAATACAGTTTGTTTATTTTTAAATAGTTTGGAGTCCTTAAGGACCTTTTTTTCCAATCAATAGAAAGGACAAAGAAATCCTATGGTCTCATCTCCCAGGTTTTATGTTTCCTATTTATTTAACCAAGATAATAAAAAATCCTATGTGCTCTCTTTAGTCATTTCTAAATAGGGCTGGCATCTTTAGTTTATCTCCAAATATTTCTGGCTGCAGATTTCATTTTAGAACTGTCTTTAGCATCAGCCACTGCTAGGTGGATAGCCAGATATTACCTTTGGTTTCCTGACTAACAAAAAACCTCCTTGGTTTGAAAGTAGCAGGTTAAGATCATGAAAAATTGTCTCGTGTTTTCTGGTGCACTGTGAGGGCTGGGTGGGTTTCACATTGAATCTCTTCACAGTGAAATCAGAGCCATTCTCTGCACCTTAGACTTAACAAGTTCCAGGGATCAATCAATACCTTTCAGTAAGACTCAGCTGAAATTAAAATCTGTGATGAGGCTTCCCCCAATCCCTTTACAAAATCTACCCTAAAGAGCAACCTGAATATCAAAACCCCAGGCAAACAGCTTTGCTGGATCTTTATCCACCTGACAGCCCAAGATTGATAGGAAATAGCTTTCAGATTTCAGCGAATCCTGTATACTGGCATGTGTCCCCCTGAAGTTGCTCTGTAGCCTGGCCTGTCCAGAAGCGCCTGCTTACTCTACTGCCTGGTCCAAGTGGAGGTTCTCCCAGCATTCCTTGGGAGTCCCTCCTTTTCGTTGCTAACTGTGCTGTCCTTGAATGTGTAACATGTACAATACAGTGGCCTGGCATCTTCTGCTAGGGTTGATTTCAAATCCAACTTGTAACATACAGATTGTATCAATAGCTCATAAAAATGATGTGTATGTATCTTCAGTGAATTTTGATGACATGGATATTAGATACATTGTGGCCCTATGTAATGCCAGTTGGAGATGGGTATGAGGGCTCATAAATCAAAAAGTCCCACCCAGCCCAGTTTTGAGGGTTAGTAGAGTTGGTTTACTGTTTGTTCCATTCAGTATCAGATGAAGTCTTGGGCTTGCATATAAAAAATACAGCGTTTAAGCCTGGATAGCTAATCTGAGATGAGATGGCGTAAATTGGAGAGGACCTTCAGAAATTGTAATCAAATTCTTCTTTTCCCTTTTTCTTTTCCATTTACACACCTTTTATTTATTTATTTATTTTGCAGATTAAGCACTGTGATTTCATATATCTTAAATGTATGTCGAAACTTGTTGTATTTTGTAGCAGTTCAGGGCATTGTGCGTGTAGAGAGGCCAGGAGAGATTCCTGCAGCTGGAATGGGGAATACCTGCATCTTTAGAAGTCAGCCAAGCCAGATGGTGACAGAAGGGAGAAATCCCAAGCCCTGGGAAAGGGAATAGGTCTTGTTGTTGTTGTTCAATCACCTAGTCATTAAACACACAATTACTGGGTGATACTCCTACGATTAGTACTGATCTAGAGGCAACAGATATCTCACATTATTTTTGATTGGTAAAGTACCTGAAGATAGAGCCATTAACTTTGTTTTCATAACGGGGGTACTGAATGTTCCTCCACTCTTGTCGGCATGTGTTTCTTGGTTAACTAGATCAGTCTTTTCACATTAGCACTATTATTTTTCCCACCTGAATCAGTAAAAGCTAAGTTTATTTTCTTCTTTCCCTATGGCTCAAAAGTGTGGATGCTATCAATAGTCTGACTATTAAATTACTTCATTTAAGCATTTTCTGGTCATTCTCTGAAATTCCCATTAACTGTGTATGTACCTATCTGCCATAGCAAAATTCTGAAAACACGCCAAGAGGAATATTTGGAGCCCAGGCAAGAATCAGAAAAAGGAAATATAATATACTCTTGCCTGAATGATTATGTTATCTGGAAAACCTAAGTGCTTTATAGTGAGCTCTGTGTCCAGACTCAGAATGAGGAATGATAAAATTTTTAGATAAATTGGTTTGTAAAATATTTATGTGCACTTTAGTGGCACAGACAGGAGGTAATCTGTTTTGTATTGAATCAGCTTGGGACAGAAAAAAAAAAAAAGTACAATGTTAATGAGATTTTTTAAAGCCACTTTTAAATTCATGTTGGCAAAAGACAAATAGTCAAGACTTTTAATTTCTATAAACTTAACGGCTGGAGAACAAATAAAGCTTTATTAACTTAAATAAACGTAGCTTTTCTTTCAAGGGCATAGCAATTTATTTTTTCTTTCTGTGTAATCTTCTGAAGAACTGCTCTTGTCTATGTATTGATCTGCCTTTTCCAGTGTGTTTAGTTGGATTTTAAGTAAGTATTGTTGGTTTGGGAGGGAAAAAATGCATAGCATGGCTCCAGGTTGATATAGTGGGCAGATAGGTGATGTGGGAGTTAACAGATAAGCATCTTTTAGATTGTATACTTGTCGAAAAATCTTGGGTAGAGGACAAAACCATGTAGACCCAGTTTATTACTAAAGTAGATGTGTGAACAAAATTGGTTGCAGGTGAATTCTACCATCGCTTCTGTCTCTTTCATTATGGCACACATTACTAGTTCATCCCTGTACCTTTTTCTCCAGGAAGCCAATCTCAAATTTTTCCTCAATTCAGTATTCTGAACAGCTCGTCTCAAGAAATAGGAGCTGTTATATAAATTTAAATGATTTGCCAATAAACAAGTAGATGATCTCTGGGTTGTATGATGGTGTGTAGAATCATAATTTTTTTTCCTATGTATTTTTTGTAGTTTGACCTTCCGGTTACAAACCTAGAAGACTGAATAGTTATTTGTAGTTATTTGAGGGGACAGCAAAATTACAATGAAAGTTTCAACTTTGCCTTGTACTAAAAATAGATCTGGGAGATATGGGTAATAGAGCAATTATAATTGTTAAATACATTTAACATTGGTCATTGTCAAAGAGTCCTGCATGTGTTTCTAATTAAACACTGTATACTCTGCTTGAAACTCTGTGCATAATAGAGAACCTTGTCTAATGTTCAAAAGATTGTTGAGATAAAGAAATCAATCCTCAGATATATTAGTATCTTGGTATAATTGTTTTTCTTATACAAACAATACTTTGGGATAAACATTTGTATTTGTATAGCAAAGAAAACAACTTTTTACTTGTAATCTTTATAGATCTGGTCCCAGTTTTTTGTAATGGGGAGTGTATGGGGGGGTGAGGGGAATTTCTTAATATGTTACAATGGAAAACTTCAAGCAGATGCTGACATATTTTGAAATTCTCAAATTCTCCATTGAAAGGCACAACGTCCATGTTTAAGGAATCAATAAAATTTGTTGTTTCAGTGCAAAAGCTTGAACTGGACCCTAATGTCAACTTATTAAATGAGTATTGCATGTCTCTCATCACCGTTGGATACTTTTCTATACTGGTGACCCAAATTAAAGAGTATATTTGTATACTAAAGAGAAAAAAAGTCTCTTCACTTGACATGATTCTTACCCACGGCTCTTGAGGGACATGCTTGCTCATCTTCCTGATCCTCTCATGTTTCAGCGGGGAGTGCCTATTTTGAAGGATTGTCAGGGGAACTGAGGGATCCTAGCAGAATACCTGGCAATAGTAAGTGGCCAGTAAGTGAGACCTGTTATCTTTGTTGCTGACAGTGTAATTTCCATCATTTTTGTATGTTTTAAATAGAACTTCAATAATGAATATTAAATGAGTATTTCAATTTAGCCCATTTAAGATTTAATGGCTTCCTTTGGCCTCTGGATCTACCATTTTGTCTGGCCTACATTGATACCACTTACCAGTCAAGTTCCATGATCTTGAGGAACTAACTTAACTCACTTCCCTCAGATGTGAAATGGAGAGTGATGGTAGAAGCTGCTTGTAAAGTCATGAGGAAAATTAAAGAATGTGGTACAGGTAAAGTGTCTCAGCATAAAGTAAGTGCTCAATTAATATTAATTATTTCATATCCCCCTTCTATTAGATGAGAAAATTAAGACTCTTAGTGGTTTATCAGTTGTGGACAAATTTCCATTCCAACCAACCTTTGTAGTTTGTTTTCATACTTACTTCCTTTTGATGGCTTCCCTGATAACTCCACAAGACAGACCCTCCACTCATAACCATTTTTGTATAAATTACTTTTTCACCTCCTTTAAAAATAACTTTTCTTTCTTAATTGTTGTGTATGTCTTACTTGGTTACAAAATACCAAAATTTCTCAGGTGCCTGCGGAACTCAGTTGGTTAAACCTCCAGCTCTTGATTTCCGCTCTGCTCATAGTCTCACGATTCATGAGTTTGATCCCCTCATCAGGCTCTGCACTTGTGAAGGCTGCTTGGGCTTCTCTCTCTCCCTCTCTTTCTCTGCACCCCCTCCCCTTTTGTCTCTCTCTCATTTCTCTCAAAATAAATAAATAGAAAATGTTTTAAAAATACCAACATTTCTGTAGAATAGGAAACAGACCTTACACTTAGGCTCTGTTCAACTTGTAGAGTCTAGCACAGACATACTCTTCAAGAAAATATATTTTATTTAATTAATATCACAAAGCCCTTCTACAAACACATAGACATAAAATCAAAACCACATAGAGGAATAGAGCTGTGGTTCTCAATATCTGCATTCTTAAGAATCTTCTGTTAATTTCATATCAATGCAAATTTTCATCATGGTTCCTGATTAACTGGGCCTACAGTGAAATCCTAGTGATTTTGTTTAACAATTGCCCCAGAATTAGGAAGTCAAATCCAGGAGGCACTAGCCACACACATGGTTTGTGTTAGTCTGTTTGGGCTGCTATGCCAGAATACCAGACTCTGTGCCTGAGCAATAACAGATAAATGTTCCTCATACTTCTGGAGGCTAGAAGTCTCAGATCAGAGCACACGTGTGGTCAGGTGAGGGCCCTCTTTGGGGTCACAGACGTACTGTGACTTCACATAGCAGAAGGGGGCTAGGGACTCTCTCTGGAACCTCTTTTATAAGGCACTAATCCTACTTCCTAGGGCTCCACTCTCCTGACTTCAGCACCTTTCAAAGGTGCACACCTCCTACTAACATCATCTTTGGATAAACATGCAGACCATAGGATGGTTATTTAAATATTTAATGAAGTGAAATCATTAAAATCCAATTCTTCACATGAGGCGAATACCAAGCATTGAATAGTCACATATGGCTAGTGACTACTATATAAATATTTTCATCAGTAAAAAGTTTATTAGATCTGCCCCATACTATTTTGATGAACAGGATCCTTCAGTAATCCATTAAGAAATTTAGGAATAGATGTAGAGCCATGAAAATTTTGTGCTTGTTGACTTCAACTTGAAAAACTATACTTAAATCTTAATAATATTGGTAAGCATGGCAGCTACAACAGCAGAAGAAATATTGCAGCTACCCTTTTATTGCATCCATTTTTGGTGCTCTCCATCAGGCGCATTACATATATTATCTCCTTCAAATCTCAGAGTTCATTTAAGTTGATAATATTATTCCTATTTCATAGGAACTGAAGAAGCAGCTTGCAGAAAACCTTTCAACCAGCAAATAGAGACCCAGCTTGAGGCCTAGATCTGATTCTAAGACCAAGCCTACTCTCTCCACTTCATCAGGAGGTTCTTACCTATAGGCATTAAAGTGGTTTTAATGTCTGAAATTGATGCTGTCCTTTGAATGTGTGAATTATTCTAGAAAAAGTGTGCTAAAGGCTGAGTCAAACTTAAGATCCTTAAGGTGAGGCTGAAAACACTTCATTTCATTGATCTCTCCCACCTGGGTAAAGTATCTCATTTCTGTATTCCCATAGTCCTCTCGACTGACTTACTTCTTTCTAGCATAGTCCTCTCGACTGACTTACTTCTTTCTAGCATAACTGACTCTGGGCTGAAATTACTTGCTGTGTTGACTGTACTTGACTTGTAAATGTTGACGTTCTTGAGGACTGAAGCTGGATCTTGAAGCTCAGGGTATTCCAAGTTCCTATTATAGGGTGGATGCTAAATAAATTTCTGATAGATGAACTGATTCAAGAGCCTTCATTCTTGCCAGTAAATGGGAAGATCTACTAGAAAGATGGGAATGACCATTTAAGCAGTGTCTAAATCTGCCAGGGACTGTACTAAAGAACATCCTCTGGAACAATTTAGGCATAAGGAGTCTGAATGCATTCTGGAGTTTCATAGCTCAAACTCTTAGATCTATAAACTGTATAATCCCTTTTAAATCTCCTGACCTTATCTCCCAATCTTGCATTTATGCAGATATCTCCTTTCTGCTGACCACTGGTGAAATGCTTTAGCTGGGCTGCTGATCATTCTTCTTTTTTATTTTTTAGCAGATATGCTAATCTCAGGAATGATGCATTTCAGCTCTAGCATCATTAAATTAGTATCCCATTGCCTTGCTGCAATTTACTGCTGAGTCAGCACTTCCAGTACAATCCCTATTTTCCAGGGTTTTTAATTTGGCCATAAAAATTCACTCTGCGTAGAAACTTGTCATGGGAAGTCCTGCTTCTCAGTGGCATTTTTTTTTCAAACAGAATCTTAAAATACATCGTTAAATGTATGTGAACTCTTACAGAGTTTATGGATATTCAAGTGGAATTCTGGAAAGAGCCTTTAAGGCATTGTAACTTAAGTTGTTCCTTGAAATGTTGACACTTCATCATGGACATGCCATCAGGCAAGTTTTGAATAGATCCCTTTGTCCTGCCTTGGGCAATTGCTCTGGGTATATCGTGTGGAACATTTCCAATTTTTTGTCCACTCAATCAATTCTCCTTTTTGTAGAATTTCTTCTTTTTCATTACATTGTTTGCCCTTTCCATTTGTTTTTGTTCTTACTTAGTTTTTCACCTCATGATCTCATCTACCACATCCATTCTTTTTGCAGTCTGTGTGTGTGTGTGAGTGATTGTGGTGTAAGAAGTGTCTACAGGGGGAAATTAATATCTAGTGCTTATGGTTGGCTCTTAAATGTTCACATAGAATTATCCCCTTTGCAGATTGTCTATATTTCTCCTGTGATTTTACTTTTCCCACCCATCTGAAATAAAACAGATTAACTCCTCTCCCCCACACCAATGCATAGTGAATGATCATAAAGGCCTTTGTAGATTCTTTGAGGTGTATCGTTTTGGGAATCTGTTGTGTTCTCCAGGCTCCATATAATGTCTTTGCAGTCAGGTTTTTAAATACTGCTCTACATGTGCCACTATTTTGAAGTATATGGTTCCCTTTCCTTCCATACTATGAATAAGTGAAGAGTAGTTGGTCATACACAAACTCTTCGTAGAATTGTCTACGATGGGTGGTGAAAAGGATTCAGTCCAGGCCACAGTGCAGCAGCCTAAGAGAGAATTTGAAAATAGATGCAATCCCAGAAGTTTCACTATATTGTACATGGAGAACCATCAACTGTTGGAATTTTAGAATTTTACATTCTCCCTTTTGACTCTCTGAATCAACCAACAATGCTAACAGTAGAAAACACTGGTGAATTTGCAGCAAGCTCCCTGGCATAAAGTGCAAACCACCAACACCCTTTCTGCTATTAGCAAAACTTCCTTACCAGCAACAGTGAGACTCCCACATGCAGATTCTGTCCCCTCCAAGCCTGTATAAATTCCTATATTTAGAAAAAGACTTCTTAGGTTAACACTTTGGTCTTAAGCTGTTTCAGAATAAATAATTGTACAATTTGGCCAACTAAGCTTTTGAATATAAAGTGCATGGATGTAGATAAAAAGATAAGCTTAGATTATTTTATTTATTCAAGAGCATCTGTTCTATGCCAGGGACACGTCTCTGTTCTAAAGATGCAAAAGATAAAGAAGATGTGTCCTCTACTCTCAAATTACCTGCCATCTGTTATGCAAAGCTGATTCCTGACTGGCATCCTATAGTACATTTTAGTATTAAAATAAGGTCTATTTATTCCGCAGGAATTTCCCAGGAAAGAGTGTGTGTGTGTGTGTGTGCACTCCTGGGGGGTGGTGGTGGTGCTTGTGGCTTCATTTTACTCACTACTATATCCCCTGAATCTAGTACAGTACCTGGTACATAGTATATACTCAGTAAATATTTGAAAATGTGAATTAAACAGTAATGAGTCAAACAAGGTTACAGGTGCTTCAAAAGGAGAAACACTCGCATGGTAAAGTGATCATAAAAGACCAACGAAGGACTAGTCCCTTCTGTCTGCAGCAGCATGAGAAGTCCAGCCTGAACCTGAGTTGTTTGGAGGAGATGGAATACTGGAGACCAGTGAAGCAGCAATGCCAGATGAAGGAGGGAAAAACACAAGTGTAGAGGTGAAAGACCATAATGCATTCCAGAAATCCACTGCAATCCAAGCTCAGAGACTAGACAGGTGGATTGGAACTTGACTGTGAAAGTCTTACTTGCCAGGGACAAGGATTTGCTAGCCTGTGATTAGTGACACCTAGGGATTTTTAAGCACAGTAGCTGTTGAATCCATCTGCATTTCTGAGTTTCTCCTTTCCTGAGCCACCTCTACCACCATCTTTGGTGGTGTTTTGCCCTTTCTATTAGGACATTGGCTGACAGATGAGGAAGAAAACCAGATGGCTTATTATTCCTTTGAAGTTTTGTCTGATCTGTCCTTTATAGTGAACAGAGTTAGATCCTGTGTCTCCTTATTTCAATAGCCCTGGAATAACTTGGCATCTTGAGACCTCTTGCAGCGAAGAGCCACCTTCCTGTAGCAGCTAAAGGGATGCATCACATAGTAGGTGAGAGACTAGCAGCACAATCAGTAACATTAAGAACGCCAGCACAATCTGACTCCTCACATTAAAAATTAACAATTTGCAATATACAGCAAAGCCTGCCACACTCCTCCCTTGTGAAGCTCATAACGGGAGAAAGCACCCTCCCCAGAGGATAAGAAGGGAACATTTTTATACAGAGGTGCCAATTTAATCATCAGAGGAAAGTTCTGTGTATCAAAGGGAGGGCAGAACTCTCAGGAAGAGGCTGGTGGTTTAATTGCCCATTTGTGAGTCCTGAAATCCCGTTATAGGCTTGTGTAAAGGCCAGGCGGAAGTATATCCGCCATGAAGCCTTACGCAGAGTAGACATGCAGTAAATATCTTCTGAATGATAAATAAGATCAAGGATGTAAACTAGCCACCTCTGGCAGATGCCTCAGCAGTAAGAATATTCTTAATATCATTTGCAGAGGCTTTACAGGTTAGAAAGACTTTCATTAATGCTGCCATTTTTATTTTCTGTGCTACCCAGCATAAGACTAGAATTTTAACCATGATTCTCAGGGGTCCTAGGAATGTTAAGGGAACTATTCAAGGCTACATGGCTATTTAGTGCTGTGGTTGGGACATGTACTCCGGTCTACTGAGTCAAAATGTACCATGTTCCTTGTGTGGCCTTTGGTGACTGTTTCAAAATCACCTGGTAGGAGTTAAAATGCAAACTTGAGGCCTTCACCCAATCAAACACTTGAAGTAGGATCCCCGGGGAATCTGTCTTATTAACAGCAGTGCTTTAGAATTCTCACCCTACAAGATTTTTGACAACCACTCCGCCAAAGAATACCTCACATAGACTGAGATACTGAATCAAAACTCCAGAAGTCTAAAATATTGCCAGGATAAAGCTTAATACCAGCGGAGAATCCATGTGTTTTTCTAAAGAAACTGTTAAGTCAAAGTTGAAGATAGATCTAAAGGTCACTTTCCATGTCCTGGGTCAGTGGACAGAGTCCTCTGTTTGTTATTTAGATTTTTGACTGCAAATTTTTGAATTTCAGGGAATATTGATGACTTTTTTTAAATTTGGAAATTTTTGTCTACTTGTTGGTTCTAATAAACTTCTTTCATTTTCCCCCTAATTTTATTTCTCCTTAAATACAACACAAATTTGATTTAAGTTCAATATGAATCACTATACCTTGTTTTAGTTTTTTTTCTTCCTAGCCTGGTGGCATTTATTGTAACTATAGATTCTTATATCTCAAAATTTGATGAATAAATGTGTGCTCAGGAATACATTTAATGTTAGAGCAAGTCATTCCCTGAAGTTTCAGAGTATTCAGCACATAATGTAAACCACATATGCATTCTCTGTTGTATATTAATATATTTGCCAACTTTTAAGACAAATAGTTAAAAACTATCCAATTTTATATTTCTGGAAAGACTTTTAATTACATTTATTAAAAATGTTTCTTTCAAGCATTTTATTTCTTAATTTTTTATTTTAATTCACGTATAGTTAGCATTGAGTGTTGTATCAGTGTTAGGTGTGCACTGTAGTGTTGCGATACTTCCATATAACACCCAGTGCTCATCACAAGTGCCTTCCTTAATCCCCATCACCTATTTAACCCATCTCCCCTCTGATAACCATCAGTTTGTTCTCTGTAGTTAAAAGTCTGTTGCTTGGGGGGGCGCCTGGGTTGTCCAGTCACTTGAATGTCCAACTCTTGATTTAGGCTCAGGTCACGGTCTCCAGGTTTGTGAGATGAAGCCCAGTGTCAGTGCTCTGCACTGACAGCATGGAGATAGCTTGGGATTCTTGTCTTTTCCTCTCTTTGCTCATTTGTTTCTTAAATTCCACATATGAATGAAATCATATGGCATTTGTCTTTCTGACTGACTTGAATGGCTTAGCATTGTACTCTCCAGCTTCCTCTGTGTCTCGCAAATAGCAAAATTTCATTCCTTTTTATGACTGAATAACATTCCACTATATATATATAATGTTTTGGGTTTTAGCCATTTTGACAGGTGTGAGGTGACAATTCATTGTAGTTTTGATTTATATTTCCCTGATGATACGTGACTCTGAGCATCTTTTCATCTGTCTGTTGGTCATTTGGATGTCTTCTTTGGATAAATGTTCATGTCTTTGCCCATTTTTTAAAATTGGATTATTTGCTTTTGGGGCATTGAGATGTCTAAGATCTTTATATGTTTTGGATATTCACCCTTTAATGGATATGTCATTTGCAAATATCTTTTCCCATTCAGTAGGTTGCCTTTTAGTTTTATTGATTGATTCTTTCAATAAGCAAAAATTTTTTATTTTCTTGTAGTCCCAATAGCTTATTTTTATTTCCCTTGTGTGAGGAGACCTATGCAGAAAGAGTTGATTTGCTTCCTTCTAGGATTTTTATGGTTTCAGGTCTCACACTGAGGTCTTTAGCTCATCTAGAATTTATTTTTGTGTATGGTAAATGTGGTCCAGTTTCATTCTTTTGCATGTAGCTGCCCAGTTTCCCCAAGACCATTTGTTGAAGAGACTGTTTTTATCCTATTGCTTATTCTTTCCTCCTTTGTTGAAGGTTAATTGACCATATAATTGGGAGTTTATTTCTAGGCTTTCTATTCTGTTCCACTGATCTATGTGTCTATTGTGGTACTGGACTGTACTGTTTTGATTACTACAGCTTTGTAATATAACTTGAAGTATGGAATTGTGATGCTTCCGGCTTTGCTTTTCTATTTCAAGATTGCTTTGCTATTTGGAGCCTTGCGTGTTTCCATACAAATTTTAGGATTGTTTGTTCTAGTTCTGTGAAAAATGCTGTTGGTATTTTGATAGAAATTGAATTGAATCTGTTGATTGCTTTGGGTAGTGTAGACATTTTAACAAGACTAGTTCTTCCATTCCATGGGTGTGAAATGTCTTTACATTTCTTCATGTCATCTTCAGTTTCTTTCACCATTGTTATATAATCTTTCACCTCTTTGATTAAGTTTATTCCTAGGGATCTTGTAATTTTTGCTTCAGTTGTAAATCAGAGTATTTCCTTAATTTCCCTTGCTGTTTCATCATTAGTATATAGAAATGCAACAGATTTCTGCCCATTGATTTTGTGTCTTGTGACTTTACTGAGTTTATCAGTTTTAGTAGTTTTTTGATGGGGTATTTCAGGTTTAATGTACAATATACCATGTCATCTGCAAATGGTGTGTTACTTTTACCAATGTGGATGCCTTTTACTTGTTTTTGTTGCCTAATTGCTGTGGCTAGGACTTGTAGGAATATGTTGAGTAAAAGTGAGAGTGGACATTGTCTTGTTGCTGACTTTGCGGGAAAAGCTCTCCATTTCTGATGACATTTGCTGTGGGTTTTTCATATGTGGCCTTCATTATTTTGAGTTTTGTTGACTCTAAGCTGACTTTGTTGAGGATTTTTATCACAAATGGATTGTATACTTTGTCAAGTGCTTTTCTGCCTGTTGAAATGATCAGATGTTTTTGAATCCTTATATATATGATGTATCACATTAATTGATTGGTGACTATTGAACCACACTTGTATCCCAGGAATAAATCCCACTTGATTGTGCTGAATGACTTTTTTTAATGTATTGTGGGATTGAGTTTGCTAGTACTTTGTTAAGTATTTTGCATCTATGTTCATCAGGGATATTGTTTGTAATTCTCTTTTGTAATGTCTTTATCTGGTTTTGATATCAGAGTAATATTGGCTTCATAGAATGAGTTTGGAAGTTTTCCTTCCTTTTCTATTTTTTGGTACATTTTGAGAAGAATAGGTATTAACTCTTCTTTAAAAGTTTGGAATTTGTCTCTGAAGCCATCTGGTCCTGGACTTTTGTTTTTTGGGAGGTCTTTGATTTCTGATTCAATTTCCTTGCTAGTTATCCATCTATCTAACCATCTATCTATTGCTTGTACATGATATCTGGGTAATCTCTATTCCAGGTTAGGAATTAAATTCAGAAGACCCAGGGTTTTCTTCAAATCCTACTGGCAATTATAGCAGTGACCAATAAATTTTGGTATGAAAGACTCAGCTAAAAATTACTTATGATTTTTGAAATTATTTTACCTACCACAAAGTTGAAAATCTTTCTATAAAACTTAGTTCGAGTGATCTAAATCTGCTGCTGCTTAAGCAATTCAGTTAAGCACATTTGGACAGCCTGGGTGGTTGAGTCAGTTAAGTGTCGATCTTGGTTTAGGCTCAGGTCTCATCGCCCTAGGTGGGGCGCTGCGCTGACAGCATGGAGCCTGCTTGGGGTCCTTTCTCTCCCTCTCTCCCTCTCTCCCCCTATCCTTGGGTTGCATGTAAACATTAGCTTTTTTTGTATCTCTCAAAATGAATAAATACATTTAAAACAACAACAACAAAAAACAAAAATAAGCATATATATATTATGTAATATATATATAATCTCTACCTTAATTCTAAGAATATACAATCTTTATTTCATTTATAACATCACTTATTTGCAGTAGTATTGAAATGGGAATGCCTATCTTTTTCTTTACATTAGCTCTGTACTTCCTTTTTTAAAACATTTATTTATTTTTCAGATAGAAAGAGAGACAGAGTGCCATTGTTGGAGTGACAGAGAGATAGGGAGACACAGAATCCAAAGCAGGCTTCAGGCTCTGAACTTCCAGCACAGAATCTGACGTGGTGCTCAAACTTATGGACCGTGAGATCATAACCTGAGCCGAAGTCAGATGCTTAACTGACTGAGCCACCCAGGTGCCCCAGATCTGTACTTCCTTAAGGGAAGGGTCATATTTTTAACATTTTATATCTTGTACAAGGTCTTAAGCAAAACAGGTGTTACAGCACTGGGCCTCTGTCATGTCCTCTAATGATTCATGTCTCTTAGAATCTGTGCCCTTCCCATGTTGAATCAGCGTTGACATTGAGTGACCAACAGAATATGCCGAATGTAGTGATGTGTGACTTCGAAACCTAGGTCATAAAAAGCACTGGAGCTTCTTCCTTATTTTCGTGGATCATTCACTCCAGAGGATACCGGCTATCATGCCATGATGACAGTCAAACAACTCTTTGCCCATTTGTAGTGGAACGGAGTCTGCTGAATAAAACTCATCACAAAGCTACTAGCCTTGTAATTGAATCACCTTGGAAGTGAGTCTTTGACACAGTCAATACCTGACTGCAACATAACTGAATCCAAGCTGGAATCACCCAACCAAGCAGTTCCAATTTTCTTTACCACAAAAACCACAGACCAATAGTTGCTTGATCACATAGCTCTGAACATCTGTTTAATGGATAGTATTTTTATGGCAAATGCATGATAATCATTGCTTTAAGCCAGTAACTTTTGGGTAATTTGTTACTCAACAATAGAAAATAAATACAAAATTTTATGACCAGAGGCAAGAGCATGACATGAAAGATTTCAAGTTATTGGATGCATGCCAACTGCTGTAATGATCACAATCTATATCTCATTCTTTTGGTTTATATGAAGATTTTAAGAGAAAAATTA
This sequence comes from Proteles cristata cristata, assembly GCA_017311185.1. NCBI lineage: Eukaryota > Metazoa > Chordata > Mammalia > Carnivora > Hyaenidae > Proteles > Proteles cristata. Next base: position 910,712 of record JAESUZ010003733.1, read on the forward strand.
GTTTTTAGGTTTTAGAAGAATAGATTATGGTGGTGAGGTAGAGAAAAACAACTCCTATTTGTGATAAATTCTCAAAAGATTAAGCCTTCAGTGGTGAGTCAGAAGGTTTGCTTCCCTGGTAATAAGAAAGTATGTGAACTGCAGAAAAGGCAAATTTTGAAGATTAAGAAAGACCTGTCAGGAAGCCTTTCCAAAATGGCAGACTAAGTGCCTCTAAAAATCTGCTTCTCTGTAAAAGCAATAGCAATTGCAAAAAATCTCTAAATCAGCTTGTGTAGAAATGTGGAAGTAAAGGCTTCTAGTAATTTAAGTAGCACTTATTCAAAGAAAGTAGCTGATTATCAGTGAGCAAAGCAAGCTTTGTGACATCTTAAATTTTCTTCTTCCCATTTCTCTGTCCAGAAAGATAGTAGCTGTGGGAACCGATAACCTCACAACTATGCTGTTTGTGAAAATCAACAGTTTGTGAGGCACTGGATAGGCCAAAGCAGTTTGGGTTCTCTCAACATCCCCATCCCCAGAGTATTTTCATGACTTTTCTTGTCCAGCAGCTCCTTCAAAAAACAGTTTTCAGGGCTTTCTTTTATAGAATCTGATGTAGATTTGTCTGTGCAAACAGCATATCTCCAGATAGGCTGATTGTTAAGACAATCAACTTCGGTGATTTAATCCTAAAGCAGTGATACAAGTGGCTGACCAAAAAACTTCAAAGGAAGAACTGAGAAATAAGATGTCCACAGGAACATTTTAAAAGCTCCAGCATATTTTAAATACTCCAATAAAAGCCCAGAAGTAACACACATGTTCAGGGCTGTGGTCATGTCATAAATGAACTGAGAAGGTCTTAAACTGTGTTTCATCTCTGGGTCATATTGAGAAACAGCTGGTTTTGAAGAGATTATCCTGGATTATGTAGTTTCCAGTTTAAGGCTCTTTGAATATGGAAATTGGAGGAATAAGAGTTCCTGCCAGAGGGATAAAATGTGGCAAAGATTCAAGGAGCTGCTAATGACTTTGAAGAGGTGATAGGGCTGCCAGTAAAAGAATGCAGGCAGTGTCTATCAACTAGAACAACATTAAAAGAAAGAAAACAGATTCAGTCACAGAGCCTCAGGTAGGAATGTTGTCCTGCCAACACTTTGGTTTTTGCCTTGTGAGACTCATTTTGGACATTAGACCTGCAACATTGTAAAATAATAAATTTGTGTAGTTTTAAGCCACTAAATTTGTGCTATTTTGTTTCAGTGGCAATAGGAAAATAATATGGGGTCAGGGAGGACATGCTTTTGAGAATTGGCAGATTATATATTTAAAATGATAGGTTACAAAAAATGAGGAAAGTGTGTCCCGTATCCTGGAAGAAAGCCAGTCAATAGCAATGATCTGAGGAAGCACAAATGTCAAACTTAATAGACAAAGACTGTAAATAAGCTATTAAAAGCATTTAGGGAGTTACATTAAAAGTGTTTAATAAAAGTTATGTCTAAAGAATTTATGAAAAGTTTGAGAGAAATATCTCACCAAATTATCAATAAAGAGACATGTATAAAATAGACAAAGAGAAGTTCTTGAGTCGAAAAGTACAAAAAGTAAAATTAAAAATTCACTAGGGAGGAGCAACAACATATTTGGTCTGGCAGAAGAGAGAACAAAAAAATTGAATATAGGTCAATTTAAATAAACCTGTCCAAGCAGCTTAAAAAAGAATGAAGAAAAATGAACAGAGCCTCAATCTGTGAGAACCTCATCACATGTACAAATATATAAATGAATTAAGAAAAAGGGAAACAGAAAACGTGAAAAAATAATGACCTAAATAGTTTTAAATTTGATTTAAAAACCTGAATTCCAAGGAGAATAAACTAAAAGAGATGCACACTTACACATATGTTCAAATTGTCAAAAGACAATAAATCTTGAAAGCAGCAAAACAAAAAAACTCATCATATACAAGCCTTCTCAAGAAGATTAACATCATTTTTCATCAGAAATCATGAAGCCTAGAAGGTAGAAGGATGATGTACTCCCAGGAAGAAATAGATAATTCAATAATGATAGACTTCAGTCTTAAATACCACCCTATTAATAAGTAATTGAATAACACAGAAATAGAAAACTTAAAAAAAATCTATGAACCAACTAGATTTAACAAGCATGTATACAGCACTCCAACCAACAATAGAATGTCCATTCTTCTACCAAGTACATGTGGTACGTTCCCCAGGATAACCCATATGTAAATCCATAAAAGCAGTCTTGATAAATGTAAAAGGATCAAAATAGTAAGTTTATTCTCCAGCCATAAGGTGATAAAATTTGAAATAAATAACAAGGAAATTGGGGAAACCCACAAGTAGGTGAAAATTAAACAACATAGTCATAAATAGTCAAGATGTCAAGTAAGAAAACTGCTAATGTTACACAATGCGTTGTGAGAAATAAAAATGAAAATATAAAATACTAAAACTTATGGGATGTTATAAAAGCAGTTGCTTAGAGGGAAATTTATAGCAATACATACCTATATTTAAAAAGAAGAAATACTGGGGCGCCTGGGTGGCTCAGTTGGTTAAGCGTCTGACTGCGGCTCAGGTCATGATCTCATGATTCCTGAGTTTGAGCCCCGTGACAGGCTCTGTGTTGACAGCTAGCTCAGAGCCTCCAGCTTGTTTCAGATTCTGAGTCTCCCTCTTTCTCTGAATTTCCCCTGCTCATGCTGTCTGTCTGTCTGTCTGTCTGTCTCTCTCTCTCTCTCTCAGAAATAAATAAAACATTAAGAAAAAATTTTTAAAGGAAATATTTGAAATTAACAGCCTAATCTTCCACTTAAGAAAAAGCAACAACGAAAAAATAGTGCTTGCTTTGTAGCACATATACTAAATTAGAACAATACAGAGAAGATGAGAATGGCCCCTGTGCATGGATGACATGCGAACATGTGAATTGTTCCATATTTAAAAACAAAACAAGAAAAGTAAGTGCAAGTTAAACTGGAAGGGAGAGAGTGAGTAAGGAAGAAAGGGAGGAAGGAATATTATAGTAGAAGTAAATGAAGCAGATAATACAAAAACATGGGACAAAATCAAAACTTTGTTTTTAAAAATGCAGCAAGATTGACAAAACTTGACCTTGATTGACCAAGAGAAGGAGAGTAGACTCAAATATCAAATCACTACAATAAGGAGTCAAGGAGGAGCTATCACTAATGATAGCACAGAAATAAAAATAATGAGACTATAAACTGAATAATTGTATGCAAACAAATTAGATAACTTACATAAAGTAAACAAATTCCTAAAAAGAAAGTTCTAAATCTGCCTGAAGAAGTAGAAAATGTGACTATACCTCCAACAAGTAAACATAATAAATTTGTAATCAAATAATTTCCCACAAAGAGCCCAACCCAAGATGGCTTCATTGGTGATCTATCAAACCTTAAAAAATTAACACCAGTAGTTAATTTTAGAGTAGTCTCTCTACCCCTCCCCTTCTCATGCTCTCTCTCAAAAATAAACATTAAAAAAATTTAAATGTCTATTGTATTTTATATACTAATGAAGACTCTTAAAATTAAGAAGCAATTAAATTTATATTAGCAACAAAAAATAGGAATAAACTTTAAAAAGTGCAAGACTTACACACTGTAAATTATAGAACATGGCTGAAAAATATTAAATGTCACAGCTAATTTAAAAGATCATATGGTCATGATTGAGTTAATGTTAAGACAGAAATTTGATCCACAGAGTCAATGTAATCTCTGTCAAAATTCCAAATACTTTTTTACATTTTGAAATGCTGATCTTAAAATTCATATAGAAATGCAAAGAACCTAGAATAGTCAAAACAGGATCATGTGTTTCTGCCATGAGGATGGAAATTATTTTATATATGTAACAGAATTTTCATCTTTATGCTATATTTTATATATATCCTGTGTGTGTTTGTATGCGCACGCGCACAATAGTGATGAGAATCCAGAAATAACTCTTACGTTACAGTTAACTCATTGTGACCGGGTGCCAACCAAGTTCAGTGGGCAAACAACTGTGTATTCAACATCTAGATAGCTTCATGCAAAACAATGAAGTTGGACCCCTACCTCACACCATATGAAAAATACTTTATACTGGATTATAGAACTAAATGTAATAGCTAAAACTATAAAACAGTTTGAAGAAAATGGGAGTAAATCTTTGTGACCTACTACCTATCAGGCAGTAGTTGAGTAGATAGGACACAAAAAGCACAAGCATGAAAGAAGAAATGTTGAATTCGATTGTATCAATTGTTACTTATTATTATGAATAAACTTGTATTGCAAGAACACCATCAAGAAGTGAAAATACAAATCCAAAGTGGATGAAAATATTTTCTGATTACATACTTGGTAAATGTCTAGTGTCTAGAATATATTTAATGAAAAAACCCCTTTTGACTCAAAATTAAAAAACAATTAAAAATTGGGCAAAGAATTTGAATAAATATTTCCCCAAAGAAGACTTACAAATGGAAAATAAGCACATAAAAATATGTTCACAATAATGAGTAGTTCAGGAAATAGAAATAATTACAATGAAATACAATGTCACACCTATTAAGATGCTTAAAATGACAAAAACAAGAATTAAAAAGGATATAGGGAAACAAGAAGCCTCATATACCTATACATTTCTTATTGGATTGTAAAACGGACGAATCCACGTAGGACAATAGTTGGGCAATTCCTTGGAAAAAAATATTGTCATTGAAGTATAACGACATGCAATATCCTATTAGTTCCAGATGTACATCAAAATAATTTGATATTTTTATACAGTACGAAATGATCACCACAATAACTCCACTTACCATCTGTCGCCATACAAAGTTATGATATTACTGACTGTATTCCCTATGTTGTACACTACATCTCCATGACTTATTTTATGACATGAAGTTTGCACCTCTTAATTTTCTTTATTTTGCCGCCTCCCCACGACCTCCCCACCCTGGCCACTAAGTTTGTATCCTGTATATATGAGTCTGTTTCTGTTTTGTTTACTATTTTTTCTTAGATTCCACATATAAGCTAAAGCATATGGCATTATATTTGTTTGTCTTAGGACAATACTCTCTAGGTTGGTTCATCTATGTTATTGCAAATGAATTTTTTATGGCTGAGCAATATTTGGTTGCATATATGTACACCATATCTTCTTTATCCTTCATTTATCAGTGTACATTTAGGTTGTTTTCATATTTTGGCTATTATAAATAGTGCTATAATTAACATAGTGGTGCATATATCTCTTCAAATTGATGTTTTTGTTTTCTTTGGATAGAAATAACAATATGGAACTCCTAAATCATATTGTAGTTCTAATTTTAATTTTTTGAAGAATCTTCTTATTTTTCTCCACAGTGCCTGCAATAATTAATATTCCTACTAATAGTGGATGAGATTTCCCTTTTTATAACATCATCACCAACATATTCTTTTTTTTTTCTTTTTGATAATAGCGTCTGATGGGTATGAACTAATACCATGTTGTAGCTTTGATTTGGATTTCCTTCATGATTACTGATATTGAGCATGATTTCATGAATCATGAATTTCATGGCATTGGCCATCATCATGTATTGGGAAAAATGTATAGTCAAGGCCTCTGTCCATATTTTATTCTGGTTGTTTCTGTTATTAAGTTGTGTAACTTCTTTATGTATTTTGAATGTTAACCTCTTATTTGATGTATGCTTTACAGATACCTTCTCCCATTCACTATGTTGCCTTTTTGTTGTTGATGGTTTTACTGAGTGTGGAGTTGCTTTTTAGTTAATCCCACTTGTTTATATTAGCTTTTGTTGCACTTGGCTAAGGAAAGGGTCCAAAAAAATATTGCTAAGGCTGATGTCCAAGAGCTTACTGCCTAGATTCAGTGAAAATAAAATCCTTGGATAAGCTTTAAAAAAGCTTACTGCCCATGTTTTCTTAAATAAATTTTATGGTTTCAGGTATAGTTTCAAGTCTTTAATCCCATTTGAATTAATTTTTGTATATGGTGTAAGATAGTGGTCCAGTTTCATTCTTCTGCATGTAGTTGTCCAGTTTGTTTTGGGGCTGTCTATTCCATTGATCCGTGTGTTTATTTTTCATATCAGTATCATGCTGTGTTGATTACTATAGCTTTGTAATACAGGTTGAAATCAGAGGGCATGATGCCTCCAGCTTTGCTCTTTCTCAAGATTGCTTTGGCTATTCAGGCTCATTTGATGTTCCATACAAACTTGATAATAGTTTGCTCTAGGTCTGTTAAAAATATCATGGCATTTTGAAAATAATTGCGCTGAACATGTAGGTTGCTTTAGGTAGCATGTACATTTAAAACATGTTCTTCCAGCCCATGAGCATGATATATTTTTTCATTTGTGTTGTCTTTCATCAAAGTCTTAGATATTTCAGAGTCCTGCAGCCCATAGATTTTGGAAATTTGTGTTTTCATTTTTATTTGTCTCAAGGTATTTTGTGATTTACTCTGATGTATTCATTCACCTGATTTAGTAGCATGTTGTTTAGTTTCCATACATTTTTCCCAGTTATTTTCTTAAGAGATATCTTCTTTCATACCATCATGATTGTAAAGGATGCTTAATGAGATTCAGTCTTCTTTAATTTATTGAGATTTGTTTTGTAGCCTAAGGTGTGATCTATCCTGGAGAATATTCCATGTGTACTTGAAAGAAATGTGTATTGTACAGTTTTTTGGATGAAATGTTCTGTGTATATCTATTTAGTCCATCTGGCCTAATGTGTTAAGGCCAATGTTGTCTTACTCATTTTCTATCTGGATAATCTATCCACTGATGATAAGTAGGGTATTAAAAATCCATTACGGGGGCACCTGGGTGGCTCAGTCAGTTAGGCATCCAACTTTGCTCAGGTCATGATCTCCCGGTTCATGAATTCAAGCCCCGCTTCAGGCTCTGTGCTGACAGCTCAGAGCATGGAGCCTGTGTCATATTCTGTGTGTGTGTGTCTCTCTCTCTGCCCCTCCCCTATTTATGCTCTGTCTCTCTCTGTCTCAAAAATAAATAAACACTAAAAACAAAAAAATTCATTACTATTATTGTTATGTTATAATTGTTACTTAATGTCTGTTAATATATTCTTTATATATTTAGGTGCTTATATACTGGGGCACAAATATCTACAAATGTGTTATTTTCTTTATAGGACTCCTTTTTCATTTGTTATGTCTTCTTTTGTCTTTTGTCACAGTCTTGGTTTCAACATCTGATTTGGTCTGATAATGAGTATTGCAACTCCAGCTTTCTTTTTATTTCTGTTTGCATGGAATACATTTATCCATCTCTTCACTTTCAGTCTATGTATTCTTTAAATCTGAAGGGCGTCTCTTGTAGACCACATATAGTTGGATCTGTTTGGTCTTGTTTTGTTTTGCATTCAGTCAAACTTTGGGAGTGGTCAGTCCATTTACATTTAAAGCAACTATTAATAGTTATGTAGTCATTGCCATTTTGGACTTGTTTTCTGGTTTTGTTTGTTTGTTTTGTAGTTCTTCTCTGCTCCTTTCTTCTCTTCGTCTCTTCCTATATGGTTTGATGGTTTTCTATAGTGTTATGTTTGAGTTCCTTCTGTTAATTTTTTTTTCTATTACAGATTTTTGACTTGTGGTAACAATGAGGTTTATGTATTTATAGCAATCTATTTTAAGCTTAGAGTGACTGAGGTTCAAATACATTCTAAAAGCACTACATTTTTACTTTCTACACACACACACACACACACACACACACACACACACACACACTTCATGTTATTGATGCCAAATTTTACATCTTGTTATTTTGTGTATTCCTAAGTTGCTTAATGCTGTAGTTGATTTTACTATTTTTGTCTTTTAATCTTCACACTAGCTTTTTGAGTAGCTAATCCACCACCTTTACTAGGAAAATACTCTTTCACTTAAGACACTTAGATTTCATTTACATTTACCGATAGTAATGAGATTTTTTTTCTTTCATTTATTTTCTTATTTCTAGTTTTGGTCTTTTTCATCTAAAGAAGACCCTTGAACATCTCTTAAAATGCCAGATTAGTGGTGATGAGCTCTTTAGTTTTTGCCTAAAAAACTGTATCTGTCCTTCAGTTGTAAATGATAATCTTTCTGGGTAAGATTCTTCGATACAAGTTTTTTGCTTCTAGCACTTCAAATATATCCTGCTACTTTCTTCTAATCTTGCAAAGTTCTGTTGAAAATCAGCTGATAATCTTACAGAGCTTCCCTTGTATGTAAGTCTTGGTTTTTCTTTTTGTGTTTTCCAGATTCTCCTTTATTTTTAACTTTTGCCATTTTTTATCATATCTTTGTATGGATCTCTTTAGGTTCATTTGTTTGAAATACTCTCTGCTTTCTGGACCTGGAAGACTGTTTCCCAAGGTTAGGGTAATTTCAGCTATTATTTCTTCAAATAAATTTTCTTCCCCTTTCTCTTTCTTTTCTCCTTTTAGGCCCCTTATAATGTGATTGTTAGTATGCTAGATGTTGTCTGAGAGGTTTCTTAAACTATCCTCAAAAATTTTCAAAAATTTGTTTTTCCTTTTGCTGTTCTGAGTTATTTCCACTATTTTTTCTTCCAGATTGCTAATCCACTTTTCTATGTCCTCTAATCTATTGATTCCCTCTTGTCTATTTTTCATTTCAGTAATTGTATTCTGGTTGATGTATTTTTGAATCTACAAACTTTGGTGGAGTTCTATGTTCTTTCAATTCTTTTCCCAAGTTTAGTGAGCATCTTTACGACCATTACTTTGAACTCATAATATTCATTTCTTTATTTTCTCTCCATCCCTGAGGTTTTTGTTGTTTCATGTAGAACATCTACCTTGGTCTCCTCATTCTGTTTGACTTCCTGTGTTTGTTTCTGTGAATTAAGTGGATAAGCTGCCTCTTCCAGTATTGAAGGAGAGGACTTGTTTAGGAGCATCCTCTCTGTAAACTGTGTGATCCTAGGGGTTTGGGGGCCTGCCTGGAGCTAGAGTGGGTGTAGGCTGGGGAGGTCCTGGGGTACGTTGCATTGGGGCCACCCTGGTGGGTCAGCCAGAGCTGGTGCAGGTGCTATTCAGGGATTCCAGAGTGTGTGATCCCAGAGCCACACATTGAGGACAACTGGATTGGAAGAGAGCACAGGCTAGGGTTCCTGGGACTCTATTTGCTGGAGCCACCCTCATGAGATAGCTGGAACTGGAATGGGCATGGCCCAAGGTGAACCTAAAGCAGTCAGCTTTGTAGAACAGCTGCAGCTCAAGTGGGCACAGTCTGGTGGGCTCTGTGGGCATGCTGCCCTGGGGCTGCCTCAGTGGGGTGGCCGCATCAGGCATACTGTGCCAGGGTTATCTTTATTAGGATGGATGAAACTGTAGTGGGCCTTGGCAGCAGGGCATCTTGGGATATGCCCATACCGGAGCTGCCTTTGCAGGATGTATGGGCCTGGAGTGGGCACGAGTCAGGGATTTCCTGAGGTGTGTGTTATGTTGCTGCCCCAGTGAGACAGCTGGGGCTGGTGTAGCCATGGATGGGAGGGTCCCAGGGGTGTCATATGAGGCCACTTTGGAGGTACAGTTGGGAGGATGTAAAAAATGGTGCTTATCAGTGCCTCTGACCCCAGAGAAAGTTCTAACAGTTACCTGGTCTCGGGCACATGCCCTAAGGTTGGTAAATACATTTCTTTCACTTATAGTCTAGTTGCCCTTTAAAATGCTTTCCTCCCCACCCTATGCCCTAGGGTGGATAAGTCTGCATGTAGGCCCTTCAGTGATAACCCTCCCTGCTGTAGGTCATTACATTAGGGGTGGGGTTCCTTGAAACGCTTGCATTCCTGCCTTCCACAACAAAACTGCACTGTCCCTGAAAGGTAGAGTATAGACTCTCTGAGGCACCACAGACTTTCAATGCATGCAATTCCAATTAGACCTTGTTTTGCTGTATGATTTTTTATTCAAGTATAGTTAACATGCAGGGTTAAAATAATTTCAGATATACAATATAATGGTTCAGCAACTCTATACATTTCTCAGTGCTTATCAAGATAAGTATTGCTTATCAAGGTAAATGTACTCTAGGGGCACAGGGTAGATTGGCTGGTTAAGTATCATTGAACTCTTTTTTTTTTATGTTGATTTATTTATTCATGTTGAGAGTGAGAGAGAGAGAGAGAGAGAATGAGTAGGGGAGTGTCAGAGAGAGAGGGAGAGTTCTAAGCAGACAGAGCCTGATGTGGGGCTTGATCCCACCAACTGAGATCATGACCTGAGCCGGAATCAAAGGTCAGATGCCTAACTGACTGAGCCACCCAGGTGCCCCTAAGTGTTCAATTCTTAGTTTTGGTTCAGGTCATGAACAAAGGGTCTTGACATCCAGCCAGCCCTGCCTCAGAATACGCACTGGGTGCTTAAGATTCTCTCTCTTTACCCCTCTGCCCCTCTCTCATTCACAGTCAAATACATAAATAAATAAATAATAAATACACAAATAAACTAATTTATTTTCCTTTATACATTTCATCAATCCTCTCACCATTTCCCTTCTGGCAACCACCAGTTTCCTGTATTTAAGAGACTGTTTTTTGTTCTTTTTTTTGTTTCTTAAATTGCTCATATGATTGAAATCACATGGTATTTGTCTTCTCTGACAGACTTACTTCACTCAGTTTATATTTTCTAGGTTCGTTCTTGTTATTACAAACTTCAAGATTTCATTTATTTCTATGGCTGAGTAAAACTACACTCCGTGTGTGTGTGTGTGTGTATGTGTGTGTGTGTGTGTGTGTGTGCTCGCACGCACGTCACCTCTTCTTTATCCATTTATTGATGGACACTTGAGTTGCTTTCATATGTTGGCTATTATAAATAATGCTGTAATAAGCATAGGAGTGTATGTACCTTATTGAACTGATGTTTTTGTTTCAGTAAATATCAAGTAGTGGAAATACTGGTCCATATAGTAATTCTATTTGTAATTTTTTGAGTAAAGTCTATACTGTTTTCCACAGTGTTTGCACCAGTTTGAATCTACGCCAACAGTGTAAGAGGATTCTTTCTTTATTCTCCACATCCTTGATAGCACTTGCTATTTCTTGAGTTTTTTATTTTAACTATTCTGATATGTGTAATGTGGTATTTCACTGTGGTTTTATTTTTTAATTTTTTTAATTAATTAATTTTTTATTCAGAGAGAGAGAGAGCGTGAGCAGGGGAGGGTCAGAGAGAGAGGGAGACACAGAATCTGAAACAGGCTCCAGGCTCGGAGCTAGCCATCAGCACAGAGCCCGATGTGGGGCTCGAACCCACGAACTGTGAGATCATGACCTGAGACGATGCCTGAGGCTTAACTGACTGAGCCACCCAGGCTCCCCTCATTGTGGTTTTAATTTGCACTTCCCTGAGGATAAGTGATGATGAGCATCATTTCAGTGTCTTAGCCATCTGTATGTCTTCTTTAGGAAAATGTGTATTCCAGTTCTTTGCCCATTTTTAATCTGATTATTATTATTGTTTTGTGTTGAATTCTTTTAGTTTTTCATATGTTTTTTTGGATATTAACCTTTTATAAGATGTATCATTTACAAATACCTCTCCCATTCAATTGGTTGCCTTTTTGGTTTTTGAGTGGTTGTCTTCACTGTGTGAAAGGTTTTTACTTCAGTATAGTCCCAGCAGTTCAATTTTGCTTTTGTTTCCCTTGCCAAAGCAGATATATCTAGAAAAATATTTCTATGGCTGATGTCAAAGAAATGACTGCCTATGTTTTCTTCTAGGAATTTCAGTTTCAGGTCTCCTATTTAATCCATTTTGAATTTATTTTTGTGTGTGGGGTAAGACAGTGGCCCATGGTCATCATTTTACATGTTGCTGTCGGTTTTTCAGATACTATGTGTTGAAGATACTGTCTTTTTCCTATTATATATCTTTCCTCATTGATTGACCATGAAAGCATGGGTTTATCTCTGGACTCTCTTTTCTTTTCTATTGATCTGTGTGTCCAATTTTGTGTCAGCAGCATACTGTTTTGATTATGACAATTCTATAGTAGTTTTTAAAATCTGGGTTTGTGGTTCTTTTGGATAGATTGCTTTTGGTAGTATGGACATTTTAACAATACTGGTTCTTCTAATCCCTGAGCATGGAATATCTTCCATTTATTTGCATCGTCCTCAACTTTTTTCATTAATTTTTTTATAGATTTCAGAGTTAATAGATCTTTTACCTCCTTGGTCAAATTTATTCCTAGGTATCTTAGTATTTTTGGTGCAATTGTAAATGAGATTCTTTCCTAATTTTTCTTCTGCTACTTTATTATAATCTGTTGAAATGCAACACTTTTGTCTATTAATTTTGTATCCTACGATTTTATTCAATTCATTTATTAGCTCTAGTAGTTTTTTGGTAGAGTCTTCAGGAGTTTTTTAAAATACTCTTTTTTTTTTTTCAGTAAACTCTCTCCCCAATGTGGGGCTCAAGGTCACATCCCCAAGATCAAGAGTCGCATGCTTTACTGACTGAGCCAACCAGGTGCCCTGAGAGGTTTTTTATATATAGTAGTATCATGTGATTTGTAAATAGCGAAAGTTTTACTTCTTCTTTACCAGTTTGGACATCTTGTGTGACTGCTGTGATGAGGACTTGCAGTACTCTATTGAAAAAAAGTGGCAAGAATGAACATCCTTGTCTTATGTCTGATCTTAGAGGAAAAGCTCTTAGTTTTTCACCATAGCATATGTGGCTTTTTCATATATAGACTTTATTATGTTGAGGCATGTTCCCTCTAAGCCTACTTTGTTGAGTGATTTTGTCATGAATAAATGTACGTCGTCAAATTCATTTTTAAAAATCTACTGAGATGATCATACAGGTTTTGTCCTTTGTTTTGTTAGTGGGATACATCATATTGATAGATTTGTGAGTATTGAACTGCCCTTCTGTTCCTAGAATAAATCACATTTGATGGTGGGAAATGATTTTTTAATGTGTTATTTGAATTGATTTGCTAAATTTTTGTTGAGGAATTTTACATGTATGTTTATCAGAGATATTAGCCTGTAGCGCTCTTCTTCATAGAGTCTTTTTCCATTTTGGTATCAAGGTAATTCTGGCCGGGTAGAATTTATTTTAAGGTTTTCCTTCATATTCTATTTTTTTGGAATAGTTGAAAAATAGGTAATAACTCTTCTTTAAATGTTTAGTAGAATTCATCTGTGAATCCATCTAGTCCTTGAGTTTTGTTTATTGGAAGTTATTTTATTACTTATTCAATTTCATTGCTAGTAATCCGTCTGTTCCAATTTTCTATTTCTTCCTGATGTGGTTTTATAAGGTTATATGTTTCTAGAATTTATCCATTTCTTCTATGTTAGCAATTTGTTGGCATACAATTGTTTATAATATTCTCTTACATTCCTTTGTATTTCTGTGGTGTTGGTTATTTCCACCTCCTTCACTTTGATCTTCAGGGTTTTTTTCTAATTAAACAGTTTTTTAATGTTTATTTTTTACAATAGTAAATATTTTATTTTATTTTTATTTATTTATTTTTTACAAACAGTTTATTGTCAAATTAGTTTCCACATAACACTCAGTGCTCATCCCCACAAGTGTCCTCCTCCATGCCCATCCCCCCTCCCCCCACATCCATCAGTCCTCAGTTTTTGTCAGCATTCAAGAGTCTCTCATGGTTTGCCTCTCTCCCTTTCCCCCACCATTTCCGCCCTTCTTCACCCCTTGTTCCTCTGTCAAGTTGCTCCTAATCCTCCTATACGTGCACACATATGCTATTTGTCCTTCTCTGCCTGACTTATTTCGCTCAGCATAACACCCTCAAGGTCCATCCATGTTGCTACACATGGCCAGATTTCATTGTTTCTCATTGCCATGTAGTATTCCATGGTATAGATAAACCACATCTTCTTAATCCATTCATCCTATTGATGAACACTTAGGCTCTTTCCATGTTTTAGCTATTGTGGAGAGTGCTGCTATGAACATTGGGGTGCATGTGCTCCTATGCCTCAGCATTTCTGTATCCCTTGGGTAAATTCCTAGCAGTGCCATTGCTGGGTCATAGGGGAGTTCTATTGTTAGTTTCCTGAGGAACCTCCACACTGTTTTCCAGAGGTGCTGTACCAGTTTACATTCCCACCAACAGTGTAGCAGGGTGCCCGTTTCTCCACATCCTCGCCAGCATCTAGAGTTCTCTGATTTGCTCATTTTAGCCACTCTGACTGGCGTGAGGTGGTATCTCAGTGTGGTTTTGATTGTATTTCCCTGATGAGGAGGGATGCTGAGCATCGTTTCATGTGTCGGTTGGCCATCTGGATGTCCTCTTTGGAGAAGTGTCTGTTCATATCTTCTGCCCATTTCTTCACTGGGTTGTTTCTGTTTCAGGCGTGTAGTTTGGTGAGTTCCTTATAGATTCTGGATATTAACCCTTTATCTGATCTGTCATTTGCAACTATCTTTTCCCATTCCGTTGGTTGCCTATTAATTTTCTGGGTTGTTTCCTTGGCTATGCAGAAGCTTTTAATCTTGATGAGGTCCCAATCATTTATTTTTGCTCTTGATTCCCTTGCTTTTGGGGATGTGTCAAGTAAGAAGTTGCTGCGGTCGAGGTCAAGAAGGCTATTTCCTGCTTTCTCCTCTAGGGTTTTGATAGTTTCCTGTCTCACGTTCAGGTCCTTTATCCATTTTGAGTTTATTTTTGTGTACGGTGTGAGAAAATGATCTAGTTTCATTCTTCTGCATGTTGCTGTCCAGTTCTCCCAACACCATTTGTTAAAAAGGCTGTCTTTTTTCCATTGGATATTCTTTCCTGCTTTGTCAAAGATCAGTTGGCTGTATACTTTTGGGTCCACTTCTGAGTTCTCAATTCTGTTCCATTGGTCTATGTGTCTGTTTTTGTGCCAAAACCATACTGTCTTGATCATGACAGCTTTGTAGTAGAGGCTAAAGTCTGGGATGGTGATCCCTCCCGTTTTGGTTTTATTTTTCAGGATTACTTTGGCTATTCAGGGTCTTTTATGGTTCCATATAAATTTTTGGATAGTTCTAGTTTTGAGAAGTATGCTGGTGCAATTTTGATTGGAATTGCATTGAATGTGTAGAGTGCCTTAGGTAGTAATGACATCTTAACTATATTTATTCTTCCTATCCATGAGCATGGAATGTTTTTCCATTTCTTTGTGTCTTCTTCAATTTCCTTCATAAGTTTTCTATAGTTTTCATCATACAGATTTCTTGTATCCTTGGTTAGTTTATTCCGAGGTATTTTATGGTTTTTTGTGCAATTGTGAATGGGATCAGTTTCTTGATTTCTCTTTCTGTTGCTTCATTGTTGGTGTATAAAAATGCAACTGACTTCTGTATGTTGATTTTGTACCCTGCAACTTGGCTGAATTCTTGGATCAGTTCTAGTAGGCTTCTGGTGGAGTCTGTCGGGTTTTCTATGTAGAGTATCATGTCATCTGCAAAGAGTGAAAGTTTGACTTCCTCTTTGCCAATTCTGATGCCTTTGATTTCCTTTTGGTGTCTGATGGTTGATGCTAGGACTTCCAGCACTATGTTAAACAACAGTGGTGAGAGTGGACATCCATGTCTTGTTCCAGATCTCAAGGGGAAAGCTCTGAGTTTTTCCCCGTTGAGGATGATGTTTGCTGAAGGCTTCTCATAGATGGCTTTGATGATGTTTAAGTAGGTTCCTTCTATCCCAACTTTCTCTAGAGTCTTTATTAAGAAGGGATGCTGTGTTTTGTCAAATGCTTTTTCTGCATCTATTGACAGGATCATATGGTTTTTATCTTTTCTTTTATTGATGTGATGTATCACATTGATTGTTTTGCAAATGTTGAACCAGCCCTCTAACCCAGGAATGAATCCCACTTGATCTTGGTGGATGATTCTTTGTATATGCTGCTGGATTCGATTTGCAAGGATCTTGTTGAGAATTTTTGCATCCGTATTCATCAAGGATATTGGCCTGTAGTTCTCTTTTTTTTGCTGGATCTCTGTCTGGCATGGGAATCAGAGTGATGCTGGCTTCATAAAATGAGTCCAGGAGTTTTCCTTCGATTTCTATTTTTTGGAATAGCTTGAGAAGAATTGGGATTAATTCTGTCTTAAATGTCTGGTAGAATTCCCCAGTGAAGCCATCAGGTCCAGGGCTCTTATTTGTTGGGAGATTTTTGATCACTGATTCAATTTCTTCACTCGTTATGGGTCTGTTCAGGTTTTCTATTTCTTCCCGTGTGAATTTTGGTAGTGAGTGTGTGTTTAGGAATTTGTCCATTTCTTCTAAGTTGTCCAATTTGTTGGCATATAATTTTTCATAGTATTCCCTGATAATTGCTTGTATTTCTGAGGGGTTGGTTGTAATAAGTCCTTTTTCATTCATAATTTTGTCTATTTGGGTACTCTCTCTTTTCTTTTGGATAAGTCTGGCTAGAGGTTTGTCAATTTTGTTTACTTTTTCAAAAAATCAACTCTTAGTTTCATTGATCTGTTCAATTGTTTCTTTGGTCTCTATGTTGTTTATTTCTGCTCTAATTTTTACTATTTCTCTTCTTCTACTGGATTTAGGGCGTTCTTGTTGCTCTGCCTCTAGTTCCTTTAGGTGAGCTGTTAGATTTTGCACTTGCGCTTTTTCTAATCTCTTGAAATAGGCCTAGAGAGCAATGTACTTTCCTTTTAGCACTGCCTTTGCCGCATCCCATAGATTTTGAATTGTTGTGTTTTCATTTCATTTGTTTCCATATATTTTTTTAAATATTTTTTTTATTTCTAGGAGAGAGAGAGAGAGACAGCGTGAGCAGGGGAAGGTCAGAGAGAGAGGGAGTCACAGACTGAAACAGGCTACAGGCTCTGAGCTGGCAGTCAGCACAGAGCCTGACGCGGGGCTCGAACCCACGAACCGCGAGATGACCTAAGCGAAAGTCGGACGCTTAACCGACTAAGCCACCCAGGCCTCCCTGTTTCCATATATTTTTTAATTTCATCTCTAATTACCTGATTGGCCCATTCATTCTTTAGAAGTGTGTTCTTTAACCTCCATGTTTTTGGAAGTTTTCCAGTCTTCTTCCTGTACTTGATTTCAAGTTTCAAAGCATTGTGATCTGACAGTGTGCATGATATGATCTGTATTCTTTTGAATTTATTGAGGGCTGCTTTATGTCCCAGTATGTGATCTATCTTGGAGAATGTGCCATGTGCACTTGAGAAGAAAGTAAATTCCCTGGCCTCAGTATGTAAAGTTCTAAATATATCCGTCAGATCCATCTGGTCCAATGTGTCTTTCAAGTCCGTTATTTCTCTAGTGATTTTCTGTCTGGTTGACCTATCCATTGCTGTAAGTGGAGTATTAAAGTCACCTGCTATTAGCACATTCTTATCTATAAGCTTGTTTCTGTTTGTGATTAACTGTTTTAGATATTTAGGTGCTCCCATATTCGGTGAGTATACATTTATGATTGTCAGTTCTTCCTGATGAATGGACCCTGTAATTATTATGTAGTGCCCTTCTTCATCTCTTGTTATTGTCTTTAATTTAAAGTCCAATTTGTCTGATATAAGTATAGTACTCCGGCTTTCTTTTGATTTCCTGTAGCATGATATATATTTCTCTATCCCCTTACTTTTAATCTGAAGGTATCTTCCCGTCTAAAATGAGTTTCTTGTAGACAGCATATAGATGGATTTTGTTTTTTAATCCATTCTGCTACCCTATGTCTTTTGATTGGAGCATTCAGCCCATTTACATTCAGTGTTATTATGACATATGTGGGTTTAGAGTCTTTGTATCTTTTGTAGGGTTCATGTTTGTGGTGGTGTCTCTGGTATCTTTGTTCCTTGCAACCTTTCCTTCAGAGCATCTCCCTCAGGATTTCTCGTAGGGCTGGCTTCGTGGTGACAAATTCTTTCAATTTCTGTTTATTTGGAAAGGTTTTTCTCTCTCCTTCTATTTTGAATGACGGGCTTGCTGGATAGAGGATTCTTGGCTGCATATTTTTACTGTTCATCATATTGAAGATCTCCTGCAATTCCTTTCTGGCCTGCCAAGTTTCAGTAGATAGGTCTGTCACCACTCTGATAGGTTTCCCTTTGTATGTTAGGGCCCTTTTCTCCCTAGCTGCTTTCAAAATTCTCTATTTGTCTTTGTATTTTGCCATTTTTACTATGATATGTCGTGCAGAAGATCGATTCAAGTTACGTCTGAGGGGAGTCCTCTGAGCCTCTTGTATTTCCACATTTACTTCCTTCCCCAGGTTGGGGAAGTTCTCTGCTATAATTTGTTCCAGGACTCCTTCAGCACCTTTCCCTCTCTCTTCGTCTTCTGGGATTCCTATGATACAGATATTGTTGCGTTTGACCGTATCGCTGAGCTCTCGAATTCTTCTTTCCTGTTCCTGGATCAGTTTGTCTCTTTTTTTGTCAGCTTCTTGTTTTTCTATAATGGTGTCTTCTAGATCACTCATTCTCCTTTCTGCCTCTTCAATTCGTGCATTGGAGACCTCTAATTTATTATGTATCTCATTTATCGCATTTTTTAATTCTTCATGCCTATTTTTATTTTCCATTCTGTCTGTAACCATAGTTTCTTTGATGTCCCCTATGTTTTTTTCAAGCCCAGCTGTTTATTTTACCATTATTATTCTAAAATCTTGTTCAGTTATGCTGCTGATATCTGTTTTGAGCAGTTCATTCGCTGTCATTTCTTCTTGGAGTTTCTTTGGAGGAGAGGTCTTTCGTTTCATCATTTTAGTTAGCTTTCCAGCTCTTGTTGGTTTGAAAGACCTGTTATGCTCTCTGTTTCTATGAGCGCTGCTGTATCCAAGAAGACTCTTTGACTTTCCAGGGCCTATCCTTTCAGAAAGTGTTTTTTGAATGGTATCCCTTGGTCTCTCTTGTTGGGACCTTGGTTATTTTATTTTCCTATTCATAGTGATATTTGGGACTCTCCACCTTGTGTCCTCTAGCTTGTTTCTTGAGGTAGCCCTGGAAAAGAAAACAGACAGACAAACACACAGGGAGCAGGAGCACACAAATGCTCAGGGTAATTCAACTAACATGCACAGCGAGAGGGAAAACGAAAAAGTTAAGAGAAAAGATGGAGCAGGGAGGGCGAATAATATGGAGTATAAAATACATAAATGGGTCAAAAAAGGGGAAAAGAAAAGGGAAAAAAAAGAAGATAACCGATAGACAAAGAACGGTTTAAAGCATATACCTGGATTTCCCAGCTACAGTTAAATAGCCGTGTATATGCAATGCTGGTTGAAGAGCATAGAGAAAGAGAGAGAAGGCGGGGCGGGATGAGGTAGAATTGGAAATAGAATGAACAGACAGAAGGGATAAGAAGCTTTTTTCAAAGAAGTAAAGGGTAGAATATGGTTGGATAGGTGAGAGAAGGATGCTGGAATTATCCAGAGAAACTATATAGTAATTACTCCTGAGAGAAAGAGCTGAAAATGTTGGTAGTGTAGAATTTACATTTACAGAATGGACTCGTTGTGATTGTTTAAGCAAGCTGGCGACCAGAGTTAATCAGGTCAGTGTTCTGGGGAAAAAAGAGAGAAAAGAGAAAGAAGAAGAAAAAAAGAAAGAGGAAAAAAAAGGGGGGGGAAGAAAGAAAAAGAAAAAAAAGAAAAAAACAAAAAAAGGAGAAAAAAAAGGAAAAAGAAAAAGAAAAAAAAAGGGAGGAGGGCACCTCTCAGGCAGAGATGGGCGTGGCGTGATCCAATGCCTCAGGCGGGAGCTCTGCTTTGGCGGTTGTGGGGAGGAGAGTGACAGTGCTCCAGTTCCTTCTTGAACGAAGAGCTGCACCTCGCTCTTTTGGGGGTGTAAACTCCCCGGACCGGGGGCGCAGCTGAAGTTGGTTGCACTCTTCAACCCAGGGCAGTTCCAATCTCCAAATCCCAGTCCGCGTGCCCCGCTGAAGTTGCCTTAGACACAGCTTCCCAGGCAACCCCCTCGGGCAATTTCAGGCCCCCTGCCGAGCTCTGGGGGAGGAGTCAGAATCGCTGCTTCCTTCTCTGGGTCAGGCGGGCGCGCATGGGCGGGGGATTGCCTGCTGGGTGCTCTGAGCCCGAGTCTGCTGGAGTGAGGAAAACTGGGTCCCTCTATGGCTCGTCACCCGAAGCACAAACTCACAGGCTAATATCCCATTTTTTAGTTCTCTGCCTTCCCTCTGGAGTTCCAGCCAGCCAGGAGCGCAGACGCCCAGTGTCCGCGTGGCTCTTTCAGGGGCTTCAGCCGCCTGGGAGCTACAATGGTGGCAGGCGCACCACCACTCTGAAGTCCTGCCTCTAGGAACCAGCACAAAGAAGCAGTTTGTGTGCTCAGCTCTCCCCAGGACCAGTTGGCGTGAGGGGACCTGGTGTGCAGGTATTTGGCAAGTACGTCTTTCTATCCACCGAGCGGGGATTTTCCCCCCTCCAAGTGGAGGTTTTTCTGTTTCGGACTCTCTCCTTTTTCCCTCTCACTCCCAGTAGAGGGTAGAGGGGGATCGTCTCCCACCCTGGAGTCTCCGATCCCGGCCCGATTTTATCTTCCCCGGTTCGCACTCACGTTAGAAGGCTCTCTCAGTGGATTCTGCGTCCTTTGTCTCCCAGTCTCTCAGGTTTTGTAAGGTTTCCAATGGCTTCAGATCTTTTCTGTGTGATGTATGGGCGCGAGTGCAAGTACGGAGCTCCTTACTTCTCCGCCATCTTGCCCCCTTCTTTATTGTTTATTTTTGAGAGAAAGATAGAGTGTGAGTGGGGTAGGGGCAGAAAGAGAGGGAGACACAGAATCAAAAGCAGGCTCCAGGCTGTGAGCTGTCAGCACAGAGCCCAACATGGGGCTCAAACTCACAGACCGTGAGATCGTGACCTGAACCGAAGTTGTATGCTTAACTGACCCAGCCACCCTGGTGACCCATTAGTTTTTTATATTCTTTTATGATGAGTCTGGCTAAAGACCTATAAGTTTTGTTGATTTCTCAAAGAACCAGCTCCTGGTTTCATAGATCTATTGCTTTTTAGTCTCTAATTTATTTTTGCCATAATCTTTATTTCATTATTTCTACTGGTTTGGACTTTGTTTATTCTTATTTTTCTAGTTTCTTTGGGTATAAAGTTAGGCTTTTTTATTTGATATTTTTCTTCTTGACATATGTCTGTTTTGCTATAATCTTGCCTTTTAGAATACTTTTTGATGCCTCCCAAAGATTTTAGACCTTTTGTTTTTTCATTTACATTTGTTTCCATGTTTCTTGATTGACCAATTCATCATTTAGTAACATGTTAATGAGCCCCCATGTATTTGTGTCCTTTCCAGATTTTTTCTTATAATTGGCTCCCAGTGTTATAGTGTTGTAGTCAAAAATGATTTGTGATATTGTCTTTTAGAAATTGAGAGACTTCTTCTGTATCCTAATGCTAGAGAATGTTCTCTGCACACTTGAGTGTGTATCTTGCTCTTTTAGGTTGGAATGTTCTGAATATATCTGTTAGGTCCATCTCCACCACATCTCCAATGTGTCATTCAAAATCACTGTGTCCTTGTTCATTTTTCTGTCTGGAAGATGTACTCACTGATGTAAGTGGGGTGTTAAAGTCCCTACTACTATTGTATTACTGTCAGTTTTTTCCTATATGTCTCTTAATAGTTACTTTATATATTTGGGTGCCCTCATCTTGGATGCATAAATGTATGCGGTTGTTACAGCCTCTTGTTTAATCGTTGCCTTTATCATTAGGTAGTGTCCTTCTTTGTCTCTTTTGACAGTCTCTGCTTTAAAGCCTATTTTGTCTGATAAAGCTTTTTGCTTCCATGGTCATGATAAACGTTTTTCAATGCTTTCACTTTCTTTTTTTTAAATTTTTTTATGTTTTATTTATTTCAGAGAGAGAGAGAGAGACAGCGTGAGCAGGGGAGGGTCAGAGAGAGAGGGAGAGAGGGAGACACAGAATCTGAAACAGGTTCCGGGCTCTGAGCTAGCTGTCAGCACAGAGCCCGACGTGGGGCTCGAACCCACGAACTGTGAGATCATGACCTGAGCCGAAGTCGGGCACTTAACCGACTGAGCCACCCAGGTGCCCTGCTTTCACTTTAATCTGCCTGTGTGTTTAGCTATAATGTAAGTGTCCTGTAGGTACTATATATATGGGTCTTGCTTTATTATCTATCAGCCGCCCTCTGTGTTTTGATTGGAGCCTTTAGTCCATTTACATTTAAAGTAATTACTGGTAGTAATGTACTTAATGTCATTTTGTTACTTATTTAAGGTCGTTTTTATAGTTACTCTCTGTTCCTTTCTTCCCTAGCTCTTTTCCCTTGTGGTTTGTTTGCTTTCTTTAGAAGTATGCTTGGATTCCTTTCTCTTTATTTTTTGCATATATATTACATTTTTGATTTGTGATTACCATAGGATCATGTATAACATCTTATCCATATGCCAGTCTATAATAAGTTGATGGTCACTTAAGTTTGAGCCCAATATAAAAATTACTAATTTTTTACTCCCTCTCACCCACATTTTATGTATAGAATATTCTATTTTACATCCCTTTAATTTTTGAAGCCCTTGATTGATTTTTATAAAATTGATTTTACTCCTTTTGTGCTTTGACCTCTGTACTTGTTTTAAAAGTGATGAATCTAATTCTTTTATTTTTATGTAGCTATATATTGGTTTCCTTTCTGCTTTTTTTTTCCTTTTTCTTTTCCTTACTCCTGAGTATGGTCTTTTCTTTTCTGTCAAAGAAAGTTCTTGACTCTTCCTTGTAAGGCTGGTTTAATGGTAACGAACTTCTTTAACTTCTGTTTGTCTGAAAAACTCTTTACCTCTACTGCTATTCTGAATGATAGTCTTGCTGGATAGAATATTCTTTTTCCTTTCACCACTTTGAATATATTATGGCATTCCCTTCTGGCCTGCAAAGTTTTTTGATGAAAAATCAGCTGAACCTTAAGAGGGTCCCCTTGTTTTCTTTTTTCTTGGTTTTTAAAAAGATTCTCTATAGCTACTTTTTTCCTTTTTAATTATTATATGTCTTGGTGTGGACCTTCTTTGCTTGATTTTGTTGGGACCCCACTGGGCCTCCTGGATCTGAAGGTCTGTTTTCTTCCCCAGGTTATGGAAGTTTTCAGTTATTGTTTCTAGAGATTAATTTTTAGCCCCCTTTTCCTCTCTTTGCTTTCTGGGATTCCTGTGATGATATTATGCTTAAGTTCCCTTATTCTCATTTTTATTTATGCTTTTCTTTTTGCTGTTCAGTTTGGTTGCTTTCCATTAATCTGTCTTCCAGCTCTCTGATCTATTCTTCTGCCTCTTGTAATCTACTACTGTTTCCCCTAGTATATTTTTAATTTTGCTTATTGAGTTCTTCATCTCTGATTGGTTCGCTTTTATATTTTCTTTCTTCTTGTTGAAGGCCTGAGATTCCCCACTCTCTTCTCAAGTCCAGGAGGTATCTTTATGCCCATTTCTTTGAATTTTTTGTGAGGTATATTGCTTATCTCCATTTCATTAGCTCTTTAGCTGTGGTTTCGTCCTATTCTTTCATTTGGGACATAGTCCTCATTCTCCTCATTTTGTCTAATTCTCTGTGTTCATTTTTATGTATTAGGAAAGTAATTTATGTCTCCTGATCTTGAAAGTAGTAGCCTGATGGAGAAAAGGCCCTTTGGTATCCTGTAGTGAAATGTTCCCTGATCACCAGACACAGGCACTTTCAGGGTATCTCCTTTGCAGGTTGCATGTGCCCTGCTGTTGTGGCTGACTTACTAGATGCAATGACCCCTTTGCCTGTCGTACCCTGGGTCTGGTCCCTTTGTTGTTAAAGGAATAGTCTGGGGCCATGACAGACTGATACTCTAAGTACTTAGCACAAATGCCTGCTCTCAGTCTGTTTCCTGATGTAGTTGAACTGAACTGCAGGGTGCTCTCCCTGCATTCCCTGAGTGGCTTTTGTTGCTGGGTGGGGCCTACAGAGAAACTAGGCATCTGCCCCCAGTCTGTTTGTTGGAGCTGCAGTATCACTAACCAACAGGATGCCTTCCTTTGCCTTGTTCCCTGAGAAGATTCTACTGGTGAGAAGAGACAGCAGCCAGGCAAGATGCCTGCCAGGGCTGCAAATGCACTAATTGGCAGGGCGCTCTCTCTGTATTGCCAGTTATAATTTTCAGCTGCTGAGCCTGTGAGAGTACTGGTGTGTGTGGTTGTATTACCTTCTCCTCAGGGCCGAGTCCCTGCCAGGGCTGTTGATAGGGTAAGAGTAGTCAGGAGCCAGTTTGGTTGGACTCCTGAGCAGGATGGATTGGATGAGACAGTCAACAAGAGCATACAGGATGTGGGCATGCATTGTTAACAAGCAAGGTGGTCAGTGTTCTCGCTGGTTCCTGCAGGTGTCTGAGTATCTAGGCTGGAGAGTGTGGGAGAGATATGGTGCCCAGCAACACTTTTGTTCTTGCACAAGTCTTGTAAAAATCTATGCTCCTCTAGCATATATTCTAAGATGAGTAAATACACATCCTTGATGTAAACTTGAGGCACTTTTTTCCTTTTTTTTTTTTTTTTTTAGAGAGGGAGAGTATGTGTGAAGTCGGGAGAGGAGAGGGAGACAGAAAGAATCTTAAGCCGGCTTCGCACTCAGTGCAGAGCCTGATGCAGGGATCACCCTGTGATCATGACCTGAGCTGAAATCAAGAGTCAACTACTGAACCAACTGAGTCACCCAGGGGCCCCCCCACAAGCACTTTTCAAGCCATTTCTACGCTGTATCTCAATGTTGTTATGTATGTTTAAGGTGGCGACTCAGTTTCCCACTGCCCTCCAACTCTCCCAGAGCCAAGCCCGCTGATTTTGAAAGTATCTGGAGTTAAGCCCCACTGTCATCAGGTTAAGCTTCGCTGGTTTTTAAAGCCAAATGTTAAAGGAAATTGTTGTGTCAGTTCATGCTGTGTTCGGGAGGCGTGGTGTGCTGTCTGCTCTCGTCCCTTCTCTCTGCATGTGGTATCTCTCCCATTTGTCCTTTAGTCTTACTAGGACCTTGGTTCCTAACTGCATCTCTGCCTTTCCTCCACTTTTCAGTATGTCCTCCTCTCTGTGATTAACTGAGGAAAGTCTTTACCCGCATCCAGGGATCATTTTGTGCCTTGGTTGCATTGATGTGGCTGTTTGCTGGCTGTCTCCATGGGATGAGGTGAGCTCAGGGTCTCCTGCTCTGCCATCTTCCTCATCCCCCTGTGTTGCTGTATTATTAATATTTCATGTAATATCATGCCAGAGTTGTGAATCACACAAGTCATTTAAGAACCACTTTGTAAATACTTGAGTGGCAGTTCACACATAGAAATGGATGTGTTTTCTCAAGCTGGAGATGTAATTCATCCAACAAATATAACAGAATGTATATTCATTTCTATAGGGCCCTTAAGTGGCCTCTTCACTTTCCTCTGTTGATAGATGTTTGAATTTCCCAGTACATTGGAATACAGGTGCATGTTTTGAATAAATCCTCTAAGTTTAATAGCAGTCTTATGTGTCTATGGTTTTGTTTTGTTTTGTTTCAGAGTAGAAATTGGAAATCTGTAGTCACACAATGTGGCCTATTTCTTTTGTGGTGCTTTTTCAAACTAACTTTTAGAACTATAACTTTTGAGCTAACTCTCCTCCTAAGGTTTTCCTTTATGGTAATGCAATGTCCTCATGTTGCAAAATACCATAGTCATCTGAAGACATCAAGCTCGAAACCAAGAGAACCAGGGAAATAGTATATTGTGAGGTTCCTTTTTTTATCTTTACCTAGATTTTAAATATATAAGGGTTCATAGAATGACACAGAAAGTATATTTTGAAATCATAAGAAACTTAAGAAAATTGTAGGATTCAGGTCCCCTTTTCCTATAAGAATACATTTAAAGAATAGATGTAAATCTACAAATGTTGGTGTTCACGTAACTTTTTGCCTTTCTTGCATTAACTTTACTTCTAAGTATTCTTTCCCTAAGTTACCAGTAGGTTATGTGGTATTTGCTGTTTATTGTGGTATTTTTAAACTACTCCCTTCATTTCCAAAGTCATTGATTTTCAGAAGCTTTCTGATGTTCTTTTAAACAGTGCTAGTATGAATAGTTAAAGAATGTTTAGATGACAAGTTAAAAGATTTTTAATTTTTAACAAATCATATCTCCAACTTGTAAGGAAACACATATTTCTGGGTGTGAATCTGTCACCCAACATATTTTCAAAGCGATTTTGAATGTTATAAAAACAGTACAGTGGTAACCCAAATCTTTTAGAAATTCTATTCCAAATAAATAGTAATATGGACCAGCAGCTTGTGAGAAATGCACAATCCAAGGCCTCACTCCAGATATACCAAATCAAAATCTGAATTTTAAGTGGATTGTACTTCATGAGCACATTATATTTTGAGAAGCACTGGTTTACATGGAAATGAAAATGGTGGCTGCGATTCTAGTTTGAGAATCAAATTTTTGCTCTTCATGATAGTAGGGGAAATAATGTAAACATAAATACAGCTGACAGATAATTTTCCTCCTTTTTATTCTTGATAAATTTTTAAACTGGTAAGATTTACAGTATTTCAAGTTTCTTCTGTAATAGCAAATGCTATCACCATTGTGATTTATGCACATTAAAATTTACATAATTCATATTTGCACTAAAAGCTTCTCTCTCTCTCTCTCTCTCTCACACACACACACACACACACACACATCTAATAATCCATTCCAAAAATATCCCCCTAAACCCTGACCAGTGCATTTGTACATTTAGACAATGCTCCTTCTGGGATTCCCAGGCCACATAAAATCACCAAGAGTTCATTAGAACGATGTCACCAACATAGCGATAATTAAGGCTGTATCAGCAATTTAGGGGTTTATAACTCTGCTGTAAAGTTGTGCGCTGGGATGAAAGTCAGCACAAAAGCTCAACCTGGGAGTAGATTGTTTGCCAGATCGGGGAAGAATGTGGGGGAAAATGGATTTCATTGTGATTCGCTGTTACCTCTCATCTGATTCTTGGTGGCATTTGGATTAAGATGTTTTCTGGACTGGTGATCATGGAGAACTGGTATTTCCACTGATGTCTTCATAGACCTTACTCAAACTGTAAATATTACAGTAACTCAGGCAGTGCTACTGTTTATATTACATAAATGGGGACAAATATGCATAAGAAAGCCATTAAAAGGGAAAAGGAGTAATTCTAATTAGGCAGAAATGGTAACATATTTCATTGAAGGAGGATGCAGTGAATTCCTAGGTTGCCTGTATATTTCTGCTGGGGAGACACCAAGGCATGAATTGCTCGGGACACTTCATTATTAAATCACCGTTGCTGTTCAGAAAAGTTTAGATCTGGATCTTTAGAAAACGGAAACTAGGGGCGCCTGGGTGGCCTAGTCGGTTAAGCGTCCGACTTTCACTTAGGTCATGATCTCATGGTTCGTGGGTGTGAGCCCCGCGACAGGCTCTGTGCTGACTGCCAGTTCAGAGCCTGGAGCCTGTTTCAGAGTCTGTGACTCCTCTCTCTCTCTCTGACCCTCCCCTGCTCACGCTGTCTCTCTCTCTCTCTCCTAGAAATAAATAAAATATTTTTAAAAAAAAGAAAAGAAAGAAAACGGAAATTAACATTTGGCTTCTCTTAGATGTAGCTGCAGAGCTAGTGGCTGAAGGGAAGCCTAAGTAAAACCGTCCTGGAACTGTATGCCCCTCTAACTCCTTTACTGTCACTTTGCTCTTCTGCAGAGAGAAACTTGCCATCCTGAGACTTGTAGCTGTAGTAATCAAGAATATAATAAGAGTGAACTCCTATTATAGTCAATTTGTGATTAGATACATTGTCATCTTGGGTACAAGTTTAAATGTGGTTTTAGGCAGTTATCTAAAATGTAGTCCCCATATAAATAATTAGGAACTCCTGATTTTCAACAAGGGATTTAATATTAATGGTGTGTGTAATAGTTACAAGCTGGAACTCCTGGGTAAGACAGAACTGGATTCAAACACTGTTACTGCTCCCTTTACCATCTGTCTGGGCTTTGGGCAAATAACTTCATACTTTTGCGCTTCTGTTTCTCTTTCTAGAATATCGTGGTGATTATAGTAGCTACTTCAGAGGATTGCTATAAAAATTAAAAAGATAATCCTGCAAAGCACAGTGTCTAGTACATGGTAGTTACTACTGTGTTAAGTAACACAGTGGCCTAACCAAAAAGATTTTTCAATTTGTCATTTATTTATTCACTCCCTCACTCCTATGTCACATTGTTGTCAATTGTTTTCATCAGATAAATAACCATTTATTACAATCTGATGAATTGTAATAGGTGTTAGGAAAGAAACAAGCAAAAGTTTAGGTTGCAGGTCAACCGTGGGAAGAGGGGCATGATAATTAATTTCAGAGTATTCAGAGAAGGTTTCCAGCAAGCATTGTTTATGAAGCTAATAACCGAAGAACACAGATAATTTGGAAGACCAGCTCAGGGAAAAGTGTTCCTATTGAAGAAGCAGCAGCTGTGTATGCACTGGGATGGAAAAAGCTTGGTAGGCACAGGTTCTGAAAGAAGGCCAGTGACTAGACCAGAAGGAAGATGAGGTGGAATCATGAGATGGGCTTGAGGAAGACTACACAAGGGCTAGATAGCTCTGGCCTTTGTAACCCCTGTAAGAATTTTAGATTCCATTTAGATTGTAGACAGAAGCCCTAGAAGAGATCATGTAGTAAGGCTGACAATGAATAAGATGCTTCAAGTTGCCCTATGAAGAATGGCTTGAAGAAAATCACCAGTGTCTCCCCAGGCTTCCTCCTTACTGACCAGAGGTCAAATTCCCAAGCTTTCATATCTAGGACTATTTTGCAACTGATAAACTCTGGGATGTTAGATGTTTTCATTGTCTGTGGATCAGGGAGTGGGGGAGGTGGTGCTCAGAAGGAACTTACTTGGTAAGTAAGCATAGCTTTTTATAGCAGAACCACTCAAGATTGCATTTACTGTTGTTTTGAAACTCGCCTCATCATTCATAATTTCATTAGGTCATAATTTACTCACTTCCAGGAAAACTATATTTTACGTCTCCCTACTTTCTTTACACAAAAACACTACTTTGGGTATTTTTAAAATTTAAAATCCAAGGACATGTTCCACATCAGCATATTTCTCTGATGTTTCTCCTCTATAGGTGGAAAATATTTTTAGGCAACTTACAATAGGACATTACTAAATAACCTTCGGAAACTAATTTGAGTGCATGAGGATCACAGAGTGAATGTGGGAGTCTCATTAGTATTTTTTTTTGTTTTCCATGATTTTTTTTCTGCTTCTTTGGTTCATCTCTCCTTTTTGCTCATTTCAGTTTGGCATCTATTTCTAGATAAATTGAAGTTGTAAAAATTGAATTGAGGGCTTTCTTTTTTTGCACTCCATGTGTTGCTGAATTATTAAATAATAATGTAATAGGCACTTATCTAGTGCTCTATTCAAGGACTTCTTATTTGCAACTCTGTCCCTGGAGAATACTGAAAATGTTTTCTCTGTAAAGTTTCCAAAGTAAGAGCAACTAATCTTTCTCTTCGTGATGTACCCCAACAATGCTGGAGCTTTTTTCATTTATTAGTTATCAGCTAAATGAGTTGGATACTATACATCTGTGAAGTAGAAAATAGTTTCTCTTGAATTATGTTTGAAGTGAAATAAGGCAACCTGGCTTAAAGGCATGCTCTTCACATTTGGGAAGTCAGCCTTCTGCATGTCCGTCGTCTACCTCTCCCATTCATTTGTTTGTTTATGTGAATGGAAATAAACCACCAACCGTGGATAACCACTATAGCCAAATCAAGCAGTGCACATCACATTTTGATATCTGGTTCAGATTTGTTCCTGCCAAGAACTGAGAACATAGAATATTTTAATTATAACTATGAGTCTCGCTTTGAGCTAGGCAGGTTGTAAGTAGAACTGGCAGAGGAGCTTGCAGCAAATAAGAGATGAAGGATTCTGAATAAGAACCTATAAGCAAGTTTTGATTGGCCAACCTGTGTTGTCTCAGTACTTGAAATCCAGATGGTTTAAGACAGAAACTAGAACTCACAGTGTCCCTTGAAAAATTAGGCAGTTGGCAAAATGAGACCCTCTTTCCTGCTTGGCCCAAATTAGCAGGAGCTATGTAGTGTTTTCCCCCTCAAAGAGGAGGCACATGTCCCCTAGGTTGCCAGGATCTCTGTGTCTCCTTATTTCTCTTAGCATCTCATATGCTTTGGTTTCTTATAGTCCTTGCTGGATCCCTATAGTCTTTCAAGTTTGTGATCATTGAACACTGACGTCACTGGGATGCCTGGGTGGCTCGGTTGGTTGGACGTCCAACTTCAGCTTAGATCAGGATCTCCCAGTCCATGAGTTCAACCCCACGTTGGGTTCTGTGCTGACAGCTCAGAGCCTGGAGCCTAATTTGGATTCTGTATGTCTGTCTCTCTTTGCCTCCATGTCCCCACCACTTGCTCTCTCTTTCTCTCTCTCTCTGTCTCAAAAATACATAAACATTAAAAAAAAAAACAAAAAAACACTAACATCACCTATGTGGTAGTCAGCTTTTAAATGACCCCCTAATGATTGCCTGCTGCAGGTTGTCAGGTCTTTGTGAGATCCCCTCCCTTTGTGTGTGGTCTAGAGTTAGTGATTGTCTTCTAAAAACAAAACAAACAAAAACACAAAAAACAAAATTCGATAAAAATTATGGGATTTTACTTCTGAGATAGGTTATACAAGGATGTGACTTCAATCTTGCTGGCATTTTCTGTCTTCCCTATGTAGCCTGCATGCTTCCATGAAGCAAGCTGCCGTGGTGATGAGGCATACTAAATAGTGAAGCAAGAGTAACCTCTGGCCAAGAGCCAGTCAAGAATTAAGGCCCTCAGTCCAGCACCCCGTAAGGAACTGAATCCTGCAGGCAACTGCACTAGTGAGTGTGGAAGCAGACCCTTCCCTGGTTGAGCCTTGAAATAAAGCCACAGCCCTGGCTGATCCCTTGGTTGTAGCCTGAGAGACCCCAAATGAGAGGACCACATAAGGACCACATAAGCTGTACCCAGATTTATGACCTACAGAAACTGTGTTGTGTTAAGCTATTGTCATTCAGAGTGATGTGTTAAGCGGCAGTAGATAAATAGTAAGTACATCATACTACTTCCGAGAAACATGGTGCTTTGAGTAGCCCATATAAGAAACTATCCTTGGGGGCACCTGGGTGGCTCAGTTGACTGAGCATGTTGGTTGATTTCGGCTCAGGTCATGATCCCAGGATTGTGGGATCGAGCCCTATGCCGGGCTCCGTGCTGAAGCCTGCTTAAGATTCTCTCTCTCTCTCATGGGGCACCTGAGTGGCTCATTTGGTTAAGCATCTGACTTTGGCTCAGATTGTGATCTCACAGTTCAGGGGTTTGAGCCCTATGTCAGGCTCTGTGCTGACAGTACAGAGCCTGGTTCCAGCTTCAGATCCACAGCATGGGGCCTGCTTGGAATTCAATCTCTCTCTCTCTCTCTCTCTCTCTGTTTCTCTTTCTCTTTCTCTCTCCCCCTCTCCCCCTCTCTCCTTCTCTCCTTCTCTCCCTCCTTCCCTCTCTCACTCTCTGCCCCTTCCCCACTTGTGCTCTATGTGTGTTTTTCTCTGTCAAAAAATCAATAAACATTAAAAAAAGAAAAAGATTCGTTCTCCTTTTCACTCTACTACTCACCCCTGCTTGTGCTGTCTCAAAAACAATTAAAGAAAATTTCCTTGCAATTATAAAAATCAAAACAGTGAATTTTTTTTATTTCTCATAATTGCAATTTTAGCATAATGACTGGCATTAGAAGTACTCAGTTGCTATGAAATAAAGGTTGGCAGTGGTAAGTTAACTGTCACATGAGACTGTTATACAGAAACGTTGTTTGTATAGTATTACATCAGTATTGTTGGCGTAGATTTTCTCTGAATCCCTTTCAGATGTTCTTCAGCATATTCTGATTATCAAAAAAATGTCTCAAATTCAAATCGGTTGAATGCTATTGACCATACTAAGTTCTCTGAATATGAGACTCCTACGGGAGACTCTATGAAATTCCAGACATGGGAATGGGCTCCTATTAGTAAGCATGGGGTGAAGAGCAGCAGTTGAGACTCCTTCATCTGTATAGTAGGATGAAATCTAAGTTATAAAAGCAGGACAGGGCTAAGGCACCTTATTCACTAATCAGAATGTGATTCTTTGATAGTAAGCTGTATAACTTTTCAGTTTCACTTTGTCAGTTGGAAAACAGGATCCTGTGCCTTTCTGTATTCAGAAGCTTTGTAAAAGCCTCCATACAGTACCAGTGATTGTGTTGAGTTTAGAGATAAAAGTTAAGAAGACATAGAGTGCAATGCATGGTACCTTTAGCTTCTGAGATTATGATATTTAGGTTTTAAGTGCTACAAACAGTGCATTAGTATTTTATTCAAAACTATTTGACAGGCTAATGTGTTCACATACAGACCTGGGGATTAGGAATGATGAGTGCTACATTGTTGCTTCAACTTGCACCTCTGTCATGTCTTAATTATCCTGCTTCTATATCATACTGAATTTTTCAGATTAACCTGAACATCCTTTTAATGATATTCACACACACATATTTCATTGTGTGTTGTATGTAATCTCTTGTAGCCCTTATACCATTTCTTTGTGTAAACCTTGCTTTCCTGTAAACCTTACATAAAACATACTGCTTTATGCATTATATACATTTACTAGCAATGTTGGCCAGTTTATTTTCTTGTTCTGTAATAATATGTTTTATAAACATTTTAAATTTATGCCTATGATGGTGATAAATATCAGTTAGATTTAGTTGAAAGTAAAAAGAAATATAATTTGTATCTAGGTTCAAACAGTAGATAAAATATTAATAACATAAATCATCAAAATCACATTCTCTGTTATCTTTTATATCAATAAACTCTGCTACATAATTATCCCATTATAAAATCCTTGCTGTATTCAATACATTTGACCTGAAGGACGTGTATGTGGTTTTATTATCAATCAGTAGCCTCACCTGGTCCTTGCTTTTGGTGAAAATGGTGGTTTGAGACAGCTTTCACTCTTCAAAAAGTCCATCGACTAATCTTGCCCAAGTTCACCTTTTTAAGTTTTCCCAGGACCACTCATTGTCCATTAAGCATGCAAAGTAGATCAAAGGTTAATGATTCTTAATTGGGCTTCATTAAGTGATAATATAAGATCTCAAGCTCCTCATTATGCTCCAGGATTGGACAGCAGTGTCATAACATCAGGAAATAATGAACTAGAAGACATGCATTATCATGCATTAGAACACTCCAGCAACTTATTATGTCTCAGATACATTGTCTCAAGTGAGGTATAAAGTGAGGTGCATATTAATAGCTTGGTCAAGTTCCCATTTTGAGAATGAACTATAGTTTCAGTATAATGAAGACTTTTAGGTTTGAACTGTTATGATTCGGGAAGACTCTATTGGATCCTGTTTATGCTTAGTGACTATTTATTAGCTGCTCTCGACCATGAGAGACAAGGTTATTTGATCATTCCACCACTTGTGCGGTCCACTTAAAATATAGCTTTTAATCATGCATCACTTTTGAATGTAAGTACTGTCCTTCATTTTCTGTGTGGTGATTTCAAACCCACTTTGGTAATTCAAGGGATTAAGATAGCATATTTGCTACTAAGCACATTTTATGTAGATCAGAGTCTGTTCTATAGTTTTCATTTTGCTCAGAGAATGGGAATCCATGCATACTGAACAGTCATAACCGTAGTTAACATGTCAGGGAAAATGAATGCACAAATGTGTAGTATAATTCCATGTGCTTCAGAGATAACCACAATGAGGGATAATGAGCTAACCCTAGTCTTCTGTAATGCAAAACTAATATACTCAAAAAGATATTGTCCTTCATCACAGTTTAATGTAATTGCTCCTAATCTGTAACCTGAACAATAAACTCAAACATCTTATCCAAACACTAACATTAAGCTCCTTGTCTCCAGGATGTCAATATGACATTTTACATTCATATGCCTCAGAGAGAAGCTGGACAGCAAAAAAGATGCCTCATATACCATGTTCTCCTTGAACTTTTCTATGAATTTCTGTGAATAAGGAATCAAATGACTGAGTTGACATTAACATTTATAACTCAGATGATTGACAGAAGATGGATATGGTGATAAAATAAATCACTTCTACATGATACTTGACAGCAATCTCATCCTAAATCCTATACAAAAGCAAATAACAGAATCGATGGCCTTGCAGGGTTGAAGGCTTAGTAAACTACTAGAATTCATATTTTGGAAACACTGTGGCTAGAAGTGTGTACCAACATATTTTTCACATTTAAGATAAGCCCTATCTCTGCACACGTGTGTGTGTGTGGGGGTGTGTATATAAAAATTAACTAAGACCCCAGTAAAATAAGCTGAAATGTTACAAATGTATTTTGGGGAATGCCTTTGCTTCTATCTCGAAATGAGTACTATTGACTATTTCAGCAAACAGGTGCTGAATAAATATTGGATTTGAGTAAATGAGCAAAGATTAACTACTCACTCATGTGGAATTGTTCTAGCAAAAGAAAGATAATGGGTCCAAAGGATATTGACTGTCATATGTATACACTTAATCTTTCTCAAAGTAATGTATGGATGATTATTTTACTTGTAAAAAAAAATACTGGCTCCTGAACATAGTGTGATGAAGCAGATCCTGAAGGGTGGAAGCCTGGGGAAGTGTGTTTTACACAAGTGTCCAGAAATCATTCTGCAGTCTTCATTTGAACAACCAGTGGTATAAATTCAATTTCCTGTTTTGGTTGCTTCCTCCGCCCCCCCACCCCACCCCCCCATTCATCAACTTGATAAATATTTAACTACGATATGCGATAGGAACTCTGCCCAAAAACTTTCTCACATAGCTGCCAGGCTGTTAGGGATGACAGACAACTGAATACACAGCACAAATGCACATAAACTAATCTGTGTTGTAGCAGCAGAAGGGGCACCCCTGAAGACGTAGCATTTGAAGGAGCCTTGAAGGATGTAATGGAGCCAACCAAGGGAAGGCAAAGAAGGGAAGATACAGAGATAGGATGTTAGCAAATGGAGAAAATCCTCTTTATGGGCCCAGAGTCAATAAAACAGGGTGGATTTGAAACACAGAAAGTGTTAATGGCTAGAAAATGGAATGGAAGATTGTGGCATAGAAGGGGCTGGATGAAGGTGAAATCTTCAGGATGTTATAAACTTGTGTTCACCAGGCTTCAGTACTTTCATACCACTTTTATGATTTTGTTCCACCTGAGTATGCTTGTACTATTATTTCCTGAATCTGTGGCTCTGCCTCTATTCATTTCTTTCCTTAAATGCATTTGTTTTAAAGAAAGACTTCACATAGCTATCTAATATAATTAGGAGGTCACTTTCTAAATGAACCAAACTGAAACAAAATTAGATTGGTAGGGGGCATTGTTGCCCTCTGAAGAGACTAAGCACAAACTCTTCTCTATGTCAAAAAGGGAGGTGGCCGGGTATTAGGAAGATGGTGAAGCTAACCTAGTGCCAGCATGAGACTTTCACCTTATAAGAAAATTGGAAAACAAACTTTCTCATCATGCAGTCATGGTTATTTAGTGCTTTAGCCATGTACCACCCCTTTGGAGTACTATGTACAATCATCTCGAGAATCTTCGATAATACATTTCCTACTCTTTGGGAATAATTATTTTAAATCCTAAAGAGTTTGAATTCTGTCCTAAGGGCAATTAGAAACTGTTGGAGGACTTTGAAAGAGTTCATGGTATGCTTCTCTAACTTGTCCACTGAGTACCCAGAACAGCCCGAAGCCAAAGTTGAGAATCCTTTGAGTTCTCTTGCTCTGTTTTCAGTATTCAAGTGTGATTTTGTGCTCTCCAACATAATGCAGCTGTCTCTCATTATAATAGATTATAGGGTAAAGCTTCTTTGACTAAGATGTGAGTGCAGATACTAGGATTTTCTTGACTTTCTTTCACTGTCCTACCCCTCATCACTGCTCGGGTTGAAAATCATACATTTAATGCATTTACTACTTTCCCATACTGAAGGAAAATAAGCTTTTGAATTGGCAATTGATTTCCATATTTCAGGTGTGCTTCTAAGAAGTCTGGCGGCATCAATTACTAAGAGAGCAGACCTCTGCATTCTCATTACTCCATTTAACCAATGTAATTCAGATTTTCTATTTTACATGTCGTACTCTGGGTCAGCTTCCATTGTTGAGCAGAATCCTTGTCATGTCCCCACTTAGAGCTAGGAAAGATTGTTGATTCTTCTGTAGGTGTCTCTACCCTTCTTAACCCTTCTTCGTGCAGACGCTTAATCTGCCTGGGCTCTTTCCTTGCCTCTTTTTTGTTTTGTTTTGTTTTCTCCTTCCCTCTCTCCCTCTCTTTCCCCTTCCCTTTTTCCCTGCTTCCCTCCTTGTCTTTCCCACTGTCTCCAATCCATTCATTCAATCATTCGTTCATTCATTCATTCATTCACCAAATGTAGTGTCTGCCAGACTTTTTCCTAAGTGCTCAGGATGAATTGAATTGCTTTAAGCTTCCAGGTAAGCTCAGGCTTTTGGGAATGGTGCGCTAACTTCCCACCTTGCTAGAAATTGGCCCCTTAAAATGACCAGTATATCTAGTCCCTAAAATACCCTCCTAAAAATGATCTGCCCTTCTTTCCTCTGTGGATAATGAACAGACTTTTGAAAACATGTGAAACTTGTTCAGACAGTGACTCAGGCCAGTTTCTTAGATACCCATCCCATCATTAGGTTTTCATTCTGTTTCAGGCCAAGCTTCTATGGAAATTAGGAATATCTGTGCAATAATGAAGCTCTGAGTCCCATGTTCAGTTCATCTTACTTATCATTATTGGGTGTGGATAAAGAATAAAACATGAGCATTGCTTCTTCACCTACTTCCCACATAATTTGAAATCATTTTATGTGTATAATAAGCAACTCTTCAAAGCATCTTTAAAATTTTTATTTGTAGAAGTATCACAAAGAAGTGTACAAATTATGCATGTAGAGCTTGATGTATCATCACAAAATGAACATATCAGATCCTTAAGCAAAACATTATCAGTGACTCAGGAGCCTTTCTCATGCCCCTCCTGTTTACCTCTACTCCTGGTTAAAGGCGTGATTCTTACTTACAACCCTACAGATTGGTTATATCAATTCCAGAACTTCTGGTGATGCACTCCCACACTGTGGTCCTATTTGTTCTGTAGTGTGTTTGTGAATTTAACTACGTTACCTGGTATAGTTCATCACTGCATGGTATAATTATAGGACCATTTTTATAAGTCCTCTGTAGAAGCGAATTTCAGTTTGGAGCTATTATAAATAATGGTGCCATGAATTTTATTCTATATGTTCTAGAAACATGTATTGCTGTTGGGTACATACTTAGGTGTGGGATTTGGGGTGATTATCTGCAAAACATTTGTTTAGATTTAGTAGAAAGCACCAGGCAGCTTTTCAACATGTTAGACACATTTATATTTATGCTAGGAGCAGTGTATAATCCTTTGGGCTGGACATTATTGCCAGCACTTCATTCTGTGCTCTGCCATTCTTTTTTTTTTCTTTCTTTCTAATTTATTTATTTATTTATTTTTTAAATTTATTTCTGAGAGAAAGAGAGACAGAAAGAGACAGCATGATCGGGGGAGGGTCAGAGAGAGAGAGGGAAACACAGAATCTGAAACAGGCTCCAGGCTCTGAGCTGTCAGCACAGAGCCTGACATGGGGCTCAAACCCACCAACCCTGAGATCATGACCTGAGCTGAAGTTGTATGTTTAGCCAACTGAGCCACGCAGGCGCCTCTCTCTCTCTCTCTCTCTCTCTCTGTCTCTGTCTCTGTCTCTGTCTTTCTCTCTCTCTGTCTCTCTCTCTCTCTCTTTGTCCCTCCCTCCCTTACCATTTTGGTGAGTACTGCAGCGGCATTTTGTCTTTAATTGCATTTCATTAATTACTAATGAAGTTGAACTCTTGTTCATGAGTTATTGGCCTTTGGGATATTCTGTTCTGTAAGGTTTCTGTTCAAATTTCTTGCTCATTTTCTACTGTATTGTCTGGCTTTGTCTTATTGATTTCAGAAGTCATTTAATATGCTGGATATAAGACTCTTCTCATCTGTGTTGCATCTTCTGTTCTGTAGATTGCTTTTTCATTGCCTTATGAGTGTTTGCTTGCTTGCTTTTAAACTTCACAGAAATTTTTAACTTTAATGCAGTCAAGTTTCTAAGTACTTTTTTGCCTGTTGAAGAAACCCTCAGTAACAACCCACTAAATTCCACACTGCCCAGCTTTCCTGAACATTGGTAAGATCAAGTTTGCAATGTGATTTCTACTATCAGTGCTCAGTTAATTATCTTAATAGTCATTTGGCTTTAATATATAATATTTAATGGGTTGGAATTGCTCTGAATATCTTCCTATCAAGCCTGTTGAAACTAGTATCTGTTATGTCTGTGCTAATGTTTAGAGAAGAAATACTGACTCTTGTAGTTCAGTCTTGGTGTTTCCATTAAGTATTAAGTGCTTTAGAGTGAAAGGACAGTAGCTTTTCTTAATTCTTAATTCCATTTTTCTTGACACTGAGGACTGAACCATGAATGTGTAAGGAAAGATGACATTTTGACACTGACTGCCTTTTTAAATGATGCTTCTTTGAGTTCATTTTTATTAATCAGTGTAATTTTGATGAAGTTTATTCTTTGTGGCCTGTCATTTATGTCTGTAATAGATAAGGGACCAGGTGTATGCCATGGAATAAGGAGGGCTTATGACCATGTTCAAGTCTTTCTAGATCTAGGCTGTAGTCATCAATTTTGGACAGACTCTCAAGTTGGATCACCAAGAGTGATTGTATTCTCAGGGCTTGTTTGCACTGATTGAAATCCATGAAGAGTGATCTAAAATCTTGGAGTGTAAAATTGTAGAATGCAAGTTGTATGAAGGTGGGACCTATGTCTTATTCATCATTGTATTCAAATGACTAGGCACATGGTAGATGCCCAGTAAAAGATACTTCAGTGAAAGAAAAAATGATGAGCTAGACAAGTGACTAGTACTGTTTGTCTCATCCTTGACTCTTTTAATTTAGCATACTCAACAATATACCTTTTTTTGGCACAAAAAATCTAGCCCCAGGAAGTAAATTTGTTTTAAATGTTGCTTCATAATGACCTTTAATATCATCTACCCCTGAACTTGTTCTTATTAACTCTATTTCATAAATTCCAGTCTGTATACTCCTAGTTTAAATATCAGCTTTGGGTTGGAAATCCATTTCAGTTA
This sequence comes from Proteles cristata cristata, assembly GCA_017311185.1. Taxonomy (NCBI): domain Eukaryota; kingdom Metazoa; phylum Chordata; class Mammalia; order Carnivora; family Hyaenidae; genus Proteles; species Proteles cristata. The sequence goes on from JAESUZ010003733.1 coordinate 950,169, forward strand.
TTCTTTTGCACATTTAAATATGGCTGCCCACTCACAGCCTTGCCCCGAGCTCTCATTTCATGACCTCATTGAGAGCTTCTCATTTCCAACACTCGCCCTTTAGAAGTTCACAAATTAAGCCAACAAAAGGTACTCTATTAAGGAAAGAAAACAAAATTATAGAAGCTATGTTTTATATTCAGATAAACATAGCCTCAGTGATGTCTGGTTCACTTAATTACTATGTAGATATTCCCTTCATTCAAATTATCTGATCTCTCTGAGCCTCAGTTTCTTCATATCTAAAATGAGGGTAATAATTAGACCTCCCTAATAGAAGGGCTTTGAATATGAAATGGGACACTGCAGGACAAAGGGAACTGCCCTAACTCTCGCTCTTGTCACTTCTGTAATTCTTACTGGTATCCTTGGTGTTCTAGGTCATCTGCCATGGGGATTTCTCTGGCATGTGAGTGAAGCTTAGAGACCCATTTACAGAGGAGAAGATTGCTTGGTGACAATGAATTAGAACAAAGGAAGCTCGTGAAATTCATAGATGTTTGTATCAGGGTCCGGGGACTGGATGAATTCCTTCTTCCCTTGAAGGAGATTCTGTCAAAAGAAATGCTGTTCTGTGGAATCATTCTGCTCTCTCCTTTGAATGGTGTCAGAAAGAGAGATACTAACAAATTCTAACGTTTGTCATTTTCCCCTTTTGTTATTCATTGTCAGTCACCAAAAGCTTCTTTTATGGCTACATCACACTGTAGTGAAAGAAATGATTAATTAGATCATAGCTTATCTAAGATTCACTACATTACAGTTTGGCAGTCTTCTCTGATATGGGGAGGCTGGCCATCCTTTGGATAAGCTTTCAGTGATACCAGCATGTCATTAGAAGAACATTTGCAAATATTTCCTGAAGATGCTGCGACTCATCCATCTCAACTTGATATTTAGGAGGTTTTTGTTTTTTTTTCCCTGAAGACAAAATATTGAGGTGGGAAAAGTGCGCTCTTAAAGGCTGTCATCCTAAGTGAGTTGGAAGGGGTTAGTGAGAACCTGAATAGGAAATTCGCCACAGGAGCTGTTAATAGATATTTTTAATATATCTTTTGATCCAGAGAAATAGAAATTTTTTGTTTATTCATAATATAATATGTTTCTGGATCTTCCTCAAACAAGGTAATATGAACTTTGAGTGAAACCAGAGTTCAAATACAATAAAGTATCTCTCCCAAGACATCATTTTAACAAATGTCACTTTATATTGACATTCTAGTACTTGTAGGTATCACCTATATTGCAGTACTCATGTTTTTTAGATCTTAAAACCTCATCTGCATAGCAGGTTGAATTCACAAATTTGGATTCACTCAGTCTAAGGTGTGAACTTCAAATATGCCCTAGAGGAAATCCCAATGTAAGTGATCTTCATACTACATATATAGAAGAGACTAGTGAATGTTTTATGATTAATGTATAGTACGTCTATCTTGGTTTTTTTTTGTTTTATTCTATTGTTTAATTCAGTGGCCAACACATTATAATACTTTTAATCCATATGGCATACTTTCTCTTTTAATATCCTTCCTAGGGAATCCCCAACAACCAGACAAAGAGTTGAGTACATATTCAAGGTAGCACATACCATTAATTTAGACCTTAAAAGCATTTCCACCAAGATGGATAGGATTATAATAATGGAAGTATTTACTAGTCCTGTTCAAGCAGTAAGAAACCATTTTTGTCAAAATAGAGTGAATCACATTCACAGATCAATTGAAGCTGAAACTTGTGGCTTCCCTAAAGATACTAAGCTGAAATTGTACCCAGTTTTGTTTTGTCTTTATGCGTACATTCATTTGGCTTTAGTGTTCTGACAGAGCAAAGTATCTGAAGAAATGGTATAGTTAGATCAAGTTCCATATTAGTAAGCAGGACCCAATTGATTAGTTCAGCCTTATTCTGTAGTTGCCACAATTTTTTTATTATTATTACATCAAAGGCAGTAGAATCAAAGAAGGGGAGAGGTGACATTTTACAATAGGACTAATACGTGGCTTGAGGTCCCAACATGACAGGTAAACTTTAGGTTATGCAGCTTTGAGGCAAACACTCATAGGTCCCTAAGCAGATGACAATGGGCAGTTGGTTTTCACTATGGACAATTTAGGGGTCCAGACTGTTGTAGCCATTATCCAGGACCTGATCTGGTGGTATTGGAGTAATCTCCTCAGTTATAGTGAATGAATTACTTGCTTCCTCTGATGGAACCATTAGGTGAATTCTCAATGCAGGCCTTCTTTTCACATTTTAGGTTACTCTCCTTTGCTTTGGTCTCTATTTTGTTCCCAAAGCCCTGCATAAATGTATCATTAGCTATCCTTCCTAATTATTTGCCTTCTGAGCTATGAGAAACATGTCACTCCAGTCCAACAACTTTTTTTTTAATATAGTTTATTGTCAAGTTGGTTTCCATATAACAACCAGTGCTCATCCCAACAAGTGCCTTTCTCCATGCCCATCACCCATTTTCTCCTCTCCCCCACCACCATCAACCCTCGGTTTGTTCTCAGTATTTAAGAGTCTCTCATGATTTGCCTCCCTTCCTCTCTGTAACTATTTTTTCCCTTTCTCCTCCCCCATGATCTTCTGTTACATTTCTCCTGATTTACATATGAGTGAAAACATGTGATACCTGTGTTTCTCTGCCTTACTTATTTTACTTAACATAATACCCTCGGGTTGCATCCGCGTTGCTACAAATGGCCAGATTTCATTCTTTCTCATTTCCATGTAGTATTCCATTGTATATATAAACCACGTTTTCTTTTTTCTTCATTTTTATGCATCTGTTTTATTACACTAAATTAAAAATGTGCTCAGCACAATTAGCAATTATTTTTTTTAAATTAACAAGTCTTTAATTTCATGTAATAGCAAAGCCATGTTCAGTTTTCTCCCAGTTCATCACAAAAACATTTATACATTTGGTTTGTTCCAATTAGGGTCCAAACAAGTATAATACATTTTTAGTAGTTTGACTTTAACTTGGAGTAATTAAACCATCATTGTGTACACCCACAGGTAATGATGCATATGCAGGTCCAATAAAAGTATAAATGGCATTCAGTGCATCAGATGTTTACACGATGGTCTCTTTGTTCTTTTTTTGTTTAATCGTGTATCGTCAAGTTGTAAACCACATCTTCTTGATCCATTCATCACTTGATGGACATTTAAGCTCTTTCTATGATTTGGCTATTGCAGTCCAACAACTTTTGAGTGACTACTTTGTGCCATGTGCAGGGGCTCTAAGGGAATAAGCAACACAGCTTCTATTTTCATGGACATCACAATTAAAAGTAAACAAATCTCTTTTAGTTATAAGATGAGTAAGTTCCGATGATCTAATATGTAGCACAATAACTATTGTTAATAGTACCATTTTGTATACTTGAAATTTGCTGAGAGTATATCTAAAGCATTCTTACCAAAAAAAAAAAAGGAGCTTTATGAGGTGATGGATGCATTAAATAGCTTGATTGTGGGAATCATTTTACCCTGTACACATCGAATCATCACATTATGCACTTTAAATATATTGCAGTTTTATTTACCAATTATACTTTGATAAAGCTGGAAAAAATAAGCAAATATGATTAAAATTATAATGAATATTTTATTAGGAAAGTAAAGTGTACAGTCATGGCCTGTACTTCCTCTCTGGAAGTAAAAGTTGTGGTCCTGAAGGGCATGATGTTTCATGCGAGACCTGAAGCTTAACAAGGAAGTTAACTCAGGGATGGAGGGGCCTATGGTATAGTTTAGCAGAGGGAACAGAATGTAGAAATGTGCCCAGAGAGGTTCAGGATGATTACAAATCAAATAGGACAAAATATAGTAGAGTATCTTGGGAGGAGCCTAAATGATAGGTGAGGGTAGACCATTCAGGGTTTCTTAAACCTCATTAAAGATGCTGAGCTTTGCCCTCTGGGGGCATGAGAAACCATTGAAGTGTTTTAAATAAAAGGAATCAGCCACAAGACCTACATCTTACTCCTAAATATAAAATAAATGGTAGTGTATGTCAGGATAACAGAGGATTTGGAAAAGTCTTTATTCTATGTATCATGCTATTTTTTTATGTTTTATTTATTTCAGAGAGAGAGAGAGAGAGAGAGACAGTGTGACCAGGGGAGGGTCAGAGAGTGAAGGAGACACAGAACCTGAAACAGGCTCCAGTTTTTGAGCTAGCTGTCAGCACAGAGCCCAGCGCAGGACCCGAACCCATGATCTGTAAGATCATGACCTGAGCCGAAGTCAGACACTTAACCGACTAAGCCACCCAGGCGCCCCATATTTTTAAAAATAATTTTTAATATTTATTTATTTATTTTTGAGAGACAGAGACAGATCATGAGTAGGGGACGGGCAGAGAGAGAAGGGGACACAGAAACTTAAGCAGGCTCTAGGCTGAGCTGTCAGCACAGAATCTGATGTGGGACTTGAACTCAAGAACTGCAAGATCATGACCGGAGCCCAAGTGGGACACTTAATGGACTGAGCCATCCAGGCATCCCCTATGTATCATGCTTAACTATAGTCTTAGAGGGGTGGATTTGGTAAGAAGGAGATGCCTTATCTTTATTTTAAATACTTCCCTATTATTCAAACAAATTATTTTTGTATTGAAAAGGTTTTTTTTTGAGGATGCCAAGTTAAAGAAATAACAAAGCATTATGTCGTAGCTTCAATATTTTGACTAAAAATGTAAAGAAAGGGAACAGTAAGTTAAATAGTATAGAAAGAAAACTTGACCGAAACAGTTACCATTGAAACTTAACCAGACAGCAAGAAAACAAAAAGCCAGACTATGTCTTCTTCCAATGAGCCTTCTTCCCTAAGCCTGAATTGATACTCAATAGCTTCTTGCGTTGTCAAGGACAGGGACTTAGGCAGAATTTTATTTGTTGAGTCTGTTGCATTCTTGAGAGTGTGGCTTTCATTATCATCTCGAAGACAACATTTTTCCCCAGGCAAAAATGTCTCTGAAATGATTATGTGAGTCTATAGGAAAATATGATTTTACTTACACAAATTCTGCTTTCCTCAAGTTTCTCAGCTTATCTAGGCTGTAGAGCTAGGTTGCAAAAAAGGGAATAGATCTCCTCTGTATCTATGGTATATGGTAGCTGTATTAGTCAGGTTTCTGTTCTTAAGCTGTGTAACAAGAAACCATCTGAATCCCAGTTTCTTAGGACTGTAAATATTTATTCATAGGTTCATGGGTTTGTCTTTCAGTGTGATTCAGCTGGTCTTGGCTGAATTTGGCTGGGATAGGCTGTATTTCAGGCTTTGTGTCAGGCTCACATTGGCTTTGTGTGTATTCATTCTGAGACTCCGGAAAGATTGTTGTCTATCTGGAGTATGTTCTTGTGACAAAGGGCTAAAGCTCACGGGACTGGTGGAATCTTGCACTGCCTTTTAAAAACGTGGCTTAGAATGGAAATACTATCACTTCTGCCCACTGTAAAGCAAGTTAAATGGTCAAGCTCAAAGTCAATAAGAACGGGATGCTCTGCCTCCAATAAGGGGACTCTCTACCAAGTTACATGACAAAGGGCATGTACAATTCTATCACAGGGAGGAACTGAGGCATTGTAAACAATAATCAAGCCTACTGTAGTGGCTAAAGTGTTATTAAATGGGAGTCTCCTTTGTTTTCTCCACTTAGACTATGCCATTGTACAAACTGGAACTCTTAAACCAGTGTTGGGTGGGGGAGAAAGATTTGACTAACCAAAGAATATTCTCTACAGATATACTAATGGCAGACTTGATGTCAGTTGATTAAACAGTAAATGTTGTGCTATCATTATCAAAGATATACTGTACTCAAAAAATTTAATCATATGATCAAGCAGTATGATTTTTTTGCCACATAATATCCACTTAAAAGGTTCTTCCGGGGGGCGCCTGGGTGGCTTAGTTGGTTAAGCGTCCGACTTTCGCTTAGGTCATGATCTCGCAGTTCGTGGGTTCGGGCCCCGTGTCAGGCTCTGCGCTGACTGCCAGCTCAGAGCCTGGAGCCTGTTTCAGTCTGTGACTCCCTCTCTCTCTGACCCTCCCCTGCTCACGCTGTCTCTCTCTCTCTCTCTCTCCCCTAGAAATAAATAAAACATTAAAAAAAAAAAAAAGGTTCTTCTGGGATAAAGGATATTTGTATGCAGTAAATCAGTTAGATATTGTAAAATTAGAAATGAATCATTTTCAGAAATGTTACGACATCAGGAGCCTGTTTCAAGAAACAAGCTTGTCATTTTTAGCAAATACAGATAGGTTTTTAAGCCAAGATTGAGGCTGAGTTAGAAGTAATAAAGTAATAAAAACAAAGTAAGAAGACAGAATAATAAACAATTCAGGAGTATTATTTTTGAATGGGAAAACATGAGTAGATTTTAATAGTACTTAATACATTTAATCTTCAAGTTCTCTTAAAGAAAGTTCTACTGCTTTTAAAAAATATAAGGTCAGGTCTGGTAAATCATATTCTGGCTTAATTGAGCTAAAAAAAAAAGTGTATGTTTAGTTAAGTATCAGCCATGTATCCCATGTACCTAGACACTCTTTACTGCATTTTGCAGAATCAGTATTTACCTGCAGTGACCTCCCATCATGTCCCAGAGGTTCTGGCTATAGTTTACAATTCATTGTGCAAATTGGGAAGTTAGGGTGGCAGAGTAAGTAAGAGTCAGACTTTGGAAACCTTAGTTAAGTTTTGTACCTGTTTGTGCCTCAGATACCTTTTATGTCCAGTAGGGATAATAATTGCGCTAGGGTCTCAGAGCTGTTAGGAGAATTGACAGAATGAATACTTAGAACACACTTAGAAAATTTTCTAGCATGTAGTTAGTGTTTCTTAATAAGTACGTGTTACATCATAGGGCTATTTAGGTAGAGGATACAGATGGATCCTGAGTGGGAGACATGCTTATATCCTTCACTTGCCGTTCTGGGTTGAATTGTGTCCCCACCCCCCTGGAAAAGATACATTGAAGTTCTAACTCCCAGTATCTGTAAGTGAGGTCTTACTAGGAAATAGTCTTTGCAGATGTAATCAAATTAAGATGAGGACATGCCAGATTTTATGTGGCCCCATTGACAAAAGAGAATCGGAAGGAGAAGATAATTTGGTGTTAGACAGACACACAGACATGAGGAAGAAGGCCAGAAGGCAGAAATTAGAGTAATGCAGCTACAAGCCAAAGAATGGCAAAGCTTGTGGGCATCCACTAGAAGCTAGAAAGAGGCAATGAAGGATTCTTCCCTAGAGGCCTCAGGAGGAGCATGGTCCTACCAACACCTTGATTCCAACATCTAGTTTCCAGAACTGTGAGAGAATGAATTTGTTGTGTTAAGTCACCTAATATGTGGTCTTCCATTATGGCAGCCCTGGGAAACTAATATACTAGGTGTATAACTTGGGGCAACGTTCTTCAGTATATGAAAACTTCATTTCCTCTGCTTTAAAATGACAGTGACATCAGTAACTGCCCCATAGGGTGTAAGGTCTTATATGTGAAGTGCATAATACAGAGACTTGCATATATGAAGAATTCATTACAGGTGTAGGGTTGTCATCAACATCATCATCAAAGAGTGGTCATTGTTTTCTTCCAGTTTTCTCTGTAATAGTCACTCCTTGAGTCCAGTCCTTTCATGTCCTATTATCCTGCTTAAAGTGGATGTGTTCCCTGTATGCTAATTTATGTCTGGATCTTCATGTGCTTTTTTAATGTTATCTTGATGGCAGAGGAGAGTGAGGGTGTGTTTGAAGGAGTTGGGGCTATAGCCTGAAATAGGCCATGGCATTTGGAAATGTTCTTTTGAGCTTCTACTAAATTTGGGTTTACCATGTAATTTATGTGCATTTGCTTAAATATAAATATGGGTGCTCTGAATTACTACATAAATTGCTTAATTTCCTTCTAAAGTCTCAAGGGGGAAAGTTTATGCCCTGGGAGGATACAGCATGAGGCTTCTTGTTCCTATTTACTCCCCCAGTCCCAATACACTGCTATGGACATGTGGACTTATCACCATTTTAATTAGAGTTTGAGAATTTCTTATATACTGATGCTTATGACTGTGTCTTAGCTGGAGTTCCAGATAAGATCTTTCCATTTTTACACATCATTACCTTTAGGCCACTGGTTCTTAAACAGAGGTGATTTATCCCCCAGGGAAGATTGGACAAGGTTTGGAGGCATTTTTGGTTGTCACAAGGGAGGACACTACTGGAAATTGTGGGCAGAGGCCAGAGATGCTGTACAACATCCTTCATTGTGCAAGTCCCACACAGCAACAAATCCTCTGGCCCCAGATGTCAGTAGTGCCAGGACTGAGAAACCTTGCTCCAAACCATGCCCAGGATGATCATGTTGTATTTGACTGTATCAGACCATAGAGATTGCTACTTTGAGGTCATTACCATATAATACTTGATTATTTCCCCTCTCTGATTCTCCATATCTTATGTTTTGGTGTTCCCTTTAGCACCTCACACTGCTGTTGGGAAATAGTAGATGCTCAATAAAGTTTATTAATGGAATCTACTGCTATGAAAATGTCTTGCACCCAAGTGACTCTGCCACTTGGGGATGAAAAATATATTTTCTTCCTGGAGTTCAAATAACAGCAGAGATGCATAGGATTTCAGAAACATCATGGTTCTTAGAAGCTGAGCCATGCATGCAAGAACTGAGGTTTTGGAGAAAAGTGATCCTCCTACAAGGGCAAGGTAGAAGCTGGTCAAGAACAAGAGGCCTGGTTCTGCCCTTCTCATCAATGTGTGAGCAGCTTTCAGGCCCACATTCCTCTCTTCTATATAACTTAGTACTTTCCTCTAGATCCTCAAAAAGGGTCAAATGGTAATACATTCCACATATCAATGGGTAACTTGAGTTTAGTTCATTGTTCTGTGCTCCAGGCCTCCTGGAACCATTCTCTAATTTCCTCAGCATCCAAGAACACTTTGATCAGACCCTCAATTCTCTCTGCAAACTGCAACTAAAGCATCATCACGTTGTGATATACTTTTTGGTACATGCCTTTCCCTCACAACAGTGAACTCCTGTAGAGCTTGGTCTTATTTATCTTTGTTCTCCTAAGTGCTTGGAACATGGTACGTATTTGGCATGTGTTTGGGTGTTTTTGTTTTTATTTATTTTTTAATGTTTTATTTATTTCTGAGAGAGAGAGAGAGCATAAACAGGGGAGGGTCAGAGAGAGAGACACACACACACAGAATCTGAAACAGGCTCTAGGCTCTGAGCTAGTTGTCAGTACAGAGCCCGATGCAGGGCTCAAACCCACGAACCATGATACTGTGAACTGAGCTGAAGTCAGACGCTTAACTGACTGAGCCACCCAAGCGCCCCACGTGGCATGTGTTTGAATGGGTGAATGAATCTTGGAGACAATCAGTGTATAAATCAATCAGTGATTTTGGATGATATTTCTCTGGGTCTGTAATTATATTGATTCATCAGTTTCCCAATGTATAGTCACTCTTCTTTTAGCTGAGGAAATCCAGGTCATGTTACTTGAAGGAAAATAACAAAGGGAGATTTATTCCCTCAAATATTTTCAAAGACCTACAGTATAGTTGCATGTGGGGAGCAAAAATGATACGGTTGTATTTGCATCTTTTGTCCTTTCTCCTCCCTCTGTTTTCCTGTTATATTTCTTGTATGATTGGAATCAGGTGTTCCAGCTGCCCTTGTGAGCACTGTGTCTCTGTCCATCTTACAGACGGGCCAGAAGGCCAAAATCGGTCCCTGCTGACCAATCATGCCCTTTATCTTCTTGAGAACCTTCCTAGGAAGAACTTTAATTGCTTTGCCAGCAACTGAGCCAATCACTCTGGCCATACAGGTTGATCAGAACCAACCAAAGGACCAAGTCTCTGGCAGGAGGAGGTAGAATTCCAGCCAACTGCATGGACTGGATTTCAGAGACCAAAGAAATGTTTCATCACTAGATGAAAGTGTAGAAAGAACTGCTAGACAAGAAAGTATAGTGGATCCCCAGTACATCAGATATCCTCTCACAGATTCACCATGTGTTGCTTCTCTTGTTCTTCTACAAGGCCTGGAATCCAGCTTTATACCCCAGCTGTAATTGCTGAATATATATAATCACCAACTGAAGAAAATGTGTGATATTTTACTATGTTAGGTATTGCCAACACTCTGGTTTATTTAGAATGATTTGCCAGCACAGTGCATGAAAAATTCCATACCCATAAATAGAACATTTATGCTCCACTAAAATGTTTCCCATTGCATACTGTATGGCTTCTCTTAACAATAAAATGGTAAAATTTAGGAGAACTAAGTGGGTATGGTATGGATTATATGCTTTCTTCAGATCAGGTATATCTTTTGGAATTACCTTTTACTTAGTACATTTTATGACTGTTCAGTCAGAAGGACAAGCTCCTTTGAGTTTGGGGGAATGCAATGAGCATTACATCAGGCAACAATCGAAATTCAAGACCATGGTGTCTATTCTTCATATCAGTGGCAACATCTAATTATAAAAAAGGAAATGTCAATGCCTTTTTCTCTTAATTGCTGCCAGGGTGGTTGTATTAAATCTAACTTCAGTTGACAGGAACTGTTTAAAATTATTTTACAGAAATGTACAATCAGACAAGACATAAATACATCTTTGTTAAAAATGGCAAGCAAGAGCTCTTGTTTAAAAACTTAACAAATACTGTACCCTCAGGCTTTGATGCTAAACATGGTTCCAAACTCACTGCACTGGTGAAAGAAAAGTACTTGGAGAAATGAGATCTGTAAATTATATATTTTGCATTCTGGGTTTAATTGTTCCTGAATTTAGTGGATTGAATGCTTCTGAAACTTGAAGCATGTGATCGAATACAATGTAACTCAAGTTCTTTTAGTATGTTAGCTCAGTGGGTACAGGAATTTTTGTCTGTTTTGTTCAGTACTACATTCTCAGGGCTTAGTATGTAGAAGTTGTCCAATAACTATTCAGTGAATGAATGAATGGTGATTATTCTTTAAAAATTCTCTTGTTTCTTGACGATGTAGACCATAATACTGGACATACATTTCCTAGGACCATTCGTAACACATTTATCTACACATGTAATGAGCGTCTAGTTTATTACATATAATGTTCAGTTCTAAAGATTAGATAACATAATTTCTGGAGATTATAATCAGATTTCAATCAGTAGCTATTCAAATTATCTTAAATGAAGAAAGGGAACTTACTGGATAATGTTTTGGGAAGCCCACCAAAGTAAATATGACCGCAGGTATAGCTGGATCCAGATATCCTAATGATAAAACCTGGATTCTGTTTCTCTCTTTCTATTTTTCATCTCTACTTTACTCTAAGTTGGCTTAATTTTAATACAGATCTCTTCACCTGGTAGCAAAGATGGCCATGAGAAGCCAAGTTTCACCTGGCCTTATGGTTAGAAATTTCAGAAAATTAGTCCATTTCTCCACACCCCCCCCACATCCATATGAATTAATAAGTGACTCGGATTATCTCTCTTTCTTAATACTGCTCATTTCTGAACCAATTAACTGTGTTTAGAAGCAGAGATCCTCTGACAGATGAGCTAATATCATGCACCATCATAGAGTAAGAAATGCGTAAGTGAGATTGGCAGCCTCTGGGACTAGCATGAAGAGAAACAGTTCCCAGAAGGAAGGACCAAACGAAAGCAATAACCCCAGGGTAGGACATGAGAGGTGTCCATCACATTCTCTCTTAGAGGTTTTCTGTAAAGAGTTTGATTTCACTGGTAAACTTTCCCAACTCCCTTATGAGCAAACTGAAAGGCTAAGGCAAACATGATTTGCTCAAGGTCATCCAGTGAGTTAATGACTAATCTATGAGATAACTAAGATCTACAGTTTCCTGGTTGAGAGCCTGTTCCCACTGTATCATTTGGCCTCCCAGATGCCCTATAAACCTACTTCCTTTCTTCCCTTCACTTCAAGCATAACTTTTCCCATTTAGTAAATCATTTCCTATTATAGAATTATAAAGTAGATTGGCCAATTGCAGTTTCACATACAGGATAAAACTGACCTTGTATGTAATGTGTGGGAATTCCATAACTTGGGTAAGCCCAAGAAAATGAACCATGATTTAATAACATTGCAGTGTGAGAATTATGTGAAGGAGGATTTTTTTTTAACTTATTCTGTAAGATAGGGGTGATTTTTAGACATCACACTCTTCCTGAGATGATTAAAATCAGTTCAATAACAGGAGTTTGTGCTTTATGAGCTGAAACTCTTAGTCGATAAACCCAATGGAAATCATTGCAAGGATCAGGGCTCTGGCTGTGTTCATTTCACAGCCCCTCTTTACACAGCTAGTATCCACTGCGATATTCTAGACTTGGCCTTGAAGCCTTGTGAAGAGATAAATGACCATAAGGGAGTATGGAAATGGAAAAGAACATTGGGCTCAGAGTCATCAGGGCTCTGGGACTCCGACAAGGCACCTAATCCTTGAGTCCTACTTTCTACATTTGTAAGAGGTGGATATTTAGAGCTCACATACTAGGAAATTTCATCAGTAATTGGTAGCTACATTACTATAATAGGGTAAAGGTGAGCTTAGCCTGATATTAGACTCACAGAGACTGGAAAGTGTCCCTAGATAATCTTTTCCTCAGACCACTATGTTTGTTTGTAATTGATGTGAATTTCCAAAGGAACCAGTTATAAGTGAAATACAAATTATTATAAGCTGTGCCCCAGAAAAAATAAAATTACTGTTTGCCTAAGCGTCAGTAAAGACAAAAAGAGCAATTATTCCTAGAATTGGTCCTGCTCACATTAACAAGAAAATGTTAGGTAGCAAAATACTAACTGAGAGAAAGGGGAAAAATTAGGTGGTGCTCAGATTTTCTCTATGGGTAAATTGGGCTTTCTGGAAACACACAAAAACATTGTGTGGTTACAATGCATTGGAAGTAAGATTTGCAGTGGAAGTAAGAAAATAGTCATCCTGATACAGCATCCATATGACTAAGGGCATGGTCTCAATTTCATTATCAGTCCCCATGTCACATGGAGATGAGGATGATTTTAAGCCTTTTCATTCTTTGTTCTGTGTTTTATTTTAAAACTGCAGATGTACACAGAAGTAACGAGCAACCTTTGGTGACTAGTAAAGAAATTGAGAGTAGGTTTTAAATTATGTTTAACATTAAGAGATAATAAAGAGAGATAGTATGTGTTTATTAAGGGGGTAGGATAATAGCTGATTTGAATTTGCTTCTCTATTAATGTAGAGAATATGATATTTTCTTAGAAAAAATGTAATATGACAGCCAATGGCAGATTAAAGCTAGTTGGCAGCCTTAAAATAAATGTTAGGGTTTCTTACCTTTTCTATGTCTCTGATTTGTCATGAAATGCTATAAAATATGTGTTGATAATAAGTTGCTCATGTTTTATAAAAATACAACAATTTCCAAATGATATTATTCAGGGCTCTTTCAGTCTCAAATAGAAAAATCAGTTTAAATTGGCTTAAGCAAAAAAAAAGAGGACTTATTATTTCATATATATGAAAAAAAATAATACATCTTCAGGCATAGTTGGATCCAGTTGTTCAACATCACCATTAACCATGCTCTAATTTCTAAGGTCTGCTGTTCTCTGAGTTGGTGGTGTTGTCTGGCAAGGCTTTGCCTTGCCTACCTCCAACCCTAGTTCATGATTTACATTCTATCACCTTAATTATTTTGAGCCTAAGAGAACTTTTTTTCAAGTGGTTCCAAACTGAGTGCTGGTGTTGTATCTCATTGGACAAACTTGGGCTACATCAATCATAGTTTAACATCAATAAAACCCATAAATATTATGTACATAGTATGCATAGGTACATAGGTTTAAAGTCAAGGTTAATACTAAGGTACATGGTAAGAACTACCCTGAGTGTTACCAACCTGCCTGATTAATGGTTTTAACAAAATAGGTAGTTTTCAGCCCCATAGTAGCAAAACATGAGGATACTTTCCACCATTGACTAATACAGGGTGACTTCTTGGTAATCAAGATCCATACATTGGGTTGTCTAAAACTTTCCTATTCTTAAAGCAGGAGTCCACAATCCGACACATTGTGCTTTCTTGGTGTTTTCCAAATTAAATGATATTAAAGTTTCAATTAATTAAAAGAGTACTGTTTCTATAAACCATCTGATAAACTCACAAAAGGGAAAAATATGCTCACATGCTGAAGGGTTGAATCTGCAGTAGAACATTACTGCTTGGATTGCCTCTTTTTCTTATTGCCCTCCTGAAGTGGCAAACTTCACAGAGGAGACCATGAACATGGACATGCCATGCTACTTCTTGGGGCCCCACCCCAGGCTTGGAATCCAGAACTGTGGCACTGGGTCCCAGCAGTCTCTCTTTAGTCGAGCCATCTAGGAGACTCTGATGCACACTAAGGTTAAAGAACTACCAACTGAGAAACCAGCAAGCAATGTCATCACAGTTTTATAACAATTACATTTCCATGAGAAGTTGGGTTCTGACAGTACTAGCCCTGGCAGTAGTAGAATAATTACTAATCTCTTAACTGTATCCCAGACATAATGCATATCTCATTTGGTGATCACATCTCTCCAATTAGGTCCTGATGTTAGTCCCATTTTATAAAAGAGAAAACTGAGAGGGGAAAAATAAGTAAAGTAATACCTCCAAATCGCAGCACTTCATGTTCTCACCCATCCATCCCATTCTTAATTTTGGCATTTGGAAATGAGCTCTCTTCAGATAGCAATGGAATAACCATAGACTTCATAGTCCCTTTAATATAAACTCAGCCCATTTTTATTTTCAGTTGTATGGGAAAAGAAAAGATAAAGTTATTATTTGTTTTAATCCTAAAACATTTTCCATGGTAAGATCCAATTTCCCAATCACTGCTGTGTGGAGGATGTAAAGGTTGGAAACTATCCCTCCTCTGTGTGTGGGACCTGTGCACCAGCACAAACCTCATCATTTTATTTCAATAACTTGCAGCATCAGTAGAACCCATCATGCATTTAAACATCAGAGCACACCCTATTGGTTGGCTCAGTGGGGTAGCCAGAAAAGTGGTTACTCCAAGCAGAATCAGTGCAATATATGAGGGCATAATTTTCTCTTGGCCCTGAATCCTCTCTGGGTACGCAGTTCCAGAAAAGACTTTCTGTACAGGTGGGGTCCTGCCAGATTGGAGAAAATATCTGAATGTTTTCTGCACCCTACCCTTTGTGGTCACTCATAAGTCACTGATCAGGAGAACCTACTCAAATGATTTGAATCCTTTCATTTAGGGAATGCTGACTCTTGAGTTGACCTCAGCCCCAGCAAGGCCAGGTTCTTGTTTTCACAATAAAGCCATGTCAGTTCTCCCTGAACAATATCATAACTCCCATCTTTTAGTGGTCCAGGAAGTTTCTCTCCCTGCAGAAAAGTAGGAACCAAGGCAGCTCTCCTGGTTGCAGGCATGTGCCTATACCCATGCTGGCCTTCTGTGCAAAATTCCCTCGAACCTGTATGACTTTGTTGTAACCAAAGTTACAAGATGGCTCCCAACATCCCCACTTCCTGGCGTGCATGCCCCAAGGAATCGTCTGCTGTTGAAGATGACTGGGACTTACCTAATCAGGTGAGCCCTTTATAAGAGGTCCTAATGCAACAGATATATGAAATGATACTCAACGTCACTCATCATCAGGGAAATACAAATCAAAACCACACGGAGGTACCACCTCAGGGCAGTCAGGGTGGCTAACATGAGCAAATCAGAAGACTATAGTAAACTGGTGCAGTGACTCTGGAAAACAGTGTGGAGGTTCCTCAAAAAATTAACAGTAGAACTCCCCTATGACCCAGCAATAGCACTACTAGCAATGTACCCAAGAAATACAGGAGTGCTGATGCATAGGGGCACATGGACCCCAATGTTCATAGCAGCACTCTCAACAATAGCCAAAACATGGAAAGAGCCTAAGTGTCCATCAATGAATGAATGGATCAAGAAGATGTGGTTTATCTATACCATGGAATACTACATGGCCATGAGAAACAATGAAATCTGGCCATGTGTAGCAACATGGATGGACCTTGAGGGTGTTATGCTGAGCGAAATAAGTCAGGCAGAGAAGGACAAATATCATATGTGTGCACGTATAGGAGGATTAGGAGGAACTTAACGGAGGACCATGGGGGAGAAGAAGGGGGAAATGGTGGGGGAAAGGGAGAGAGGCAAACCATGAGAGACTCTTGAATGCTGAGAAACAAACTGAGGACTGATGGATGTGGGGGGGAAGGGGAAATAGGCATGGAGGAGGGCACTTGTGGGGATGAGCACTGGGTGTTATATGGAAACCAACTTGACAATAAACTATTTGTAAGAAAAAAAATTTTCTTAATAAAAATTTTTAAAAAATTGGGAACCCCAGTCATACAGCTGCTGGGAAATGAATTCTGTCATCAACTTGAGGGTGCATGGCAGCACATCTTCGCCTAGTCAAGCTTCCAAATGAGAATACAGGCAGCCAATCCCTTGATTTCAGCTGTGAGAGGCCCTGAGCAGAGGGTCCAGCTGAAACATGCCAGCTTCCTGATGCACAGAAACTGTGAGTTGATAAATTTAGGTTGTTGGAGACCACCGATTCATGGAAATGCGTTCGGCAGCACTAGAAAACAAATACAGCTTGGAACATGCTTAGCTCTCCATCCGGAATACTCCATCATGTAGTGGTAATTTCCGAGAAGTGCTAGACGAAAACTGGATAGCGTGGTTTCATAGGGAATGGAAAGCAACACAGAAATGCTGTGCTTCTCATGGACAATTCAGTTAAAAGGATGGCATATCATGTTGTTCTTGTCCCTTTGTCTTACCCATTTGTTTTGTCATCTCCCACAAGCACTATTATACTGTATGTCTGTTCTCTGCAGTTGCACTTCCTGAGTTTTTGGCTTCCAGGGTTTTTACACATCGATTCAGAATTCCTGGAGTGTGTTTTGTCTTTGAAATTGTTGAAATATTTTCATTGTATCAATAAATACTGCACCATCCCTAAGATTTGTTTTGTCTATGTTGTTCATGTGTACTCCACTGGAGAACTAAATATTTTTGCTTTATAATACAGATACAGCTCTAACAAAAAGTATAAAAGCCAACAAAATTGATACCTTGTGAGACTGAAATACAAGAATACACAGTCCAAAGTAATGACATGAAACCTATAATAACTGAAATTCTGGGCCTTTTTAAAAAAATTTAATGTTTTATTTATTTCTGAGAGATAGACTGAGACAGCGTGAGCAGGGGAAGAGTCAGAGAGAGAGGGAAATACAGAATCTGAAGACAGGCTCCAGGCTCTGAGCTAGCTGTCAGGACAGAGCCCGACACGGGGCTCGAACCCACGAACCGTGAGATCATGACCTGAGCCAAAGTCAGACGCCTAACCGACTGAGCCACCCAGGCACCCCTCTGGGCCTTTCTTTTAAACTCATATACATCAGTTTTAATTTTGATCTTAAGTGTGGTTAAAGAGTATTTGAAAGCATCAGCATTCATCACACATCTATTATGTTTTTCATTTTGCTGCCCTGGATCTGTAAAGGTCTTATGTTGGAGAGAAAAGGGAGAAAATAATTGCAACTATCTCTCCTATTACTATCAAGTCCTATTTTCAAAGACATTTCTATTATTTAACTCCTTCCATTTGTTTTACCTTAGAAGTGTGATTCTGGGGGCGCCTGGGTGGCTTAGTCGGTTAGGCGTCCGACTTTCGCTTAGGTCATGATCTCGTGGTAGTGGGTTCGAGCCCCGCATCGGGCTCTGCTGACTGCCAGCTCAGAGCCTGGAGCCTATTTCGGAATCTGTGTCTCCCTCTCTCTCTGACCCTCCCCTCTTCATGCTGTCTCTCTCTCTCTCCTAGAAATAAAAAAAATATATATTAAAAAAAAAAAGAAGTGTGATTCTGTTATCAGAACTTGTAGAAATTGAAGCCAACTTAGAAGTCTTTGTCACAAGTATCTTGACTCAGTTCAGGAAAACCGGGCTGTCAGGGGCCTGAAAAAAAGATCAGTGTGGTTAAAGCACAGTGAGTGGGGAGGAGAGGACTAGGAGATGAGATTGGAGATGGAAACAAGGGCAAATAATACGAGCCTTGTGAGTCACTTCCACATGCAATGGCAGCCATTGAGCCAGTAACAGGTTTTTTATAGAGAAGCAACATGATGTTCTTTAGGTTTTAAGTTGACCAATCTTGTCACTAGGTAGAAAATGGATGGACAGTATCACCTGCTATTATTGTCATTCTTTTTGTTTTCTTTCATTGCTTCTGCATGTGCACACTCAGCCCCGTGAATGAAGTAACCATGGAGTTCCTAGATGGGCTTGCAGCACACTATTCTAGCCAAAGGGAAAGCTGTCATCTTTATAAACTCTCAGGATATTCCATAATCTCTTTCAGCAAACTTTCTTAGGATTTAACAAATATAACTTTCAAATGGTGGTATGTATAAAAACCATTTTAGGCAGAGAAAAAAATAAAACATAAACCTAAAGAAGTTACCAGTTCCTTTGGACTTCAGTAGACTTTGGTACCTGATTCTTTGGGATAATATGATCTGTTATAATACTTTATTGTCAGTTAATTAAAAGGCAACTCCAGCTACAATGGGTAGAAAATAAATTTATTGCATGACTACCAGGAGACTAGGGAAATTGAAAGGAATGTTGGAAAAACAACTTTTAGGGGAAAAAAAAGAGAAATCAGTAGCTGGCCATGGTTTAAGATATAGGATCTAATTTACACTTTCTTTAAATTTTCACTTCCCGAATGAATGGCCTTCACCACTTTTGTTATTTTCCTTTTTGCTTCATTCTCTTTAAAGTTAAAAATCTTGAGAACTCATTGATGTAGCGATTATATATAGTTTGAAGAAGTAATATTCCAGACGGAAATGAGCATGTCCTTACTACAAGTGATACTTTCTTTTTCTCTACCTTCAAACTCCCCATAGGGTGAGGTGGAGGGGGGAGGATATTGGACCAGAGATATTAAATCTTAGGGGAAATTAATCCTGTGGATTCTATCAATCTCATACCCATCCAAAAAGATGCCCCAACTTACATGTTCAGGTTATTTGATCAGTAAATTATGGAAAGTCATACGCCACAGCTTTCTGCATAATAACCTCCAGTTTAAGAATTATACCCATGGTAAATGTGTAAGACCGGAGGGTATGTCTAGCTTAAATATTTTTACCATTAGAATCAACCAGAACGTTTTGCTTAAATCTAGAAGAGCCTTTAGCACATTATTTCAATATTGAATCAATTCAACCTTGACTTTAATAAAAAAAAAAATTGACTTTTGTCCATCCTTACCTCAGATGGGTATTACTATACACAAAACATATGACCATATAAAAAGGAGTTAACCTCCAAGTAGCTGATATTGTTCCCACGATCAGTTATGTTATGTATGTGTCTACTCTGCTATGCCATTGGGATGTATTGAAGCTGGTTCTCAGTTGATTCTGACTTGCCCAGTCAAACATATTAGCGTAGATTTCTTGAATTTGCTCATTAGAAAGAACAGATCAGCTAGGCTATTGGTCTTTTCCTTGGCATATATTGACAGCTCAGCATTCAACATGGTCTAGATGCTTTTGTCTGTCCTTTCCATTCCCTCTAGTTATCTATAGGATACAGTCAAAGATTTTGAAGCAACATAGCTTAGTTACTGAACTGATGAGAAACCGAGCTTTGCAAATAGAAGCTGTGTTGCTTGGTCACTCTCCTGGCCACGTAGCATAAGTACAGCCTTTTGAGTAGTCTTCCAAAATCCTCCCACCCAGATCTTAGGTGCTATGAGAGCTTTCCCTTTGCAAGAAATTCGGCATGATGAAGGTCCAGCCTTTTAACTGCATGATTTCCATTGGGTACAAGGGCAGTGTGCTTCAGAGCAAAAGTTCTGGATTCACAGAGGCCCGAATTCAAATCCTTATGCCATTCTCCCTCTTCTTGTATGACTCTGGGCAAATCAGTTCATTTCAAATCCTCTGGGCTTCTGTTTCAAATATGTTAAGAATAACTGAGGTTAAGTGCTGTAATATGTGTTAAGTTCTGTTACTGTGTCTAACATGCATCATGAGATAAAAAAAATTTTTTTCAAAGTTAAAAGCAGCAGCTTCCCTCTCCTCTTACAACCTGCTTTGCAGGCTATTTCCAGTCTCCTCATATGCAAACCATGTTTGGTGATTTATTGCACTCATAACAGAATCCATTGCACCTGCCTTTTAAATAATAAATGCCAAATGTTTTCTTTTGGAGGTGGTAAGGAAAGAGAGATCCCAAAGAGCAAGTGGGGACTTTTCTACAATCTTAGCTCAAGTGTCTTAATAAGGAAGAAAGTGATAGTTTTGCTTAGAAGTTATATGTATCATTGGTGATCTGTGAAATGAAAGGAACTTGGATTTCTACATTATTTAATCATATCAACATAAAGCTCCATAAAGCTACTTTAAATTCAGTGCCACATTTTTATGCCAGTATGCCAGAGAGGTTTCACTATGGATTAGTGTGGTTATAAACTGAAATCAAAACCCAAGGTATTTGGGGCACCTGGGTGGCTCAATTGATTAGGCATCCAACTTTTGATCTCAGCTCAGACCTTGATTTCATAGTTCATGAGTTCAAGCACCACCTTGGGCTCTGTGCTGACAGTGAGGAGCCTGATTGGAATTCTCTGTCTCCTTTTCTCTCTGCCCCTCTTCTGCCATCCCATAAAGTAAATAAATAAACTTTAAAAAAAACCTTAGGTAGTAAGCATACCTAAGAGGAATATTAATAATAGCAAAAACAAAATAATAACAATAAATAGAAAGCTAGATTGTACTCAACATGCCCAGAGTACTTTCCATGCATTATCTCATTTAATCTTCACACTTAATGACATAGTTATCAAAAAACATAAAATGGTGGATCAACTTGCACTGAAATACAAGCTATGTGGAATTGTCCACATGGAAATGGGCAGGTAAATGTTTATAACAGCTTTAGTATGTGAACGCATAAACAAACTATGGCATACCTATACAGTGGAATATTATGCAACCTAAGGCGTGAGCTTTCTAGTCATGAAAAAACACAGAGAAAACTTAACTGCGTATCGCTAAGTGAAAGAAACCATTATGGAAAGGCTACATGATGCATGATTCCAACTGTATGCTATTTTGGATCATTCGTGGCCAGAGGTTTGGGATTGTGCAAGGTTGAATAGGGCAAGTGCAGCAGATTTGTTTAAGGCAGTGAAACTCTTCTGTCTGGTACTATTATTGCAGATACATGACACTGCACTTGTTAAAAAACATTAAAATTTACAGAACAAAGAATAAACTTTAATGTATGCAAATATAAAAATATACTTCAGAGGTCAAGGGAATCCCACATAAATGTAGACTAGGATAACAACAACAAAAAGTGAATCTTATTAAAATAGATGAAACAGTCTCATTGGAAGGAGTAGAGAAAAACAGCACCGACAAGTAGACTTGGAAACACACGGAGTTTGTAAAACCAAAGGTAAAAGAAATTGCACATAAACATGCACTCTAGTTGATAAAGGTGTATCCCAAAGGAGTATGGGTTCAATGTGTGTATATCTATAGGTTGATACACACACACGAATGTCCTGGCTGTAACAATGAGCACACTTAGGATGCAGATCATGGTTTCTAATACTATTATCTAATAAAAGGATCCAAGGCTCCTTGTAGAATGGCTACTTCAAGGACTAGGACAGAAAATATACAAAATGAGCCTGGGGCATCATGTAGTGCCTGAAAGCAAGGATGTGCACACACACAAAGTAGACACCCCCGCCCCCCACTAATGCAGTCAAAGGGACACAGGTGCCAACAGAGAGAGCTCCCAGTGCACAAAACCAGAACAACAAAGCGGCAGTGAGTTATAGCTCAAAGTTTAAGATAAATATTCATGAGTTCATAATGATATAAACAAATAATTAAACCCATATACATGAGTTCATAATGATATAAACAAATAATTAAACCCATATACATGAGTTCATAATGATATAAACAAATAATTAAACCCATATACATGGGAAATAATAGATATAAACAATTCCAAATGTTTGTTTAGATGCTCTACCTTCAAGGAGCTAGGGCATAACTCCCTACTCTTTACATGTAGGTTGTGTGTAGTGACTTCCTTCTAAAATGAACAGTATGAAAACAGCAGTGAGGAGGAAGGAAAAGTAACTTGAAAGTGGTAAATCTGAAAAACAGTACTTCAGCCAGGTGATTAAAATTAACATGATCCATGATGCTGTTTTTGATAGTATGTGCCTTTGATGTAATAAGATGAAAATGACACTTGAGGGGCAACTGGTGGCTCAGTCAGTTGAGCGTATGACTCTTGGTTTCGACTCAGGTCATGATCCTGGGTTTCACGAGACTGAATTCCACGTTGGGGTCTGTGCTGACAGTGTACAGCCTGCTTGGGATTCTTTCTTTCTCTGTCTTTCTCTCTCAGATAAATAAATTTAAATTTAAAAAAGATGGAAAATGACCCTTGGTTCTGTGACCTTCCTCTTCGAAACCCATAATCTCAGTCTAATGTGAGAAAGACATTAGATAAATCTAAATTGAGTAATATTCTACAAATTATATGACCAGTACTCCTCAAAACTGTCAAAGTCATCAAAAACAAGGAAAGTCTGACAAATTGTTACAGCCAAGAAGAACCTGAGAAGATGATTAAATGTAATGTATCCTGGGTGGTATGCTAGAACCGAAAAAGGACATTAGGGAAAAAATAAGGAAATGGGCTTAGATTAATAATAATATATCAGTATGGAATTGGTAATTAAGATAAGCAATGTAAGATATTCATGATAGGGGAAACTGGGTATGGAGTCTGTAGGAGCTCTATATTACCTTCATACTTTTTTTGTAAGTCTAATATTGTTCATAAAAGATTTTGTTTTGAAATTGGAGAGTTGGTGTAAATTAAGATCATGTATATAGTTCAAACATTTTACATATATTAATTGAGTTCATTCTTACAGTTCTCTAATAAGTGCATTTATCTCCTGTAATGTTCACAATAATCCTTTGCCTCATTTAGCATTTATTATCGCTATCATTTTTATTTTATTAGACTTGAAGAAAATGAATACCCTTCAAGGGGTGTGGGTGAAGCTCAGAAATAAGCCAAATGCTATGTACTTGCATGGCTTTCAGGGAACAGTGTCCAAAGCACTTACCATATCTTTGGGTCATTATAGCAAATGGATCTTTATACACTGTGTTCCCTTGAGATGTAATCTGCATCCCTCAGGATTTGTTGTTTCAATTTTCCAGCATTAATTCAATGTAAAACATTCTAGCCCTTCGGGCCCCGACTGTAGAAATTCAATGAAGGGTCTCAAGATTTCCATTTCTATTTAATTACAAAGATGTAGCTTTCAGGTTATCTTCTCAACATTGAATGACAAATAGTTTTAAAATACTAACAGTGTTCTAAAGTCTCAGCTTAAAGTGTGCTTCAATATAGAGATATCTTTAGGAGGATCAAACATGACTTCTTAATATCCAGGTTAATTCATGACATTTTTTAGAAGGGAGGATTTTATTCTTGGTAACCAGATCTCTGGTTTGTTGTGATTATTTCCCAAATTACCACATGTAGCCACTGCTTTTGTCACTGCGGGCATTGATCTTAGAGTCTGAGACTGTGCTTATCACTCCCATTGTCTTGATGTTTTACATCTTAGATATTTATGTCTTTGTTTAAGTTTTGTGCCTGGCCCGATTGGTATCCACTTTATGAAAGTTTAGTAATAGTAGCAGCTGCCATCAAATGTTGGAAGTGCATCCAGATAGAAGAGAGAGAACTTATTCTCTGGAGCACCATAAAGTAAAATTTATATAAGGTTAACATTTACACTGAGCTAAATTTCTCCTTAATTAACCCCAGAAATATGTTGGCTTGTGAGATGCTTAGATCTCCGACTGCGATCCTTGCTATAGAGGAGTGTCTGAATTTGGGGTGGACAGAATGAAGGGCCCCCTGGATTTCTTTCAAGATTTGAGAGTGTACAGTTGTGTTTCTCTGGTACTTTTGGTTTCTTCCCACCTGTGACCATCACAAATAGAACTTCATCTTGTCAGCTCTGAATGTGAAATCCTTTTGAGTGTCCTTGATAATGCTGAAGGATTTCTAAATAGTACTACTCCATTCGTAAGCATTCCTTTTTTTTTGAAATTATTTTAAACCAAGATGTTCTCTAAAAGGATTTATAACTTACCATTAGAAATCCTCTTCATTGCATTTGAGCCCTTTAGGATTTTATAAGGATTACTAAGGGGATTTCTTTTTATCACAAGGGAAATATGGCTGCAGCTATTATGTCTTAAAAAAAAAAAAATCTTAGGCATCGCCTGACAGTGAGAAATGAATTTATATTCCTCTCCAGAACAGATTTTCTTATAACTCAAAGACATTGTAGAAAGTATTTTAATTTGACAAAACTGTAGTAAAATAAAACCCAGAGGAGTTAAATCCACCTGTGAATGTAGTTTACTAATGCAGATATTATGGAACATCAAAACATAGTTTGGAATGCGCAGTACTTCGGAAGTAGTGACTTTCTAGTACTCTGTCCCTCTTCCTTTTCCGCTCTACCAACCGCAACTGCAGGTAAATACAGGTGTCTTGGTAACGCCTCACTGCTGTACTGCCTCTAACCCCATGTCCACTCCACTAGGTTTCTTGCTGGGTTTCTACCAGAAGTCACTCTGGAGACCCTCTCTTCCCACACACTGATGTTTACTTTTTCCAGGCCTTCCAGAGAGCACATCCCTTTTAAATGGCCCACTTGATTTGGTCAGGTTCATCCAGGAGAATCTCCTTTATGATGAACTTAAAGTCAACTGAGTGGTAACCTAAGCAAGGGAAAACTAGTCTATCAGGTTCACTGGTCTTGCTCACACTGAAAGGAGAAGATCCACAGAACACTTACACCAGAATGTGGGAAACTTGGGAGCCAGCTTCAATTCTTCCAGTCACAGATGGGTAACAGTTTTGGCTTAGCATTGGTTTTTGAGTTCGTGGATTATAGTTTGTAACCAGAACAAATACGAGACGTTGTACATACTGGGCAAACAAATGCAAGAGCTACTACAGTCATCAAAGCATGGAAAGTTTTTGTCCTCCCCCATCATTTGTGGATTTAATATCATAAACCAGTTTAGGCATGGCTGGGTGGCTCAGTCAGTTAAGCATCCGACTCTAGATCTCAGCTCAGGTCATGATCTCACAGTTTGTGGGTTCCAGCCCCACATCAGGCTCCTTGCTGACAACACAGAGCCTGCTTGGGATTTTGTCTCCCCCAATCTCTGCCCTTCTTCTGCTCGCTTGCTCTCTCTCTCTCTCAAAATAAATAAGAAACTTAAAAAATGCAAAAACCAGTTTACAAGTTTTACATAGACCCACTTAATTATGTGAGACACAATATGAACTATAGTAGAGCACACAAATTAGACCTTAGAAATAAAGCATTTTTAATTAAAAGAAAACATCCCATTTAGCTTCTAAATTCAGTTTGTTTATTTACTGAGTAAGACAGACTATTACAGAATCACTGGAATGGGTCCCCTCAAAGAGCTTATAAGTTTGGCACATAGTTATACAAATACTGTCTGCTGTACAAAGCTGAATAAAGTCCATGCCCAAGTGAAGGGGGAGATCTGGCAGATGTTAGATGAAGAAATGATCAGGGGCACCTGGGTGGCTCAGTTGGTTGAGCATCTGACTTCGGCTCAGGTCATGATTTCACAGTTCATGGGTTTGAGCCCCGCGTCGGGCTCTGTGCTGCCAGCCAGCTCAGAGCCTGGAGCCTGCTTCGGATTCTCTGTCTCCCTCTCTCTCTGACCCTCCCTTGCTCATGCTGTGTGTGTGTCTCTCTCTCAGAAATAAATTAAAACAATAAATTTTTTTAAAAAAATGATTATTCAAACTCAGTTAATTCACCCAGATATGGGATTGCAGTGAGGCTTGGAACAGAGCAGGGTAAGGCATTTAACTCTCAGTACAACCTGAATGTTCAGAAAAAATGTCATTTCTTAAAAACATCTATGAATAATATGGTCTTCTTCCCAAGTCATTAGTAAAGGGAAAAAAAATAACTATAGGTGAATTTCCAGTGAAGGTCGGTCTGATCTTTGAGATCATAAAGTCTCTGTAGGAAGAGTTCAGTCTCTTGTTCAAGAATGAGCTGGAAAAAGAACTCAGCCTCTCACTTGTACCACCTCTGAGATATTCTCTAGTATGACATCTGGGTGTGTGGGTGAAGAGGTATAGCTTTCTCTGTCTCTTGGTGGAGAAGATTTTGAGGTCCTTGGGTCATGGAATTCTCTGGCCGCTATCTCCTCAGTAATATCCCTCCCCGCCTTTTTTTAAATCTCTATTTAGCTTATAGTGCTGTCTTTGGGGGTGGCTGGTGGTATTGTTGACTAGGTCTCTTTTGGCTACACTGGAGCTGGGGGTGTTCCCAGCAGACTCAGACTTAGGTCATCTCCACTGGTGGAGCTGCCTGTGACCTCCACAGACTGCATGTGACCTCCATCAAGATCCGGCCTCAGTGGTTTGCATATAGCCATAGTGACAAAACTGCCTTCCTCCTGCTATAGTGGCTCTGTTGGAAGCCCTCCAGCGATACCCTCAGCAACTTCTAGTCTTATCTCTACCATACCAGAAAAAGAGTAGGCTCAGGAATGCTAACCCTCAGGACTTCAGTCCCTGTGCTCTTGTGACACATTGTGTCCTCATACTGACATGGGAAATGGCTTAGATCATCATGTTCCAGCACCATATGTCCTTTTTCATTTGCCCATCTAGTCAGCTCCACTCATTGGGCTTTGACCCAGAATGAAGAAAATCAGGACCCACTTTTACTCTCTTTCTCTTCTTTTTTCTCCTTCCCATTATTTCCCTGGACCTAAAAACAGAGTGATTTTATCCCTATTCTTGAATGAATCTTCCTTATATTAAACTGTAACATAAGAATCTATGGGGCGCCTGGGTGGCTTAGTCGGTTAAGCGTCTGACTTTCGCTTAGGTCATGATCTCGCGGTTCGTGGGTTCAAGCCCTGCATCGGGCTCTGTGCTGACTGTCAGCTCAGAGCCTGGAGCCTATTTCAGAGTCTGTATCTCCCTCTCTCTCTGACCTTCCCCTGCTCACGCTCTCTCTCTCTCTCTCTCTCTCCTAGAAATAAATAAAAATATTAAAAAAAAAGAATCTAGATTGCCTTTTTGATGTGTTAAATGAGGAATAAAATAATTTTGATAATATTGTCTCAAGTAAATAGCGTGGCTTGTAAGACAATTGTTTTAAAACAACCTTGTTTTGTTTTGTTTTTTATAATGCCAGAAGGAAAGTTACCTTTCTCCCTGTCTTGCTTCTGTTCCTACATTCCTTTTTTAAAAAACTTTTTAAATTTGCTTATTCTTGAGTCGGGGATGGGGAAAGAGAGAGGAAGAGAGAATCCCAAGTAGGCTCCACACTGTCCATGTGGAACCCAACATGGGTCTTGAACTCACAAACTGTGCAATCATGACCTGAGTCATGAGTCGAGATGCTTAACTGACTGAGCCACCCAGTCGCTCCTATTCCCGCATTCCTAATACCCATCCTCTTCTATAGCAAATTAGAAACAAGATGGTAAAAGTACAAAAGTCTTTGAAAAGCACCTTAATGTTTTTGAAAATCATTTCAAAGAGATTTATTTGGTAATTTAATCATCAGAGTAGGGGGGTAGAATAGAATTAGCAAATACACCATGGGGAGATTCTCAATGAATATGGTACATAAAAACATGATGTGATTTTGCTGTTTTCTTTTATCCTTTCTGATATGCCATTAAAAATCATAATACTTGCAGTATAATTTGAACACACAAAAAATGTTACCTTTTTGTGTGGTAGAAGAAGAATTCAGTGTATTTGTTGAACATTGAAATATAGTAGAGAATGACACCTGGACAGTGTTCGGGGCCAACTATGGAGAGTTTATTCTCTTAAGAAGAATAACTGCTGGTCTTGAGCAAGCCAGAAATCCTCTTTTAATTTTATTCTCATGATCTGATTGAGAGAAAGCCTGACTCATTTAAAGTTTGTGGTTCTGTTGAAAGTGAACACACGCAATGCCATGTGTCTTTTCAAACCACAACACACCTAAGGAATAAAGGCTGATGTGGTTTCCCTTGCCCTTTAGAGCAAACTTTATCTGATGTCATTGAGGAAGAAGTCTGCCTTTGGATAATTGTTCTTTTCACAAGATAAATTTCATGCCAGATAGGGAAGCGCTGTGTTGTCCTTTGCATCTCCTTTTCTGGCCTATCTTTATTTGCAGGGTGTAAAGTAAGGCAATTAGAGTTGGTCTCTTACCTGCTTGTCTCTCTCGCTGACAGCTTCTGAGTTCTGTGAGGAGTGTGGCTGTTTTGTTCTATTTCCTACTCTTCACCCTTCCAATGCCTAGCCTAGTTATTGTTGTTTTTTTTTATCTTTTTCCACCTGGAGGGTATTCAATATCTATTTGATCAATTAATTTGGTAGAATTAACTTCCTGGAGTTTATTTGTGCAGGATCTTTGTTCCCTCTCTGTGCAGCAGATTGAGCGCTTGTTCTAATAAAGGAATCATTGTTATGAGTCATGCCTTAAGAATTCTTTTTTTTTTTCTCTCTCTCTCTCTCTCTCTCTTTCTTTAATGGGGCACCTGGGTGGCTAAGTCGGTTGAGTGTCTGACTTTGTCTCAATCATGATCTCATAGTTCACAGGTTCAGGCTCCGTGTCAGGCTCTGTGTTGACAGCTCAGACCTTAGAGCCTGCTTCAGATTGTGTCTGTCTCTCTCTCTCTGCCCCTCCCCCACTCGCACTCTGTCTCTTTCAAAAATGAATAAACATTAAAAAAATTTTAAGATTTTTTTTGAGAGTTAGGGCATATCATTTTTCAAAACAGAAATCATATTCTATTGAACGCCCTTAATTATGACATTTTCTCATCCTTTGAGACTTCATTTCCCTTTTGAAAGAAAGCAAATTTTTGAAACCCAAGTGGGTGGCTGAGGTAGGGGATCAGGATGAATGGTTCTCTTTCTAGCTAAGATAATCAGTGTGATTTCCTTAAGGGCCTATTAAATGATTTTTAAGGCTGTTTCAAAGTACTTAAGGGTGAGATAACTTACCAAGCCTCTCAATATTTCCCCAAACACTTGGAGGGAAATCTCTGCCAATAAGTAATCTGGAGTTTTTACTCCTAGGTTTTTTTTTTTTTCTCCAGTAAATGAGTACTTACCATGTCCTAGACATCGTGCTAAGTACTTTATATATATTATGTCATTCAGTAGTGTCATCCAGTATTTATAACCGAGGTAACTGAACTTTAGAAATAATTTACTTAAGACCATTGCTAATTTTCTTGAGTGAGTGTGTGTGAGTACACTTATATGCACAAAAGTCTCTTATACACATTTCTTATCATTGCCATGCCTCTGTAATGAAAACCCAAGTCTGCAGAATTTTACCTACAAAGGGCCAGATAGCATGCAATTCTTGAGAGACCCTTCTAGTTCCCTAGCTGGTATCCCAAATATTTAGCCCTCTAAGAATGTTCCCCTTGCCCGTTGTTGAGATGAAGAAGTTGAGACAAAGGGCCATTATTTTATCAGGAATGGTTATTTACCCAGAGCCATGACAAATGCTGGCCAGGGCAAATGTAATTCATGACACACCTAAAGTTGTTAGCAGTTTTCGACTGAAATCAGTGATTGATCAGAGCTGTCTAGATTTCACCCTGCTTTAGTTTAGTATTTGAAATAGAATGCAAGACCATACGGCCATGTTTATGTGAATGCCCCAACATCAGATACATTAATTTGACTA
Source organism: Proteles cristata cristata (assembly GCA_017311185.1). Lineage (NCBI taxonomy): Eukaryota > Metazoa > Chordata > Mammalia > Carnivora > Hyaenidae > Proteles > Proteles cristata. Next base: position 980,214 of record JAESUZ010003733.1, read on the forward strand.
AACCTTAATCTATTGTTTTCTTTCTCCAGAATGCAGTTAATGAGAATAAAATTTATTGAGCACAAATTTTATAGCCATCAACCATGAGAGTCTTGGCAAACTGCTAGCATTTTGGGTATTTTATGCCTCCCTCCCCGACCGATGTTTTCTGGTTTGCTGCTCACATTCAACAAAAAGTCTAAAATATTGTAGGAAGGTTTAAATGTACATGCAAATCACCTTCAGTAAATTAAGGTAGATTTAGGTGAAGAGAAGACTAGCTCATACGTAGGAGTTAAGACTAATATCCACTCTGAGCTCGCTGCAGGTGGGTGCCTGCCTTCAAGCAGTCAGAACCCTGACCTTACTTACCTCTCCTTCAAATGTAATAGGTTATACAATCATTCATTCTTTAGGGTCCAGGCTCTGACAGAGAAAATCCTAAGACATTAAATACATTTTAATCTTCTTTTTAAAATCATTGTAATCTAAGCCACAGGGCTACTTTAACTAATTTAACATTAGTTTCTGTGGCAAACCCGTTGGGATTTTACAAATCCAGGAATTAGAGGGGTGTTAGTTTGAGATGTGAGTTTCTTTCTTGAAAACTCTATGGCCTGTGGCTTTCAATAGGAGGAGTAACAGCATAGTCAAAAACAAAAACAAAAAACAAACAAATGAAAGCAGATTGACCATCAGAGTCACTCTCCTGAATGAAGTTCACAGGCTTTTGCTTTGAGCAATTCCCTTCATTGCTCTGGGCCTCAGTTTCCCCATCATGTGAAATGTGTCATTTAGCCCAATGATTTCTCTTTTCAAATTCACTTATTTTAAGAGAGAGAGAGAGAGGAGAGAGAGAGAATGAATCCTAATCAGGCTCTACACTGTCAGCACAGAACTTAAAGTAAGGCTCTAACTTATGAACCATGAGATCATCACCTGAGCTGAAACCAAGAAACAGTCATTGACCCCACTGAGCCACTCAGGCGCCCCCTAACCCAATGATTTCTGGAAGACTTTGAGCTCTTCCGAGTAGTCAATAATAGAAAGAGGGGATTACAGACTTGTGGTGGGGGGAGGGGTGTCAGATATTGGTGAGGGGGACAGTGATAATCTCCTTGGCATTTTGCATTTCAGAAACCCTTTGCCTATAGTGTTATTTTCATTGTTTGGGTAACATTTATTTCTCTGGGCTTAACTTAGTATAGTAAGAGGAGACACAAGAGGGAAGTTTTCAGCAACCTGTAATATCTAAGCAGGATCCCATGCCCATGTATACATAGCAACTAAACAGGGCCATCTATTTAAATTTAAAATAAATTTACACCAAAGGAATCATTGAAAGCAACAGTTAATATAGATGGCCTTTTAGTTCCTTCTGGTGGTGGCACAGACGGAGAGCCAGCTGGCGACCTTGAGGAGGTCATGTTTCCTCTAAACATGTCTCCCCTCTTTACCTCAGAGCACAGACCCTAATAGTGAAAGGACATACATATTTCCTAAGCACCCACTATGTGCCAGGCTCTGTACCAGACATCCAGCATGCAGAACACACAACAGCATAGTTCATAGTTAGAGAGTAGGGTGGGTACTCAGTGTCTCTGGGTTCAAGTTCTGCTTCTAGTATTACAAACCTTGAGACCTCCGGCACTCTAGTTAATTTTTATAAGTCTGACTTCCCACATCTTGAATTCCTCTTTGTCTCTATTCCTACCTGTCAACTTGTGGAATCTTGAACAAGTTTTTAAATGTCTCTGAGACTCAGATAACCCGTGTGTGAAAGGAAAGTGCTAATAATACCTGTATCTCAGAATTGCCATGAGCATTGCATGAACATAGGCCATATGAACATACTTTGGAAACCATCCAATAATACGGGAGATATCGTTTGTTATGTATAAATTTATAGCTCATAGTTGAGACATGACTGAAAAAGTCACTTTGCAAAAACGATATCACAGAACTCAATGGGCATGCAGTCATTAGGAGAATTGAATTTTGGGTCCCATTTTCAAAGTTAATTTACTTAGGTTCAAAGAAAGACTGATTGATAGAAAAAACGGTGATTTATTTCATTATTTTTTTGGTCTCAAAGTCTACCTTTCCCCACTATTTTTAGTGCTTCTTAATCAGACAATTACAAACAAAGAGTCAGGTTATAGCTCAAAATGAAATGATTTTGTATCACATACAATTCCTTTTCGCTTATAGGCAGGCTGATGCATTCAGGAGTGTTTGACATCCTTTCATGCCCATTAACAAAGGAAGAGGAAAAACCATATTATCACAGCCACAGGGTTTCTGTCCCTCTGTTTCATGTTCAGATAAATGACTCTCATGTTTCTGAGGGACATAATTTTTATATAGGCGTATGAATTGTCATTTCAAAATGTTGACTTGCTCTCCTGCCCCTCCTCCCTTCCCCCATGTATTCCCATCTCTATCATGCTTTTCTGTGAGGTTCTAATATAGGAGACACAAAAGCTTAACAAAAATAAACTTGAGATCTATAATCCAGAATGTCAAAGAGCTTGTAATTTAAGTGAGAGAGAAGGTTTACGCATTGATTCCCCTCTCCTTTGCCCTCTTCCATTGTGCAGCACGTTTTACAAGATATTTTAATGACTATTAAATTACTTATGACATCAGCCATTGTTAGATGTAAGCAGAGCATGAATTACTCTTTCTTCTGAAATCTGAAGAACTGAAGTTCAAAAGTGATTTGTCCCAAGTGACATAACCAGTAATTAATTCTCAGACTGGTCACTTCCTGGCCTGGCCCCTCCCTGATGTCAATGTTTCCTCGTTCCCCCCATGCACACACTTGGGAAAACAATACTTGGAAAAGGCATCGATTGCTGGTAAACACCACTAGGAAGCAGACTAGACGTTTGGAGGAGCCGAGCGTACCCAGCTTTGTCCTTAGGTGTTGCAGAGCACATTAAGGGCACTTGATCTGGACTCTGTCACTTAGAGAACATTTATTATAATGGGGGAACCAAGATGCACATGTGTCGAACGACAAGGAGTTGTAAGCCTAGAGGCAAATATTTCCCGTAGGTCTAGCTTATATATGCAAATATTGCATTTTTCCTATGATTGCATGTAATATATCTAAAATATTCAGTTTGCACATTTCATATAGAAAATAGATACTTTTAAAATTATTGATTAGCTTGTATCCTAGCATACTCTGTTTAGGTATCATCTAACTGGAGTGAAACTAAAAATAAATCACATGTCATTAGATAACCTCACAGTGCATCCATTAATTTCCCTTCCTGCTAGAAAGCAATGAAACTGTGGTTGGAGCTGTGTTAAGAACATTACATGAAAAATGAGGAGAAGGAATAAAGACAGATTAGAACATAATTATGGGGGCTGGAATCCATCCAGGTCTTTTGAAGCCTTGCCAAGTTGGAGCCTGCCTGTCTGCAGGTGAACCTGGAACATGAGTACTTCAAACTCAGAATGCCACCTCCCACTTAGTTGAACTCCACATAGCAGTACTGGGGGGAAATAGTCAAGAAGACCACCAAATTCAAGGGAGCAAAAATTAACTGAAAGGCTGAATGGAAATTGGAAAAAAATAGTGATCACTTCTGTATTACAAAAAAGGATGATGTGGTTTTGTTCCCATCTTCGGCCCGAGATATTAACTTTCTCTCTACAGATCTGGCTTAAATCCTTAGTGAATTCCCAAACAGGGTGTAAATTTATCACTCAATATTGGGAGCATCTGGGGCTTTTCATTTTATTGAAATGATTCTTTTTTTCCCACTACAGATGCTCCATGGAGCAAGGTCTGTACATTATAAGTGAAAAGTGATTCCCCAAAAGGAAATCTTTTATCACTGGCTGTAACTTAGAGTTGAACACATACTTTATTTTGGACACTGCCTTGTGGAGAAAGCAGCAAAGGGTTGAACTTGGAGTCAGGCTGACAAGTGCATAAGCCTCCAGTTTGCAGCTGAAACTCCTGGATGGGAAGATAGAACACAACCTCATCCAGGAGGTGTGTTTGAGCTTGGCTCATCTCTAAAAACGGAGAACATAATAGTAGTTACCTGACTGGATAATTATGAAGATAAAAGGAGATCATGCATGTAAAGCAGAATCTCATCACCTGATATGTTGTAAGCCCTCGATACATATTAACTTGTACTACGTCAAGGTTGCCTGATAACCAGACTCAAAGACATTTCTGTAGAAAGCACATTTATTATTATTATTATTTATTATTATTATATATTTTCTAATCTCTATAGCAATACCATATGGCTCTGTACTTACTTCATTTTCTCTGGCTCCATGGTAAGTAACTGTGTCTGCATATACACGTTTGCTTGATTAAAAAGCAGCAATTCTTTCTTCTTAGTAAGACTTGGTTTTGGAAAGAAGTCAAAACCTGAAGAAAACCATCTAATGTGATGTCAAACTGGAAAGGGACACAGACCAGGATGGTACCCTTCCTACACCTATGCTGAGTCTTCCTGATAGAGCTAAGGGTCAGTGAAGGTTGAAGAAAGGAGGAGATTTGGGGAAAAGAAGATGGAAAAGGGACACTGTAAGGATAAAAGTGACCGGATTGCCCCAAAGAGTGCATTTTGCACAGGACATTTTTCCTCCTCTATCCCCCGGCCACCCGCTCCCTGCCCCTTCCAAATATGGCATCTATTACAGCTATTCAAAATCAGGTGACTTGATATTCATCCGATTCTAGAACTCTCGGCCACTGTCTTCAGATCTTTGGACCAAATAAGCACAATAGTGTTGGCAACATTTTCTGTTACACTAGATTTGAAAGTCATACTGAATGTTTCTTTACCGGTTTTCTTCACTGAGGAGATAACTCAGATTTCCTGTCGCTCTTTCTTTCTTTCTTTTTTTTTTTTTAAATGTTTTATTTATTTCTAGGAGAGAGAGAGAGAGAGAGAGAGAGAGAGCGTGAGCAGGAGGGTCAGAGACAGAGGGAGTCACAGACTGAAACAGGCTCCAGGCTCTGAGCTGGCAGTCAGCACAGAGCCCGACGCGGGGCTCAAACCCACGAACCGTGAGATCATGACCTAAGCGAAAGTTGGACGCTTAACCGACTAAGCCACCCAGGTGCTCCTCCTGTCGCTCTTTCTAATTTTTTTCAGCGTTCAAAAGCAACAGTTCGACCTATGTGAAATAAACACGTGTAAGAAATCCTTATATATTAGCTGAAAAAAAACATTAAGTTCTTGCTGGGATATCTTATTCTAAAACAGAAAAAATACATGCTGTTCTACAGTCTGAAATATCATCTCTTAACAATTTTTGTGGTTTGTGGTTGCCTTGGGGCAAATACCCCAAAGCAACCAAAATAGGAGGACGAAATATTTGTTTTTTTTCCAAATGATACAAAATGCTTTCCTAAGGTATAAAATGTAGAAACATAGGCTAGAAATATGGTATGGACAGACTAATTGTCACCTAGACAGTTGAATTTTTTCCCACAGGAGGAAGGAGACTCCTAAAATTGTGATGATCATCATGTGAATTGCTCCCAAGGTACATTTGTTAGACCAGAATATAGATGGGCTTTCTTTCACGTTGGATCTGTTTTATGTTTGAACTCCTCCATTTCCATGTACATTTTAAAACCCTTTAGGCCTCAGCTTCTTCATCTGTATAAAATAGGTATTTATAGCACAGACCTCAAACAGCTATTTATAAAACCTAAATGTGATAATGTATGTAAAGACGTTGGAACAGAACAGCAAATATGGTGGTAGCTTAATAAGTAATTGTTTGAATATCATTCATTCATCATTTACTGAGAGCCATCTCTAACCACAGGAATCTTAGCATATTTTGTGTATTTTCCTCAAGGACAGTAAAGGGTCATTTGTTTATGCTTTTAATATAAATATATGTATGTGAGTTTGTGGATTTACACAGAACTGCACTAAGTGGAAGATTCAGTGCTTTCCACCAGGCCTAGAGATAGCAACTTTTGTACCCATATATTTTATCTGACATTTCATTATGAACATTTCAATATCCAGAAACTCAGGAAAATTTAACAGTAAATACTCGTTACCACACCCAGCTTGCACAATTAACATCTCATTTGCTTTGTCATATATCAACAGATCCATTTGTCCTTCAATCCATTTTATTTTTGCTAACAGTTTTATTGAGATATAATTTATATCCCAAAAAGTCCACTTGTTTCAAAACACACAGTTCAGTGATTTTTAGTAAACTGGCAGAGTTCATAACCATCACCATACTCCCATTTCAGAACATTTCCATCATCTTGAAAATGCTTCCTCATATCCATTGACAGCTACTCTCTCTTCTTACTTAGATTCAGCCCCAGGCAACTACCAGTCTGTTTTCTGTCTCAATAGATTCGAAAGGCCCTAAGTTTTAGCCAACATAGAATGGATTTGTGGGGTGCTCTTACACTTTGGTTCTCAGGACTACAAAGATTTTTTAAACTGTCTAAGGGCAGAGAGATCTTATTATTTGTTTATATGACACAAAAAGTATTTCCCTATAATTTTTGTCATCTTTCTGCTCACTCTGATTCCTTATACCAAGAGCACGAAATCATTCCCATTTTATAGATAAAAATGAGGCAAGAAAGAGGAGGAGGAAAGACTGAAAGTGGCCAGAAAGCCGGGCAACCTGGGCTGTTCATCACTTTGCTGACTGCTCTGAGTCTGGCTTTGCTGAATATCTCTGTACCTGTATGGAGGATCCCTGGATGGGGGACCACACAAATTATCCAACAGTTGATAGTTCTGTGAGTTATCAGCTGCAGTGGTAATTGCTTGAGCAGATCCCCCACTATGGCATTTGAGAGTGCCATCAGAGAACAGCCATGACAGGTGTTTGGAAACTGCCTTTGGAATTGGCCTCCTGCAAAAAGGAGCTACATGCTGACTTGGTGGGTGAGGAGGAAAGTCGAAGGCATTCTCAGAGGGAAGTCGCTTCTCTGGCAGGTCTCCAAGCAAACAGATTTAGGTTTCTTTGACATTAAAATCCCCTAAAGATATATAAGGGTGGGGAGCAGGCAATTGGAATGCCACCCTCACATGGTGAGCATCTTTCCTTTTGGAGATAAAATTGTCAATGCCAACCCAATGGAGAGCATTTGGGGGCTGTCAAATCTGAGTGCAGATAAAGGATTAAAAAATCACTCATGCTTCCAACATGCTGTATAGCTCCAGTTCTCATTTGTCTGTTTCCAAAACGATTGGCTCCTGACGCATTCACAAGTGACACTGTTCTGGGTTCGTTTTCATGACTTTCACCTGGCCCATCGAAGTTCTGCTTGGCCTTCCAAGAGCGAGTCTCCCCTGCTTAGGTTTTCTCCAATAGGTTCGTGTCTCCCACATTTTATATTTGTGGGAAGCTAAAGAAAAAAAGTAAAGCAAACGAAAATAGTGTAATTGGCACTTGCAGTCAGTGTACTTAGATTTCCTCTGATGATTCAGTCCCTGCAAAGCAAATGGTTGAGGGCAAAGTGACAAAGCAGGTCACTTTGATTTCAAGCAATGTAGCTTGCATGTCTCTTTGGCGCAACTGGCTTTGAATTTCTAACACAGAAATAATGAATGAATGAATGAATGAATGAATGAATGAATGAATGAATAGCACAGGTGAACATTTTCTTGAGTAAATGATTGGGTCATCCCTGACTCTCTGCCCTGCCTTCGTGTGTGTGTACATGTGTGTGTATGCACATGCACACCTTCCCTGGAGTTTGATGGTCTTACTCTTAAAGGGCAATTGCATTTTCATTTCAGTTCAAGGTGAAGGAGCTAGTTGCTCCTTCTGTAAGGATCACCAGTATTTTGCTTCTAATATTGCTGTTTTCTAGAGAGACTTTGAGTTCTGCTATTTATGTAGAAATGTTGCCGAAATCCAAATAAGTGAATTATTTTGAGTTAAACACTCCTTCCTCCTACATCTTGTCACATTAGTCATGGAAAGCATTTTAAAGATCATCCCCTTACACACTGGGGTGCTTCAGCAGTAATTACTTTGTCTCTATTATATTGATAGCAGCTTTAACACCTACCAATGATGAAATACCAACCCATTATCCTGGGCATGTTAATTAATTTCGTTGAGCACCAACTGCCTCATCTATAAATCACATATAATGATTCAAAGAAATAGGTGTATCATGAGGGTTAAATACTGGCTTATAGGTTGGTACTTAGCCAAAGTAAATAGTACATGGTGGAAATGGATAACTTTTATTGATGTCTATCCAACAGCTCTTCCCATTTTTCCTAGAGAGTCTAGGGAGTCCTTATGATTTAGTTGGTGCTGATCACACCAAGCATGCCTGGTCAAAGAAAGCTTCCTGTGACCCACAATAGTCCATTGAGAGTCAGCTGGAATGCTCATGCATATGTTGGCAAAGAGAAATTGCCTTTCAGCTGGACTTAAGCTGGGAGGGTATAAATCTGGAGCTTCCAAGAACCAACACACACATTGATACTTTTTTTTTTTTTTACATTTTTTAAATGCTTATTTATCATAAGAGAGAGAGAGAGTCAGAGGATGGGGGGCAAAGAGAGAGGGAAAGAGAGAATCTCAAGCAGGTTCCACATTGAGCTCAGAGCCCCACTCAGGACAGGATCTCACAACTGTGAGATCATGACCTGAGCCAAAATCAAGAGTTGGATGCTTAACTGACTGAGCTACCAGGTGCCCCACATTGAAATGTCTTGATAGTGAAATTAAAGCAGAGAAAAGTGGAGCTGAGCTATGGCAAAGAGAAATATGGAGTTCTTACATGGGTTGACTATCTTAGAGCTACTGAAATTAGAACTGTTCTAAGACTTCCATTTATTTAAGCTGGTTTGAGTTGGGTGTTTTGGCATCTGCAACTGGGAGTCTTGATTAACATACTGCTGTACTTATCAATAGTAAAACCACCACAATATTGCCCTTCTCTGCCAATTTGTTGTATAGGTCGATGCTCAATAAAGACTGAGCATCTGAAGGCTCATAGTTCAGTAGAGTAGAACCAAGGGAAAGGATCACATTATAAGAAAAATGTGGGGAGGGGCATGCCTGAGTGGCTCAATTTGTTGAGCATCTGACTCTTGGTTTTGGCTTAGGTCATTGTCTCGTGGTTCGCAGGATCAGGCCCCATGTTGGGCTCTGTGCTGGCAGCATGGAGCCTGCTTGGAATTCTTTCTGCCCCCTCTCTAACCTTCCCTCCCCTTTCTCTCTTCCTCTCTCTTTCAAAATAAAAATTAATTTAAAAAAAAGAAAAAGGGTAATTCTGAACCAGCTACTTATTTATATGTCTCATCCCTCAGGGCATACTGAATAATAGTCTAAGCTTTTTGTTTAACACACACATACAGACACACACATTTTAGTAACATTGTTTTCATTATAGGTTTATTTCAATAATCCAGGCTTTTAAAAATATATTTCCACAAACTTGATCATTCAGAATGAAATTAAAAATTACTACCATTTCACCTGTGTGGTTCAGTCAGTTAAGCATCCAATTTTGGCTCAGGTCATGATCTCAAGGTTTGTGACTTAGAGCCCTGCATCAGGCTCTCTGCCATCAGCACTGGGCCCATGTCATATCTATCCTCCCCTCTCTCTCTGCACAACCCTTGATCAGAATCTCTCAAAAATAAATAAAAACATTAAAAAGAAAACCAATTACTACCATTTCTGCAATTAGGATATGGCATTCCTATGTAGGTCAAAATACTGGGCTAAGACCAGTTAAATTCATCCCCTTTGATTATTTGATAATGGACTCTGTGACTGGGATAATATAAACAAGATGTGCTGAAAGCAGATATTCATAGATCCACCTTAGAAGGTAGATACTAACCAAGTACACAATGGGGAAAAAATTATGGGGTGGAGTTGTTTAAACTCCTATTGCACCAGATATTTCAATTGCAGTCTCTTATATTCAGAATGAGACAATATTATTCATGGGAAATTCTTCATCTTAAAGTAGATTTTAATTATTCCTGAAACTAAGTGTCAATTATAATGTCCCTGTTGGGTCACATAAAAATGTCCTCATGAAATGGCATCATCATGAAACCACCTTGTTGGACCTTCTAGCTGAGTTATGTTGGGAAAGACAATATCTTCTCATGAGATCATGGTCATGGAATTATTTGTGGAGGGATATTAACAGCACATCAAGAGGAGCTCCTAAAACATGTGCTGGAATTAACATGGCTTCCACAGGAATCTCAGAGATGAATTAGCTGCTCTAATCAAAATTAGGTTATGTTCACTAAACAGTAAACCACTGAATAATATCACAAGTATATGTTAGCACGGTAGGACAGGATACATAACATAAACTATTGATCATCAAGTAGCTAAGAGACTTCCAGTTGGCTTATCTTAAATGTTACCCACATATCAAGTGCAAATGGATAACTAGGCATGTGTATAAGAATTCAAGTATTCATCAATGCAGTCTATGACATTCTGGGAATGACACATCTTTGAGGCAGATTATATCATAATAAATAAATAATCTATATTTTTCATATCTTTTTTAATTATTTTTTTTGAAAGAGAGGGAGGAAAAACACGTGTGTGCATGGGGGAGAGGCAGAAGGATGGAGAGGGAGAGAAAGAAAGATAATTTTAAGCAGATTCCACACCCAGTACAAAGCCTGATATGAGCATCAGTCCCACAACCATCAGACCATCACATGAGCTGAAATCAAGAGCCGTAGGCTTTATCGATAGAGTCACCTAGGTGCCCCTCTTTTTTTTTTTTTTTTAATAAAAATTTCTCTTTGTTGTTTTTTAAAATGTTTTATTTATTTCTGAGAGAGAGAAAGAGAGGCAGTGTGAGCAGGGGAGGGTTAGAGAGAGAGAGGGAGATACGAAATCTGAAGCAGGCTCCGGACTCTGAGCTAGCTGTCAGCACAGAGCCTGACGTGGGGCTTGGACCCAGGAATTATGAGATCATGACCTGAGCTGAAGTCGGACACTTAACTGACTGAGCCACCCAGACACCCCTTTGTTGTTTTTGTTCAATAACAAATATATTCGTTACTCATTGTAAAATTAAATAAGACTTTATCAAATGATGTTTAATTAGTCAGTCTCCAGGCAGAAAAGAAAAACCATACAGTAACTGGAACAGAAATTTAACATAAAGATTTATCGTCTACAATAAGGAATTGTAGTATCAAGGGACTGGCCACTAAGATAGAAAGAAACCCTAAATCAGATTGGAATAGGAGATAGAATGAATAGCATCCTTAGTGCTGAGACAGAGCCCCCGAGGAGACCCTTCCTCCCCCAGACTGAGATCTAGACCTTGTTAGGTTTCATGAACCTTCTTAGTTTTACCAGCTAATTTTTCCCATTGGTTACATGCACTAGATAGAGGAGAAATTCAGGATTTGCTATGAAGAGGGACTGGCAACTCGATGCCGCATCAGGTTATGTGTTTTCTTGAGGTGACTTGTCCAGGATAAAAGCTCTAATTTTAATATGTATGGTAAATGTCTCTGACCCATTAATGCAGCTAATTTTTGAAAATTTCACTTCCAACAATGACACCTTGGTAGGGAGTTGAATGCTGGCCCAAAGTGACTAAATACCTAAAGGAACAGTGGAATTGATTTGTGAATTCTTTCCTTTGTCAAATTGTTGGTTGATGATTCAGCATTTTGTAATATCTTAATAGAAACACGGACACTACATACAACTATGATATTAAAGCCATTTTTTTGCTCTCTCTTCTCTCCATGGTCCCAATCAATGCATACCTAATTTTATAGGAAATTCTTCCCTGAAGAAAAACACTACCTACTGATTTAAATACTATTTTAAACCTAGCTTGTTTCAACAGACACTTAAGTTTGAAACATGTGAAAATTAATGGTCAATGGACTCTTTTGGGGCCAAAACTTTAAAATGTATCCCACTTTTTAAAAATTTATGATTTATTTAGGGTGATTTCTAAGAAAGTTTTCCCAAATGGAAGTACTTGAGCTAAATATAACCTTTGTCATATTAAATTTTTGCTGGAGATTGATTTTATGAGGCATAGGCTGGAACCATTGTAAGAGTGTGTATTTATACTTACGTGTGCCAAAATGAACGTTAATAGATACCTCGATTAAATGGGAAGTAAGGAAATCCTCTCAGTTTTCCATTTTTCGTTTACCCCACTTTCCATTTGTCAAGAATATGGTGTTAAGAAGTGTATTATAAAAGAGAATCGGAGCCAAAAAAAAAAAAAACATTTAAGCAAATGTTAGCAAGCTCATCAATAAGTTGTTGGAACTCAGGAGTCCTGAACCTAAACTCAAAATAGTTACTTAGAATTAAGAGCTTGATTTCTGTTTCTTAATTAGCAGTCTTAGATTTCCAATTTATTTAGAACAGTTACCATTCTTTCTTCCCTAATGTTTGAGAAGAGGATATTTTCTTTTTCCTATTTGTCACTCTTTACCCAGGAGAGGTGCCTGAAATTCTGTGTGAACTGCACCTCCTACCCCCGTCTAGTTCCAGATAAAAACATTAACCCTGATGGTGATATTGCCAATATTTGAAGATAGGTCCAAGCCTTTCAGAGTGTTCTCAAGGCACACATAGAGGAGTGTAAGTAGTGTTTAGTGTAACTTCTAATCTCTCAGAGGCTTAGTTGCCAAAACAATTAGCAGCTTTAGTCAGGGGGAAGGAAGCAGTCCATCTGCTTCTTTTGTGCCATTTAGAGCAAACAGCCACCTGATCACTGAATCCCTCAGACAATTAGTCAGAACCATTGGCGGCCCCCATGTCCCTGTGACAACCTCATCGACACATTCCTAGATGAGAAGACAGATGGTTTTGTTGGAAATGAACTTGCCTTTTAAATATATAATAGCACCTTATAAATAAATAGTGCTTTACCACTAAAAGGCTTTCTCGTGCATTCTGAAATCTGATGCTCCCAGCAACTCTTTTGTAAAATGAGTGATTTTATAAATGGGGCAACAGAGAATTAAGGAGGTGAAATGATTGCCCAAGTTCGTATAGGACCAGGATTAGAACTTAAAATCTTTTGACAGCCAGTTCAGTGCTCGCTCTACTACTTTTAGAAACAATGGAAGGAATGGGTTGCCTTTGGATATTTTACTTAGGCCAAGTGATCTAGGGATACCTCTATCTTACCCTCAAGTAGTCCACCCCACTTTATGGTGTCCCTTTAAGAGACCCACCAGGGAAGTTGTTTAACAACACAATAGCCCTTCATGTGCAGGTGAGCCTGTGCAAAATAGCAAGTCAAAAGTCTTATCAATTAAGGGCACCTTAGGGATTTTTCCTTCTCTTTTAAACACAATGGCAAGTTTCAGGCTATTGTCCTTGGTCCACTACATGGGACACCAGAAAGAGAAGCAGAATGAGTGCCAGAAGATGTATGATTAAAAACATCAGAAAAACCTTTCTTTGTTATTACTCCAGCCACACAGAGGGAAGCCGGACCTTCACACTGTGTCACATTCATATGACCTTTCAGTGCATGGTAACTTTGCCCACTGGTAAACAGGGGCCGTTCTGTGACATAGACATAGTATATCCTAGAATTTGACACATTGGGTATATATTACTCTCCTCTGGTAAGCTGTAAGGTAGACAGGGATAAGGAGAGACAAAAATCTTGGTTATAATATTCTCATAGAGTTCAATATGCCTCCTGAAACTGCTTTGCATTTTTTAAAGAACTTTCTCCAAGGAACTCATGGGCAGTCTTTTATAGATTTGGACTGCCGGCCGGAGGGGGGGAGACGGGTGGGTGGAAAGGAAGCAGATATGCTTCTATTTCTCAGTCTAGGCTTTGTTCCACAAAGAAAGCAACTTAGCCATAAATACAGAATTGTAAGAAATACTAAAAAAGTCTGAGTTTTGACCATACTTATCTCTGCCAAAGAAAGCTTTGAGGTACTAAAATCGTCTCTGTGGGGATATTCTCATATCTTTCTTTGAGAGGGGGATACAGATCTCCACAGATATAAACCATCGCAGAATATCTCTAGCTTGCCTATTGGAAACTATAATATGAAATTTTATATCTTGACAGTGATTAGGTCAGTTCTGAGAGGAGTAAAGAAAATGTTGGCATGCAAAATTATACTTAGATTTTTCATAAAATTGCTCATTAGAATAGTTATTTCATATAAAAAGTTTTGCTACTTGACCTTATCATAAAAAACACAAAATTGGTAAAGTCTCTTTATTACAGATTTAAATAGAAACAAATGAATATAGTGATTACTTGGTGATCTTGTGTGTGTGTGTGTGTGTGTTGGATACCATGAGATGGCATAATTATCTTATAGGGATATTTTTGGACAAATATTGTGATTCTGTGAGGTTTTTTTAAGGCTCTCTGGACTTGGTATGTTAAGAAGTCCATCTTTTCATGACTTGTAAAGAATATTTTTTCACTTAAAATGAATTAATGCAAAAAAAAAATCAAACTTTAGAGTGAGACCCAGAAAATGACTCTAAACTCCAAATAGATATATTTTTCTAAGAATGTAATAATTCTTTACCCATAATGGGTAGGGGTGGGACATTGCTGTATCTTAATTTTGTCTGATTATTAAACTTCCTTATGGCTACGTTCTGGGGAGCCAGACCGAACTTCAGGCCTCTCTGGGGGCATCAGCTCAGTCAATAAATGAATGGGCAGAGGAAAGGGTGTGGCAGACACATGTGCATTACACACAATTTAATACTTGCTACCAAGGTTTTATTTTTTCCTCCCCAGCAGAACCCAGACCCCAAGAAATGCATTAATTTTGGAGCCAGAGCCAAAGGCGTGACCCACAGAAAGCCTAGAGTGGAAACAAACAAACAAAAAAAGACATTTTTCAAAGAAGGCAATTGGATTGGAAAATCCTGTAGCTTTCCTGAGCAGTGAAAATTTGGATAAAATTTAAAAAATTTTTATTATTTTCTTTATATCTGAGAGAGAGAGAGAGAGACATTGTGAGCAGAGGAGGGTCAGAGAGAGAGAGAGACACAGAATCAGAAACCGTCTCCAGGTTCTGAGCTGGCTGTCAGCACAGAGCCCGACGCAGGGCTCGAACCCATGAACCGTGAAATCATGGCCTGAGCCGAAGTCAGACACTTAACTGACTAAGCCACCCAGGTACCCCAAGTTTGGATAAAATTTTTAAAGTTTAGAAATAAAAATTTGGAACCAGAGATCTTATTTTGCCCTTTTGTCATAGTAATTGTAACGGGTTCTTTGGGGTTTTTTTTTCGTTTTTTGTTTTTTATTCTAGTAGCCCTGTATTTTGGCTTGACCACTTGCTGTTTCTGAATATGCAGTAATATAGCCTAAGGTCAAGGCAGTAGATTGGCAAGCTGGGTGCCATTTTGGGTACCAACAGGAAGCTGGAGGGATTCCTTTGGCATGAATGAGTTCAGGGGAATCTCTTGTGAAGGTCTACTCCCTGTCCAGACCCCATCTTAAGTGTCCCTATAATGCAATAGGTAGGAAGCGTTTCCAATAAACCCCTTCGTTCCTGCACATAGACAAGAATTTCCAGAGTATTCACTGTTATTTTAATAGGTTGGCTCTGTTTAAATATTCTCAGACACTTCTTTGCAGTTTGTTTATGTAGCAAATTCCTCTTTTTCTTAAATATTAAGATAAAGATATGGAAAGCAACCATGCTAAGTTACTACAAGTTCTAAATTAGTGAGAGCTAAATTGATGAGTTTTTACTGTACATTTAGTATAGTACCTCTCTAGCACTTGGGTCTAATGAATTTTTGCTCCTAGTAATTAGGTGTTATTTAATTATAGCTGGAATCTTTAATATCACCTAGTTTAATCACCATATTAAAAACTATTTAGAGAGCTGATTTGCTAATACCACAAATTTAGTTATAGAATGGAATATGTGATTTCTTTCTCCTATTTCAGTGTGACTGGTAAGAATTAAGTGCAGGAATATACTGTTACATAAACTGTAAATTCGATGTGGACTACATAAAACCTATTGCTGGATGCTCGTATGTAACACTTAGCATATGGCAACTCTCAAGGAATGACGTGAGATGTGTGTGCATGTGCAGTGGGGGAAGTATGATGAAATAAATGCCATTTTCCATCTCTAATTTCTAGGAAGCATTTTAAATTATTCTCTCTCCCGAACTGCATGGGTACCCATGAACTGCAGGGGTCGCACTGGAATTTTTCATAAAGTGCAAGGCTTTGCAAGTGCTTACCAAAAATACTAAAATCAGTATAGTTTTTGTAACCTTTTTTGTGAAATAATTACAGATTCCAAGGAAGTTGTAACAAAATGTATGGGGTTGTCTGTCACACCCTTCACTCAGCGGCTTCCCCAGCGTTAACCTTGTGTGCGATTATAGTACAATAGCAATTGGGGCGCCTGGGTGGCTTAGTCGGTTAAGCGTCCGACTTTCACTTGGGTCATGATCTCACGGTTCGTGGGTTCGAGCCCCGCGTCGGGCTCTGTGCTGACTGCCAGCTCAGAGCCTGGAGCCTGTTTCAGAGTCTGTGACTCCCTCTCTCTCTGACCCTCCCCTGCTCACGCTGTCTCTCTCTCTCTCTCTCTCCTAGAAAAAAAAAAGTGTTATAGTACAATAGCAACGCCAGGTAATTGACACTGGTCCATTTCACTGCACTTATTCACATTTCACAAGTGACAGCTGCACTCATTTGTATACATGTGCATGCGCATGTGCATGTGTGAATGCATGGACATATATGTGAGCATGCATAGATCTATGCAATCTCATCACGTGTGTAGCTTCCCTGACCACCACTGCAATGAAGATATTTGATTTACTGTCATCATAAGGTTGTGTTGTGCAAACACTTTATAGCCACACCCACATCTTTCTCCCATTTCTAGCAGCTCACAACTGCTCATCTGTTTACTATATAATTCCACTCTTCCACAAATACTGTATAAGTAGAATCATGCAGTATGTAACTTTTCAAGAGGGTTTTTTTCATTCAGTACAATTTCATTGTGGTTTACCCAGAGTGCTAGGTGAATCCATAGTTCATTGCCAGGTAATATTCCATGATAGAGATAAGCCACACTTTGTATAACCATTTACCTATTGAAGAACATTTGCGTAGTTTTAAGGTATTGGGTATTGTGAGTAAAGATGCCATGCACATTCTAAGGAGAATAATTGTTTTCATTTCTCTGCAGAAAATAAGCAACTGTGCAATTTCTGGACCATATATGGTAATTCTTTTTTCTTAGTTTTTAAAGGAACTGCCAAGCTATTTTCCAGAGTGGCTGTACCCTTTTACATTCCCAATAGTAATGTGTGAGTGATCTAGTTCCTCTGAATCCTCACTAGTATTTGATCTGATTACTATTTTTTATTGCAGCCATTCTGATAGGTGTTCAGTGATACCCTATTGTGGTTTTAATTTGCATTTCCCTAATGGCTAATGATGTTGAACGTCTTTTCATGTGCTTATTTGCCGTAGGTATATCCTCTCTAGTGAAGTATCTGTCATGTCGTTTATTCATTTTCTAGTTCGAGTGTTTGTGTTCTAATGTTGAGTTTTGGGAGAACTTGATCTATTGTAGATATGTCTGTTATCGTTCGTGTGATTTGCAAATATATTCTTACAGCCTCTAATCTGTCTTTTCATCCTCTTAATGCTCTTTTGCAGAGCAAAATCCTCATTGTGCTGAGCACAAGTTTTTAATTTTGACCAGGTCCAATCTCTCAGTTTTTCCTTTCATTTACTGTTCTTTTGACATCAAGTCTAAGCACGGTTTGCTTACTCCTATGTTCCGAAGATTTTCTTGTATTTTTCCCCCTAGACATTTTAGTGTTTTCTGCTTTGGATTGAAGTCCATGATCTATTTTTAGTTAAATTTTACAAAAGGTATGAGGTTTATGTTCAGGCTCATTTGATTTCCTGTGATATCCATTAACTCTGGCAATGTTTGTTGAAAAACTTATTCCTTATCCACCGAATCATAGCATGAGTTTTTAAAAAGATACATAGTCCTTAAATAAATTATCTGTCCCCTAAATAATGATTGAAATTTCTGAGCACTCACTCTGTGCCAGGCATATTTCTAAGCATTTTGTTTAAATTATTAACCATTTATTATTTTCCTTTAAAAAAACCTATGTGTGCAATATTATTATGTTCATTTTAGAGATATGGAAACAAAGGTTTGAAAACGTTAACTGATATGCCAAGATCGCAAAGGTAATGCAATGCAAAGAATTAGAATCCAGGTCTCTCTGATCAAAAACCTATAACATTCTTAGTACTAAAATGTTTTCTCACCAAAGGGAGCTCAGAATCAAGGCTTTTCATCTCTCAAGTTATTATATTGGTCAGTCAGGATCAAAATAACCTCTTTGGCAGAACCTTCAAAATACATTTCTGCAGATCAATAAAGCAGGTAGAAGTTTGGAGACCGGTAATGAAATTCAATCAACCAATAGCGTTTGCTATTTTATCCATAATCATTTTAGAAAATGACATGATGTCTTCATCCATAATCATTTTCTTATTTTTTATTATTTTTGAGAGAGAGACAGATACAGAGCAGAAGCAGGGGAGGGGCAGAGAGAGGAGGAGACACAAAATACAAAGCAAGCTCTATGCTCTGAGCTGTCAGCACAGAGTCCGACACGAGGCTCAAACTCAACGACAGTGAGATCATGACCTGAGCCAAAGTCGGATGTTTAAGCGACTCACCTACCCAGACGCTCCCAGAATCACTTTCTGCACAATACTCTTCACCCTGCCAGTGGTTACAACCAGGGCATCTAACACATTTTTGCTCTTTTGTTATTCAGTTTATTCCAGAATCATTCTGATTTTTAACAAAGGTCACGTACCTATGGATGACTTTCTTTACTTGAGTTTCTAATTCCGTTTTAAAATCTTGATAGGCTATTTTCCTGGACATTAACCTGAAGTAATGATTTCTTTGTGACTTACATGTTATACCCTTAATTTACATATATTTCTAATGTGCTACTTTTCATTTCATGGAGGCTTGCTTAGATGTTTCCAATTAGAGCAAAGTGAACAAGAGGGTCACCTATTGCCATATGTTGCTTGGAAGAGAGTTGGTAAGAGTTGTTTTTTCTTTCTTTTCTTTTTTTTACCATAGTTCTACTTTTTTTACGTAAACATTTAGTACTTGGTCACCTTTTGCAAATATCAAATCTTGTGGGAAGAGCAAAAATCAGAAAAGGAATTATTTGCTTCCTCTACTGGTTACTTGCTGAATGACCTCAATCCTAAACCTGCCCATCTTCTTAGTGTATATCACAAAGGAAATTAATGCTTTGCTCTTGAGGGTTAGCTTTTATCGTTTTACTGTTTTGTGCAGTGTATCAGCTGGGCTTTTGGAAGCAAGAGTAAGTACGTGGGTGTTTCACAGGAGCCAAGAGAAAGCCCATGGAGGGCAGTAGGCAAGACACAGTCATGGGTAAAAGTTAATGTGACACAGTTTCCAGAAATGGAAACTCTGTGAGGACAAAGAATCCATATGTTTCATTCCCTGCCCTATCTCCTGAGTCAGCAGCAGAGCATGGCAGTTCCCCCATCTGCTCTCAGAGCTCCTTTCTCCTTACGCTGTGTGGAGCGTGTAAGGTAGTGAAAGCCGTCAAGGTACCGTGGAAGCTGAGCACCTCGCCCTCCATCCTCAGGCAACCTGCCAGCCCCCATCCATCCTTTGCCTTCATCGTGCCCCCCAAGAAACCTTGGACGTGGTCCCAACCTTCCTGGGGAAACCAGATTGGAATAAGGAAAAAAGGGTTTGGGATCCTCTTGGTCAATCTGTTTTCATTGGTTCCGTGTTTTCTCTATGTACAATGAGGTAATGACTCCAGGTCTCACTGGTCTGTAGTAAATATGAAATGAAGTTATACAGGGAAAGGACCTTCCAGGGGTGCCTGGGGGGCTTAGTCGGTTAAGCGTCCGACTTTCGCTTAGGTCATGATCTCACGGTTCGTGGGTTCGAGCCCCGCATCGGGCTCTGTGCTGACTGCCAGCTCAGAGCCTGGAGCTGTTTCAGTCTGTGACTCCCTCTCTCTCTGACCCTCCCCTGCTCACGCTGTCT
Organism: Proteles cristata cristata; assembly: GCA_017311185.1. Lineage (NCBI taxonomy): Eukaryota > Metazoa > Chordata > Mammalia > Carnivora > Hyaenidae > Proteles > Proteles cristata. The sequence continues at coordinate 1,000,295 of JAESUZ010003733.1, forward strand.
CTCTCTCTCTCTCCTAGAAATAAATAAAACATTAAAAAAAAAAAAAAAAAGGACTTTCCAAATGGCAGAGCGAGCACTGTTCCCAGTCTGAGGATTGTTACTGTTTCATATCAGTGAGTGGTACGTGCTTCTGCTTCTGTTCGCTGACTGACTGGTTCCCCCCTTCACTATAATGACAGGATTAGAGTACTTGGAAAATGGACAAGTCTTCACTTCTCCCATGGAGGAGAAGGATCAGAGAAAGGATGGGTCAATCAGATGATTCTGAAGGATAATAGACATTAAAATGGGGAATTAGAAAAAACAAAATCATGGAATTAGGACCACTTGGGTTCCAATATTGGCCCCTCTGCTTATTGAGCTTCTTGTTGCCTCAGTTTCTCTGTCAGCCAAATGCCATAGGATAATGATTCTCACCTCATGGGGTTGGTGTGAGGATGAATTGAAATTATATAAGATGATGAGCAAAATGCCTGGCACATAATAAACTTTGGGATATATGAGTTATTAATGTTGCTTTTTTTTTTTAATTTTAATGTTTCTTTCTGTTTGAAGGAGAGAGAGATAGAGTGTAAGCAGGAGAGGGGCAGAAGGAGAGGGAGACAGAATCTGAAGCAGGCTCCAGGCTTCGAGCTGCCAGCACAGAGCTGGATGCGGGGCTTGAACCCACAAACCACAAGATCATGACCTGAGCTGAAGTCAGACACTTCAACTGCCTGAACCACCCAGGCACCCCTTAATGTGCTCTTATTAAACTTCGAACCACCCTCTGCACCTCTTACCTGGTTCTGTCTCCCTCCTTCCTTTTCTGCATTGTGAAAGATGAGTGTAATTAGAAACACAGAGAAGTTTGTTGTGTATCATCGTGAAGGAAGTCCACCTGGAATATCCCCTCACACACTAACTAAATCTGTTTCATATGTATTCCCTGGGAGAGGTGCTCTGTTTTTCCTAGGAATTGTCTAATTCCTTCCCCTGCTTTAAGAACCCAAAAAAGGGGCGCCTGGGTGGCTTAGTCGGTTAAGCGTCCGACTTTCGCTTAGGTCATGATCTCGCGGTTCGTGGGTTCGAGCCCCGCGTCGGGCTCTGTGCTGACTGCCAGCTCAGAACCTGGAGCCTGTTTCAGTCTGTGACTCCCTCTCTCTCTGACCCTCCCCTGCTCACGCTGTCTCTCTGTCTCTCTAGAAATAAATAAAAACCTTAAAAAAAAATAAAACTATAAGAACCCAAAAAAACCAAAAACAGAGGCATGCAAGGATTACTTTTTCTGGCCTTGCATGTCACCAGAGCTCACACCTGTCCTAATTCCAGCCCTGGTGAGCGCCAGCAAGCCTCCTCCCATGGCCGCGTTTGGAACCTTGTCAATTGCAGGGTGATTTTTGCCTGAAGCCACTTCGAGTTGCTCCTGCTAGAGGTTTTGCTGAGGGACCTGGAGGTGACAGGCTGGGCAGGATCCATGCACCCTGGGGCCCTGGGTTCTGTAGGGCTGTAAGCAGGGTCCTGTTTGACTCTCTCCCCAAGTCCCACCCTCATTATTTTAATGTGCACTTGCTGGATCCTCTCCTTTTTCCACAAGTTTCTTTTAGCCAGTGATTGGGATGCAGCCCTGCATGGGAAAAAGGGACCTCATTATGTCTGATTTAAAAAACAAACAAAAAGCCAGCAGCAAGGCTTGTGACTCTACCACAGATTGTGAAGGGAGAAATCCTTGAAATTGGATGATTGAATTAAGTTCTGGTGGACAGCTTGGGCTCTGAGCTCTCTGCAGTGTTTCTGAACGGAGCCCAAATCAATTAGCCTGATCACTCTCTGTCTCCATTTGTGTGGAAATGTGTAGAAATTCTGTCGTTGTGAATTATGTAGTGTAACTTTGGAAAGGTCACTTAAATTCTTAGGCTGTGGTTTGTATCCTTGAAAAACTGAAGATAATTTGAATATCAAGGTGCCAAAGGCGAAAGGGCAGAATTATTAAAGGTGACCACTTCTGGAATACTTAGTTGCAAAAACTGTTACAGGAAAAAATAAATCTAGTTTTAAGTCCTTTTAAGACCTGGACTTTGAGAATCAGATGAATGTGAGCCTTGAAAACATAACTGGCTTTCAATGCATACCTGTCAAAAAACAATAGCCAAAATGATTGTTGGTAGGGGGGCCGGTGATGTGGGTGGCAAAGAATTGCACAGAGTAGATCAACAGACAGGACAGAGTTTACTCACTCTCCAGGGGAGGAGAGGGGCCAGACATCAAGAGTGATGTTGGCCCCAAATTTCTGTTAGGCTGGGCCTTTTAAGGGGTTTTAAGGATGTTGAGAGGGTTACAGCTATGAGCTATGCCCATGGTGGAAGGGGTGTGGGGAGGGGCTCAGCTTTTGGCCAGGTAGACCGGAGGTGACAGATTTCTCAGGGGGCTAGTCCCAGATGTGGGTTGTGGTCTGGCTGGAGAAGATGTTTTGTAATTGTGGTCCATTTTCTGAGAATGAGGAGCACCATGGTCTAGAAAAACTAAGAGTTAGAGCCAAATACACACACCTGTGAGTTTTGTCTCTAAGCTTGACTGGGGAGGGAGCTTTGACTAGAACACTTTGAGTTGTGAAACACTAAAACTATTCATTGTAATAATCTCTAATAACCATTGCACAGTGGTAATAGTACAAAAAGCTTTATTTGCAAAATCTAAGGGTGGGGCTGCTTGTTGTATAAACTCAAGAAAAGCCGAATTTGGTTCACACAAAACCCTCACAAGGACCACTAAGTGCAAACACTTGATAAAGCTACATAGTTGCATATCATTAGTGGAGAGAAGATTTCAATTTGCCTTTAGGCTTGACGTTTCTAGAAATAAAATTAAATTATTGAGAAACGATTAAGGATGAGATAGATCACTTGGAAAGAAAAAAGTTTGTACAATGACTGAAACCAGACATCAAAGTAAACATCTTGCTAATGTCGGCATGCCTACTGAAGATAGCCCCCACACAAGCCAGCTGCCTTCAGAAACCCAATCCAAATAGGTTTACACACACACACACACACACAGTAGTAGCTCAAGTGACTAAAATAATCCAGGAATAAAACCAAATCCAGGAACTCGATGATGTCCTCAGAACTTGGTCTCCCCCAATCCCTGATCCTGCCTTTCTTACTTGGGTTTCACTACTGAGCAGAACCGTCGAGTCCAGATATTTCAGGGGTTCTAGGCTTCATGTCCACCAGGTCAACAATTCCACTTGGGAGAAAATGTCTCTCCCAGGTGTATCAGCAATAGTTCTGAGACTGAGTCTGCGTTACCTGGTTTGCGTCACACGGAAATCCCTGAGCGAGAGATTCATGATTACCAGGGCCTGATTTCACCACTGCTCCTCCCTTGTATCAAAAGGCATAAGAATAAAATAAAGGTGTGTCTCCAGGGGCACCTGGGTGGCTAAGTTGGTCAAATATCAGACTTGGGCTCAGGTTGTGATCTCTCAGTTTGTGAGTTTGAGCCCTGCATCGGGCTCTGGGCTGACAGCTCAGAGCTTGGAGCCTGCTTCAGATTCTCTCTCCCTCTCTCTCTGCCCCTCCCCCTGCTCTCTCTTTCTTAAAAATTAATAAACATTTAAAAATACATTAAAAGGGGGGCGCCTGGGTGGCTTAGTTGGTTAAGCGACCGACTTTCGCTTAGGTCATGATCTCGCGGTTTGTGGGTTCGAGGCCCGCGTCGGGCTCTGTGCTGACTGCCAGCTCGGAGCCTGGAGCCTGTTTCAGTCTGTGATTCCCTCTCTCTCTGACCCTCCCTGCTCATGCTGTCTCTCTCTCTCTCTCTCTCCTAGAAATAAATTAAAACATTAAAAAAAATAAATAAATAAATAAAAAATAAAAATACATTAAAAAAGTAAAGGTGTTATCCAGAGGAAATCGAGCTTCTGTTACCAGAAAAAGTAGAATGGCTGCCCAGGAAACATAAACAACATAGTGCCATCTACCACCTATCTGCCAAGGCCAAATCTGAAGTGTATGGAATGGAAAACTGAGCCCTTCAAGCCCAGAAAGGAGAGCAATACTGAAAAGAGAAAATGAGAAGGCCTGCCTTCCCCACCCAGCCCCTGAGATCCACTTTACCACTGGACAGAAGGGAAATGAATGAAGTTAAGGCTGCCCAAGCTGGAGAAAGCACACCACTGCCCCATTGTGAAGTCCTGCCTCAGAGATGTGCTGGTATTTTGTGAGTGTTCTCTGGGGCCAGAGGCAGATCCCCCACTCTAGTGTGGGCCACTAGAATATGATGCGTGTGTTTCAATTACTTGTCCTCCATAGGCACATACCTGAATAGCACCAAACAATAAAAAATGCCTCTCTAACCGACAACTTTTTTTCAGGTGTTTCATCTCCCAAATGTATATTGAGATTATTAATGCAGAAGCGTGCACTAAATTCATTCTGGAGAAAAAGTAGTTCACTGAATAGTCATGGACTGTCATAACCTATTGTCCAATCCCTGCCTTGTGGCTCCTCTGCCTGCTAACTGTGTATGTAACCCTGGGCGAAAGTGGCTCTCGGTTTGCTTTTGTGTCCCATGGGAATAATAATAATAATGCCCCTCGCAGAGGTTTGTTATCTAAATTCTGGGCAAACGGTAAACACCCTTTCTGATTATTGTTCAGGCATTTTGGCATCATTTGGAAATGGTGTCAGAATTAATCAGACATACTTGCTTATAATATTCTGAGAAAGTATAATACACCAACGTTCAGTATGAGGGACCTGAAAACTAAAACAGGACTTACACTACTCCTAGTTCAACCTGGCCTCTGGCTGGGCTCATATTTTATCCTGAGGGTGGCCCCTGCATTGTCTACCGAGACTCCCTAGGAATAAGCCATAATACTCCCTATGGCCAAAAGACCAGCTCTGTTCCCAGAACATTGATGGACAAGTTACCTGGCACACTTTAAAATTCTCACTTTTTGGCCACTTTTTCAGGTGGCCAAGCATATGGCAAAATGAAAACTGCCTGGAGTGGGGATTCATACAGGGATTCGGAGAAGAAAAGGAATTTTGTAGCCATATTGGGCAAGCTTAAGTGATCCTTTTGTCATTTTTCTAGCAATTTTCTTCTTCCCTGGGGCCTGACCCTACAAGACAAGGATCTATTTTCAAGTCAATTACTACTCATAAAAGGCATAATTACCCCCAAATCAGAAAAAGAACCCTATTTCTCTTATTATGGTAATGGAATGGTAATTTTTGAAATAGCTACAATACATAAGAGAAAAATGGCTTTTGCTTTCTTTTGACTTCTCACTGCTTTTAGTTCAATACCATACCGTTCCCAAATCTGTCGTTTTTTAGCAAAGCAGCCATAAGTGGCATTTTCTGGATTATCTTTAAACAAGAAAACAAAAGGTGACCATTCATCATCTCACTCAGTTGAGGTGATAGGCCTTCAAGAATCTGGGTCATGGCGGTGGGTATAGATTGAGCTGCTCACAAGCTTGGTCACAGTCTCAGACACCACGCTCCAGGACTGACCTCCAGCTCCCTGCCCCTGACTTGATGCTTCCTATCTTTTTCAGTTACTTTTTCTTTGATGTTTCCTATGAGTCTGTGCTAAGTGCTTGACACATATCCTCTTGTTTGATCTACATACTTCTCTGTTAGCTGTTCTGTGGCTCCCTTCCTTTATCTTTATTCTATCCATTCATACCTTTCAGTGAACATTCACTGAGTGCCTACCCCAGGCCACGTATTATCCTAAGTACTATGGATATAGTGATGAAGAAAGGCAAGGCTTGCCTTCTAGTGGGGGAGAGAGAGAACAAGTAAAGGAAGAGATGGTGGTGGAAGAGAAGAAGTCAAAAAATGAAATCTGAGCAGAGAGCTAGGTGAAGCAATAGATTGAGTGAGCTCAGGGGAAAGTGTTTGAGGCATAGAGACCATCCTGTGCAAAGGCCCTGGGGGAAGAAACAGTGGTTGTGAAGAACAGACTATGGTCTCTGAATGGAATGTGCTGTGAGGGGTAGGAGGACCAGAGCCTTGCAGGCCCATAAAGACCCTGGATCTCTACCTGTGGATAACAGAAAGCAGGTGAAGCAGGGAAGTGAAATGCTTTACCTGCTAGGAAACTGAAACCAAAGGAATAATCAATAACTCACCAATAGGACACATTTGGGAAGCCCACAGCCAGGGTAAACCGTCTATGCAATTCTAAAGCTTTCACCATTCATAATCACAGCATAGCTTTTAGTTAATAGATAATTTCATATATGTGTGTTCTTTTGTTGACTTAATTGCTAAACTTAACTTTGAAACTAACTTCCTTTTTCTGTTGCCACTCTCTCACTCAAAATGTCAGCTGGCTTATTTCTTGTCTTATTCCTTGCCTTAATTTACCCTTAATCCCCTCCTTCAGTCACAGATCCAATTTATTATCCCCTATAAAATTCACGAGCTATGGCTCTACTTTTCCTTCAGTTCTACTATCCTGTCACCTTCCAGCTCTGTATTCTATATCTTCTCAAGATTTCTGGACCTTCAGTGATCTGGTACCAACCCACCTTTTCAATCCCTCCTTTTCCTCAACATCTCAGATTGCTCCTCTGCACGTGATATTTTGACCATAAGCACTTTTTTTTCCCAAAAAAAAATTTTACATACAAATTAGAATACTAGATTCTCTTCTAGAAACATCAGAAGTCACAAGTCCAGACCCATGTTCCCACAGGCTGAAGTTGAGCATTGGCTGCCCATGTGGTGGGGAACATAGGCTTCCCAGTTCTCCACAGTCTGTACTGCTGTCTATCGTCAGGCATCCACAGACATCACATGTAACTTGTCTGGTCCTTGTGGGCATAGACACAGATTTTGACACTAGTGAAGAATGTTGGATCTAAGTATTTAATAGGGCCAAAATATGGGGTTGAAATTCCAGGTGTACCACTTACTCAACTTAGGATGTTGACTGGTTACTTCACATTTCTATGGCTGCTCTGCAAAATGTAAGTAACAGTGATACATCTCTCATATCCCTGGTGTGATGATTAAATGAACTAATACATGCAAAAACACTTAGAACAATGGCTGGACATGAAAAGCACTTGAGGAAGGGTTATGTTTAAGGCTGCTGTTTATAATTCCTGCTCTGTGTCAGTTAAATTGGTATAGTTGTCAAATTTATAGTCTCATCTCCCTGCCAGACACTATCCTAAGTACTAGGGATATAATCCTCATTCCCACGTTGCCTATCCAATCTACTGTGGCCACTGATTCCTATTCATCTCTCAAGGTCTACTTCACATCTTACCCCTTGATGAAGCCTTCACTGGTCATCCTTGCCAGAGTTCATTTCTCACTGCTTTCCATTCCTTTAGCTCTGATTTTGTGTGCTATCCCTTGTACATTCATCTACTCCTTTGCATTGATTTTTTAAAAACGATTTTAAATGTTCATTTATTTTTGAGAGAGAGAGAAAGAGTGCAAGTTGGGAAGAGCAGATAGAGAGGGAGACAGGGAATTTGAAGCAGGCTCCATGCCATAAGCACAAAGCCTGACATGGGGCTCAAACCCACAAACCATGAGATCTTGACCTGAGTCAAAGTCAGATGTTTCAACTAACTGAGTAACCCAGGTACCTCTGCACTGCTTTTTAGCTGTCTTCTGCTGATGTTTTCTCTCTCTAGCCAGAATCCTAATAGAGATGCATGGCAGGTGATGATTGGGTCATGTTTCAACCTGCTGGCATATAGTTGGCACTAATGGCATACAGTACAAGATTTATTTTCTGAGACCTCATGAGGAAAATTTTATCAAGATAGTGTTCTTGGCCAACAATACCAAGTTAGAAGGTCATGTTTCTGTATAATCAGTGGAATGTTGAAAAAGGTAGCCAGTTACAAATTACACAGTTGTGGAGTTGAAATCATTTTTCCATCCCTTTGAATAGAGGTTCCTGTGGATGGAAGGTCATTAGTGTGTGACACTAATTACAAATGGAAGCTACAACCCTAATTGCCAAGTGTGTAAAAGTAACTAGGGAGTCTGTTTCTTTGGAGTTCTCAAAGTTATATAGGAAACTATATATATATGTATATATATATACAGAAATGAGTATGGTTCATATTGGGCCTTGGTCTTCAACATGGATAAAAGACAAAATATGAGAATTCAAAATATATTAGGCTATGTGATGGAGATAAGGAAAGTAATTACTGAGAAAGTGTGGAAATCAATTATATCAAAATTGAACCATAGACGATGATTGTTAGTAAAGATAGAAGATTCAAAGTGTACTTGTTCATAAATGTCAGTGAATTCCTGCCTAAAATTCAGTCAAATCTCAGAATTTTTTAAGTGTGAAAGGAAGACACTTGTGCCATCATTTGCATAAATCTCTGAAATAAAACACTATTCCATATGCCATCATGGTGGGAAGTGGGGCTATAATTATCAAGGCCACTTTCTAAATACTACTGCTAAAATCCATCCATATGGGAACCAAAGAGATCCTGTGATGGATAGTTATCACCTCTGTGGAGGAAAGCTAAAGATATGTAACAATAGTACAAATAATCCTGGTTTTTAATAGTGGATGTACCACACTTAAGTCCTAGTTTTCTCAAAGTGACCCACTAGAATGTTCATGTCTGACTCTCCCAAGGACCATGGTGTCTGTCATACCAGTAGAAGGGAGTAGTGAGATCATTTGATTGACTACAGAATACCAAATTAATTCTGCTGGCAGCAAACCAAATCCACAATGCCAGCCTACTTAATAAAAGGAATAGAAAAGGTAATTTGATCCCCTGACTAAAACTAGCCCTGGAAGTGGCAGGCACTTGGCCCCACTGAAAAGGTGGGGAGGAAATGAATCTTATAATGAATTACTTGTCACTCAAAGATAGTTGATTTTGTAATAGGAAATAATAACTCCTCCAAAGAGTGACCATTTTGCCAAAAAACGGAAGCAATAAATAAGTGCTAGTGAAATAGATGAAGAATATTCATGCGTCTTTATTTAGGTCATCTACAACTCTAAATTCAGATTAAAGTAGAATGATGCAATCTGGGAAATGTGACTTAGTAAAGAAGGAATAAAGAAACTGTGTGGTTTTCAAATGACTTTATATTAAATACTGTTTTTGTTCTATTAGCTTTGACTTAAAAATCTACATATATAAATCTAGTTTATGTCCAATTTAGAATGATGTAATCCATTTACATTTATTGGTTTGGTTCTGATTGCAAGTAATCATTAAATTTGGGTGATGAATATCATTGACCAACTCTTTGCTGTACCAAAGAAGCATTCAGAATTGAGGGCCTTTTAAAAAGCCCTGATGTACAATCAGCAGTCACTGGTGTTTTCCTTAAATGTGACTTTATTGGAAAGTAACCTTTATATTCCACTTTATTTCTGGTAGTGTGAAGTACCTATTGTCTATATATGTCCATTCATAGGATAGCATGATCAATGGCTGCAACATAGGGAATAATCAAAGGAAAACTAAATTCCATGCTAGAGACCTTTACTTTTTTGTTTGTTTGTTCATTTGCCCGTTTTGTGAGGAATGATAGTTTACTTGTTTAAGGGACTCGGAACTTCTTGGGATTTTCTTTTGTCTAACATGTCCGCAGCAGTGATGCTTGGAGGCAGGCTGCTAGAAAGTAAAAGGCCACTCCAGTGTCTCTAGCTGAAAGATAGTTAAAGCTGTCAATACTGAGAGGATTTCTGTCTTAAACATGTTGTTAATTAAGAGAAATGGGATGAACAAATCCATTTAATAATTCATCTTGTTAGTGATTCTGTTTACTGGTAATTCTTTCTTTTAGAATAGTAGCGTTAACTGCTACGATACATACTGTTTATCAAAGCCAGAAAATAGAATTAAAACACTTTTGGAATATTAGATTCTAATATCAGGCCAGATGGCTACTCCAGCTACCTTTACATTGGGGCATAATAACAGCTTTTTTCAGCTGTGGAGTAGAATACAAGAATTTTCATTCTCGCTTGGCCTTAGATGACCTCTGACAGGAGTTTTTAGGGCTTGGTTGCTAAAGCCTTTCCACATTTAAAAAATATACTTGTTTAATTCTTCCTTTAGCCTCAGGGGAAATGCCAAGTATTCTCTGAAACCTAAACTCCCTTAGCACAGATATGTGTCACACTGGTTCAGAGCATGTAGATTAGCTGTGAGACCAAGACATTAAGTGACTTACTGTGTTTGTACCTCAGTTATCACATCTGTTAAGTGGGGATGATAACTGTACCTATCTCCTCACATTGCTGTATAAAGTCACATTTTAAATGATGCTTCACAGGCAGTGTTATTATGTGCTGTTACTGTGTCTTTAAGAAAATGTCTTTGTCTGTTAATTAGTAGCATTCACTGTCAAGTCTTGAGTGTCTACGATAAAAAACAACAATCATTGAAAGCATTTGTATAACTGCTTTTGAATGTCTTAATGTATATAGTCTTATTCATAATGTAATGTAGATGAATTTGACATTGTGAAGAATGCCTTTTGGAGGCTTCAGGATATGAGTACAAAAACTCAACTGGAGGGTTAACTATAACATAAATCAAGCTGGATAATATGGGAAAAGAAGATTGGAAGAGTTTTGATGCTCATTTACATGTTGGTTGAGTGGGTCCATTCACTTCTCCCTCTCTCTCTCTGGTGCCACCATCTCTTCTCTACCCACATTAGCCATATCTTCCAAATGCCTTTTACCTCCTCCAGTCTGTTTTTCACACTGCAGCCCACCTGATTACTTAAGATTGTCCACCACCTCATGTCACTTCCCTACTCAGCATACTCACTGCTTGGACTTTGGGCAAAGAGAAAGCCCCAAGCTCCTGCTTCCCTTTCGCTTCATCTCCCATCCTGCCCCACTCATTGTCTTTGACCACACCATCCTTCCCCTGGTCCTTGAATACACAAAGTATTTTTAGCCACGATACATGTGCACATGCTGTTCTTCTATGTGGGACACCTTGCCTTCGTACTTCCTACCTCTCATTGCTGCTCATCCTTCAGATCTCAGCTAAATATAACTTTCCTAGAGAGCACTTCTTTGAAGCCCAGCCACCCTACCCCAGAATTTAAATTAGTCTCCCCATCATTAATCTATTTTTCTAACAAAGCATATTGACCTTTTCCTTTGTATAACTTACTTCAGTTTGTGGTGTTACATTTTTCTATGTGTTTGTTTAACATCTGTCTTCCCTGGTAGACTGTTAACTCTATAAGAGCAGGGGCTCTAAGTCTGTCTTTTTGTTGGTGGGTTGGTTGGTTTTTAACCCTGTATTTGGATACCCAGGATAATGCCTTAGGCATGGTTGGTGCTTAATGAATAGTTGTTGTTGGATCAGTGAATGCATGGACAAATGAACACATACTGTGTGCCAAGCACTGAGCCAAGTGCACAACACTCATGATTTATTTCCTCCTCACAGTAAATTTTGAGTTAATTACCATTAGAATTACCATTTTGCAAATGAGGGAATGATCTATCATCATAGAGTGGGCATAGAAGGAACTGTTAGTTTCCTCTAAAAGTTGACTACCCTTCCCCTAGAGTATGAGATGAACTTAATGACTTGCTTCCAAAGAATAGAGTATAAATGGTAGAAAAAAAAGATAAAAACTTGTAACTGTATTTACAGTGGCTAACCCTGAAAGGCATTGTCTTAACCAAGTGATCAAAGTAAATATAACCAATTCTAAGGCATTCATTTTCTGCACCCTCAACATGATGGGATAAGAAAGACACTTCACCTGGTTGATATCCTCCCCCAAACTCATAATCCCAACTTAATCATGAGGAAACATCAAACAAACTCAATTTTAGGGACATTCTATAAAATTCCTCTTCCCAGCTCTGAAGATCATGAAAAACCAGGAAAGATAAAGAAACACTAGAGATCAGAGAAAATGCAGGAGACACAGGTGCTGAATAAAATGTGTGATCCTGGAGAAGGAAAGGGACACAGGGGAACACGCTAGTCAAATTCAAATGAAGTTCTGGTTTAGTCAACGGTAATGTACCATTGTTAATTTTTTAGTTCTAACAAATGAACTGTGATTATATAGGATGCTAATACTAGGCCAAATTGAATAAAAGGTCTACAAGAGCTCTCTGTAGCAGCTTTGCAACTTTCTGTTAACCTAAAATAATTCTAAAATTTAAAAAAAAATGAAGTAACCAAGGTGGGTTAAAAATCAGGACTTATATTTAGCTCGTATATCCTGGTTATTTAGCTAGGACACCATGAATTAAGTTGATATAACATGTTGGTTCTGGTTGGTCAGGGCTCCTGTATGGCATGTTATTGACTATTTTGAATATTATGAGTATATTATATTGTTTCTGTTAAAACAAAACACAGCAATGGCTTTCTATTTTAGAGTATTTCCTTTGACATATTTTGTTTCTGAAAAATGAGAAACTGTTACGTGACTACAGTCATTTTGTGTAACTGAGTGGTCATCATGGTCAATGTAGTGCTGAGTGAATATTTGCAAATCAAAATTTCTGATAATGGTACCAGCAGCTGATGATGTGATTTCAGAGTCTTATGATAACTTTGTAAATTCATGCCTAACATTAGAAGACTTCTAGTCCAACAGCATTTAGAGCATGTTTTGCTTAAGATATCATCAAAGATATCCCAACAGGTTTCCATGTGAAACACAGTCCAGACACGAGCAGCACCTAGGAGCTTTGTAGAAATGAAGAATCTCAGACCCCACCCCACACTCGCTGAATAAGACTCTTCAGAGTAACAATAAGGTGTGAGGATCTAATGTAAAATGTAGCGACAATAGTTGATAAGACTGACACATGCAATTGAAATTTGAGAAAATATTGGAGCTTAGAGGTCTCATCAAGAAAAAAAGGTAGACTGTGAGGTAATAGTTAGGTTAACCTGCTGGGAGGAGTCGTTTCACAATATACACAAACACCAAATTATCATGTAGGTTGTACATTTTAAATATCTTACAATTTTGTTTGTCAGTTATATCTCACTGAAGCTGAAAAAGATGTTAAGATTTTATCGATAATGAAGATCTACTATAATAACATATGTCCCTTGTATAAAATTACCATGTGTTATGAAAATGTACATAAAAATTGGGGACATTTTTATTTAATATTGAAGTTAGAAACTCAGGAGCTGCTTAGCCAGCAATGCAAGAAACATGTTCCATTTAGTATAATTTCCATCCTTCCAATTTTTATTTTCCCCTCATCATGGTTCTGTTTAACTTGAAAGCTTTTTTAAAAAGAAATCTCATCAAAAATTCTTTCATGAGATCACTTAGATCTCAATCTCCTATTTAATTTTCCACAGCCATTATTAACATGTGTAGCTTTCACTCTCTTTGTCTTAATCATCTCTTGCTAGGAAATCTAACCATAGCATGCTCCCTGTGTATTCCAAAGGGGCCCTGGCCCTGCTGTCTCCAACATCAACCTAATTTGAGAGGCCTTTTCATGTGAAAATGACTCCCATCATCAAGGGCAACTCGTTCGTTAATTACAGATGATTTAGCACACTCACTCAGCATCCTACCAAGACCAGCCTATTGACTCCTGGCAAGGTTTGGCCACTTCACACTTGATGTTCCCACTGGGAGTTTCTACGAATTCTGTAATCTCGGAAATATGTTTTGATCTGTCCCTTTAGGGAGAGGAACTTTTCTGGGGCACAGATGCGATGTGAAGCCCGAACTTACCGAGTTCATCTTCAGTCCTCAGAAAGATAACATGAACATGAAAAACATATATTTGCAGCCATTTTGAAGGAGCTGTCTCTGTGAGGCATGTTACAGAACTGGCCCAAGACAGCCGAGTCCCTTCCCTTCCATGGTCTACAAGCACTGCTGAGTGACAGAGAAGCTAAACCAGCCCTCTAGAATGGTCTGGACCGCATGGCCCTGACATGGCTCATTAAGGTGCCAGGCCCGACAGCATTGAGCTATTTCTCCAGGACACTTCACACCTCTCGTATGTCATTTTAAAGGGTTTCTACCTTCAAGTAAAAGTTCTGAATATTAAGAAGAGAAAAATTATACAGTCAGTGGAATGCTAACGTTTTGAGTTTCTAAATTGACCGGCGTCGTTAGATGAGACTCCCCAGATGCAGTCAGCAAGTTCTTGTTCCTCTCTCACATGCCAGGCTGCTAGATTTAAGGACATAAAACATTTCCTTTGAAATGAAAAGAAAGCACCCATGATAAGGATAACATTAAAGTGGTCACCACTGGGGCTGAATTGAGACAGAAGTGGAATGTCATCTTCTTCATGGGGCACAATTTCAGTTACAGCCAGGATGGTTGTTTTAGCTTCGACACCATGGAATAAGGGTGTCCCTGCCTTTGGTAGAGAGTGAAGTTTGATTTTTGGCTTAATGGAATGAGAGGGAGATAGAAAAACTCTTTAACTGGAGAGATCTGTAGCAGGCATGTTGTGGAGTTGAAGGTTTTATAAGAAACATAATTCATGTCCTTACCTCGACGAGGAGATCCGGATAGACTGACCCTATGTAAATCTCTGCCTCCCTTCGCTGTCCCTGCTGGTGATACTGACATTTGGCTCATTTTCAAAGGTTTACAAAGAGCTTTCCCAACCAGAAATGTGTTGAATCTTTATACCTCTCTGGTGTGCCCAGTATTTTTATTCTGCTTTACTAGACTTGTTCCAGATTTGAAATGCTGCATTTCTAGAACACAGTGCTGTCTGCTGTTGGATATGGATTGGGAGCTCAGGTCATTCCAGGAGACACGGAGCTGCAAATACAGTTTCTAGATGCTTGGGAATGTGCAGAGTGGGAAAGGAAGGCCAGACAATCTGGCTACCTTGCCCATCAGCTTATCTCCAACCGTCTTCCCTAAAGGATGCCGCCCAGCTCCCAGGGATGAGGGTGTGGTTTTAATTGCTTTATTGCCATAATCTGAAGCTATATCTGACTGGTTTTTAGTTGGACACATGCACTCTTGGGCTTAGTCGAGCAAAGGATGCTTCAGTGAATATTGGAGACCTGTGAATATTCCCAAAGGTGCAGGAAGCATTGGGTGCCAGGAAAAACAGATTTCCCAGGGATAGTCTTCCTGCATGCAAATGGACCTCCTTCCCAGAGGCACATTAACAAACAGAAGGCTGAATTTCTCCTCCGGGTAATCATGTCTTCCCAACTCCTGGTGTAAATTGGGCCATTGGAACACAGAGATGAAGACTTCTGCACCCATATTTACGTACTAAGCAGCTTACATGTATTATTTTATTCAAACAAAACAGTCCTGTGTCAGGGTTATGGTGAGTAAACTTCTCATTTCAGATCAGGAATTTGGGTTCCAAAAGCTGAAGTTACTCACGCTTGCATTACCAAGAAATCGAGTCTGACGGCAAAACTTGAAGTGCAGCTGTGGACTCTCGAGCCTGTGTACCTAGAGGTTCCCAAGAATTGCCCCCCACTCTAAATGGAAAGCTTTCTGTCACCACCTCGATTTAGGTGAACTTGTGCAGTAAATTTGTGGGGACGACTCTTCACCAAAGGATACTTGATTATGGCAAGATTTCTCTGATAACTCCTGGAAATTTTGTTCTACACGCTGCACAGGTTGCTTGAAGGATTTCCTTTCTAATATTTAAAGGTTGGAGGTGGGAAGATCCAAAGCCTTACGTTAGTTACTCTTTGTGTACATAACTTTGCAATTCTGCTTTTTCTTTTCCTCTGAGCGCTATTTCCATGTGCCCTCTCAGTTCTTCCAGGAAGTCGTTGCAGTAGGAAAACTACTAGCATGAGCTAAATCTCTGCTACATAATTGTCACATGTTATTAAGGCTGTGAGGCACTACTAGGAACATGAACTGGCAAAGATGACTCACTTCTGGAGGTTTTCATAGTCATGAACTCATTAGAAGTGCTGTGGCCCCTTGCCACTAGCAGTCCAGACAGTGCATTTGGCTTGTTCTTTGTGTTGAAATTTTCTGACTGTGTCGAAGAAGGAAGAGGTGAGACATAGTTTCAACATCATTTTGTCACTCTCTTTTATGACACTGGCTCCAAAAATAAAGTTCTGAAGTATTTGACAGCCATTACGTGTCCTTCTTACTTTTGAGAAAATGCCCAAAGTTTTGGCTCCAAAAGATAATGTGCTAAAAAAGGACAGCCGGGTCAGGAATATAAGAAAGTAAGAGGGGAGAGAATGCCACTTCTGTTTCAACAAGGAGAGAAATGTCTTAAGGTGTTGCCTCAACTTTGACATTTTGAGGTTTAGCACATCCAAACCAGAGGCTAAAACTGGCTGGCCCCAGTGACTTAGTGCACTGTGGGTGCTGACAAATGGCAAGGGGTGTGGGGGCTGTTCAATTGTCAGCTAAATATTAGAGTTCCTGAGGTATTTTCTTCCTGTGCTACTTGACCTCTCTTTCATTGCCATTATCATCATTGTCCCCCCACACTGGGAGAAACTAGGGTGAAGAAAATGAAAGGTGAAAGGGATAGAAAGGAGAAGAATGAATGAACAGTAGGCAGTGGCCAGATACTGATGGGCGGGAGAAGCGGGTCGAATGAAGCCCTTTGGTTTTCTTCCAGAAACCTAAAAATATCCACCTCTTACCTGGTTGGCATTTCTACTCTGCTTTCCTTACGCATGTTCTGTAGGGGCTGCTAATGTTGCTTAACTGGCTTGCTCCCTGCACTTTCCTGCTGTTAGAAAGAAACCAGTCAGTTGAGTAATCATGATAATTAAAAAAGATGTAAACTTTCAGAGTGGCTGACACTAACTCATTACCCTAAGCTGTCTTGCTTGACTGAACTAACATTAATTCTAATACCCCATTCCACCAGGCGTGTGAAAGTTTCCAGCTAATGTGAATATTTTGTCTTCCCTTGCTTTCCTTACCTTATACTTCCCTTCCTCCCTCCTTCCCTCCCCCCTTCTTTTCTTTTTTCTTCCATATCTGCCAGCCTGGTTCCCATTGATGCTTATGCTGCCCTTCTAAGGACCACACAGTGACAACGTGTTCCAAACCAGTTTATTGTAAAACTCAGTGTGCATTTGCACCACTTAGGCGTCTTACTGAACTACAGATTTAGATTCAGTAAGTGTAGGGTGAGGCCTGGGATTATACTTTCTGTCAGTGTTCCTGGAGATGACTGTGAGGATGACTCTGGGATTCTGCATTGGGAAGCTTCAAGGCAGAGGTCCACTCATTTCTGGTGCTTTTAGAGATTGCTGATTTTTAACAAAACCAAAGGCCCTGCCAGAACCTGTTGGCTCAGATCTTCATTTGGTGAAATGGTTCCCATGTCAACTCTGGGATGTCTGATGCTCCTCCCCAGTGCTAACAGGCAGGTTTCTGGGAACCAGATCCAAATGGATTCTTCCCTTCTGTTGTGGTTGAAGAACTGAAGTGGCTCCAAGCCTTCTGGATTCCAGCAGAAGTGGATTTCAATTTACTCTCTATCACTTTCCAAGTTTACCTCTCTAAGCCCTTGGTTAAAGTAAGTGCGAAAGTAGGGTGCCTGGGTGGCTCAGTCGGTTAAGCGTCCAACTTCAGCTCAGATCATGATCTCATGGTTCGTGGGTTTGAGCCCTGCATCAGGCTCTGTGCTGACAGCTCAGAGTCTGTTTCAGATTCTGTGTCTCCCTCTCTCTCTGCCCCACCCCTGCTTATGCTCTGTCTCTCTTTGTCTCAAAAATAAATAAACACTAAAAAAAATTTTTTTTTAAGTGTGAAGGTGATAATTGCCTAGATAGGTTTGTGGATGGCCTTACTGAAGGGTTGGCAAGCATCAGAACACAAGAGTTCCGATGTAAGCAGCTAATATTTTGAGGTGATTCTTTTTACATTTGGTGTGTTTTTTAATGTTTGTTTATTTTTGAGAGAGAGCGAGAGAGAGCACGTGTGCATGAATGCAAGCAAATGAATGGGGGAAGGGCAGAGAGAAAAATACACAGTATCCGAAGCAGGCACCAGGCTCTGAGCTGTCAGCACAGAGCCTGATGTGGGACTTGAACCCATGAGCTGTGAGATGATGACCTGAGCCGAAGTCAGATGCTTAACCAACTTAGCCACCCGGATGTACCACATTCGGTGTGTTTGAATTCAGTAAGAAGATGAATGTCTAATATTGTCTGTACATGGAGTTGGGAAGTATTTAGTGTGATCTTATGTGGAAAGTCAGACAGTTCTCAGTGTATATCCCAGAGTCTGGATGTTTTCATGCAGCACTGATTTCCCTGTCAGTACAGTCATTTGGAACTTGACTCCTGTGGGTACCAAGGATTTTTCAAGAGGTCCATGTTATCTGTGGGCCAAGTATGAAAATGTAATCTGGAACTACCAAATGATTCAACCAAAAGCATGTTTCTACTTGGTCTGTAGCTTCCACCATTAGTAGATCCTTTGGATGAAGACTCTAGTTGAAAGGTCAAAAGCAACCCCTTCCTGGGAGGTGTGGTAGACTAACCCACCAGCAGCTGTGGGACATTCTGTAGATTAAACAGTAGAGGAAACCTAACCCTCAATTCAAAATTCATTAGGCAAGTACATGGGAGCCATTTAGCATATATGAGCCATTTAGAAAATGAGCTCAGAATGATGAGAAAAGAACAGAATTTATTGTTTTTATTGAAGAATTTTTTAAAACATTGATTTTTGATCTATACTAATCAAGAGTCTTTGCTGAAAATAATACAAACCCAAGCAAAACTCTTTAAGCCAAAAAAAAAAAAAAAGAAAGAAAAGGAATTTGTTGGGTTAAATAACTGAAATTCACAGGATATCACTGGTTTGGGATGTGGCAGGATGCAGGGCATCAGTATCATATTCCTCTCTCTCTCTTTCTCTCCATTTCTTTCTCTCTTCCTCCCTATTTTTTGATGTTGCTTTCTTCTGGTTTGGTTTCAATCTCAGGAAAGATCTCTCCACCAATAGCAAGGAGGCCCACTCTCCATTCCAGGTATATTTCTCTCTGCGGCATAAAATTCCAATGAAACAACCCCTGCTTCCCAAGCAGATCCATGGAAGCCCTGGGATCAAGTTCTGTAGGCCTCGCTTTGTCACACAGTCATCGAGGAACCAATAAATAAAGTAGTCCTGGGAATGGAGCTGTCTTCCAATCGGCCAGACCTGGACCACACACACCACATTCCTGAGAATGTGATAAAGACAGTGCCTCTAATAAAATCAGGGTATTATTCCAAAAAAAAAAAATGAATTATGGGCAGGGGAAAGGATTGATTTCTAAGATCTAAAAGGGAATAAAGGTGATGTATTTCTTAAAAAACTTGGACAAGAGATAGAGAATCCAAGCCTTTGCAACAAAAAAGAAGAGTGTTCCCTGATGTCTGTCAGAAACCAGGTGTTTTTAGCAAATATTTGACAGTTTCCAAAGAGTTAAGAGTTGAGAAGTTGAGGTGGGAAATTTTATCTACCAGTATTTTGTCACTTTTCATAGCATATTTTACTCTCATATGTGTGTGTGTATGTGTATGTGTGTGTGTGTAAATGCATACAGTAAACTTATTCACCTCAGAAATGGGGATGTGTTGCCAGTCAGAGGGTTTTACTCAAATGATTGAAATGTGGCTAAGTGATTTTCAAGTATATAGCTATTTGCACTCTGTAACTGTAAGTAGCTGCTCAGGGGAGAATTCTCTTTCCCCAATCCTATTGACTTATGGAGATGTATGAAGAGATCCAAGCTCTGAGCAGAGTGAAATATGGGTTTGTATTGCGTTTGCTTTCTGCCAAAGATAAAAATCACTTTCCATAAAAAGAGCCTTATTCTCACCAGGTGAAAAGCTGCCTTTTTGTAATAAAGCACAGCACTCTGGAAAGCCATGTCAGCTCCTGTGGGCCACTGGAGTGCCCTTCAAGGAGGGAGAGAAGACAGGGGCTTAAAACTATCTGCTTTGGCACCAATATGGCCTCAGATTGTTCTCCGGCTTGGGGACCTGCTTTGCTTGCTAAGCCTCAGTTTCCTCATCTCTTTAGTGACTGTGATAAAGTAACAGAAAGCGTGGGGGTTATGAGGGCATATCAGATTGAGCCCATCAAACATAGAATACAGGACTTGGCCTATGATAAGGACACAAACAATTGGTGACAGGTGAATGTATGATATTTGGTGTATGGGAATGTAGTAAATGGAATATAATAATTCCATGCAAGTTAGGCAAATTGTACCTTCTTTCAATTTTGGAAGGAAACTGGATTAAAACACAGACCTCATGGGACACCTGGGTGGCTCAGTCGGTTAAGCATCCGACTTCGGTTCAGGTCATGATCTCACAGTTTGTGGGTTCAAGCCCCGCATCAGGCTCTGTGCTGACAGCTGGCTCAGAGTCTGGAGCCTGTTTTGGATTCTGTATCTCCCTCTCTCTCTGACCCTTCCCTGCTCACACTGTCTCTCTCAGAAATAAAGCATAAAAAAAAATTAAAAAAAAAAAAACCCCACACAGACTTCATGGTGAATTAAAAGAACAAGCAGGGGTGTTTTTGTGTGCCTGACATTAATGGGAACACATCTGTTTTGACGATGAGTCCCTCATCTCTGAAACAAGAGACTTCAAGTACAATCTTTGGGACCCCCTTGGAATTTAAAACTCAAAGATTTGCAGTAAAAACTTTTGTTAGCTTTAGTTTTTCTCTACTGTAAGAACATGGTGAATGTTTTTGAAACAGAGCTAAACTTTACATCAGGCTAAGCAATGATTTGATAGTGTCTGAAACTGCCAAAATGTTAAAATAGCCTTTATTTTAATACCTTCGGATTCCTACAGTTGAATATGCACTGGGTTGGGAGGTCAGAGCTTTGGATTCAAGTCACATTCATGCTTTTATCCTACAAGGATGAACTGAGTGCCTGCTTTGTCCCCTGCCCTTGCTCAGGACAGGGGTTATGTTTTAATTGGAGGAAGGGAGTAAAACTATGTGACTGCAAAATAATAATAAATTATGCTGTATGTTATGAAGGAAAGAAAGAGATAAAGAGAAACAGAAATATTACTAATGAGGGAAGCCTCATTTTCATATAGCAAGGCTTCTTAGAGGAAGTGAGATCTAAGTTAAGATACAGAGTAAAAAGAATTCAACCATGCAAAGGAGAGAAAGAGCATTCCAGACATAGGGGAAAGCAAGTGCAAAGGCCCTGAGTTAAGTACGGTCTGGATATTTTTGAGGAGCTGAACAAGTACAGCTGAAGCAGGGTGAGTCAGAGACAGAAAGTATTAAGAAATTGCAGAAAGGAAGGGACTACGTCATATGTGATCTTGTAGTGTTGATAGGAGCTTGCTTTGTTTTTGTTTTGTTGTGCATTGAGACACTGTTGCAAGAGGCTAGAATGATTTGTGTTATCTTTAAAACTACTCTTGCTGGTGTAGGGAAGGAGCAAGAGTTCATTGCAGGGGATACCAGTGAGAAGGCTCTTAGAGAACTCTGCTGAAGAGACAGTGAGGGGCTAAAGTGGAGGTGGCAGAGTGTGTGTGACAGCATCACCCACAGGAAGAAACTTGCAGCCTTATGAGCGTCTATGTAACTTGTTTACATGGCTTCCTATGTCTGGAGCTCAGTTTCACTGTAATAAGGGCATGCACCAGGCAAGTCTCTAAGGATTCTCCTAGATCAACATTTTATTCTAGTTTATAAATATCTCTAAGCCAGATGAACCCTTCTTTCAAATCTGTTTGGCTCAGGTCAGACGTGGTGCTTTGCTCTGACCAGCTTCACAGACGTTCCCCAGGGTAACAATGTGAGAATATTGATGCACCAAAGAATTAGAAATTAGTGTAGATCTTATTGAGAACTGTAGGGGTTGGCTGGCCTTGAAATGGTATTACTTTCTCTCTTTTCCAGTTGGAACGCCTTCAAAATGGTAACTCAGGTACACAAATGAATTTACAATTCCAAATTCAGACTATAGATTTCATAAATCCAGATTATAGATTAATTAAGTTTCAGTCCGTGGTGTTTAGGATGATGATTTTCCTGGAGAAGAGCAAACGAGTAAAAAGAGATATGATGAAGATTGTATTAAATAAAAAAATAGAAAGAGAAGATTCTCCAAACCTCCTTCAACCTTTTTTTTCTTTCTGGCATTCAGATAAAAGCGGTAAATTAATAGAAGAGCAAAACAGTGCAGGATGCCAATGCATTCAAGAAAAGCCAAAGTTTATTTCTGCTGGCAGATTCAAATGCTGACGGCAGATCAATGTAAGCTTTGCGGTGTGCTTTGCAAAAATCGTTCTGCAACTAATATCCTCAAGGACAAGATGCAGCCCGCTTTGGCTACTACAGAAGTTGGTCTGGATTGCTGTGGGAGGCAATATTTTCTACTGGGAGGACTTTGGGGGACTGTACAGTTACACTACCCATAAATCACATCATCAGGACCTCATAAGAGTACAGAGGCGTTTAGTGTTTGCATTTTCTCCCCGTGGTGTCTGTGTCACTAGCCTTAGTCAGAAAGTTCGATTATGTGCTCCTGCTTCAATTCAATGAAATTATGACCATGTGTCAATGCTTGCTTTCTCTTTTTCTCTCGTTTTTTTTTTTCTTTTTCTCTCTTTGAGTTCTCTTCTCTGGAAATGATTCTCTTACAAAGGACCTTTTTTACATTTTGTTTAATGTCGCAGAATTAATATTTAGTCCACATGCAATCTGTAGAAACACAGTGGAGGTACGTGCCTAAAGTTAATGTTCCTTGACCAAAGCAGAAAAGGTACCTATTACTAAATATTCTGTCAGATTTAGTTTTTCAAAACCAGTTTTAGGATGCAAGATGGAGTAAGTGAATCGGTGTGTATTTGTTGAGTACATAGCCTAAGCACTGGGGTCCTGCCTTCATAGGACTTACAGCCAAAAGAATCCGATAATTAAAATGTGGTAAGTGGGGAGAAACATGGAGGGCAACCTTGGTGGCTGGTGGAAACAGTCATGGTTAAAGATAACTGCTCAGGGTGTCTGGGTGGCTCAGTTGGTAAAGTGTCCAACTTTGACTCAGGTCATGTCTCACAACTCATGAGCTCAAGCCCTGCATTGAGCTCTGTGCTGACAGCCGGGAGCCCGGAGCCTGCTTCAGATTCTTTGTCTCCCTCTCTCTCTGCCCCTCCCATGCTCATGCTCTTTATTTCTGTCCAAAATAAGCATTAAAAATAAAAATAAAATAAAGATAACTGCTCAAGAATGAATAGTTACTTGCCAGGAGGAGGTGGGAAGAATTTCAGGCAAATGCTCAAAGACAGATGTTCTTTTTTTAATTTATTTTCAATTTATTTATTCAAGTATAGTCGATGAAGAATGTCACATAATTTCAGGTGTACAACATAGTCATTGACCAACTCCATGCACTACGCTATGCTCCCCTTAAGTGTAGCTACCATCACTTACCATAAGATGCTATTACAATACCATTTGACTATATTCCCTATGCTGTGCCTTTTACTGCTGTGGGAGGCAGCATGTTCTAATGAGGGAGCAGAGCAAGATGAGTGTGGCTAAAGGGAGAAAGAAGGAAGGCAGGAGGGCTTTAAGTAAGTCTGCACATGTCATCATATGTTATGTCATCCAAGGCCTTGAAGTACTGTGGGACGTTTTTCCAAAAGTCATAAAAAGTCACTCTTGGTGAGATAGACACTATCCAAGTGGGCAAGAGAACTTTAAAGCAGGAATATGAAACCGGGCAATGAGATGCAGAAAGTGTAGAAGAGATAGGAGGTAGGATAAACGGGAAAATCTCTAGGAGGAGGCCATATTGGAACTGAGAACTGAATGGCCAAAAGATCTAGCAGAGAAGAGATTTGAAGAAAGGATATTTGTCCAGCTGAAGAGTTAAAAGGTGCAAAGAAAGACCAAGAAGCAGCGCTGTGCTGTTGGTCCGATGACTAGATAGAAGGAAATCGTTAACTAGGATTTGGACTTGAGTCCAAATTACTTTCACTGCTCATCAGGGCTATCCCCTATCTGGGTTTCCTGCTTCCTGAGGTATGAGGGCTTTTTCCGTTTCACCTAGGGACCACGTCTGCTCAATTAGTTCTGTACACTCAGTGCTTGGGACAGTGCCTAGGACCTATTAGATGCTCAGCAAAAATTTGTTTTGCAAAAGCATCTCTCAGATAATGTGGCCATAAATCTAGTGTTAAAAAAATCTAAAACTAGAAAGAAACTGTTTAAATGCTGAAAATCAGCCAATAAGTAGTCTAATAACCCAACATTTAAAAATCTAGAAATCAAAGTAATCAAATTACCTGGAAGGGCAGATATAACTTAAGTAACAAGACAGGGGAAAAACTACCTAAATCAGGGTTTCTCAAATTCCGTACTATTAACGTTTTGACCTGAACAATTCTGTTCAGCTTAGCAACATTGCTGGCCTCTACCCATTAGAAACTAGTGGCACCCCTTCAATAGTAACAACCCCAAATGACTTCAGATATTGCCATATTATCCTTTTTTAAGACAATGGATATAAAAGTGTCAATGCCATGACACTTTGTAAAATGTTGCGGAAATTGTACCACTCGGAGGGGTTTCAACTGATTTGTGTGCAAAGTTTTCCCGAGAGTTAGAAATGTGTCCCCTGAATTGAAATACAGTACATCATGCATGTCTTCTTAGCAGCCGCTAAACAAAGATGCTTAATTTTTTATTATTTTTTATGGTTAGTGTTCAGACATCCATCAATGTAAAAGAAGCCACTTTGAGAGTTTTTCTTTATAAATATATAATATAATTGTAGAGTAAACCTCCTTTATCATTCTGATGGAGGATCAGACTAATATTCATCTGGCATATTGAATTTTATCAGAAATTTGTTCTATTTTTTTAAGTAGTTTGTGGAGGGAGAGAGAGAGGAGAAAAAGTGTTGACTTGAAACGAGGTGTATTCTGTGGAATAACACAGTTCCCCTTTATCATTAAGCTGTACCATATGGTTTTCCTATACGATTTTAATAATTTTTAAAAGACCTTTTTTCCCCTGATCTTAAATATTCAGAGAATATAGGCAAGTATACAAAAGAAAATTAAAATCGTCTATAATCCCACAATCCAGAGGTAACTATGTATATTACTCTTTAATAGATTAATTTATTCCTTCATTAAATTATGTGCCAGACACTGTGCTCAGGCTTGAGATTCATGGCGGACCAGATGTACAGGTACCTCTTTAGGGGAAGCCTATTTGCATATATATTAGTATGTATATTCTCCCTCTACTCATACCAGATGTACCTGGACACCTGGATACTTAAGGAATGCTTGGCCAGGAACTGTTTGGCTTTAAGTGGCAGAAACCTGAAAAATATTAACTTAAATTTATGACTTTATCTTACTTACATAAAAGTTTGAACCCTTCAGGGCTGATGTAGTGAGTCCACACTTCCACTGGGAACCCAAGTTCCTTTGGTTTTCCAAAGAAACCCAAGTTCCTTTTGTGCTATTGCTAAGCATGGATCCATTGGTCCAAAGGTTACAAAGCAGCTGCCTTTTATTCAGGTATTCATCCAGATTTTGAACTGGAAGAAAGTAAAGGACAAAATGCAAAAGGAAAGTCCATGTAACTCTGATCCCAAAAGCAAGCTCTCTCCAAACTTAAGAATTTTCCCAGTGATGTAGATTTATATCTCTTGGCTTGAACTGTCATGTGGATCAAGATGCCAAAGGTGAAAAGAACTGTATGAAATTGTACAAAATTAAAAGTGATATACATATTTCTAAAAGTATACATTCTCTTTTCCTAAGGAAAGCATTGACTGTTTGGAATTAAACTTCCATACACTTGCTTATGTATATACGGAAAGAGTCATACACATTAAAGCTATTTTTTCTTCCCATTGAAAGGTGCGGTAGATGTTTTTCTCTTCTCAACCATCTATCACTGGCAACATTCCAGATCAATACATTTAGATGTAAGTCATTTGGAAATAATAATTGTACCATAGTTCACACAGTGAACATATAATTATTAAACTTCCCCATCTGAGTAGATACATAGACTTTCTCCAAGTTGTTGTTAACAAGTAAGGTGACAGTATATATTTGTACTGTTTCCATGCACAAATGGGTGACTTCTTTTGTATATAAGCATTCTAGAAATAGAATTGCTGGTTCAATACAAATGAAACATTTTTAAAGATTCTAATAATTACTGTCAAGTAGCCTTCTAAAAGGTCATAATCATTTGTGCTCCCACCAACAATATATGAGAGTTTCCTTTTCCATATCTGCATCAACAATTGATGTTATCAATATTGTTTTGTAACTAGGCAATAATGTATTATTGGATGGGTTTATTTTGAAACATTTTTTGGGGGGGGGAGCAGAGGAGAAGGGCAGAGGGTGAGAGAGGATCTTAAGCAGGCTCCATGCTGAGCCCCAATGTGGGGCTCAATCCCACAACCTTGGGATCATGACCTGAGCCAAAACCAAGAGTCAGTCAACCAACTGAACCACCCAGGTGCCTCTGAAACTTTTATCATGAAGAATATCATGCATACTCAACATTAGAATGAATAGTACAATAAATTCTCATTACACGTAATCCAGTTTCAACAGTT
Organism: Proteles cristata cristata; assembly: GCA_017311185.1. NCBI lineage: Eukaryota > Metazoa > Chordata > Mammalia > Carnivora > Hyaenidae > Proteles > Proteles cristata. The sequence continues at coordinate 1,026,842 of JAESUZ010003733.1, forward strand.
ACCATTCTATGGTCAAACTTCTTTTATCTGCCTTGGGTTTAATCCTTTTCTTGTTTTTCTGGCCACTTCCCTCCCCATTCTTTTGTAGTTGTTGCTGCTGTTGTTGTTGTTGTTTGGTTGTTCATCTTTTACCTCTCATCCTAGTACCAATTTTGATTTCTTCGAATTCTTATGTATTCGGCCTTAAAACATCATATTCGTGAGTCAAGTTTCCTATCTCTTACAGAGATAATAAATATGTGGCAAGAAGCTCATTACCTTTCCCCTTCTGTACCTTGGTACATATTATTAATTGAGCAATACATCTTTTTGTAATAAGACCCAGTGTATCCTTACAACTCTTCAGCAGTGGTTCTCAAACTTTAGTATGCATAGCATTACCTGGAGAGCTTGTTAAAAACAAATTCCTAGATCCCTACTCCATAGATTTTCATTCAGTACATTTGGGGCAGCACCTAAGATTCTGGATTTCTAACAACCTGCTAGGCGATGCTGATGATGCCTGTCTATGTATTACGTGTTAACACTTTTCTAGACCAGTGCTTCCATTGCTGTGCAAATGAATCCCTAGAGATCACATTCAAATGCAGATTTTTATTTAGTAGGTCTGCTGAATGGCCTGAGATTCAGCTTTTCTAACAAGGTCCCAGCTGTACTGTGGGTCCATGGACCATATTTCAGTATGTAGATGTTCACTGGCCACACTGCATCGAAGGCTTGTGAAGTGATTCAATCAGCTATGACTGACCTAGAAGGAAGGGCTTTCTTGGTTTCAAAGAGTCCTAGATATCACTACACAGACTAAGCCCACACTGGACACAGAATAATCATTTAGACTTCAGGTGCACCCGGTTGGCTCAGTTGGTTAAGTGTCTGACTTGGGCTCAGGTCATGAGATCGCTGTTTGTGAGTTCCCAGCTGAGACTTAGAGCTCAGAGCCTGGAGCCTGTTTCAGATTCTGTGCCTCACTCTCTCTCTGCCTCTCTCTCTGCTTCTCTCTCTCCTTCTCTCTCTCCCTCCCTCCCTCTCTCTCTCTCTCTCAAAATAAATGAACATAAAAAAAAATTAGATTCCAGGGACCTCCAATGAGAATTCCGATTCATTGAGTTTGGAGTGGAGCCTGGGAATTTTTTTTTTGTGACAACTCTTTTGCCACCTTGAGGGCACAGGTAAGTGCTGCAGCCACTGCTTTACATGCCACAGGTGATGCACAGGTGTTCTTTCTTGGATTCATCTGGTCCCTTTCCAAACCATCCATCTTACCAAGACACATGTATTTGCATTGACCTTTTACATGATGCTGCTGCATGCTGTGGGCCATGAGAGATGAATCAGTGGTTGAAGCAGAGATGATCCTGCCTCTCTAGATCTGAAAACCTGGTGAAAGATACAGATAGAATAACACATAATCAACCCTTGTAGGAAGTCAGAGAAGAAGATCGTTTTTCTTTCTCTGTTTTCTCCCTTTTAGAAGGCAAATTTAAACATTTACTCAATAGGAAACTCCCCTTTCAAAAAGAAATCTCACAAAAGCATAAAAATGCCAGGGTGATAGTTCTCCACATAACATTAAGTCATAATATGGGTTTTGCATATTGGCGATTATTTGCTAGGTTTGTAAGTATAATACAATATGTTGTTCATTACACGGTATATACAACAGGAGGAAATGAACACCACCTAGAGAACCATAACTTTGTTCATTCCCTGACTTTGGGGAGATTTCAGTTTGTAACCTTAATGATACACAAGTGTAGTTTTTGCATTTTAAGTAACATGCCAATTGTAGTCTTGCACCGTACTCTTGTTTTCCTAAATTCTCATCCTGTATAGCTTTCTATACAGGGTGTAAAAGTTATGAAATGCTAATACTGTAAGTGATATGTTTACCATCTGCTGGATGGTGCTATTCACTGTCATTAAGATTCTAAAAGAATCTCTTGAGAAAACAGAATAATGAAGAGGAAAAAGAACTGTAATCAAGCATAAAAGGACATTTAAAAGAGGGAACGGAGACATCTTTCAGCAGTGACCTTTCTAACACTAATATTGGGCCGGGACTGTAATTGTCCATCATTCTTTTCAATGATCAATACTCTGCTCACCACAACTCATTCTTTCAATACCATTGATCCTTTTAACAACCTTGGTTGGCAATCACTCTTTGTAAGTTACACGGTTAGTGGCATTCTTTCTGCCCTGTTTTGTGGTTCACTCTTAGACAGTCTCAACATTTATGTGTTGATGAATGCGGCCTGGTAAGTACGGAAATTCCACAGGTGGTAAAAAAAAAAATAGTTTTTAGGCAGGATATCATACTGGTTAGAAGGATGCATGGATATAAACCCACAGCCTCACAATCATTGCTAGAGACCTCGACCTCCATTTCTGAAGGAATTGAGCTGCCAGTACTTAATTTGATCATCTACTCCCTGCTGCACAGTGGGATGCTTAGAAATATTTTGATGCTACTCTGCAACTTATTTCTTACTCTTTTGGAGTATTATTAAGGAATAAGGACCCCAAACACTTTCTAATAAAATACTTTATAAGATGTTAGCATTTTCAACTTTATATACATTGTCCCCTTCACTTCTTACAATAGATCTATATGCTAGCCATGATAAATGTTTTATTTGAGTTTTACAAATGAGTAATTTGAGTCTTGGGAAGCTTAAAGACAAGAATGATTAGAACCTGAAAGCCTTATGCATTACAAAGCAACTTAAAGTTGCACAGAAAGAAAGGACATTATGAGACTAAAGCCTTCATTTTCTGACTTACTACTTTTCCTATTAAACCATTTTGCCCTTGGTATTATCTTTATACCATATTAAGATTTTATTTTTAGTGGTTTTTTTTAAGTTTATTTATTTGTTTTGAGAGAAAGAAAGCGGCAAGAGAGAGAGGCAGAAAGAGAGGGAGAAAGAAAGAATCCCAAACAGGATCCGCACTGTCAGCACAGAACCTGATATTGGGCTTGAACTCACCATCTGTGAGATCGTGACCTGAGTAGAAATCAAGAGTCAGATATTTAACTGACTGAGCCACCCAGGCATCCTTATTTTTAGTGTTTTTTAAATCAAAAATGTCAAAAACATGATGTAACATCAAGGCCTAGAATCAGTTACTTAAGATGTTTTAATTTGGGGAGGGCCGTAATCTCCATACTGACTACTTTAATGAAGCCTATAGCTGCTGCTGTGAAAGGATTTATATTTAACTCTCTTTGTTTACAGTACAATAGTGATAGAGGTAAATTGCAACCAACTTAGAATTCATATTCAGCTTTTTTACTCATCTGGGTCATTGTTCACACAGAATCTGTCATCAACTCTAAAGTTCAGTTAAAGATGTAGTGGTCTTGTATTTGATGGGATAGTTCTGTTGGAGCTGATGAATTTGACTTCTTTTCTTCCATGAGAAGATTTTTCTCAGAATACTTAAAAGAGTCGGTGTGTCTGGCACCATGATTCTACCTGTTTGGTTTCCATTAGAATAAAATATCAATATATCTTATCCACCCAAGTGGGTGAATGCCGTTTGCTCTCTTTCTTTTCTCATTCCTAATGGTGACGATCATGGACAGGTCCTGAGAACTTAATGTGAATCAGGCACTATTCTGAATACTATGTGCATACCTGTGCATAATCCTCCCAACTACCACGACCTTGGTAGGTAGTTAAAGTTATTATCTCTATTTTATAGATGAGGAAGCTGAGAATCAGGATAGCTGTGTGACTTTCCTAAGCATGCACAGCAGGTATATGGTAGAATTGGAACTTACTGACTGGTTCTTCACCTCCAGCACCGATTCTTTTAGAGGCCAGATTATGCTGTGTTTCCTGGTGTTACAACAGCAGACTTGTGGTCATCTCATCTCCTTCTACTTACTGAAGAAATGTCTTCAGATATTGTTTTTTTTTGTTTTCTGTGAGAACTTAAGATCATATGCCTGACGCTACTTGGATTTCTTCTCAAAAAATCACCCTAACCACCCCTTTGTGCATCAAGATAATGAAAACTATTTTAAGGGCATTTCCAATCTGTAGGCTACCTCTTTAAGGCTGAAGGTAGCGATTTCTTAATAACATAAGTTGACGGGTTATGTCCATCTTTCGTACTTCCCTAATTGTTTTGTCTTGATCATCACATTTAACACTAACTGTGTGTGAAGCACTCTCAGCATGTTATGTATATTAACTGATTTAATCTTCAGTGCAGCCTAATGAAGTAGACACGACTGTATCTTCATTTTACAACTGACGAGACTAACTTAGAAAGTTGAACTAGGTTGTCTGTACTCCAACAGGTAGTTCAAAATAGAGCTGCGATTTAACTGGAGAAATCTGACTCGATTCTCTCTTGGCTAGCTTATCCTCAAAGGAGTCATTCCTGTTTGCCCTTTTAAAGTCCATATTGGAGTGCCTCTGTCACAGGAATCAGTGCCACATTTTATAAAGCTAGAGCTTCTCAGGGTCCTCTTAGGTTATAGGGGTGTCAAAATAAAACCTCTAATAGCATTTAAAACACAGCCATTTGTGGATGATTCACTTCTTAATGCAAAATTGAGAACTTTAAACACTGTCTAAGTCACGACATTTTAACTACCTCACATCGTCATGTGTTTCCTTGAGTGTGAGAGAGAGGATTGTAGTTAGTGCAAGGTCATGAAGTCCACAACTGGGTACCTATATGGGGAGCAGAGCCAGGACCCTGGAAAGCACCATCCCAGCAGCATCAAGGTTAGGAGGAGCTGCCCCAAAGCATTGTATCCTTGAAGAGGAGACCCGCTGGCCTTCATTCTCTAGTGATTGAAGTATTTGCCTAGTGTACACAATTTCATGGTCAAGCCCTCCCATTTTTTATTTCAGTGAGTCAGTCTGAAACATATCAAATTCCAGCTTAATTGATTCTGGGTCTACTATGGCTAAACCACTGGTCAGCTGGTTCATGGAAACAGCCTTCAACTTTGAACTTGCAATTAGAGGAATGGGTTCAGTTTATTGTCCAGTATATACTAGAATTTGGGATATATATACCAAACTTCTCTGAACTTTGGTTTTATTCATAATCCCATAGGTATAAAAAATCATATTGTATACACAGTTTACCTTTTGCTTGATTTTGGAAGACAGACTTCATTACAGCTATGATTCTACTATGTTGTGAAATTCTCAGGGCAACAGACAGACGTAATTTATTTTATGATTAGAGAGGATTAATACTTAAGTCAAAAGAGTAAACCCTCCCCAAACTGTTCATCTCTAGAGATTTTAAAACTACCTTAAAATGCTCAGACAGCCCTGAGTCTCTATTCAATATCTTTTGTTCTTTCTTTTACTCTAACATACTACTTCTCAAGTTGTAGTATACATAAGTATTACTGTTGAGGGTTATGTACACCAATACACTTTGTCCTACTTTGTGGGAAATGCAAAGAATTATTTATGATAAGTTATGCATACTTTTTTTTAAAATATTTTTTATTTATTTCTAGGAGAGAGAGAGACAGCGTGAGCAGGGGAGGGTCAGAGAGAGGGTCACAGCTGAAACAGGCTCCAGGCTCTGAGCTGGCAGTCAGCACAGAGCCGACGCGGGGCTCGAACCCACGAACCGCGAGATCATGACCTAAGCGAAAGTCGGACGCTTAACCGACTAAGCCACCCAGGCGCCCCAAGTTATGCATACTTTTAATATTATCTCTAAATTTAATAAAATCTCCATTCTCCTTATCAGGTACAACTCTGTGGCAGTACTATATTTCTGGGTGAATGCTGGCCCAAGCATTTATAGTAAAAGCTTCTAAGTGCATCTGAGCCTCAGTTTCATTTTCAGTAAAATGGAATAATAAAACCCATTTTGATATATTTCAGTGATGACTGAATTAGATTTACGACTATATAGACATTAAAATTCTTGCATATTACAACAATTATAGCAACCAAGGTCTTGACACATTATAAATACTTGGCTAATGTTACTTTCCTTCCCAGCTCGCTTCTCCCTACAACCATTTTACACCATAAAGTAGGAATGAGTCTTCATTCCTGGAGTTAAGGGCATGCAGCTGTTTTCATTTGCTTTTAACTTGCTTTCATATGTCACATAGCTGTATAACTTGCAAAATACTCATTTATTAGTGGAATCCTCTTGGATGAATTGTTGTGTAGTTGCACACATCTTGTTAAGACAAGTAAATGCTGTAAGTTACAGGATGAACATATCAACTTGAATGAGAAGCCAGGCCTGAGATTTCCCTAGGTCCTTGTGATGTTATCCATAACTACTCAGGTTGATGCTAGGCTTTTTGATATTGAATCTTTATAGATGCCCATGTCAGTCAAAGAATTTTGAAAGAGGAAAAGGTTTGATGAGATTTGAGTTTTCATATATTTTTCAGCCAACAACCTTGACTACACTTTATTGATGTCGGAAGGCATCACTTAGAAGACTGTGTTCCTATTGAAGTCTAAACACTTGTGTAAGTTGGATTATTCTTAATTTTTTCATCACTTTGGGAATTAAACATAAATGCTAGCACTGTGCATTCATCAATCACTGCACCAAATTTTTCAGAATGGCCAAAAATTTAAAAATTGATAGTAAGTGTTGGTGCAGATGTGGAATAACTGGAACTTTCATATTTTGTTGGTGAGAATGTCAAATGTTAAACCACTTTAGAAAACTGGGAGTCATTAAGAAGACATATGCCTCCTCTATGAACCCAGCTTATGTTCATAAGATATTGAAGTAAATATATGTCTTCAAAAAGATTATGCATATTTTCAGCATCTTTATTTATAGTAGCAAATACTGGAAACTATCCAAATGTCCATCAACGGTAAAATGGGTAAATCAGTCATGTTCTATTCATACAATAGAAAGCTACACAGCAATAAAAAAGAATAAACTACAAATACATTCAGAAGCATGGAGGAAACTCAAAAACCATTAAGACTGATAAAAGAAGTGAGAGACAAAATAGTTCATAATGTATAAATTCATTAACATGAAGTGCAAGGACAGGCAAAACCAATCTATGCTGAAGGCAGTCAGAATAGTGCTTGCTCCTGGGGGGTAGCTGATGACTGGAAAGGGACACAAGAAATGTTTGGGGGGATAAAAATGATCTCAATATTGATCTGGATGGTGCCAATATTCAATACATATATGTGTGTATATGTGAAAAAATGTATGCATATGTACTTTAAAGATTGGTAGATTTCGTCATATCTACCTTATGCCTCAAGAAACTCCAAATAACCTGTATATTGTACCAGAAGAGATTTATTAATATAAGATATTCACACGAAATTAGTGATTTTTATGAAAATATTTATGAATACCCAGTTTCTCCAACAAATATGGGACATGAAAAAAAGGGCTAAGAGGTAACTATCACAGATTTCAGATTATTTAATAGGCAAATCAGTCAAATACAGTTTATGTGGATTTTGTTTGGGTACTGATTTTTTTAAAATCTGAAGATACATTTTTATAAGTTTTTTAAAAATGTTCATTTATTTTTGAGGTGGGGGAGAGAGGCAGAGAGAGGGAGAACACAGGTAGTAAAGGTGCAGAGAGAGAGAGACAGACAGACAGAATCCAAAGCAGGCCCAGGCTCTGAGCTGTCAGCCCAGAGTCCAACATGGGGCTCAAACCCACAAACTGTGCGATCATGACTTGAACCACCTAGGTGCCACAGAATTTTGTTTATTTATCTATTTTTATTTTTTTTTAATGTCTTCTCTTTTCTTAAATAGTTTATTGTCAAGTTGGTTTCCATATTACACCCAGTGCTCATCCCAACAAGTGCCCTCCTCCATGCCCATCACCCCCTTTCCCTCTCCCCCACCCCATCAGCCCTCAATTTGTTCTCAGCATTCAAGAGTCTCTCATGATTTGCCTCCCTCCTTCTCTCCAACTATTTTCCCCCTTCTTCTCCCCCATGATCCTCTGTTAAGTTCCTTCTAATCCACCTAAATGTGCAAACGTGTGGTATCTGTCCTTCTCTGCCTGACTTATTTTGCTCAGCATGATGCCTTCAATTTCCATCCCTGTTGCAATTAATATTTATTTTTGAGAGAGAGAGAGACAGAGTGTGAGTGCCGGAAAGGTGGAGAGAGAGGGAGATCCAGAATGTGAAGCAGCCTCCTGGCTTGGAGCCGTCAGCACAGAACCTAATGAGGGGCTTGAACCCGTGAACTGTGAGATCATGACCTGAGCAGAAGTCAGACGCCCACCTGATTGAACCACCCAGGCACCCCAAAAACCTGAAGATATTTTTGAGTCATTGGGAGAAAACTGAACATGAGCTACTAGCTAAATGATATTAAGGGTTTATATCATTAGGAGGGATGATAGTACCATGACACAAGATAAAATGATAAGGCATCTGGAACTGACATTTAATATTTCACCCAGTAAAGTGACAACAGACAAATGAAACAAGAAAAGTACCCAAGTTTTGAATTTTAGAAATGAAATCCGCTTTTATGACTTAGGTGACTGAAATTAGTAGTACAAAAATAATAATAAAGTGTCAGGGTAGGATTAGGGGTGAGTTAATGAGTCCATTTTTTAAAAAGTTTTTTAATGTTTATTTGTTTTTGAGAGTGGAGGGGAGAGAGAGAGAGAAAGACAGAGCACAAGTAGGGTGAGGGGCAGAGAGAGAGGGAGACACAGAATCCAACACAGGCTCTGGGCTTAGAGCTGTCAGCACAGAGCCATCAGTGATGCAGGGCTTGAACTCAACATACCATGAAATCATGACCTGAGCTGAAGTTGGATGCTTAACCAACTGAACCACCAAGGCGCCCCAATGAGTCAATTTTTTTTAAGATAGCTTGACGTACCCATGAGCCGTTCAAGAGGAAATTGCTGACTCCATGGGCCAAGAGCTCATCATGGAGGTTGGGACCTCCAGTTCTTCAAGTTTCAGCTCTGAGTTTGAACAAAACCAGATGAAGAGAATATTTGGAGTGAACCAAAGAGCTGGCAGAGCTGGAGCTGCTTAATATGCAAAGAATAGACAAAGGGAATGGAGAGCCTAGAGCAGGCTAACTGGGATGAATAAGGTAACCTGGAGGGGAGGGGGGAAAAAAAGACAGAAAGCCCAGGAAATTTAGGAATTGCAGAAAGCATCTCGTGAATTGCAGTCAGCAAACAGTTTCTGAGCACCTCCTATCTAGCCTCTGAAATTGAGTGGTGGAAAGGTCGTTGCTGACATCTTCCTGAGGCTGTCCCACTGGACTATTTGGGGACTAGAGGACAAGCACAAGGTTGCAGTAATACAGAGCAATCAAGACACTGAGTATTAACTCTTACCAGAAGGGTACCTTTGAGAGAAAGAAGAGTGAGTCCGTGAGAGACATTTGAAGCACTCTCTACTCCTTATGCTGATATAAGAAGAGAACACCATCTTTCTGGGAGAGCTGGAGAGCCTCACACTTTGCACAGCACCATACTCCGTGCTCTGCAGTCGGAATAGAGGCTCGTTGCATTTCAAGCAGGGCAACCCCATGGTGGCAGGGCCCTGCGGTCAACCACACTGCAAAGAAAAATGCCAGGAAACAGCCATTACTGGCCTAGAATTAAAAGTCACCGACTTTCATATTTCCTTGGGCTCCGCAGGCCCAAGTGGAGACCTTGTTTGCCAAGTCTCAGCCCACTGTTAATTTACTTCCCTTTTATTTTTCCTTATTCCTTGAATTATCACCTTCCTGAAAAACTGCGTGCGTAATGGAAAAGCTGACAGCAGCCAGAGTGGGGTAGAGCCGCCCAAATGAGGCTCCTATTATCGCACTATTACATGGGGAACAGGCTTCTCTTTGCCCTTCATTTATCACCTGCAAACTATGAAAACCTAATCGAGCCGCTTTGTTTTAATGGCGGCTGCTCTGACCTGACCCGCGCTGGTCTCCCCCTCTGGTCCAGGAGCAAACAGATGAGTTCCATTTGGAGTTAAAGTTATGGTGCATGAAAATCACAGTGAGGGGCAACAAGATTTTTTCTTTGCCTTCACGGGACAGGGAGCATTAAGCACTGTTCTTTTTCTCTGGAAGTCCAGCACAGGATGCCTGGCCGATGGGCACCCTGAGAGACACTTTTCAGACTGAAGGACCTCAGCTTTGCTTTGTCCCCCCTGCTAAGGGCTTTAAAGATCCCTCCTGAGGTTCCCGTGTGCCTTTTAAGCATATGAAAAAATATAACCAAGGAAATGATTTTAATAGTGGATGTTTCCTAGCCTGTGTTACACACTCTGTACATTTCCAGTTAGGATTCGTTATTATCCCTCCCTCCCCAGTGCGCTGAAGCAGGGCCCACTTGTGAAATCTAATAATACCTTCATCTTTCCATAGACAAAGGACATCTTTAGACCTTTCAACATGCACACTTCTCACGTTTGTAATGTTCTTATTTGGTAGTAGGTTCTGTTTGGTTTTGTTTGGGCAGGGTGGTATTTTTCTGAAAGCCCCCAAATGATTAGCGTCCTTTGATTCATTTACTTTTTTTTAAACATCACCTTTCAGAGGATACTTCATGAGATAATGTAAAACCCCCGTTAGTGAAGCCCTGTCCTTGGTATCTGAAAGCTTGTGCTCTCCTTTCCCATTACTTTTCTCCCTGGTCATGGATGATCTACCCTCTCCTTGCAGGGCTGAGAGTTCATGGCTGTTTCTAATTCAGAATTAGCAGATAGAGAAAAATACGCTCCTTGAGGTAATAATTCTCCCACATTTGCGCCTGCTCACCTGTCACAGTGTAAAACAGAATGTGGCTCTAGGCCCACGTGTGATGCCTGACATTGCCACAGGCACAGAAAGAACATTTATTTTTTTAAGCAGCTTTGCTAAGATGGAGCTATCCTTGGGCTCATATTTGTGTTGAATCCAAAGGAGGTGGTGAAAGCAGAAATGAGGCAAATAAAATGCAGATCGGCTGTGGCAAACTTCCATTTCGTTGGGTCAGCCTCCTGGAGGATTGGCCCCTGCAAGATGATGTCACCACTTGCACTGAGTTAGTGTGGCTGTTTGTCAGGTGAGACAAGAATTCGTTGTGTTTGTATTCTTACCCCTGGTTTTAATGATGTGTCTTCTCATTTATCATCCACACATTTCCCCCTATCTGCTCTCAATGCTAATGTCTCCCCATCCTGTTTTTCAAATTAAATATTGTACTTAAAATATTAATACCACTTGCTCTTTGATTCTTTGTTTATTCATCTTATGCAAAACGCAACAGCGAGCCCTCCATCTGTATTAAATGCTACTGTATGGGCAGATATGATGACTTATTAATAACTGTTCCATGATATGGAGAGCAAGGGCTTTATATAATCATGCAATTCTTATTCAAAAATGCTCTGCTAGTACTACCCTGTAGGGAAAAAAATGAAATATGTCTATTTTTTCAAAGAAAAAATGACTTGGCTTGTGAAGACCATTGTAGAGGTAACGAGGTATTTAAACTAGGCCACATTTCTTGAGTCCCCAGGGAAGGTAGCTCATGTCTTAAAGTATTTGGGTATGTAAATTTTTGTAACATTTATCGAAGTGGAAACCACATACCGTAAACATATAGCTCAGTGAATTAACAGGAAGTATGTAACCACTGCTGTGGCTAAGAAATAGTATATTTTTAAGGTGTCTTGTCTGTGCGTCCAGTCCATATTCTCTTGGGTTGTTTCCGCTTCATATGTGATTTATAGCTATTGTTTATAAACATTTTTTGTAAGGACTAGACATGGATTCTCTGCGTACTGAATGCACTAACAAAATCTCACTATGTAGGCTGAATTTCACTCTTTTATTGGTATCTTTTCATGAATAGAAGTTCTTAATTTTATTGTGGTCCAATTTATCAAGTTTTTCTGCTATGGCTCGTGTTTTCTGTATCCTGTTTTAAAAATCTCTCCTTATCCCACATGAAGATAGTCTCCACTTTTACTGCCTAGAAGATTTACTGCTTGCCCTTCAGAGTCAGATCTACATTCACCCCAGAATTTATTTGTGGTTGATGTGAGAACAATGGGAAATTACTAGAATATTCTTAGAAGAGGTTTGGCATGGACAGTTTATATTTGATAAAGACCTTTTTGCCTGCCATATGGAAGATGGGTAAGAGTCAAAGTATGGAGAACATTTAGAATATTCTGCTTCATTAGAATTTCAGGCAAGATGGTTATGACTTGGATTTGGGGGAAGGGGGTAACAGTGATCATAGAAAGGAATGGTTGAATTTGAGAAATGTTTCAGAAGGTAAGCCTTCGAATTTTATAGACGAGGAAGAGAGAAAATGAGAAATTAAGGATCCTCCCTGGTTCTTGAGCTGCTAGGTGATTGATGGTATTACCGATTATGGTTATACAGGCAAAATTAAAAGAAGAAAAGATTTGGAGGGCAAAGTAAAAAAATCATGTTTTATTCAGATTCAGTTTGAGATGGTTCATCTAAGGTGAAATGAATGAATGAGTGAGTGACTTGTGCGTGACAAAACTAGAGTACCAAGGTGTTCAACTCTATGTTTTGGACTTCTCTCTATTACAGCAACATCACCCATGGAATATTCCATTGAACCTATTACAAAGTCTTATAGAAAAACAAAGTAAGATCCTCTGGTCCAGTAACTTAGGATAGTCTTTACACTGACTTCCTTGATGGTTTATTGTATACATCACTTATATCTCAGGGAAATTCTGCAAGAAAACAATGCTACTTTTGCTTTTCAACCCTATATTCCTGAAATTTATTTTCTATAAAAGTATTTTTTGAGGAAGATCTTTTAATATTCCTCAAAACTAACATTAGTATTCTGTGAAAGAATCTTCAGGAAAAGTTATTCATCAGTCTGCTATCATGTTAACATACACCCTGGAGACTTACTGCAACACTCAAAAATAAGCAAACAGTAAACATTGTGTTTGATCAAATTCGTCTATTTCTGCAATCTTACGCAAGTGGCAAAATGCCCTTCACAAAGGGCAGTTCCCCTGTGTCATAATAATTGAAAATTAAGAAGTTACAGAGTCATAATTAAATTGTCCCCTTTGAACCTTTGTTGACTGAAGCTGCATATTAACCACATCCCATTCAGACAAAAGTAGCAAGAAATATTCTGAACACCACTGCTTCAAGATAACATAACAAGCTTTGACAGCTCCCTAATTACCTGACTACCCAGTAGTTAAAAACACTTTAATACTGTAGCAATTTTCTTCTTTGCACATAAGTCAAAAGGTATATCTAATTTGCTGTTTAATTGGTATCTATATTGCTGCTTTTAAAAGAATGTACGCTTCCCAGTATGTTTAACTATTAATTTGTAACCTTTGATCTGCATGTGAGAAGTAATTATGAAAAGAAATTACTCGTGATCAAGCACACTGATGTCAAGCATAGATAAATCTAAAACTGTAACCCAAAATGGATTGGACCATTTTAAAAAAACCAAACTGTCCTTTTTCCTGAAGATCTAACTTGCTTTCAATTTAATTTCAATTTCAATTACATGTTATTTTTCACCAGGCTAAGCTTTACTTTTCTGACCTGTAGAATGGGAAAAATAATAGTTTTAGGACGATCGTGAACATCAAATAGAAAGGACACATGTAAAAGGATTAGACCAGAATCTGGCCCGTTTAAAATGTTCAAGGAATGTTAGCTCTATCCATCTCAGTTATAAAGACTTTTGGGTTTGACAATAGTATGAGCTCAACATATATTTGTTCAACTGAAATAACATTAAATCACGTTGAAATTTCCCTTATTACATTAGTAGACTAAGAGATATTTAGAGGCAGAGTTATAGACCATAAGATACTATCTCATCTTAGATTTAATGGGCAATGTAATTATGAACAATAGACCTGGAAGACACCTTTGAGAACGCTACAGCTTCCATATACAGAGTACACTTTACCTCCCTAGTTTGGTGCTAAGCCTTTTATGGGCATGATCTCAATTAATCTCCATAACCATGAGGTGGGCAGTATTGTTGATCCTGTTTTACAAGAAAAACAAAATTAAGCCTAGAGACTCTAAGACCAAAGTGCAAGTAACCAATGGAGTTAGATTTTGGCCTGAGTCTGTTTACCTACAGAACCCATACTCTTAACCACTGTAAGTACTACTATTGAAAGAATCTTGCGAAATAAGTCTTTGTATAAAAGAAGAATAGAAGCAGAGGATGATCTACATGGAAGGTAGTACATACTGACACAACACATCCATTCCCTATGGAAAGAATCTGGATCACGTTTGAAGAATTTTCAAAGTTTTATAACCCAAAGTAATGTTTATGTCTCTAAACCCACAAATCCCACTAAATTGACTAGATCCTTCCAAATAAACATGTTTGTTTAGAAAATCCTGGGTCAGCTGCTCTACAAGGAATAACAGAATTAAAATGTATTCCCTGCCCATAAAAAGCTAATAGTCTAGTAGGAGTCACTAGATTCTAATAATATAGTGGCAAGTGATAATATTCTTCCTTAAAAATATAGGATATGGCTGCATGAATTAGGGCACTTCAAACCAGAAAAGAATATAACCACAGGTAAAATATGGGGCAGCAAAACCATTGTCAAGGGAAGTGAACAAGGACAGAGTGAACATCTGTGGAAAGTGTTTTAGAAAAGATGGCTCTTCATCTGGTTAGGATTAGAACCGGTAAACTAACTGGACAGTTTAGCTACTTTGGCATACAAGAAGTTGAGTGTGGCATTTACTCGTCATTTGTTCCGAGGAAACTCAAGGTAGCCAGCCTATCTGGAGGTAGATCCACTAAGATGGGAGAGAGAATCTAAGCTCCCAGGAGAGGAGTTTACAATTCAGGGAAAGCAAGATCTTCAGGATTCTTTAAAAAGTTGCACAATTCCAGGGTGCCTAGGTGGTTCACTTGGTTGAGCCTCCGACTTTGGCTCAGGTCATGACCTCACTGTCTGTGACTTTGAGCCCTGAGTCAGGCTCTGTGCTGAGAGCTCAGATCCTGAAGCCTACTTCCGAATCTGTGTCTCCCTCTCTTTCTCTGCCTCCCGTGTTTGTGCTCTGTCTCCCTCTTTCTCTTAAAAATAAATAAACTTTAAAAAAAAAAAAAGTTGCACACTTCTAGGGCATCTGGATGGCTCATTGAGTTGGTTGAATGACCGGCTTCAGCTCAGGTCAGGGTCTCATGGTTGGTGAGTTGGAGCCATCCCACTCTGTGCTGTCAGCGCAGAACCCACTTCAGATCCTCTGTCCACCTCCCCTCTTGTGTTTCTCTCTCTCTTTCTCTTAAAAATAAATAAACCTTTTTTTTTTTTTTAATTTAAACAGTTCCCTTGGCTTGGAACTCTGTAGGGATTCTAACAATGATTTTAGAAAAATTTCAGAGAAACTTACCTTTCAAACTCTTTAGAACATTATTGCTGTATGTTTACAATTATGGTTTCAACTTTCATTCATGGCTTATACTCTTCCATTACCATTTTCTCTCCCAGCCACCATGAACCTGGGCATCAGTTGTAGTTTCTTTCTATATACATTACATTAAGTGTTATATAGTCTTCATACCCAACCCAAGATTAAGAATCCCTTTTAGCAACCTCTTTCATTTTCTTAATCCTTGACTAGAATGTCGTGTCCACAGTATATACTCAGGATCATTGGATAAGAGCTCAAACCTCAACCTTGTGTCTAATATGTGATCATGGGCAAGCTGTCCGCTCCTAGTCCCATAGTGAAAGTAAGCATCTAGGTCTTTGAGTGTCCATAAAGGCTTAAATGAGATAGTGCATATAACAGGTCATAGCTTGTTGCCTGGCACATGGGCTTAAACAAGGTTAACTTTCCTTCTCTTCATAAAACATTTGTAGTTACTTAGTATCTAAAGCTTTTCAATGGAAATGGAAGATAGGGCAGAGAAACTAGTCACTGGAGACCATTGAGGGAAACTGAAGAGCAATTTCCAGGTTGAGAACTGGGGTGAGAAAGTCCCTTTTCATTTCATTTTGAGGCCCGCCAGGGGATGTTCCCTCCAGCCCTCTTATAAAGGACATCAGGGAGAAAGCAAACCTTGTCAAAAAACACAAAGAAGCAGAACTTGATCAAAGCAGAGAATCTCTCTGCAACACTATTGATTAAGATTTAGGATTTTTTTTATTGTTGTTCATTTGTAGTGAAATGCATTCAGAGAAACATCATCATTACATTCATAGAAACTTACTTTATTCTTGCTTCGGTCTTCCCTTATTTTAAGGAATACTTTACAATATCTACTAATTGTCCAAGTATGCAATAAACAACAACAAAAATTCAAATTTTAACACTACACACAGTATTCACCCAGTGGTTAAGGGATTGACAGGACAGTGTAATGCAAAGCTACATGAGTCAAATGCAAGCCACATATTTTATTTTAAATTTTCGTGTAGATGCATTGTAAAAATAGTGAAATTTATTATATTTTATTTCATCCAATATATCCAAAATACCATTTCGACACATGCTTAATATAAAGGTTTGTTGGTGAGATATCTTGCATTCTTATTTTTATATCAAGCCTTGAAATCCAGTGGGTCCATTACACTTATAATACATCTGTATTCTGATGCTAAATTTTCAGCAATAAAAGTAAAATGCAATTCTGCCAAAATAAGTAGGTTGTGTTTAGAGAAAAAGTATTTTATATTATTTTTATTTTTAAATGGAACAAAATTAGGGGCACCTGGATGGCTCAGTTAGTTAAGGATCCAACTCTTGAGTACGGCTCATGACTTCATAGGTTCATGAGTCTGAGCCCCTCATCAGGCTCAGTGCTGACAGTGGGAAGTCTGCTTGGGATTCTCTCACCTTCTCTTTTTGTGCCACCCCACATCTCTCTCTCTTTCTCCATCTCCCCCCCACCCTTGTCTCTGTCTCAATAAATAAATAAACTTAAAAATGTTTTAATAAAAATATTTCAGGGCACCTGGATGTCTCAGTCAACTAAGTGTCAAACTCTTGATGTCAGCTCAGGTCATTATCTCACAGTTTGTAAGTTCAAGCCCCACATCAAGCTCCTCAGAGGCAGTGCAGGGTCTCCTTGGGATTCTCTCTTTCTGTCTGTCTGTCTGCCCCTCTGCTGATCTCTTTTTCTCAAAGTAGATAAATGAAATGTAAAAACAAAAAATAAAAATAATTAAATAAAATTTAAAATTTAAAATCCTTTCCCTGAGTGACAGAGCCACACTTGAAGTATATAATAGTCACATGTGGCTAGTGGCTGCCATATTAGAAAGCATGGATTTATAGGGAAGAAGTGAATTTAGAGTCAGAAGCTCTAGGTGCACCTGGGTGGCTCAGTCGGTAAAGTGTTTGACCCTTGATTGCAGTTCAGGTCATGATCTCCCAGTTTGTGAGATTGAGCCTCATGCTGGACTTTGTGCTGATAGCATGGGCCCTGTTTGGGATTCTCTCTCCATGCCCTTCCCCTGCGTACACCTCCTCTCTCTTCTCAAAGTAATTAAACTTAATTAAGAAGAAAAAAAAACTAGAGTCAGAAGTTCTAGATTTGAATCCCATCTTTCACTTATTCACTGTGTGTCTTTGTACAACTTGCTTATCTTCTCTGAGCCTCACTCTTCTTGCCTTTACCCAGCCTCCTAAGTTGTTAAATTTGTTTCTTCTGAGAGTTGAATAAGTTAATGTAAGAGAAAGGACTATCAAATGAAATGTAAACATAACGTATTTTAAATTTAATGATAAGGAGGGACTTAATTATACAGGGATTTCAAATAAGAGTCTACATTTGTGGAGGCTGAAACAGATTATTTTCACTCTTGCTAATATTGATTATAAGTCCTAAAGTTAGGACTCTGTGGGTTGTTACCTTTTAAAAGCAGTTTTGTTTTTTTTTTCCTGATTCCTGCTTCCTTTCCTGCTTCAATGCTTTCAGCTTGATTTTAAGTTCTCAAGATATGGCTTTTGAATATAAAAGAACACTTCAGAAGTTTCTGAAGAAGAGTTTAAGTGGTAGCATGATCACAGTGCGGTGTGTGTGTGGAAAAGATACACATCACGCTGTTAAAACTACCCCATACATAGAGATTAAAAGAGAGGCTTTTCTGTTTTATTTCAAAGTCTGCTCTAGTATTTCAATTTTAAACAAAGAACATAGATTATTTCTGTAATAAAAATCAAGACATGAAAAAAATCATCTGATGTGAAGCACCAGCTCCTGATTCTATATTTGTAAGAGATCAAAGTAATTATCTTTGGAGAATGAAACTTATTAATGCACATGGGAATCAATATGGAGGAATCAGTAAATCAGAGTTATTTTACATCATGAAACCCAACTCCATAAAGTGGTCCATGTGAGCCGCGGCCCCACCACAAAATCAGCACTTGTAGTTGGGATCACTGGTCCTCCTAACTTTTTCCTTGGTTACGTATTTCATATCCATGTGTGTTGTTGCCATCTTAAGCATTTTAAAACGTGTATGTCTCTTTATGTGTCTGTCCTCTTGAATTTCAGTGTTAGCCTCTCTAGGGCATTATTGCCTGTTAGGTTGAATTGTTCCCAAAAGCCCCTGAAATGAATTTCTGTCACATGTACCTTGAAATCTCTATGTAGACCACATAATCCCAAACATTACCTTGGATTTGATGAAAATCCTTCTAGATGTTCTCATGCTAAGCAGCCACTGAAAGTTAGAATCAGCTTTATGTATTCAGATTACCCTTGAAGAGAATACAAGACAGCAAGAGGTGTTTAAGGGCTCAGAAAGACATCTACTGAACAATAATAACTCCTATGTTAGATTTTAGTCAACTTGCTCTTAGGTTTCTATTAAACAGACTTGTCCAGATGGAAGCACTTCCTAATTTAACATACGAATGACCCACCTGTGTGGGTCATTAATTATATTAATAATCACTGAAAGCTTACTTTCTTCGTTCAGGCTGCTATCACCAAATACCACAGACTGAGTGCCTTAAATAAGAAAACATTTTTCTCACAGTTGTGGAGACTGGAAGTCGGAGGTCAGGGTGCAAGCCTGGGAGAGCTTCTGGTGGAGGTGGTCTTCCTTGTTTGCATATGGCCATGTTCTCATTGTGTTCTCCTGTAGCAGAGACAGTAGTCTTCTTTCTCATGTCTATTCATATAAGGGCACAAATCCTATTTGTGAGGGTTCTGCTCTCATGACTTAATTACCTCCCAAGGGCCCCACCTCTGATTCTCTCTCAGTGGGGATTTAGGCCTCAACAGGTAAATTTCAAGGAGCTATAAACATCTAGTCTTAAGCACTTACAGTGTAGACACTGGGAGGGGCTCAGGATATTGGTGAACAGACACAGGTGCTGCCCTTAGGAAGCTTGTTATCCCAGGGGAGGCCTGTTCATCAAATAACCAAATGGAAAAATTTAACCATAGCAAGAAGCAGAGAAAGGTGGTGGAAACAGTGAAATTGGAGGATTGGGGTGGGGGTGGGGGGGACGTAACCTAATTGGAGAAGTCAGGAAGGCTTCTATGATTGAATTGAGACCCAAAGTATGACAGTACTCACTTGACCATAGGAGATTAAAGGAGGGAGGACCTCCCAGGCAGATGGAACAGCATGTGCTGAAGTTCTGAGGTAGAAGATAGCATGGCACATTCACAGAAGCCAAAGAACACCCATGTAGCTGGAGCTTAGAGAAGCGTGAGTGTAACACAGGATGACACAGAAGGGGCACAGACCCTGCTGGACTTGGTTGGCTCTATCACACATGTTGATCTTGATTCTAAGTCTTTACATGTAATCTGATCTTTTTTTATTATTAAAAAATTCTTTTATGCTTATTTTTGAGAGAGACCATGTGCACATGTGTGTGACGGGGGGTGGAGAGCCAGAGAGAGAGGGAGACACAGAATTTGAAGCATGCTTCAGGCTCTAAGCTGTCAGCACAGATCCTGATGTGGGGCTCAAACCCACGAACCATGAGATCATGACCTGAGCCCCAGTCTAATGTGCTTAACTGACTGAGCCACCCAGGCACTCCTGTGATCTTTTTTCTAATACCCATTGTAATAGGGTATTCCTTTTCATTCATTAAGATTGTTGGGAGTACTTAGACTGTCACTAGCCTATCTTCAATTTTTTAAGCAAGCCAAGAATTAGAGTGGAACCTTCTCTTCAGGTCTTGAGAACAGCTCCTCTCAATTCTGGATCTTCATCTTGAGCCACTGGTGAGATTTACAGCAAACTAGATTATAAGACCTCCTTCCTGAATTCCTGGAGATTCTAACTGCATAGATCTAGGGTGAGCACAGCCATCTTTATCTTTTAAACCTTCTTTAGTCAATCTGATGGTCAATAAAGGCTAGAAATTCAGAAATTCAGTTTAATGTATCACCATTTTATTTATTGAAGTCAGTATCAGCATAATAGATGATATTACTAGTCACTTTTGGAAATTAGCTAATGGGGAAGAAGGTTTACAACAAGGTTTTCCCCCTTATTTTTTTTTAAGTTTATGGGAGAGACAGAGAGAAAGCATGCACAGAAGTATGAGCAGGAGTGGATCAGAGAAAGAGGGGGAGAGAGAGAGAATCCCAAGCAGACTCTGCACTGTCAGCGCAGAGACCGATGAAGGGCTCAAATTTATGAACTGTAAGACCATGACCAGAGCCGAAGTCAAGAGTTGGGCACTTAACCAACCTAGCTACGCAGGCGCCCCATGATTTTCCACTTCAGATGTCAATGGGCTTTGTGATATTTCAGTTTTTGAAGTTTCTTTGGTCTTCTGTATTAATATTTCTGTACATTCATTTCCTTTCTTTTGCTCTCCTCAAAAAATGCTAATTCTCTTTAAGTTGATGTTTGTTTTTACTTTGAAACTAAACTCAAGCAGTTCTTGCTACAAGTTCAATAAATCTAACATTTTCAGATAGCACTATTTTTATGTGGTTTCTCTTTCTGTAAGAACTTACTATTCTTCAACTACTTTCTTGTAGTCCATATTATCTATACTTTCTGAACACTTCAGAAGTAAGACAAAGATATTTCCTCTCAGACTGAATTTGTTCATTGGACCTGGAGATTGCTTTCTGCATCCTTATCTGTTAGTCTTTTTCCATCTGTTATGTAGACTGAGATATCTGCTCTTGCTATAGACTTCCCTGGAGAGCTTGTGCCCACCGTCCATGATAAACAAAGCACAAGCCAATAATACAGTTGTCTTGGCAGTGGCTGGAGATGGACACCAATTGGCAGAGCCACTTAGATGCTTCTTGCAGGAATTTGAAACAGGGTTCCAACATATCTAATTAGTTAGTTTGGGCTACTTGGCATAAGAAGCCATGTAGAAATGAGTCTGGATGGGGCTATAAATACCAATGAACAAAAGTTATGTATGTCATCTACTTAGCAGCTGTTGGAGGAGCTCAAGTCAAGGGAATGAAATAACATGGAAAGGACAGGAAGGGACAGAAAAGAAGAAATTGAATGGGATTGCAGCAGTGGTGGAAAATCTGGGAGCTGAGGAGTGGAATGGATAGAAAGAGCGACAAGAAACACAGGAAGGGAGGAAAACACACACACACACAAAGGGAGATTGACAGAAAGTAGAATGTAGAAGAGATATTGAGGCAGAGACAGGAGGTAGAAATGATGATACAGAGAGAAGAGGGCCAGAGAGAAGGAGATGTACAGGGAGACAGGGACACAGAGCAGTTGCATTCACTGGAAAGAGTCCATCCAACTCTCTTTCCTGTCCCTGAATTAACTATTGGATTAGTGGCTAGATCCAACCCCCTTCCTTCTTTTTCTTCTAAATGTTATTTGTTATATATCTTTTTTCTTCCTCTCATTCATTATAAGTTTCATTTGCAAGTTTATTTACAAGTTTTATTTCTCTTTTCCATACTGCTGATTCTTTGCTCAGCAAACTCTTTAAGTTCTGAAAGAATTTTAGATTCACATAGGTCCAAAAACAGAATAGAGAATTCCCATTGCCCCTTGCTCAGCCTCCCCTAATAATAACCTCTTAGGGGACCATAGCATAATTAGCAAAACCAGGAACCCGATATTGGTGCAATACTATTAACCATAGATCTTATTTAGATTTCATGCCCTGATTTTTTTTAAGCACATAAACCAGTGGAATTTTATCGCAAGTATAGACTATTGTAACCGCTGCCAAAATGTGTCAAATCTTTTTTAAAGGTAGTAGATTCATATGGTTAAGAAATCAAAATAATATTAAAAGGTATCCAATGAAAACAGTTAAATCCCTACTCTACTCCCCCATTCAGCTTGTTTCCTGCTTCATAAATGATCACCTTCACTATTTTGTGTTTTCCTTCTATTAATCCTTCTTTAAAATAAGCAAAATGTACGTATTTAAACTTTTTAATGTTTACTTATTTTTGAGAGAGAGTGAGAGACAATGTGTGAGCAGGGGAGGGGTGGAAAGAGAGGGGGACACAGAATCCAAAGCAGGCTCCAGACTCTGAGCTGTCAGCACAGAGCCTCATGTGGGGCTCGAACTCACAGACCATGACATCATGACCTAAGCTGAAGTTGGATGCTCAACCAACTGAACCACCCAGGTGCCCCAAAATACATGTAGTTTAATGTATATCCTCCTTAGATAAAAGGTAGAGCACTTGTGTAAACTATTCTTCCTCTCACTGCATTCACTTTATGTTGGAGATCAATTCATATCCTCACACTGAGAGTTGCTCGCTTCTTTATACATGCGCAGTGCCCAATGTATTAACACTGTACCTTTAATTCACATACACAACCTTTGAGTGGCTTTCTTTGCCAAAAAGCAAGCCATAACATATACCACACAACAAGAATCTAAGAAAGTTCAAGAGAAGCTTTTCTAATGTGCACGGTAAACTGGGACACCTCTATCAAAGGCTGTTGGGCAGAGTAGCCACATGGCTGGGAGCAGAAAAAGTAAAGAAGAATTAAAGGCAGGGGTGCACCTCTGCAAGACTGAAGGGATGGATTTTTTTAAAATCAAAGAGAACACCACCTGAACTATTTGATATAACGGGGTCATAACTGAATTAAAAACTGGCATTGGAGACTCAACAGCACTCTGCAAATAGTCAGAAGTCTGTCAGATGACTGACAGTGCTTACGTGGAAAAGCAAGAAAGAACACCACCTACCTGTCTAAACCTAGTTGGAAGGAAGATTGTTCCAGAATGATAGTATTAGTTAAATATACGTATTTTAGAGATCACCTTTTCTTGTAAGCTTATTCAACTTCATATTCTTAGTTCAGCTTATTCTACTTCATTTTTGTTAGTGACTCATTTATTTTATCTTTTCTGGTAATCAAAAAGGGTTCTGTAATTCCTGTTAAGTATGTTTGTGTGTATAAACACAAACGTAAGTCCATTTAAGATATATTCAACAGGCATCAGATGTTTTCTTTTACCATATTTGAAAAGAAGGGATAAAGACTCCGAGTTGGAGTTTGTATGGCCAAGGTAATGATTATCCTAGACTTCAATTCATCAGTAAAAATACTAGAAATAGAGAGTTACTTATTTATCAGTGAGCCCAATGCTCTTTTACTGCTTTGGAGATTCTAAGAGTTCCTTAGAAAGGCTTTAAATTCAGTAAATAATTTTTGAGCATCTTTTATGCATCAGACATTAGACATAAGTCCAAGAGAGAACTTCCTACTCAAAGAGCCCCCTGGTCTTTCACATCAAAATATATTATGACTGGGGTGCCTGGCCAGCTCAGTCAATAGAGCATGTAACTCTTGATCTCTGATTGTGATTTCAAGTCCAACAATGGATATAGAACTTAAAAAAAAAAAGTGTGCATGTGTGTGTGTGTGTGTGTGTGTGTGTGTGTGTGTGTGTATGCAGAACAGTCTTCATGCAGAACATTTCCAAATAATATCTAACCTCTCTGAAAAATGAGTAGAATTTATGTGATGGTGGGTGACAATGGCAGTGAGATTTCTCGGGCACTTATATATCACATTTTCCATTTTCTTCTTAGCTTTTTAAAAATATTTTTGTCCTTTTATTCCTCTGTTTATTTATCACTTACACCCACACATGAAAATGAAAGTTTTAAGACCCCAAGAGTTCATCTGTCTTGTTCACTGTTGCGTCCAAGTCGGGAACACAGGAGGGATGCTATAAACACTTTCTGATGAAAGGGACAGAGGCAACAATACCCTACAGGAAAGACCAGCTGACCAGAAATCAGGGATACCTGAATTCCCATCCCTGCCTTGACATTTCCTAACTATATAAACCAGCAGAAAAAATAATATCTAAGCTTCAGTTTCTCCACTTATAAAGTGAGACTCACGATTCAGTCCCAAAATTCAGATTCTAGAGTCAGAACATCTAAGTTCTATTCCAGTTCCATGACTTACATGCTGTGTATGACTTTGGGCAAGCTAATTAAACCTTTGTAACTCAGTTTCCTCATTTGTAAAACAGGGAAAATATGAATAATCTACTTCATCAGGTTATTGGGAGGACTACATATCCCATTCACAGTATGTAGTAGGTACATAATAAATGCTCAGTAGATATTAGCTGCTCGTATTCCCAGCACCACTGTGGGAATCAAGAAAGATAGTGAAGGGGGCGCCTGGGTGGCTCAGTCATTTGAGCGTCTGACTTCGGCTCAGGTCATGATCTCACAGCTCTGAGTTCTAGTCCCGTGTCAGGTTTTGTGCTGACACCTTAAAGCCTGGAGCCTGCTTCAGATTTTGTGTCTCCCTCTCTCTCTGCCTCTCCCCTGCTCATGCTCTATCTCTCTCTCTTTCTCTCAAAATAATAAACATTAAATAAATTATTCAAAAAAAAAGATAGTGAAGGAAAGTAATTTCCCATTATAAAAAAGCTGTACAGTGGGTATCTGGATGGTTCAGTCAGTTAAGCAGACAACTTCAGCCCATATCATGATCTCACAGTTCATGGGTTCAAGCCCCCCGTCAGGCCCTGTGCTGACAGCTCAGAGCCTGGAAAATGCTTCAGATTCTGTGTTTTTCTCACTCTCTGCCCTTGCCCTGATTGCACTCTGTGTCTCTCTTAGAAATAAATAAACGTTAAATTTTTTTTTTTAGAAAGGCTATACAAGTATAGGTTTCCTGATTACCAAGTTACCTTTTTCCGAGACATGCATTTGTGTTCCAACTGGAAGCTCAGTGCTTTTAACCAAATTTATGGACAAAATGGAAACCCTTCCAAATGCTGGCATACTGACAGATGAGATTTTTGAGAAAAGTGGCTATTTATTTACTCTAACAGAATGCTTAAAAGTTTGGACAAGGAAAATGTCTTTTGGTCCAACTCTTCTGGTTATGGAAACTCTGTAGAAGAATTAAAATTTTTCACAAACAGGCAAAATTCTTAAAGGAAGCTACAGGTTTGCTGGCATAAATTTGAAAAGTGGTTAAAAAAACACATTACTTCCCCTTACTAAAGCCTTATTTAAAAAAAAAAAAAAAACCCTAAACCTTTTTATTTCCCTGTGTTTCCCTGGATATATACTCACTAGAATTTTGAATATAAGGTCTGCACCTGCTGCATAGTACTTTCTTAAGAAAGGTAGACATAATATTAGTGGAAAACTGAGCTGTTTGGTAGTTGTTTTACCAACAAAAAATAAGGCAGAGCCACTTTGAAATTATAGAAATCTGAAATTGACTATTCAAATATGGCAAAATGAAGGTATGTAAGAGCATATGAAAGCATTCTAACCATCCTGTTGCATATTAAAGTAGAAAATATTCAGGGTGCCTGGGTGGCCTCAGTCAGTTAAGCGTTGGACTTTGAGTCAGGTCATGATCTCACAATTCATGGATTCAAGCCCTGCATCAGGTCCTGTGCTGATAACTTAAAGCCTGGAGTTTGCTTCAGATTCTTTGTCTCCCTCACTCTCTGCCCCTTCCCTACTCATGCTCTATTTCTCTAAAAAAAATAAATATTAAAAATTTTAAGTAGAAAATATTAAATAGCTGTGTGATTTAAGTGATAGATACCTTATGTGAATGTACGTAAAGAAGTTTGTCTTTAGAATAAACTCTCCAAAATTCAAATACTGCCGAGTTTTGCTTATAAATTTCCAAGTCATTATAAGCAAATACCTAACCACAGTAAGAAATCTTTTCAAGTTTTCTTTATACAGGAACTGAGATAAAAGGTCATCCTCGTTATCATTTTGTCTTTCTTTTACTGCTAATTTTTTCCATATGTAACTCTTTTCTAAGTGATATGAATGAGGGCTGGGATTCAGATCAGCAACATTTCCTGTGCCCCTTCCAGACACTGGAATGTGCATAAAGTCTGAGGATAATGCCTTGTTCACAGGATTTGTACTAATAAAGGAGTGATAACCATTCCCGTTATACCCAGGAAGTAAGATAAAGGTTGGAAAGCACTGTTCCACTTTATTCTTTTCAAAAAGCCATTGAAATGGAATAGAAAAATGCTTTATTACACACAGAAGTTGAAGAGAACCTTGGCAAGCCCACAGTGTTAAAATAGAGAACCAAGAAGATACAACTCCTTTAATGGGCTAGTGAGTTATTTGTTTAGTCCATAAGAGGAAGTAAAAGTGAAGTTGTTGTGGGAAAAGTTTGCTAAGGAAAGTATATTTGGTCACTTGTTTACTTGTTTGGGTGTTTTAGTTTGTTTTGTGTGTTTGGCTGGTCAGGCAAAGAGTCAATGGAATAGATCACATACTGCATAGTAGCTAATCCCTATAAGGATATCTCCATTTTGCCCCTCCCCATAGAACACAAACGAATAAAACTAGAATACCAAAGACTCCATGAGTTAGGTAGTACTGCCAAAACAAAGTATCATAAACTGGGTGGTTTAGCTCAACAGAAATTCATTCCCACAGCTCTGAAGGCTAGGAATGTTGGCAGGGCCATGCTCCCTCTGAGACTCTGGGTAGAATTTTTTCTTGTCTCTAACTTCTAGTTGTAGCCATCAGTTGCTGACATTGCTTGTCATGCAGGAGCTTGAGTCCATTCTCTGCATCTGTCATCACATGGTGGTTTTCCTGTGTGTCTGTTTCTTCCAACACTTTTCCTTTTTTTTTTTTTTTTTTTTTTACATCTGTTTATTTATTTTGTGAGGAAGAGCATGTGTGTGCATTCAGGGAGAGGCAGAGAAAGCGGGAGAGAATCCCCAACAGCCTCTGCACTGTCAGCACAGAACTCCATGCACGGCTTGATCCCATGAGCTGTGAGATCATGACTTGAGCCGAAACCAAGAGTCGGATACTTAATCGACTGAGCTACCCAGGTACCCTTGGCACTCTCCTCTTTTCATAAGGACGCCAGTCATATTGGATTAGAGCCTACTCTAATGGCCTCATCTTAACTTGATTATATCTGCAAAGATGCTATTTTTAAGTAAATTCACATTCACAAACTCACCACCTGCCAAGAATTAGGACTTCAACATATTTGAGGGGTGGTGGTAGATAGCATCCAACCCTTAACGAAGACTTAGGAAAAAGGGAAGTTGCTTGAAAGCACAATTTTCTAAAAGAAAAGTAGTAGGCACTTTAGATCCCTGGGAAATATAGAAATATACTAATAAATTCTGTAGCTAGAGCACGTAATTATAAGGATTCTTGAGAGGGGGTGTGTGAGGGAGTAGAAATAAGGTGCCATATGCTTCTAAAGGGTTTAGAAGTATTACCAGGGGAAAAAACCTAGGGTAACATTATGAAAATTGACAAGTCAGAGTGGACTGGTTAAGAATACAAGTAAAGAGCCAGAAAGGCTGATTCACATGTTGCACTACCATTTACTACCTGTGCAAACTGGAGCAGTTAGATAATGTCTCCATACCTTAGTTTCCTCATGTAAAATGGAGATAACATTAGCACAAGACAGTAGTGAGTATTAAAGTAGTAAATAGAACACCTAGAATAATACCCTGTGTGAGGCATGGTTTTAATACATTTGGAAACAATGAATAAGGGTAAGCTACTAATTAAAGCCCTTTGATTATTGAGTAAGGGAGGGGAGAAAAAGGGAACAGTGTGTGAAAGGGGATCTTGGTGACTCAGGTGGTAAGCTTCTGACTTTGACTCATGTCAGGATCTCACAGCTTGTAGATTCGAGCCCCACATCAGCCTCTGTGCTGACAGCTCAGAGCCTGGAGCCTGCTTCTGATTCTTTGTCTCTGCCTATATCTGTGCCTTCCTCCCTCTCTCTCACTCTCTCTTTCTTTCTGTCTCTCTCAAAAATAAATAAAAATGTTTTAAAAAGAAGGAACAGTGTGGTTTCGTATAGGGATTAGATGCCTGAAGTTGTCCTTGCAGAGAAAATATAAACCAGTGATCTTTAGATCCTAATAAAAGATCCAACCTTTGGATCATGGCTTATACCTAGTGGTTGTAATTCTTTGAAGTTATATTACATTGCACCTCATTTACTGGGCATTTTTTCTTCCCAGTGGGTTCAGTGCCTAGAAACCACAAGTTACTATTTGGGTTTGACTTTGCAAAAAAAAAAAAAAATGTAATTAAATAACAATAATTATCAGGTTGCTATTAACTTTGAAACATGCAAGAATTAAATACCCCCCAATTTGCCTGACTTTAGTTTTTGAACTTGTAGAAGCATTCCTTAATTCAAACATCGTGTGTTTGTGTGTGTGTGTGTGTGTGTGTGTGTGTTAAATATATATGCAGTCAAAAACATTTTTTATGGAGCAGTTTAACTTTGGTCTCATACAAATTAACTGAATCTTCCCATTGAATAGATCTCAGATCTCAGAGGAGCTACAGCTGGTCTCTGGGACCAAACTATGTGAAATCCTGTCCTACCCACAGTTACTTGTCTGCAGTGTCTGAGGAGTAGCAGGCTCCTCTGGACCACGCTGCCCAAGGCAGCAGCCATACCACCTAGGATGCTGTCATTGGTGCTGAGTTTTTAGGGTGTGAGAGAAGGGATCTTCGTCTAGAGTATCCACATTCCAAGACTGGCCTCACCCCCATGCTTCCCCAAGAGACCGATTGTGGCTTAAGTTGCATGTGTTCGACCAATTTCTGCCAAATATTTGCATGTCTTTTTCTGTAAATGTTTGGTGACATTTCAAGGCAGCATTAAGTAACGGTTGAGAACGCCATCTTCAGAGCCAACAATGACTGGTCAAATGCCAGTTCCACCACATGACTTTAGAAAGCCATTTAACTGTTATGGGCTTCTGTTCCTTCATTTGTAAAATGCTAATAACAATAGTGTGATGGGGGTAATGTATGTTAAATGTTTAACATACTCCGCAGCTCATAGCCGTGTACCTAATCAACCTTGCCAACTTTAGCTATTATTTCTCATCCCACATTTTTCAAGGCCAAAGGCCATCTTTTAGTGATGAAAGAAAATTATTTAGAATATTTACTTATACCTGTATTTATTCAAAAGTTGGGAATTATTTTGGTTAGCTTGAGGAATAAATATTTTTCTAAGTTTGGAATTAATGATGAGAAAGAAGCTGGACAGTTTGACTAGTGTTTCTATGGAGCACTAATATTTCTAGTGCTCCATTCACAGTCTAGAGTGGTCTGGTAGGTAAGATAATTGCCACACATATAAATACAGAATAGCCACAAATTCTACAGTTCCATAAATATGATATTTAGAACAGTAACCCCTATTATATTCAGCAGTAATATTCAACTACACATATAAATAATATGAGTTTCTAATTTACTCAAATATAGTGGATGTATGACTTTTCCCAGTTCTCATTTGTGGCTTGTATTGGGAATCTGTCTCCGCTTTTCCTTGAAACGATTTTCATAGTTTATCCTTATTATTTGATGATTACATTGTTTCACTGAACAGGGCAAAACATTTGAAAGGACTGGAGATTTGAAGTGTACCCTAGACTCCTTTCTTGATTTGGCATTTTCATTTCATCTGGGAATTGAAGAATTGATGAGACACTGGCTTCCCCAAGAGTGGAAAGACATAGGGTGAATTCCATGTGAGAAGGTGAGCATGAGGTCAGGGTTAGAAATATGTTAAGATGCATAAGAAATGGATAATCATTGCACCAGAGACTCATAATTGCCCTTGTCACTTCATTGGTTTCTAATATGACTATGTTAGTCTTCTTAAATGTTCCAAAATAATTATCTCCCTTCAACTGATCATTTTTAATATTGCCCTCTGTTGAAATCACTCCACAAAATAGCAAGTATAGTAAGAAGTTAGGTATTCTGAATGGAAACTTCACTTCCTAAGTTGAAAATAAGCCCCAAATGTTGGAGCATTCAGCCACTGAAAACCAGTTTTACACACCATTCCTACTGTGTGAATTCAGATGCCTCAGCAAGGCTTCCTACCTCAGGTAATTCTACCACCTACACTACGCAATATCCCAAATTGCACCTACTTTATTACATTCTGTCTTCACGAAAATGCTGCCACCCCTTAAGTGGTCATACTCCAAAGTTACTGGTCATTTTTGTTTGTTGGTTTGCTTTTTTTTTTTTTTTTTAATGTTTTATTCATTTCTAGAGAGAGAGAGACAGCGTGAGCAGGGGAGGGTCAGAGAGAGAGGGAGTCACAGACTGAAACAGGCTCCAGGCTCTGAGCTGGCAGTCAGCACAGAGCCCGACGGGGCTCGAACCCACGAACCGCGAGATCATGACCCAAGCGAAAGTCGGACGCTTAACCGACTAAGCCACCCAGGCGCCCCTGTTGGTTTGCTTCTTAAAGAGATACTTGTATACGTTTGGTCATAAAAAATACTTTTCTCCTTTCATTTTTTCCTCTGTTCTCCCTCCTACCTTTCCCAGTAAATTTGCCATTTCCTTATCAGACCACATAAAATGGATAGTATAATAAGTAGATGCTATCATAACCATGCAGAAAAGTTTCTCTTTGGCCAGTTTGTTTATAAAACCTCATCAGCACCCTAAAATTTAAAAATGGTTGGGTTGTTTTTATTAGTCCCCCCACTGGCCTGGGAAACAAGTGATTCCATCAAGATGATGCCATTTATTTTGAGCATATGCTCATCTATGACACACATAAACATAAAAAGTGCTATTGGAAAGTAGTAAGTAGCCTGAATCATCTCTCTCTCTCTCTCTCTCTCTCTCTCTCTCACACACACACACACACACACACACGCATACGCACACGCACACGCACACATACACACACATCTGGAAGTAGCAGGTAGTTGAAAAGCATTGGTTGTACTAAAATAAAATAGAATAGGGGCGCTTGGGTGGCTCAGTAGGTTAAGTGTCCGACTTCAGCTCAGGCCATGATTATCACCAACTGTGGTTTCGAGCCTGGAGCCTTCTTCAGATCCTGTGTCTCCCTCTCTCTCCCTCTCTATCTACCCCTCCCCCTGCTCGTTCTC
The DNA here is from genome assembly GCA_017311185.1 of Proteles cristata cristata. NCBI lineage: Eukaryota > Metazoa > Chordata > Mammalia > Carnivora > Hyaenidae > Proteles > Proteles cristata. The sequence continues at coordinate 1,058,191 of JAESUZ010003733.1, forward strand.
TGTCTCTCAAAATAAAATAAAGACATAAAAAAATAAAATAAAATAGAAATTAGTACAAATACCCTACCCTGCATGGCTCTAATGATCTTTCTGCCTACAACTGTAATTTTGACCACCTTGCTTCTTCAGTATGTTAACTGCCGCACCAGTTTTTTCCTAGCCCTGGTATGCCCAGCCTGCTCTAGAGCCTCTGACTTTGACCTGGAACTCCCTTGTCATGGATCTTCATATGTCCAATTCTTCCTCATCAGTTAGACCTAAGCTCAAACTCTTAACCAATTGAAGTTACCCCTTACTCCAGGCATTCTAAATGCCACAATTTTATTTTTCTTCATAGGGCTTATCACACCTTAGAGCTTGGTTTGTTATTCATTTTTTCTGCTATACCATAAGCTCTGTGAAAGTGAAAAACATACCATGTTTATGATATCCTCAGTCTACCACATATCAAGAATATATAGGTGTTATTCAAAATATTATTTGTTAAGTATAATTGTGTAGACTTTAATAGTAAAATAAAAAATCATAGTGTGTACAAAGATACCTAGTATCTTAAAGAGAAAAGGAAGAAAGGTTATCTATCATTTACTGAGCACCTACTAAAACTAAGTTATTATAATTGTCTCAATTCTCATATCGTGAAAATTCACAGCATTAATAAATAGCCAAGATGTATTTGAACCCATGTCTATCCAATAACAAAACAATGTCATTTATCATTATGCACATATGTAGAAAGAAACCCAAAATATGTACAATGCAGGGCTCAAAAACCTGTTTACGTACATAACACTTCTCTCTTTGGCCATCAGAAGTGATTACTTGTACATGAACACTCCATGAGGTTTATATCATTTAGATTTTTTTGTTAGCAGTGGTAGAAATCTCCACTTGAATCTGCTTGAGTGAAGATATAAAATAAGATAAACAAACGTTTCAGTGCACAAAATTGAACAGATTAGAGGCATATCTTTAAAGGAAGCTTGACCTAGTGCTCACATTATGTCAATAGGAGCCCGTTTTTTCTTCTCAATTTTCACACTCTCCTTCCTTGGCGTGCACATGGCAGTGGGTAGTTCTAGCAGCTAAAGACATCATGTATTCTCTTTCATGTCAGTGGAAAGAAGGAAGTTTGTTTCCCCAGTAGTCAAGGCTGCTGCCAGCCCATATGGCATGTTTGTAAAAATTAGAAAAAGGTACCCCTTTCTTGAGGATTTTTCCAAACTTGGTGTATGACTCTATCAATAATTACTGGAACATCCAAGAGGCACTCTTAAAAACAATGGTAATCATACTATTGAAAATAATAGAATAGACATATTTTTAATCACAAGAATTAAGTATCCAAAGGTACTACCGTATATTAATTGCTATAAAACAATTACATGGCTTCCTTTCAGAAAAACAAAATAGTTTCAAAGCTTCTGTGCACCAACAGTAAAACCATAGACTTCACCACCATTGTAGTCAAAGTGGAGGCCACAAGTAGTTTCCATTTTAATTTTGAGAAGGCAGGTTCTTGACTGATGACCAGGACCACCTAAGTTAAAAGCATCTTCAGTGTTTTAAAATGAAAGCACATGGATTTTTTTTCTGGGAAATTATTACCTGGAATGAATATTTTTTAACGTTTTTTATTTATTTTTGAGAGAGAGAGAGAGAGAGGACAAGCTGTGAAGTGACAGAGAGAGAGGGAGACACAGAATCCAAAGCAGGCTCCAGGTTCTGAGCTGTCAGCACAGAGCCAGATGAGGGGCTCTGTCTCACAAACCTTGAGATCATGACCTGAGCTGAAGCCAGACGCTTAACTGACTGAGCCACTCAGGCACCCTTTGAATGAATATTTCAAGGCTGCAACAAGAGTTGCATTGTAACATTTGGAATTTGGTAGTAAAATGTATTATAAATGTAATTTTGTATTAGAAATCTTAAAAAACCTATATGTAAGTTTAGATCCTCATCTTCTGATGTCCCCTCAGTATCTCATTCCTTACTTTGTCCCTCAGTCAATTTCAAGCTGATATTTTACACTATTGGAGTAGTTCTTGTTCATTATAATTTTTCAAATTACATCTCAACTAATAGTCTCATAAACTGTCATAAACTTGTATTTTAAAGGAGATTTGGTTAACGTAAAATACAGTGTAAGAAGAAATGTATTCTAAAATATAGTTCTAGACCATAGAAAGTGAATAATAATGGTATTCATGTTTGAAATGAGTCTCATATTTTCTATGCTGGAGAACTCACTATTGATGCTAAAATATTTTACATTTATGAACCTTAAATTATATGTATTTTTAAAACATCATTTCTCTTCAAATAACTTCTTATTTCTTTTAGTGCTTTCAAGTGCTTTATGCTGAAATTTGGTTGCTCATTGTGTCATTTATAACATTAATTTTGTTTACAACTTCATACCAAATTAATACTAATCAAATACATTTGAAAGCAACTAGTTTGGGGATTATAGTATTGTTTTGCATCCTAGAATCTGTCTACTCTGCAAGCTTACTTGCTTAGAATCAGAAATTATTTTTGATGCTGCTGCATTGGCAGAGTCTCTGAATTCTCCAGCTTGCTTATCTTTCATCAGTCAAAGCATAATGATCTACGTATACCCTGTTAGAACAGCAGTCCTCACTTTGATTTGCTGGAAAATTGTCCTAATAAGATGATTTTCTTAGAACAGGACGTCTTAGCACCATCTGCCCCCCAAATTGTTAAAATAAATATATAAATCATCTATGCTGAATCTAACAAAGTTGTAAAATAAGAAACGAAATGTTATGATAAAGAAGATATATCAGCATGAAGGGTAGCCCCTTAGATCTATCTAATGTGCTTCCTCAGTATACAACTTGGACAACTGTATACATACATCTACTTGGAAAAGAGTGGAAAACAGTAACAAAAATGCAATACTCTATTTGACCTAATAGCCAGCCTTTGGTCATTTGACTGTATAAATCACTCCACACACGTGCATGGTGATTGGACTGTGCTGGTGGCCGGTGCGTGGACTATTCTGATGTCCCTGCCTTTTACTCTTAGGGACAATATTTAAAATCATTTTTAGTAGAGGTCTATAGGCTAGGAGTGGAGGGATAGGTTTTGTTTTAAGAAATGGGTGAATATCAGCCTGCAGAAATAACAAATGTGCTTTGCATGTTTCATTACAAAAGTAAGTAGAAATGTGGAAAGGAATTCATTTTTTCAACATTAAGCAAGCCCACAATTTACCACATTATAACTGAGTATCCCTGCGTAGGATTAAAATGACTCCAGTCCTACTTGTTTATTTTCCTAGGCTTTCGGGTCTTGTTCAGTGTGGTGTTTGATCGTTGTTTTCCTTATGATAGCCCATCAACTATCTTTTGGGAAGAAACTACCCTGTGTATTGAACACCTGGTCCAATTAGATGGCGATAGTTGACATGTGGGTGAGTAGGCAAGTGTACACCTCTTTATAAAATTCAAATAGGAACACCTATTCCTACTCATAGAGGAGCAGCTCATCTGTCCAGAGCAGAGATTTATTTGGATACTTATCCATAAAGGAAATTAATATCTGCCTTTTGCAGCAGAGTTACATCAAAGTCACGCTTTTGACACATAATCATTCCTGTCACTGCTTCAGTCCCCTACACTCTGACCCTCCTGCTATTAACGGTCCACAAATTGGCGTCTACAAATAATTCTTCCTCTATTAAAGCCACATATCATTGGGCAAAATAAAAGCGATTGGCGAATTCTTCTTTTGATGGGATTGATTTTTGAAGGAGAAAGCATTACTCTTCTCCACATGAGTATGGGCCTATGTGTGCACACAATCACTGTAATGGCCACTGAATGTGTTTTTCTCACTGGTATTAGCAGTGCGTTTGTGAACGCATTTAACAAGTGCTATTATATTCAAAATCTTAAAAGTTCTTTTTAAAGACATGACCTCTAATGAAAGAAGCTCAGCCTGACCTCTTCAGCATAATGAAACAGAGGAAGCTCTAGCGCAGAAACGATTACAATAGTATTTGAAAGAGTATTTGGGTCCATAATTTAGAAGAATTGGCTAAAAGTTGACTTGCTTTGATTAATTTTGGTTCTCAGGATGGTTATTTATATACATAATGATGGTAATAGGGATGTATTTTACATATATCACTATACATATATCGATGTTGGATAAAAGAATAAAATACATGAAAGAGATGATCAGTTAGATGTGAAAAAAAAAGCAGCTTTCTTCTTTATTTAAAAGGACTTCAGTAATTAAGACATCATGGAATATTCTTCTCTGGAGATCATAAAAACCAGACTTCACAACTGTTTTTGTAAAGCAGGTTAGTTCTGCTCTTCCTGGGGAGGAAATGCCAACCCACATGTCCTTTATCTGTTCTGCTGAGCAATAAGATTTTATGATTTCTGATTGGAAAGTGATGGAATAGGAGAGCCATAATTACAGAATTAAGTCAATTCTGCACAAAACTGTTGAAAACAAGCCCAAATGCTTACCAAGTTGGTGAACACATGCTAAATTCTGTCATGTTCAGTTGTTGTTATGGAAGACGACCATGTCCTCTCCCATGGAGCCGAGAAAGGCATTCCTTATTTCATAAGAAATAAGAAAGGTAAGCCTTCCTACTTCACTGAGCTATGTGTGGAGAGTGCGTGAGCTTTGCTGGGACAGGGAATATGGTTTTCCCTGAAGCCCTTTGCCGTTGAGTTAATGATGAATTCTTATGCCTTAAAACCCTAGTGATTTCTCTCTGAAGATATATTACTCCATTCACTTTATTCTTCTTATGCCATATGTGCACAGCTCTAAAAATCAAAAATCCCCCAAAACTTCCTTACTTAAATAGTTTTACATACAAACTTTCAACTATCTTAGAATCTGACAAATCAAATCATTTTAATGAACCACAGCAAACAGCTCATGTTGAAACAGCTGTAAGCACAATATGCAAATCGTGTTTACTGGTAGCTTATGCTCCAGAGAAATAATCTTTATATGACTGCTTTATTATTTACAGTAGTTTCGAAATTTAATTTTTGTCAGCACTGACAGATGCCATCCATGTTAATACTTGGACTGCTATATATGGAAAAGGCTAAACATATGCAGAGATCTCATGTTTGTGAGCTGATAATGTGGTTGACAAATGGGTTTAACAATATCCAGTCATTTCTGAGCAGTCCACGGAATTCACCTGAGGTCTGTGGTAACAGTGAGGAGGAAGGTCAGAGGAATATGAATGAAGAAGGAAGAAAAAGCAGTGACTCTAGAGAGCAGTGCATATAATGAAAGCATGACAGAGGATGATTAATTATATTTCAGAGCCAGATAATTCCCAGAGAATATGTGCGTATGATAAAAAGTTTCTAACCTTTGCAGTTGTAATTAAATGAGGGATTCACTCATCTAAGCTGAGTAAAGACTATTTTGTTCCATCACCATGTTCATGCACCTATTGAAATGGTTCATTTTAAATATGCATTTTACTGCCTGCTTGTAAAGTTGACAAAACTGAACAATACCTTAGGGGGTGAGGAAGAGGTTCACCTTGCTAAATGGTGAAATAAATTACAGTGGCTTAGAAAATTTGCCTGCTCTAACCGATCTCAGAATTTGCCCTCACATGAAAAGGAAGAAAAGCTAATTATTTACCAGTGCCGTTTCATGTTGCTTTAGATTTAAATCTTTGGCTGAATTCTGAGTTTGTAATGTTTGGATCTTTCATAATTTTAGGTTCCTAGCTTGCAGTGGCTGGGGCTTCTCTCTCGTGTTTTTTCTTGGCATTTCCTTCCAGACAAGGCAAAGTAAGGGTTCTAGAAAACATTGGAGAACCTTACCATGTTTTGTAAGGTGAATAGAGTGAACTAAATTCATTAAATTCACATTTTTTCACTTAAAACCCTAGTGATTTCTCTCTGAAGATACATTACTCCATTAACTTTATTCTTCTTATGCCATATGTGCACAGCTCTAAAAATAAAAAAAAATTCCGTTTACTGACCACTGTACACGCCTGATTTTACCCTAGGCACTGGGAAGTGTCAATGCCTACAAGAGTCTGCCACATAGTCCCATAGTAGGGCCTCAGCAGAGAGGCCTGCTTTTCTAAGATATGGAGAAAAAGGAGTGAGAATATAGTTAATGAGTGAATGTTTCTCAACTGTTGTGATAAGCAGAAAAATAGTCCTATATCTCCATTATTTCCTTGTATATGTTTTCTCTTGTATTGTGATGGTAGCATGTGAGGACCCAAGAGCATTTGACACAGGTGCTACTAAGTAGAGCCAAAAAAATTTTTTTAATATGTTTATTTTTGAGAGAGATAGAGTGCAAATGGGGTAGGAACAGAGAGAGGGAGACACAGAATCTGAAGCAGGCTCCAGGCTCTGAGCTGTCAGCACAGAGTCTGATATGGGACTCAAACTCACAAACTGTGAGATCATGACCTGAGCTGAAGTCGGATGCTTAACCAACTGAGCCACCCAGGCACCCCAGTAGAGCAAAAAATTAATCAAGCTCAGTACATACTAATTGAAGAGTCAGTAATTGGGCAGTGAGTTATAGAAGGGAATGGCTAAAATTTTGATAGATAAGGAGTTGATTAATAGGAGAAAGGATTCCAATATTCTGTTTAAAAACGGTTCTTTTTTGGATAGAGTAGAGAGATAAGTGTTCAAAGGTCTAATCACTCATGCTAAATATCTGGGGATTTGACAGTTCTTCTCAAGTGACATGGCATAAATTGGTGAAATTATGAGAACACCTTACATTATGCTATGTCAACAAACGATTCCTCGATCTGTTACCTGCCACAACTAAAGTTTATCTCTTAATTAGGTTACCTGCCAGCTGCAGTTTACTCTGTGTGTTTTTCTCCCAGGACCCAGAGTAAATATCTTTTAAGAATATTTCCAGCCACTGCCCCAGAACGAGAAGAGATCTGGTGAACCATGCGCCAGTTCTCAAAGCCCCTGTCCACAAGTGACAGAATATTTGGGTCCACTATTCTTTGATCAGTGCAAGTTGTATGGCCACTCCTGGGCTCACCATGGAGAGGAGGTATATTCCTGCTCCTGACAGGGATACCTAGGAATGGAAATTAGAATGTTTGATAAGCTAGTAATCCAATCTATCATAAGTGATTGTGCCAATTTCTCACCAGCATATAGAGAATGTCTTCAGAAGGAGTCTTCACAAGGAATATCAAGGGTGGAAAGGTAGCGTAATAATGATGAAGTCATTGAAAACTCCCCGTGGGCTAGAGTGTGCCTCATTTTTCCTCATCTGGTCCCCTGTACCTAGCATAGTTCCTGGAACATGCTAGATGCTCAGTGTTTGTTGATACAGGGGCAACTACATTATTTTATTTGAAGATCATTCTTCAAATGATCTTTTGCATCATTTGCAAAAAATTTGCAAAAAAATCTACTGCATTTTATTTGAAGATCAGTCTCCTCCCCCTCTTTCCTTCCTGCTATGCACCTTGAACAAACACATCCTTTTCACTTGAGGTATCTTGGGTCCCATTAGGCATACTGAAACTGAAATCTGGGTTTACTTTAAGGACATATAAGAGATAGGTTATAAAAAGACTTAATTCCACAAAGAGATTTGATCCTTGAGTATTACTTCTATGCCAGTAGAATCCATTTCAACATGCATGGTTTTCAAAGCTAAAAGTTGAGCTAATTCAACACAAGTGGCAGACAGTCACAGCCAGAAGTAGCATAAGTGAGATAACGAAATGTCGAGAGCAGAAATTCTCGGCCAGTGGTTAGTTTGCCCCACTCCCCCGGGGGACATTTGGAAATTTCTGGAGACATAATAGTCATGACTGAGTGGGAAGGCCACCTCATCTAATGAGTAGAGAGGCCAGGGACACTGTGAAGCATCAGCCGTCCCTTCAACAAATAATTACCTGGCCTCAAATGTGAACTCTCTGAGGTTGAGTATCCCTGACCTAACTGCTTCATCCAAGGTATCGTGGAGGGTAGGTGGCTTATAAAAATGTGGCCATTCTGTTCAATGTTATCACATGGACAGACATGTACTGGTGGTGTCTGTCGTTGTTACCAATAAGGATTTGACACAGTTAAACTCATTCTGGGCTTTGTCCCTCAGACAAAATCTTTTTTTTTTTTCACATTCCCATCTCAAAATTAATTCATCATCCTTGAAATAGAGTGAGAAGGATCTTTTTCTTTCTTTATAGTTCAGAAGAGATGTTTCCATATGAGAAGGATTAAATCCTTCATTCTAGTTTAGTATTCCTAAGATGGAAGGAACTAGCTAAGCCATGGTTTGGATCTAATTTATCCTACTGAGCTATTTAAAGTTTTCATTATCATAAAAATAATTGGTATTTTCATAGTAACATTAGAATGGTTGTTAGCTTTGATAAAGCAAGTAATGAGATACTACTAGAGCAGAGTCTCTCCTAAAATAATGATGTCACCTGAGTTTCCCCTGAATACTTCGTGTACAGTTTGAGAAAATATATATACTGTGTATATATTATAAATAGAAAATATATATTTTACACAGATACGTATGTAAAACAAACAAACAAAACAATGCCTTCAGTGCTTACAGTTTTGCAGTTTGGGCTGGGGACTGAGGGAAGTAATTAATCAAGCCTTTCCTCTTCTCCCCCAAATTCCATGTCACCTGAAAGATAATATCGATCCTATAAGTGAGAAAGAAAATACTATTTTAGCTTTATTAATGGTAAAGCCAGGTTGGGAACAAGGCTTAGGTAAGTGGCCACAGTATGGCTTCTTTTTGTTTTTCCCACTCAGGTGGACTCATCCCCTGTGTGGGCCTTGCTCTGCCCTGTGCAGTGTGGCTGGCCGCTGCAGGCTGCATCTCCTTGGCTCCTCTAGTGGCTGGGTTTAGACAGTAGTGGATGCTGATGGGAGGTTGGAAGGTATTAGGAAAAGACAATGGATATTCCTCCCCCTCTGCCTCTGCAATGTCCTCGGCAGCTCTGTCAAAAGACATCCTCTGTCATCCCACATCCTGCCAAAGAGGCCTTGCCATGGTACCACCTCTCACTGATAGACTCTGAAAGTTAAACCCCCCAGAAAAGCACACCTTTCTGGTCTCCTTCCAGCCCAGGACCACACTTGGTTCTCTAATACTGCCAAGCCCCATTTCTGCTTTGGCTTCACACGTTTTCTCTCAGCTTTTAGAACTAGTTTTCTGATGAGAGCCATGTTATGAAGACTGTCTCACACTTGGCCTCACTTAGCATTCCACACTTACCTTTCACCCAGAGCTCAAGGCTGTACCCCAATGGAAGGAATTTGAGAAAATTCACATCCTGAGAGTAGGTTTTTCCTTGGTGGAGCCACAAGTATTCCTGCTCATTTTCTTCCCCCAGGCTCTCTGGTCAGATAAGAATTTCTCTTCCCACCTAGGAAGAGAAGACACTGGGGAGGAGCTGGAGAAAGTCGATTCCGTTTAGCTCCCCCTGGAGAACGGAGTAAAAGTTTCTGTGTTTGTTCTACACTGGGGACAATACAGACCAGAGTCAAAAAATAATAATCTCTAAAAATTGACTATTTGGGTTTAAACTTACCACCAACTTCTTGTTGACTATTTTAGGCAGGAAAGCCAACTAATCTCTCTTTATTTGGTCTCTGTATATAAGATAGAGGATAATAAGGCCTACTTCATGTAATTATCATGAGCTCTATGTTGTCTTATACACAAAAATTACTAGAACATTGGTTGGCACATGGAAACCCTCTCATACGTAGCTACTATTATTATCCCTCCTCATCTGCCCATAAAAGTGAGATAAAAATAGCCCCTACATCATAGAATAGTTGAATTTAATGGGATAATGCATGTGCCTGACACATAATGAGTGTCTAGTAACTTTCAAATTATTGTCATTCCATTTGTGGTTGACTTTAATCAAAATCTCCCCTAATGGCGGAGAGAAAAAGAAAAAGGAGGGAAATAAAAGTATATTAGTAAATAAATTGAAATTTTTAAATATATGAGAACCAAATATTCAAGATGTTTCTTTTCATTTTTTTTGCTTCAGTGGTAAGAAAATAGTTTGGGGCTCCTGGGTGGCTCAGTCGGCTAAGCGTCAGACTTCGGCTCAGGTCATGATCTCTCAGTTCACAGGTTCAAGCCCCACGTCAGGCTCTGTGCTGACAGCTCAGAGCCTGGAGCCTGTTTTGATTCTGTGTTCCCCTCTCTCTGTGCTCTTCCCCAACTCATGTTCTGTCTCTCTCTCAAAAATAAACAAACATTTAAAAACTGTTTAAAAAGAAATAGCTCCAGTTTGTATAAGAATCATTAGATAAGGCTGGCATTTTAAGACAAATTTTAAAAATGCTAGGGATTTTCAGGAAGCTGCATGTTCCCTAAATATTTGAGTTAATAGGAAGCCATTGTTGCTCTTGATCTATTCTGTCCTCTCTGCCTACCAGGTCATTCCTTCCCTGACCCTCCCCTCTGCCAGCCTCTCCCCCACTATCCCTCTGCATCACCTTCTCCCACCTGGCTTTCTATGTTTATACATCTTTCAGCCCATTCCAGTCTCCATCTGGACTTAGAAGCCACGAAAACCTTGCCTACCATTTTAAAGGAAATAGTCAACTATAATTCCAGGGTTTACTGACAGGTCCTAAATATGAATAGTCCCTTTCTTCTCTCTTTGGTTAATGTCATTCAGAACAGACATATTTCTATCCTAAAATAAATTTCCATGCATTTCAGCTATATTCATTCCCTAAGACAGATCTTTTTCCATAGCCACAAGCACAATTGTTCTAGAACCTCACAGAGTACTTTATAAATGCAAAGAACAAATTATTCCTAAGGGCAGAGGAGGCTACTTTTCTAATTTCATGGTTTGGGGACCAATATGCCAAAAATATCTACAGAAGGGAAAAATTTTTATGAACTTGTGTTAGAGCTAAATTTATTGGAAGCATTCACATTTTGCTTCAGACCCTACAATCGTTGAAATTCAAAAATAGTAGTTTAACATACTTGCTAATTAAATTACTTGATTTAATTAGTCAATCATTAAGTAAAATTAATACTTCAGTAAGCTGTGCAGGGTGTCTATCCTCCCTCTTCCTCTCGGAACCATCATATATCCTTAGAATGACACACTGTTTATTCAAGAAGTCCAGAGAGCCAGGGGCGCCTGGGTGGCTTAGTCAGTTGAACATCCGTCTTTCGCTTAGGTCATGATCTCGCGGTTCGTGGGTTCGAGCCCCGCGTCGGGCTCTGTGCTGACTGCCAGCTCAGAGCCTGGAGCCTGTTTCAGAGTCTGTATCTCCCTCTCTCTCTGACCCTACCCTGCTCATGGTGTATCTCTCTCTCTCTCTCTCTCCTGGAAATAAATAAAAATATTAAAAAAAAAAAAAAAAAGAAAAGAAGTCCAGAGAGCCATTGTTAGTTAATTTTCACAATTCTGAGATGTCAGTGTAACTGTCTCTCGCTTATTCAGATCCATAGATTTGGAGAGGTGTTGCGGTTTGCCCAGTCAGATTCATATAGTAAGTGACTAAGTTTGAACATAATTCTTGCAAAGTAGTGTCATTGCTCATATCAAAATACGTTGTGAAAAGCAAATTGTACATAAAATCCTCAGGTAATTTTGCCAAGCACTGTCTCATGTTTAATGCTGGCTTCAGTCGGACCTGAGTTCTGTGTCCTGGGTCTAAGTGAAGTAACCATGTACCAGCAAGAGACACAATCTCCTCCAGATGAAGGGAATTAGGATTTATGCATCCACTTGTGTAAAGCACTATCTGCCACCTGCAGACCCACCCAATTGTGTAAAATTCTCTGAAATGAATAGATTCAAGTGGACTGAACTTGGAAACAGGTTGAAAACTCTGGAAATAGGAGCCAACACAACTGCAGAGAAAAACTGGGGAGAGTTGGAAGCCAAACTAAACAAAATCAAATGTTGAGTTTTACAAAGAAAAGAAGCAAGAGCATCCGAGTTAACCACAGGTCAGTGGTTGACAATTGTCTGGCCAAAATTTATTGAATTGTCCATCTTTGTGTTTGTAACTAGATAATTTGGGCCATGAACATTATCATTTTTCAAGGCTGAAACACCTATACTTATTTTAACTTGGAAGGGGGAAGGAATGCCAACCTTCCAAGAATGAAGGTAAGCCAAGTGATAGTAATGTTTGTTCATTCTTTTAATCTGTGAGATCAGTTGGAATTCATTTCTTGAGAAATAATTCTCAGAAGCAGAGTGACATAAAGCATTGTTTACCAAATGCCAGCCTTTGGTGGATTTACTGTGAAGCAAATGAAACTTAAGATTTGGAACCCTCCACCTGCATAGAACCCCATCCTGTGTGGGGGGTGGGAAGGGGAAGCCAGGTAGTAATCAGGAGTAATTTTTGTTTAATCATTTCTGATAAAGTGCCTGAAGGGATATCAGAAGAAAGGTACCTACATCTCTTAAGTCTCCAGGGAGTCTCTATTTCTTTTCTCACTGTCAGTAAACAACTTGTCTGCCTTATTTTGTATTTTTCTTAAATAGCTTCCCCTACCCCCAAATTGTATAAGCCTTAGGGCCCCTGAAACCTAGAGCTCTTCCTGGTAGTGCTGCTCCATTAAAAAGGTATTGCTAGTCCAAAATGAAATGAGAAAAATGAGAGTAATATAGAGACTTTTCCATAAAGCTAAACTAATAATATTAATCATACTTTGGTAATATTTTGTTTTATGCAGGGAGAGGGAGGAAATATTTCCTTACTATGTTTTGCTGATAAATGCCCTTTCTTTTGGCAACTTGGCCATAGAGAGTAATTTCTTAAAAACTACCTTCATGTAATAAGAGAAAGATATTTGAAAATTCTATGTCTTTATAGCCCAAAGACATCAAAGAATATCAGAAACACAACAAGGATACCAGGAACATCAACAAGGCAATGAAAGCAGGGCTCCTTACTGGGAGCTGCGCATGTTGGGAAAGTGTAGGGAGCTATAGCAAAACTGTGAGGTAGGGCTTGTGATAAGATTGTAGCTTGTTAGGTATTTGGGGGACGTTTCATGGTTTTGCTATGGATTGTGTGCTTTCAGAAAGCAGTAGCGTTTCTGTGACTGGGTATCATGACAATTTTTATCAGTAGTTGAGAGGAACAAATTAGTAAATCAGTAATTAGTAAAAAACTAAAAACAAAAAACAAAAACAAAAACAGTTTCTTTTAGACAACAGTCATTTTTTGGTAGCTTAATTATGTTCTTGCTTTTTCTGCGCTCAGATAGGATTAGAGGGTGGTCTCTCTTGGACTTCATCACAGCCATAGAGTAGCCTTAACTGATGTTGGTTGGTGTTCTGAAAAATTGTTTCTATTTAGCAGGAAAATACCACCGTCTGTTAGAGCCATTACGCCACACTCATAGGAATACACCAGTCAGCGGTGTCTGTCTCTGCCTCTCCCTCTCTCTCTGGCTCACCTCTCAATATCACAACTATTCATGAAATCCAAGTTTGGGAGCCATTGCGATAGAGGATAGAAAACTAGTCTTGAAGAACATGGATTTGAGTTTCCAGACATGTGACCCTAGGAAAACAATGGCGTTAGACATCACTGTCATGAGTTATAGAAGGAAGATGGAGTTAAACATACATTATTCTTTGTCAAGTCCTATGGTTAACAGTGTGGATAAAAGCCACATGAAGTTTGAATCGTGTCCCCTGCCTACTCTGACCTCTTGGGCTAGTTATTCAACCCCTTCCTTATCTCTAAATTGATGAAGATATTAGTATGCATTTCTAAGGATTGTTTTGATAATTTAGGTAATATATGTAATATATGTAAAGATTTTAGAGCAGCACCTTGCACTAAATGCTCGGCATTTGTATCTACTAGTATGATAGTGATGATAAAGATCAGTGTCCTTATTGTGTACGTTATGCGCCAAATGCTGGACTGGGCATCCTGGTGAATTTCTCTCTAGGAGCTGAAATGGCTTTGAGATGAAGCAGTTGAGGTTTTAAGATCTATTGTTATATGAATCATATGTAGTATTTGACATTTATTGACTTCTCCATCACTTTATCTGGTTCTCATAATTCTGTGAGGATCCCAAAGGCTCCCCTAAGCTGAATGAGGCTGCTGAGACTTGAAAGAGGTTAAATAATGTGCCCAATGACACATGCCTTGCCGTTGATAAAGCACACTTGAACCCACATCCCAAACTCTCAACTGCTCCTCTGCGATCACGGTGCTACGACACAAAGGGTTCATTATGGGGCAATAGATACAATGATTTTTTTGTTCTTACTGGTGAAAGGGGTTATTTTAAGTATAGTTAGGACAAGTTAAAGTATTGAGAATCCAAAAAGTTGCCTATTCCTAAGAAAATATAAGTAAAAGGCTTAGGAGAACTTACTGGAATTTCAAGTCCCAAATGCTCTTTTTCTGAAGGTTCTCTTTTCTTTTCTTTTTTAAATTTTCACATGACCAAAAAAGGAATTGAAATTTCCAGGCTGTTTGCTGATATTCGTGTTGAATAAAACTACCTTGTGAAGAGTCCCTGTATCACACTTCTGTAAAAGTATCTGCAATTGTTTCCAGTGAGTTTTGACTGCTGGACCCTCTGGGTTGTATCATTGACAATGACCTTGGGAAATTAAGCCTGGTAAAGGGGAGAGATATAACTGAGTAGAATAAGATCCACTGGGAATTTTTTGGGTTCACAAATCATATCTGTAACACGTACATATTTCCCATTAAAATTATCTGTATATTCGCATCAGTCTTGAGTATGATTACCTTATTATTTGCATTCACCACATCCTTTCTGCTGACCTGCATAACACTGCTCCATCTGTGCCACCATTAGCTAACTGCCCCCTCTATATGGCCAGTGCATCATCAGAATTGGAATTTTGGGGTTTTTAAAAAATTTTTTTTAACATTTATTTATTTTTTTGAGAGAGAAACATAGCATGAGTGGGGGAGGGGCAGAGAGAGAGAGAAACACAGAAACTGAATCAGGCTTCAGGCTCTGAGCTGTCAGTGCAGAGCCTGACATGAGGCTCAAACTGATGAACTTCTAAATCATGACCTGAGTAGAAGCCAGACATTTAACTAACCGAGCCACTCAGGTGCCCCCAGAATCAGAGGTTTGCTGGGGCACCTGGGTGGCTCAGTCAGTTAAGCCTCTGACTCTTGTTTTTGGTTCAGGTCATGATCTCATGGTTCTTGAGTTCTCTGCTGACCGTATAGAGCCTGGTTGGGATCCTCTCTCTGTCTCTGTCTCTGTCTCTGCCCCTCCCCCATGTGTGCTGTCTCTTTCTCAAAATAAATAAAATTTTAAAAAAGAGAATATGATGTTTGAAAAGATATATATAATCTCATCATCAATTAGAAAGTAGTAAGCATGGCAGAATGAAAGCAAATTGGAATTTAAACAGCTCTTATCTGTTTAAATTTTACACACAATTCAGAGATATTTATATATTGTGTCATTTAAACCTCAGGCCTTTGGGAAGGAGATATTAATACCTTCTTTGAAAAGCTGAAGAGAAAGGGACTGAGAGATGTTATGTGACAAACTCAAAACTGTAAAACAGAGTTTGGACATGTCACTTCAAATACAGGGTCCAACTCCTGGACATTATACGTTGCCAAAACTGCTCCCTTTCTCAAGAGTATTTAGATATGAACAGGGAGAGTATTTTATGAATTTTAGGCCTTAAGCTTAGAGCTTCAGCAAGAAAGAAGTTTTACAAAAACTTAAAATGGATGTACCACTGAGGAGAGGCAATATGAGGTATTAACTATGATATTAAACCAACATGGGTTCAAGTACTGGCTTTACCACTAACTAGCTGTGTGAAACTCTGGCCAAAATATTTAACATAATTAAGCTTTAATTCTCTTTTCAGTAAATTACAGATACCTACAGTAATTTTATGGGCTTATTGTGAATCAGAGGTGGGTTAAGTCATATAAATCCTTGGCACAGTGCTGGCCACAAAATAAGTACTCACACAAGAGTATGAGTTGGGATGTTCATTGCTTTGCATAGAGTTCCCTATTATTTGTTTATAATTAACTAAAATTCATGAAAATCTTCAGTGTCTCATTAATGATAGGACTTTTCATTGAAGAAGTCTTTTCAAATAGATCATATCATTTTTAGCAAGATGTAGGGCTTCCTTCCTTCACCATCAATCTCCATCAGGAGGAATAAATGGGCCAAGATAATCAGCAATCTAGACATCCTCCAAATCCTTGAGAATTATTACCACAGGTTTTCATAATATGAGTGAAGTTTTAAATGGAGGCATCCATATATTGAAACAATGACTTGATTACAGGGTATTAACTTTTTTAATATGGTAACTTCAAGGGCATCTGAGTTATTGTAGATTATTGACCTATGAATCTGTTGTTATAAAAAGATACTACTCTTTGCTGCTGCCTAGGATCTCATTTTCCTCACCTGGCTCAACGGCAAAGCTGTCCTCACTTCTCTATTTTCTACATGTCTAGTTTTCATGAATCAGCTTGTTGGCAATCAACTGGGATTTTGTGCTTCTCTCACAAATGCATTCCCCAGTGTCTGGCCCAGGCTGTGTGGAGTGTTGAAATTACCAATTTCATAAAATTGTTTTTGATGTTGGGTAAGACGCTATTTTTATTGAACACGGCAATTGCCGCCCCACTTTCAGAAGGACGGTCTCTTCTTCTTGATGATCCTATTTAGTTTCAGATTTGTGTTTGGGGAAAGTAGTTATTACCTGGCTTTGAAGCCCCTTGAGCTGAAATTGCTGGGCAAAGTGTCTGCTGGGCCGGGAAGCTAGTCTAAGC
Source organism: Proteles cristata cristata (assembly GCA_017311185.1). Lineage (NCBI taxonomy): Eukaryota > Metazoa > Chordata > Mammalia > Carnivora > Hyaenidae > Proteles > Proteles cristata. Next base: position 1,075,032 of record JAESUZ010003733.1, read on the forward strand.
ATTTCAGCTATTTCCTGAGAGGTATTAACAAATCTGTGTGGTTGCCCTGCACACATTTCAAGTTCTGTGGATTATCCCAAATTGTTCAGTGCATTTTCCAGGGACTTACATAAACCAGAAGGCTAATATGAGGCATGGATACATTACCCAGTTTTTATTGTGTAGTTTACTTTGGAGTTTACTCTGTCTGAACATCAGCTCGCAGATAACACTTATTCCGGTATGCTTTATATTTCTTCATTCATTTTGGAAAATAAGCTCTTTATATATAATGAACGTGTACTTAGCATTCCAGCTCCAAAGAGGAGAGACAAATGAAATTGAGCTAGAAACCAGAGCATAATGGGAAGGAACAGTGGCATGGAAGCTAAGAAGAGAGAGCTGGTGGTATACAGAGGGGAGACTGCATATAATGAAATAAAAACTAAGTAGAAAGGCAAATACAGAATGGCAGGTTGGTCCCAAGGTGTGTGCAAAATAGGGAAAAGAATAACATCATGATGTAGCCAAGTGTTCTAATGCTATCTATGCCTTTCATGATGTCTTTCAAGCTGCCTTGGAGAAGTAGAACATCATCTTACTTGTGACCAACCTTAATGACTAAACTACCATGTTTGGTGTCTAGCTTCCAAAGTCTGTCCATCTCTGCCATTCTCTGAAGTGATCGAGTCCTGGGTTTGGCCAGGCTGGGTCAAGTGCTCATTCCTGTGATTCGAGAGTCATGCCAGCCTCACTAAACCACATAAAATGCATTACTTACTGTGTAAAGAATTCCAGTAATTATGTAAGGAAGGGACTTTGGAGAGGAAATTAGCCATGTCCCCTCTCTCTGGTTTCACTTTACCTTGCTTAAGCCCTATTTTGATTTCACATGCAGGCAATAGTAATGACCATTCAAAGCATGTTCTGTCACAGGATAAATCTGTACTAGGTGTTGACGGTTATTGGCACCTTCAGGACTGGCTTTTAAAGCTCAGGGTCCACAGTTCTTGACTACCAGAGCCTTTCTGCTTTGCTTACACCAAATTCTCATGTATTTACTGTTTTGGGTTGATTTTAATGCCCTCATCTCACATGATGGCCATTGGCTTTCTACAAGCCCCAAGCACAATATCTTCAGTACTAGCTGCTAGTAAGTTCTTCTACACTTCGGGAGAGTTTTCTCTGTTTAAAGTATAACAGAACCATAGACAACCTATGCCAGTGTGAGGAACCTCCAGACTCTTGTGGCGATGATGTTCTGTGCAAAGAGATGGGGAAATCGCAAGTTTCTCATGCCTCATAAATTTAGAATTATGTAAACAAGTTAGTTTACCTGGGTCTGTGTTAGATTCGCATTCATCTTGGCTTTTTAAGTTAAGACTGACAGAATCCCAATTCAAGCCTACTTACGCAAAATAAATAAGTACATACAAATATATATAAGATTGAGTAAATCAAGTATCCATTAGTACCTAATTGCAAGTAAGCTGGATTCAGAGGCTTGAAAGGTGTCAGTGGATTTTCTCACTCCATCAGTACCACTTATATGTATGTTTTAGACTAATTCTTTCTTATTACACTTGGCTTTGTCCATGCAGCGTGACCAAATGGCCAAAAGAAGCTACAGGTTATATCCTTGTTATAGGTTTAGATGGTAGGGGAAAACAACAACAACAACAACAACAACAACAACAACAACAAACCTCACCCTACACTCCAGTTCAGTAATTTTGGTCTCCTACCGTTCTCTGAAGTGATCAAGTCCTCAGATTGGCCAAGCTCAGTCAGGTGCTCATTCCTCTGATTTGAGAATCATGCCAGCCTCACTAAACCACATAAAATGTATTCCATACTGTGTAGAGAATTTCGCTAATCGTGGAAGGAAGGAACTTTGGAGAGGATATAAGCCAGGCCCTCTCTGTCTTCACCTTACCTTGATTAAGCCCTATTTTGATTTCATACGCTTGTAATAGTAATGACCACTTATTGAGCCCTTATAATGCTTTACATGTGTTACCACATTTAGTCTCCAAAACAGTCCTATGAAATAAGATATGCTATCATTATTGCCAATTTATAGAAGAGGAAATGAAGGCTTGAAGAAATTAAGTAAATTGTCCAGGGTCATACAACCAGTAAGTTATAGAATTGGGACTGAAATCAAGTGTAACTAACTATTGGACCTTCTAACCTTGTTTATTTGTTCCATTTAACTTTGGAAAATTTTAGCTATGAGGTATATAACTGAAAGCCTAAATTAGGGGTCTTAGTCTAAGAGATTCTGACATTTTCTACTTTCAGTAGTTAACTGTCTTTTTCCCTTACAAGATTTAAGTTCCTTGAATACAGGGAATTTCATTAATTGTTGTGGGCTTTGTTGGGTTTTTTTTTTCCAGTTTTAAAAATTATTCCATATCTAAAATATTTGAAACCAGGTATTTAAACAAAAACTTGTGCAGAATGTTCATGGCAGCACTAGTCACAATAGCTAAAAGGTAGAAAAATATCCAAATGCCCATCCACTGGTGAGTGTATAAACACAATGTGGTATATCCATTCAATGAAATATTCAACTATAAAAAGAAATGAAGCACTGATACATGCTATATGGGATGCACCTTAAAAATGTTATGCTAAGTGAAAGACGCTAAGCATAAAGGCCACATAGTGTATGGTTACTAGTCTAAAAAATAACTAGAACAGGCAGTTCTTATAGACAGAATATAGCTTAGTGGTTGCCATGGGCCTCAGAGAGAGAGAAATAGAGAATATCTGCTTGAAGGGCATGATTTTCCTTTTGAGATGATGAATATGTTCCTGAACTAGACTGTGGTAATAGCCACACAACACTGTGAATGTGCAAAATGTCACTGAAGAATTGTACACTTTAAAGTGGTTGAACTGGTGAATTTGATGCTATGTGAATTTTATCACAAAAAAAGTTCCAAGCACAGAGTAGATATTCAAAAAATACTTGCTGAATAAACAAACTACTCAACTCCATTGCAGAGAAACATGTTCTTTGTGATAAACTGAAGCCAAAGGCACCCCATCATCTAGCATGTCATGAAGAAATGTGAGTAAAACCATTTATATGCATTTTCCCCTCTGATTCTTCAGGTTAGCAGGAGAGAAAATTCATACTATTAAGTATAATTTGATGCAGTGTTATCATGCTATATTTCAATTGCTTCTTTGCTGCATTCATCAGATTTGTGAGACAGCTTTGGAACATGCTGAAGAAGATCCTTAAGCAGAAGAAGGCCATGATTATTTGGGAATGTGAGATCTTTCAAATGTACCTACATTGAACAAAATTACTTAAGCATCGTATAAATCAGGATAGACACTCAAGGCTTGTGCATACAAATCACCTGGTGAATTTATAAAAATGCAGCTTCTATTTGGGGTGCCTAGATGGCTCAGTTGCTTGAGTAATCAACTCTTGATTTCAGCTCAAATCATGACCTCATAGCTGGTGAGTTCAAGCCCTATCAGGCTCTGTGCTGATAGTGCAGAGCCTGCTTGGGATCTCTCTCTCTCTCTCTCTCTCTCTCTCTCTCTCTCTCTCCCCCCCCTCCCTCTCTCCCTCTCTCCTTGATCCTCCCCAGCTTGTGTGCTCTCTCACTGTCTCTGGGGTCAGGCCTGATAATCTGCATATTTTAATCTCCCAAGTGATACCAGAGATGCTAGATCGTACACCCAGTTTAATTTTTGCAGGAAGAAACTAATTCTGAAATCCCAGCTTTTTGACACTTATGCTATAAGTCTTACTTAAATGTCTTACACATGTTATATATCTGATGAACTTTCAGTGAGAAACTTAGCTTTACAGAGTCACTAAGGCAACTACATCAGTGAAAAATCTACCATCTTGTAGTTGAACTATCTGAAGGACAGGAAATGTGAGAGTTGGCAAATTGAGCCCTAGCAATTAAGTACTTTGACCTCAAGATATCCTACGTCACTTTTAATCATATTTGGTTAGCTAGTACTTATCCCGTGAGCATGCCTAAGTTCAAGGAAGCAGAGAATTATAATTTTCTCTATACTCAGATGTAGAGCAGAATAATATATTAGTGACTCTTAATAACTTGTCATGTTGAGAGCCTATGCATGGGATTGCATCATATGAACATACTAGTTATTCACAAGTTCCAGAAGAAATACATTTGCCTTAAGGTTTTAGTTACCTGCTCTCTATTTACAAGAGAGTTTGGAGTGATTTTTCTTTCTCCTCATAGGATAAGCTAATAAATCTTATGGACTGATAGGATTTTGGAGCCAAAAAAGAACTGTAGAAGTTATTTCCAACCCTCTTGTTCGTAGAAGCATAAAAGGAAGAGTAATCACTTTTCTTTCCAGAAAAGTAATAGTAAGTCTAGAATTCAGTTGTTTTGGCTTATACTTTATGAATTTTCTATGGCACCACGGCCCATTTCTTACTCTAAATAAATGGCACATGATGGATGAATCATCCAGAGAGCAATTTTTCCATATCCATGGGTAACACACATGATCTGATAAAGAATCTTGTCCCCCTTTTAGTTTTAAAAGAGTTGAAGTAAAATAGAACTTAGATGCTGAATAACTATAATTTCCAGGCTATTCCAGTGGTTCTTCAGCACAATGGGACCATTTTTTTTTAATTGGAGGCTGTCCTACAAAATTTAAGGATATATGGTTTTAAACACACACACAAATACAGATAATGGCATCAGAAGACACATAATCACATTCCAAATTTGGCAGGTCATTGAGTCCACTTACTGTAGGAATTTCCATTAATTCTAAAAATGACAGGATAAATAATAGATGATGTCAGTACCCAGAACAAACACCAAATTGTCTTTGAATTATTTGCTCAAACAGAAATGCCCTTAGAAAGGAAGAAAGTCACATGATACATTGCTGGCAACATGGAAGGTTTAGTTCTAGAAAACATTTCATAGTTTCTTTGTTGAGTTTTGATTTGTAATCCTTCCTTGCAATTCCTGAATCCCAGCCCACTGCTTTCAGCATTTGTTGTGCTTCTCTTTCTCCTTAATATACTGAGTTGTAAAAGCAATGAATCATTAAGGAAGGGGACCTTACAGCTAGGCAGACCTGGGCTTGAAGCCCAGCACCTCCCTTTGCCAGCTGTGTGGTCTTAGGTAAAACATTTAGTCTCTCTGATCATTAGCTCTCTAATCTTACAACAAAGAGCATTATATCACCTTTGCAGGGGAGTTCTGAGGATTAGAAACAATATATGCAAAGCATCTAGCAGAAGGTCTAGCTCTTTACTTGGGTTGTTTAAATGTTGGGTATGATTATTATAATGCCATGTGAACTGGGCTCTCAGCCTGAGAGCCTTAGCTCTGACATCATGCCCTGTCAGGACAAAACCTTTAATCTCTTGGTTTCATGCTTTCAGGATCTTCCAAACAGACCTCCCTGTCACTATACTTGTCCAGTGCATTTTTGTCATGCAGAAACCTGGCTTTGCCATAGAAGCCTAGATATTGCCAAATCTACTTATGTTTTAAGAAAATCCAGAAATCTGTTTATGTGAAATTTCCTCCTTTTTGACAACTACCAAGTAAAACAATTCTGTGAACCAATGCAAACACGTTTGGCCCATGAACGACTAGTGTGTGACCTCCCATTAAGCTTAATTCACTCTTCTTTATTTTTTTTTTCCTAGAATATAGCTTTTATTTTATTTTTTTTTTTACAAATAGTTTATTGTCAAATTAGTTTCCACATAACACCCAGTGCTCATCCCCACAAGTGTCCTCCTCCATGCCCATCCCCCCCTCCCCCCCACATCCTTCAGTCCTCAGTTTTTGTCAGCATTCAAGATCATTTTCTCACACCATGCACAAAAATAAACTCAAAATGGATAAAGGACCTGAATGTGAGACAGGAAACTATCAACACCCTAGAGAGAAAGCAGGAAACAACCTCCTTGACCTCCACCGCAGCAACTTCTTACTTGACACATCCCCCAAAGCAAGGGAATCAAGAGCAAAAATAAATGATTGGGACCTCATCAAGATAAAAAGCTTCTGCACAGCAAAGGAAACAACCCACAAAACTAATAGGCAACCAACGGAATGAGAAAAGATAGTTGCAAATGACATATCAGATAAAGGGTTAATATCAAGAATCTATAAGGAACTCACCAAACTACACGCCCGAAAAACAAACAACCCAGTGAGGAAATTCACTCTTCTTTAAAGTAGAGTCCTCACCATATCTGCTTGACAATTACCTGGTACAAATGGGAGGAAAAAAGAAAAGTTCCAGCCATCAGTCCAGTCGGCTTAACCACAGACCACTGAGTCAGGATTTGAGTATTGGCCCAATAAAAATGTTAAGGATTTTCATATGATTCTGTGCCCTCTAATGTTTAACACCATGGACTAGTTGAAGGTACTGTCCTTTGAAAAAAAATCATAAGACCGTATCTGGGAGACACAGGGACGGGAATATTGTGGCTTCAAAGAGGGGTCATTACTATGTGAAGTGATACATGCATCCGCCTAGACCCTACATTCTTTACTATGTATCTATTTTCTCTCTTGTAACTGAAAAAGAGCATTGGGGCATGTCTGAGACATTGAGTCCCTAACCAATTTCATTAATTCACTGAAGACCATATGGTTGAATTTTCTAACCACTTAGTGGGTTTCTGTCAAATTAGATTAGCCTGTGTTCAAGTACAAAGCTTAAGGTTCTTTGGCTTGGAGTTCATTTAATGATGTGAGTATTTGTTTTTGCTGTACAAGCTTATGTGGAAAACTCTCCTCCCCAGTGAGCTCTGGGCTACCTGTTATGGATCTTTACTGCCTGCTGTTAACAACACTTGGATAAGGCCATTCCTTAATTTTTACTTATATAATGGAACTCATCCATCACATTTTACAGAGACTTTTTGATATGGTCAGTGCTAAGCAATGTTCAAAAAATAAATTCCTATTCCAAATCTGTGTTTAATTCTAAAGCAATTACGTTTGGCTGTGTTCTCCAGTCAATATTGAATATGTTGTCTTGCAGGTGATTTTGTTTTATTAGTGATTTCTGACTCTAAACCAAAAGAAAAAAAGTTTTTCATTTCTCTTCTAGATTTCAGTTAGTGTTAGTGCTTTTGTCAATAGTAAATGTTCAATAAACACTGTTAAGTAAAAACAATACTTACACCTATCAATTTTTCAGCTCTTATTATGTACCAGATTCTATGTTCAAGCCCTTAAAAAATTTTTTTAAACAGTTATTCATTTTTGAGAGACAGCATGAGCGGGGAGGGGCAAAGAGACGACAGACACAGAATCCAAAGCAGGCTCCAGGCTCTGAGCTGTCAGCACAGAGCCCAGTGCAGGGCTTGAACCCACAAACCATGAGATCATAACCTGAGCTGAAGTCAGACACTTAACTCACTGAGCCACCCAGGGACCTGGCATGTCAAGCCCTTTATAGAAGATCATTTTATGTTGAGAATTCCTAGTTCATCCTAACCAAAAACTTGTGAAAAAAATATTATTATCTTTTTATATATAACAAAACAGAGGCTAGAGGGGTTATAAATAATCAAGCCATGATTCACAACTTTGTTTCCTCATCCTTCCTGTACAAGACTGATTTATATAAACTGTCATAAGGAAAGTTTCAAATAATTTCTGCTTCTGCCTGATGTCTGATAACTATTTTAGTCAGTTGTTTCTACCATAGTGCCACATATCAAATTATTTCAAAACTCATCAGCTTAAAATAAGCATTATTGTTCACTCATGGGTCAGTGGCTTGTCTGAGCTTGGATCTGACTATAGGTTGGGCTCATGTCTGTTCCATGTTTTTCATTCTGAGGGTCATGCTAAGGGATGGCAGCTTTCTAAGGCTTAGATTTCTCATAGTTGGTGGCAGAAACAGAAGAGAAATGAACAATGGCTCTTCAGCACTTGGGATAAGGAGAGACACACTGTGGGCTCTATCTACGTTCTATACAGCCAATATCATCAGCAGTGTCATGGGAAGTACACAGATGTGAAGTTCAAGAGTGTGAATACTGGGAGAGAGATAGGTATACAAAGAATTACAGCAATGATTAGATGTACCAGAACAACTCTTTTCTTTCTCACTGTCACAAACATGGGATTGGATTCTAATGAGCACAGCATTAAAATCACTGTACTTATCTACAAAGTATAACAGGATTCTATTCTGTGACTTGTATTAAAATTATTCTATCATTTTATGGTGTTTTTACCACAGAAAACTTATTTATAAAAATGTGGAGAACTGTATTATTAAAACCACAGGCTCAGTCTATGCCATGATTACTGTTTAAAGATGATTATGACAATATGTATGATAATGGCCAACTAAACTTGACAGAGAAAGTAATGTAAGGTTCAATCAGTATTGAAGATATTATATATACATGAGAAATGGGAAATTTGTGTATTAAAAAGGCATTTTATTAAAAGCTCCTTTGATGTTTTATTTTGGTGAAGTTAGGATTTATAATCTTGTTCTAAGTAGAATCATATTTTTGCAATGCATACAGCTCTACTTAGACATTGTCAGTGTCAGTTTTTTTTTTTTAATGTTTATTTATTTTGAGAGAAAGTGAGTGTGTGCATGGGCAAGGGGCAGAGAGATCATCTCAAGTAGGCTCTGAACTATCAGTGCAGAGCCCATCCCAGGGCTCAATCCCATAAACAGTGAGATCATAACCTGAGCCAAAATCAAAAGTTGGACACTTAACCGACTGAGCCACCCAAGTGTCCCAATAGTTTTGAATATATAGTCACTGATAGTTCCCTTAATGTAGATTTTTGAGGAAACAAAACTTCAATAAGAATAACTCAATCTACTTTTTTATTCTTCTTTGCAAACTATGACTACCCTAGTGCCTATTCAGCAGTGTGTCAATAAACCAGTTCTCAAAAAAAAAAAAAAATGGTTTTGATTCGTCTTGTTTTCTCATTTCTGTGACATAAATATGCCCACCATGGCTCCTTTTACTTCCTCAGTGGCTTAATAATCAACTCACACAATGCTGTTATTAACCACCTCGCATGAACCTTTTGTAATATAAATACTGCTTGTTCCATTGAAGAGTTTCTTATCTTTTTTATTTTCTTCTAATTTTTCTTTCATATTTCCTGAGTTTGTTCTCATACACCAACAAAACATTGCATGATGGGGGCACCTAGATGGCTCAGTCAGTTATGCTTCTGACTTCAGCTCAGGTCAAGATTTCTTGGTTCATGGGTTCAAGCCCCACATCGGGCTCTGTGTCAGCAGCTCAGAGCCTGGATCCTGCTTCAGATTCTATGTCTCCTTCTCTCTCTGCCCCTTCCCCACTAATTCTCTGTGTCTCTCTCATAAAGAAACATTAAAAAAACACTGTGTCATGTGTAAGTGAAGACTGTTAAGAAAATATTGTGCTTGAAGCCTCGAAAACAGGTCTCTGTGTTTCTGGTTTTTTGTTGTTAATTTTTATTTATTTATTTTGAGAGCATGAGTAGGAGAGGAGCAGAAAGAGAGAGAGAGAATCCCCAACTGACAGTGCAGTCCATTGTGGGGCTTAATCCCATGAACCAAGAGATCATGACCTGAGTTGAAACCAAGAATCAGACATTTAATCAACCGAGCCCCCCAGGCCCCTGTGTTTTTGATGCACATGCCAATTACATATTCTCCATTAGAAAGACACATAGAATCACATGATTTTGTAACATACCATCTATTACATCCCTTACAGTTTAAGAAAGAAGCTAATGTTTTCTTTGAACTTAAATAGGGTTTCAGTGGACCAAAGAGGATACCTCCTTTTCTGTCTGCCATTTCCATCTGAAATGCACTATGTGAAATCCAGATCAGTAACTTGGTGAATTACAGTGGGGCATATGGTCAATATGATAGTATCTGTGCTGACTTGCCTCTGTCATTGGAATGGATAAGGATTTGAATGGGGAAAAATAGCCCCTCCCTTGCCAGGTGTTAAGCAAATTAATTAATTAAACTAGGTGAAGGGTACCTTTAAAGGGTCTCCCTGTGCTGTCATCTTTCCATAGCCGCTGACCCCAGAGTTGAGTGATGACTTCATATTCTGTGTGCTCTCCTTCTCTTCTCTTTACATGAATATTTCCTTGCACAGAAACAGAGAAGCTTAGTCACTTCTATCTTAGATACTATAGAGCCCTTGAAGAATTTCTAGGGGTAACCACATATCACTTATTTTCTCTAATTCACTAATTCATCATCAGTGGCAGACTACATACCCTCTTACATGCTGGGAAAGAGGCAAAAGTGAATTAAATCTTTCCAAAAGTTATAATCTAATGAGTAAAACTTGAATCTGTCCAATAACTGCATGTCCATACTATCAGGAAGAATGTGATGGGCACATAATCAGTATTTTAGGTCCAGATCAGATAAAACAGAGACTCCTTCAGTGAGGGTGCTGGGAGCCATCAAAGCCTTTCTAGGAAGGGTAGCATTAATAGTGGCTAAGATGTTAACTTATGGAAGTTGAGAAAGAGTGAGATAGTCGTCCTTAGTAGAAAGAGTTGCAAAGATGAAAGAATAGGGCTAATATATGAAGAAATCCTGGTTATTCAGTTTCCCAAAAGCTTAAAAGGGGAAAAGAGGAGACACGGAACAAAAATGTAGCCTTGATAAAAAGACTTCTGGTACCAAGGTGGTTTGCGAATGAACTTCATTGAGAGTAAATAATTAAGAACATATTATGGGAAAGGAATCTTGCTAAAGAAATTATCACTCAGTGTCTATCCCCTTCTTCTAAGGCTAGTCACATGTGTAGATGAATGGATGGTTGGATGAAATATTTTCATCCATCTGACCAATTCTTCTAGAAGCTGGGTGGCCTTTGAAAGAAATGAACACTGATTCTGGCCAAAATAAGGTAAAGGGAATAAACCCACATAATGAGTCTGTCCCTGCCTACCAAGGCCCCAGTAATATGTCAGGGGGATCTGAGATTCAGGCTAGTTTGAAAGTTACTGTAAGAATGTGCTGGAAACCTTTATTTGCCACCTCGCTGCAGAACAACAAAGCAGTCACCCTGTTGGCTTTTCCTTTGTTTCTCTTCTCTGATCTGCTTAGAACTGAGGAGAGCTTCGGCTGAGGGTCTTTAATCAGCTCCAAAAGGCTGCCAACTTGTTTATTCCCATACGAGGGTGGTAAGATGAAGCTAGTAAAATTTAGCTAAAAGATTAGGTACCGTTCAAATATTTTTTCTCTCTTTTCTTAACTATACAAATCCCGTAGAAAATAAGATTTTCATGTCTTAATTGTGATACCGAAAATGTCTTTTATTCTCAGCATGCTTGAGATAGCAAAGTAATTTTCAAGCTGAATGTGATTGTCTCAGACAGTCATGATTCAAATATTTAATCTAAAGAGAAAATTCCCAGAGTGCTTCTCTCATCAGTTCTCAGTTCTGTGGAGAATAAAAGCCTCAACTTTATGTGATCTGATATTATTTCCATTATTGGTATTATGCTGTAGGCAAATATCCTTCAAGAAGCAAAGTCTACTTCCCTTGTGCTTAACACGTTACACGTCGCAAAGGCCCAATCTGGCCTTTACAACATGAACTGCTGCTACCTTGTAATCTGTGGAGAATTTAATAACAATAATTTCACTTTATGCAGCGCAGCCTTTAAGATTTAATAGTAGAGTCTTCACACACTCCAAGTATCTTTTATCCTTTCAAGTCCTTTTCTTTATTCATGGATCAAGTTTCCTATAGGTTAGTTGTTTTAACAAAGTGCTATCAGGTGGCTAATGTAGAGTGGGTGAGAATCTATAGATTGATTACCTAGGGAATTGGATGAAAGAAACTCACTTAGCAAGCCACCGGGGTCGTTTTGAGCTTTCTTATTACCCATAATGAAGAAAATGTCATGGGTTAACTCTGTTCTCTAAATGGCTGGCATTTTCGTGCATCCCAAATAAATAAATGTTACCTCTCAGCAATTTTTTTTCTAAGTGTAGGCTTCAGACCACCTCCGTAGAAGTCTCTGGTGGGAATAAGAATGTAGATTCCTGGAGTCCTCCTCATTGCTGATAAGTCAGAATTTCGGGGGATAGGGAACCAATAATTCACATTCAGAAAAAAAGAACTCATGTGATTCTTTGGCACACTAAAGACTGGAACTCACTGGTTTCTGGGTGCGGTTGTTTTACTACTGAATTTTATCCCAACAAATATTTCTCTCTTAGCCTCTCCAGATTTGTAGGTAAGGGTAATGAGGATGGGAGTGGCTTGGGTGTATGGTTCTCAAACTGTGTCCCACAGCATCCTTGAACACTAACTGCATTGATCCCACAGAGCTTTGCAAGGTATTTTAAAATTGGGGGGAAGACACAGTGGTGTTCAACATCTCTTGAATAGTGAGCCAGTGATTAGCTTAAGGTTGTTCACTCTCAAATTCTGTGTCATTTGTACTTTTCATGACATATTTTTGATAATAGTCTGTCTTTGTACAGCTGAGTTTCTAGCAGTTGTTATGATCCAAAGCATGTACCAAGAAACAAGAGTAGTGGTGTCTGATCTGATTCTGATGTCTAAGAAGTTGTGCTGCAATATTATTTTACAATATTTTATAATATCTACATATTTATATGAATTTTCTATATTTATAATATGGATATATTTTAATATAATATTTGTGTATTCCATGTAACATTATATATTCATATACATAAATACAATAAATACGTTTAAATATATTTTATATTTTAAATATATGTCTTATTTAGATAAAAATAAATATATGTAAGTATTATATATATATTTATGTAGTATGTGAAATATTTATATACTATTACATATGAAATATATCTTTTATAATATTTAATCTTTCACATTATGCTTATTATATTTTCAAATGGTCGCTAAGCTAATAGGACATAAATATTGGTTAAGCTAGTACAACCACTTCGTAGCTGTAAAGTTGGGCCTGGCATGCACTGTCCTGAAACCACAGGGACACTGTGGATACCACATGACCTGACAAGGTTCAGGAACCTCAGATTTAAAGCATGAATTTGTGGAAAAATAAAATGAACCCAAGTCTCCCTGTCTCTACATGCCATGTGTCTTCAACATGCTTCTTACATCATAATCTCCTAAGAGATCTCCAGAGTACAGGTGTGTGTATGAGCCAGCTCGGATGAGACATGCTTCTCAGGTCTGAGTGATGAGTGTAAGAGTCCTCCTCTTAGACACATGGTCAAAGTGAAATGGACAGCAGGTAACCTTGACTTTGCTACTAACTAGCTGTGTGGCTTAGGCAGGGTCACTCAACTTCTCTGAATTTCTAGGTTTTAGTGCAGTCTACCACAGCTAATAACAGAGATCAGAAGAAGAGGAGGAATAAATACCTACAGAGACTTTCCCTGGCTGGTACTCTGCCAAGTGCTCTACGTCATTATTCTATTTAATCTTTTTGTTTATTTATTTTTGTTTTGAGAGAGAGGGACAGAGTGAGAGCATGAGGAGAGAAGGGGCAGAGAGAGAGAGGAGCACAGAGGATACAAAGCACGCCCTGCACTGACAGCAGCAAGCCCAGTGCATCGCTTGAACTCATGAACCTTGAGATGATGACCTGAGCCAAAGTCAGATACTCAATCGACTGAACCACCCAAGTGCCTTCTATTTAATCTGTAAATATCCCTGAGTTGGGTTATTATTGCTATTGAATAGATGTGCAAACTGAGATACAGAGAAGTGAAGAGAACAGAGGCTTTTTAACACCAGAACTTCCATTCTTAACCACTGGCTACAAGAGTGATAAATAAATTGAGTTAAATTCCACTCCAGTCTTTAAAATAAAAAAGTAAAATCAAGTGTTTCATTCATTTTTAGATCTCAGGAGACTGATATCACACGGAATCTTAAAAAATACTAGCTTACATCCAGGATCTGAAAGAGAGCATCCAGACCAACTTTTGACCCATCAAGACAAGCTATGTCCCACTAAATCTCCAGAGACCTGTTGTCAAGGCAGAGGGCAGCAATGGATTGAAACAAAGTGCACAACCAGGGCTAGCTGTAATCTGGTGGAAGTCTAGGCTCATAGGTCTAGAAGAAGAAGAAATCTGAACCTGGGACCAGGCAGCTGCTGCTTCGTACTTCCCATCTGCCCTTCGTTTCATCATTACAGCCTTTCTTTATGCACCAGGATGGATATAGAAAGAGAGCTGCTTTTTTACACAGAAAAATCCTCTGACTCAAGGAAAATACAAAAGGGATTAGCAGTACTCAGAGTGTAAGAAGTCAGAGAAAAACGTGAGAAATCAGCACTACGTTGCCATGAATCATAGAATGACATTTCAGCTTGACAAGGAGACCCAGGAGATCATGTTCAAGCATTTCCTTAAGGCAGTGAGATACCATCTTATTCAAGTGTTTGCTCTTGCCTGGAAAATACTCATAACTAGAAATTAAAAAAAAAAAAAACAGGCCTCAGGAAAAAGTGTTGTTTACCAAATGATAAATTTTGAATATATTTAATCATGAATCTGGAAAGCCAAAGGTATCCCATTAGAAATTTGTACAATATTTTGTGTGCGTGAGGTAAGGAGGTGGAGGTTAAAAGCGTGAGTCAGAAGATGCACTGAGAATAGTTGATAATGAAACGTACATTCTTAGAGACAAAGATGGGAAAGACTGTCAAGAAAGAGCAGCTTGCTAAGTTACATACCTGACTCTACCAGCCGACTGAAAATCTGCTTAGAACTTTTCTAGAAGGAATGCTGCTTAGTTGCTGTTGTTTACACACACTTTCTCTGGAACCTTACCACCTGCATATAGATCAAATTTGTCTCATTAAGAAGCAAAAATATTTGAAAGTACTAGAAGAATAGGTAGCCTACCAAAATGAAATTAAGCTTTGTTTGGGGCCCCTGGTGGGCCTCAGTCAGTTAAGCAACCAACTCTTGGTTTCACCTCAAGTCATCATCTCACAGTTCATGAGTTTCAGCCCTTCATGTGGCTCCATGCAATGTGGAGCTTGCTTGGGATTCTCTCTCCCCCTGTCTCTCTACCCCTCTCTGGCTCAAGCTCACGTGCTCTATCTCAAAGCAAATAAATAAACTTAAAAAAATTGAGCTTTCCATGTAGATATTTTCCTTCTCTGAGTCCAGAATCTCCACTATCCTACTCACAGGAGTACCTCCCAGCATAAATATCTCCAAGTGATAGTACTCAAAAGGATTATTTATTATCTTTATGAAGTCAGCAGAGGAGTTGGTTGCAAATTATCACTAACATTTTTTGAACCTCTAATGTCTTGACCATTATTATACATAGTACTTGATATACATTTTATTTAACTGCTAAAGCTGTGGTTAGAAGTTTCAAGCCACAAAGGAACTATCCAAGTTTAGAATTTCTAACTAGAGTTGTTTCATTAGCCCTAAATAATGAGCTATTATTAGTTTCCCAGTTTCTTTCCATTACATGATATAGAGAAATATATATAGGTTTTATGTAGACTTTATTTAAAAACATAAAATATATGTATTTTATATATATGTTTTATTGCATTATATATTATATAATTGTATTTTTATTTTATTATATAATTTATTGTGTGTACAATTTATATATAAATATGTATAAACAATATATGTTCAGATATTTAGATAATATGTAAATATTAAAATATATACATATATTTAAGTATATAAACACATACAAAAACATCAGACACACAAAATAATTGCAGGCATATATTCCTGTTAAGCTTTGATGAAAAAAATCCTCAACAAAATATTAGCAAACCACGTTCATCAATACTTTAAAAGAATCATAGGCTATGATCAAGTGGGATTTATTCCAGGGAAGCAAGAATCATTCAGCATCTGCAAATCAATTAAATACACCACACTAATGAAATGAAAGACAAAAATCATATCATCTCAATAGATGCAGAAAAAGCATTTGACAAAAGTCAGCATCTATTTATGATAAAAACTCTCAACAAAGTGGATATAAAATGAGTGCACCTCAACATAATAAAGGCCATATCTAACAAGCTGACCGCTGACATTGTTCTCAATAGTTAAAAGCTGAAAGTGAGCACTGAGTGTTATGTGGAAACTAATTTGACAATAAACTACTAGGGAAAAAAAAAAGCTGAAAGCTTTGTGTATAAGATGAGGAACCAAACACAGATGCCCACCCATATTTGACATAGTATTGGAAGTCTTAACCACAGCAGTTAAGGCAGGTAAAGGAAATGAAAAGCACCAAAATTTGAAAGGAAGAAATAAAACTATCACTATTTTCAGATGACAGAATTTTAGATATAAAGCATACCAAAGACTCCACCAAAAAAACTACTAGAACTAATAAATGAATTTAGTAAATTTGCAAGGAACACAATACAAAAAACAAATGCAGTTTTATTAACAATGAAGTATCATAGAAATTAAGAAAAAAATCCCATTTACAATTCTATCAAAAAGGGAAAAGACTTATATGTGGGAAACTCTAAAACACTGATGAAAGAAATTGAACTAGTTAACTGATTGGAAGAATTGATGTGGTTAAAGTGTCCATATTACTCAAAGCAATCTATGGATTCACTGCACTTCCTATCAAAAATCCAGTGACATTTTCACAGAAATGGAAAAAAACAGTAATAAAATTTGTATTGAATAACAAAAGATCTCAAAACTATTTCTCTTGCTGAGAAAGAAAAAAGTTGGAGGCATCACACTCCCCGATTTCAAAGTATACTACAAACTTACAGTAATCAAAACAGTAGAATATTGACGTAAAAACAGACAGATAAATCAGTGGAAAAGAATAGAAATCCTAAAAGTAAAGCAATGCATATATGGAAATTTATACATTAACTTATGACAAAGGAGGCAAGAATATACAATGAGGAAAAGACAGCTTCTTCAATATATGGTGTAGGGAAAACTGGATAAACCATATGCAAAAAAATAAAACTGGACCACTGTTGCATACCATACACACAAGTTAGCTCAAAATGGATTAAAGTCTTGAATATAAAACCAGGAACTTAAAACTCCTAGAAGAAAACACAGGTGGTAAGCTCCTTGATAGGGATCTTAGTTTTATGCTTTTGGGTATGACTAGAGAAGTAAAAGCAAAAATAAATAAATGGGACTGCACCAAAATGAAAAGCTTCTGACCAGTGAAGGCAACTTCAACAAAAAGGCAACCTACTTAATGCGAGAAGGTATTTGCAAACCAATAAAGAGCTAATATTCAAAATATGAAAATAACTAATACAACTCGGTAACAAGCAAAAATGGAGAAGACAGTTTGGAGTTTCCTCAAAAAAATAAAAATGCAGCTACAGTTGGACAAGCAATTCCACTCCAAGTATTTATCCTATAAAAAGAAAAATACCGATTAGAAAAGGTATATGCACTCCCTTGTTGATTGTGGCACTATTAATAATGGTCAAAATATGAAAGTAACCAAAGTGCCCACCAAGACAGGAATGGATAACAAAGACATGATTTATATGAAATAACACTACTCATACATTAAAAAAGGAATGAAATTTTGCCAATTGCAACTTTAATGGACCTTGCAAGTAGTATGCTAAATAAAATAAGTCAGAGAGAAAAAGACAAATATTGTACAGTTTCACTTACATGTAGAATCTCAAAACAGAACAGTTGGACAAACTTGGGCATAAGTTTGACCATTAGGACCACAGTTTGCTGATTTTTACTCTGAATAGCTATGCTCCTGTTGAGATTCCTTTTCTGTATCTCTCTTTACTAAGAATGGCAGACCAGAAGATGTTAACATGAGGAATGGTGTCACATTATGGAAAGGGAACCAAAGTCGGGAAACCTGGGCTCTGTCCTGATGCTCCCATTTACTAACTCCCTGGTGTTCATTCCTCAGAGTATGTACATCCTATCCATAAAACAAACATACAGTGCTAGTGGAAAGCTGAAAGTATGAAAAACAGACTATTTTTAATTCCAGTCTTTACTTCTTGCAAGCTGTACCATCTAGAACAAGTTGCTTAACTTCTCTAGATTGCACAGTCATTGCGTAGAAGGTGGGATCATGTACCCTGTAAGAATTAAAGAGATAATATATGTACATTATTCACGATAGAGTCTTGTATATAGTAAGTCTATACCAAATAGCATTTCTATTTATCCATATACTTAGGATGACAGAATGCTTCACAAATTCCAAACCAGAGTACAGATTTAGGCACAATAGAAGTCTATTTTTCTTATTGATAATGTTTTACATGGATTGTCTTTTATCATCATATGTATTTGACTTCTTATTCCATGACACACATGCACTTTTTAACTAGAAATTTGGGGAACAGAAACCATTTACAAGCTACTTACAACTTCTCTTCCTAATTTTATTCCTTAGCTGCATTCGAGAGGGTAAGAGGAAGGGAAATTTAACCTTTCTTTCTGAGCTGTTATTTAACTTTGGCTCCTAAAGCACCAGTGAATTTCAGAGGATTTCCATCTTGCTACTGCTCTGAAATATTTCAGTCCAAGCTTCTTTATGACCCTTGTTTTCTTCCTTCTCTCTTCTACCCCAAAAACCTCTGAAAGCAATTTTTAAAACTCAACATGAGATGTAAGAATGAATTACTGCAATCCCCCAACAGCCACAGGGATCACGTTCCTGCATGAAAAGTATAATGGTTGGAAAAACTATAGTAGAAAAGATCAAGGACTCATAGAAAATAGAGGGTAAGGGGAAAGCAGTAGGAACACAATTTGATAATTTTAAAACACAATTCATAAAAGTTCTAGAAGGCTTTGCTTCTGAAGCGACATGGATTTCTGATGTTAAAACCTTTTTAAAAGGCTAATGCCAACCTGCTTCTTATTCTTTCTAAGAAACTGATAAATTATTTCCTTTGGGAGGCTTCTCCTGAATCACTCTCTATGTTCTCTAGAAATGTGGTTAATTTTCCTAGGGTGTCATAAAATTTGAGGTAGAATCTCCCACAGTCTGTTATCTAGACTATACCTTTTCTTTGAGGCATTTTTTCCCTTAGATCAGGCTTTATTGTCTTCAAAATCCTTTGGGCTTGTTTTTTTGTTTGTTTATTTTGCTTCCGCTAGCAAAATCTGTTCTAATGGACTTAAGTTTCCAACAAATATCACAGTCTAATTGCTTATTTTTCTGGACATGATATTCTTTCATGAAAAGGTGTTGCAGAAATAAATACCCCATCTCTGCTCTGCTGTATACAGTCATATTCCCACCCATACAGACAAGACAGTAATGATTGTTTAGTTTGTCAACGTATCTGTTTTACTTGGCTGTGCTGTTTTTAGAATTTGAGCTGGCATTTTAGAATTTCACACGTTAACAAATCTATATCAGGGATCAGGAAACTTAAACCTGATAAAGGGCCAGAGAGTAAATATTATAAGGCTTTGAGGGCCATAGATCTCAGTCACAAATACTTAATTGTCATTGTAGGGAGAAAGCAGCCACTGTAATTTACGGATTATGTAAATAAGAGCATAGCTATGTTCCAATAAAACTTTATTTGGAAAGGCAGATGGGGGGGTTGGATTTGGCTCTCAGGTCTTAGTTAATATTTATTTATTTTTTGAGAAACAGGATGCTGGGGAGGGGCAGAGTGAGAGAGGGAGCATCTGAAGTGCGCTCTGCTCTGACAGCAGATATCTGGATAAGGGGCTCAAACTCACAAACCCTGAGATCACACCCTGAGATGAAGTTGGATGCTTAACCAACTGAGCCACCCAAGCGCCCCAGTTTGTAGAATCTTGATATCAGTTCTCCTCTCCTCTTGAGTGCAGGCTGGGCAAGCAAGACCGGATCAGCATCATAAGAGTCCAGAGTCAAACAACAACTATTCTCAGCAATACTTCTCTGGCCTCTGTAGGATTTGGAGTCTGTGACAGGTTTAAGGGATATAAATTCAGTCATTCATAGGCAAACATACTGGTATATAAGTAGCATGCATTATTTTAAAACTCTGGTGAGCCAAACTATGGATGGCAAGACTGCTGTTAAAAAGAAATTTATACATATTCAGTTAGTGACTAAATTGGCTCTGTTTAATGGAGCATTACTGGAGAAGCTGTGGATATAATCTCTGATCTAGAAAATCAGAGACTCCAATGTTCTACACAAATCTGGAAAAACAAAATTGTCACATATTGGATTATATATGATAAGAACTACGTGCTGTTCTCATCTGAATGTTTTACACCACTTTTTGGAATCAAATGACAGGACAGGGCTCCTCAAATCTGGCCCCAGGAATATTTGCATCAGAATTAGGGGGAGTAGGAGGGAAGCAGACTTATAATTAGGTAAGAACTTCAGATTCTTAGGCATGCCACAGACTTCCTCCATCAGCCTCTCAGGGTCTGCATATTTAAAAGGCCCCAGTGTGTTTCTTATGTGTGGAGGAATTTGCAAAGCTGCTGCAATAAGTACAGATATAGTACTTCCTGTTTGTTTATTGGATGTAATTTAAATCCCTTTTAACAGAAAAGCAGTGGGGTGCCTCTTCAGAAGAGAGTCAATTACATGTAAGAACATTTATTCCAGACACAATTAGGCATTGATGAAAGGTTGCTAATCGGTGGCAGAAAGAGTTTTGTGCTGGGTCTTCTAATAACTACCTGTGTGGCCTTGAACCAGCCACTTAACCTCTCTGGCCTCAGTTTTCTAAGTGAAGGGCAGAAATGAGGCCATTGGTAAATGGCCACTGAGACACCTTCTAGCTGGAACATTCTATTGGAGAATTAAAAATTTTGTAGGAGAATTCTTTTTCTGGTTCATATGGTGCCTATCATATTTTCCTCGTGAGTTAGAAGAAAATCATTCCCTCTTATTAGGCGGCTCACCTTTATTCCAGAAGAATGAGGCTTCTCACCCTTGGAGGCACATTGACATTGCATGGGAGATTTTCCATCCTGATGTCCAGACTGTGCTCAGATCAACTAAACCCAAAACTCTGGATATGGGACCCTGGCATCAGTATTTTTTTAAGTTTATTTATTTATTCTGAAAGAGAGAGAAAGAGAGAGAGAGAGAGAATGCAAGAGGGGAGGGGCAGAGAGAGAGAGAGAATGCGTGTATGTGTGTCCCATGCAGGCTCATGCTGTCAAAGCCAGCACAGAGCCTGATGCAGGGATCAACATCAGAAACCCTGAGATCATGACCTGAGCTGATATCAAGAGTTGGATGCTTAAGCAACTGAGCCACCCAGATGCTGCAGTCAGTATTTCTTATTTTTTTTCTTAAATAGTTTATTGTCAAGTTACTTTCCATATAACAACCAGTGCTCATCCCAACAAGTGCCATCCTCCATGCCCATCACACCCCTTCCCCTCTCCCCCACTCCCATCAGCCCTCAGTTTGTTCTCAGTATTCAAGAGTCTCTCATTGTTTATCTCCCTACTTCTCCCCAACTATTTTTCCCCTTCTTCTCCCCCATGGTCCTCCATTAAGTTCCTCCTAATCCACCTATACGTGCAAACATATGGTATCTGTCCTTCTCTGCCTGACTTATTTCGCTCAGCATAACACCCTCTAGTTCCATCCATGTTGCTACACATGGCCAGATTCCATTCTTTCTCACTGTCACGTAATATTCCATTGTGTAGATGCACCACATCTTCTTGATCCATTTGTCCAATGATGGACACTTACGTTCCTTCCATGTTCTGGCTATTGTTGAAAGTGCTGCTATGAACATTGGGGTACATGTGCTCCTGTGCCTCAGCATTTCTATATCCCTTCAGTAAATTCCTAGCAGTGCTATTGCTGGGTCAAAGGGGAATTCTATTTTTAATTTTTTGAGGAACCTCCACAACATTTTCCAGAGGGGTTGCACCAGCTTACATTCCCACCAACAGTGTAGGAGGACCCCCATTTCTCCACATCCTCGCCAGCCTAGAGTCTCCTGATTTGTTTATTTTAGCCACTCTGACCAGCGTGAGGTGGTATCTCAGTTGGTTTTGATGTGTATTTCCCTGAAGATGAGGGATGCTGAGCATCATTTTATGTGTCTGTTGGCCATCTGGATGTCTTCTTTGGAGAAGTGTCTGTTCATATCTTCTGCCCGTTTTTTCACTGGATTATTTGTTTTTCAGGTGTGGAATTTGGTGAGTTCCTTATAGATATTGGATACTAGCCCTTTATCTGATATGTCATTTGCAACTATCTTTTCCCATTCCATTGGTTGCCTATTAGTTTTATGGATTGTTTCCTTTGCCGTGCAGAAGCTTTTCATCTTGATGAGGTCCCGGTAGTTCATTTTTGCTCTTGATTCCCTTGCCTTTGGGGATGTGTCAAGTAAGAAATTGCTGCAGTTGAGGTCAAGGAGGTTGTTTCCTGCTTTCTCTTCTAGGGTTTTGATGGTTTCTTGTCTCGCATTCAGGTCCCTGATCCATTTTGAGTTTATTTTTGTGTATGGTGTGCGAAAATGATCTAGTTGCATTCTTCTGCATGTTGCTGTCCAGTTCTCCCAGCACCATCTGTTAAAGAGGCTGTCTTTTTTTCATTGGATACTCTTTTGTGCTTTGTCAAAGATTAATTGGCCATACATTTGTGGGTCCAATTCTGTGTTCTCTATTCTATTCCATTGGTCTATGTGTCTGTTTTTGCGAGAAAGACTGGATAGAAGGAACTTACCTAAACATCATAAAATCCATCTATGAGAAGCTCTCAGCTAACATCATCCTCAATGGGGAAAAACTGAGAGCTTTCCCCCTGAGATCAGGAACATGACAGGGATGCCCACTCTCACCACTGTTGTTTAACATAGTGCTAGAAGTCCTAGCATCAGCCATCAGACAACAAAAGGAAATAAAAGGCATCAGAATTGGCAAAGAAGTCAAACTCTCACTTTTCGCAGACGACATGATACTCTACATAGAAAACCTGACAGACTCCAACAGAAGCCTACTAGAACTCATCCATGAGTTCAGCAATGTTGCAGGGTACAAAATCAACATACAGAATCGGTTGCATTTTTATACAACAATAATGAAGCAACAGAAAGAGAAATCAAGAAACTGATCCCATTCACAACTGCACAAAAAAACTTCATAAAATACCTAGGAATAACCTAACCAAAGATATAAGAGATCTATATGATGAAAACTATAGAAAACTTATGAAGGAAATTGAAGAAGACATAAAGAAATGGAAAAGCATTCCATGCTCATGGGTCATAAGAATAAATATTGTTAAAATGTCATTACTACCCAAAGCAATCTACACATTCATTGCAATCCCAATCAAAATTGCACCAGCGTTCTTCTCAAAGCTAGAACAAACTATCCTAAAATTTGTATAGAACCACAAAAGATCCCGAATAGCCAAAGTAATCTTGAAGAAGAAAACCAAAACAGGAGACATCACCATTCCAGACTTTAGCCTCTACTATAAAGCTGTAATAATCAAGTCAGTATTTCTTATTAAAGTTCTCCAGGTGGCTTAATGTGCAACCAAAATTACTGAATGTGTAGCCAAAAAGTTACTTGATTTTGAGAGTGACCTGCAAACTTGTTAAAAGTGTGAGCTCTCAGGCCCCTGTCTTTAACATTCTAACATTCTCATGCATTGAGCCTGGCATAGGTCCTGGGAATCTGCGTTTTTAATAAGCAACCTAATACTCTGGTTTCTCTTCAGATCGTATAAATCTTTTGCCTTTTAATAAGCAACCTAGGTGAATGTTGTGATCTGTTAAATTTGGCAAAACACCACCCAGAGAATTGCTTTAGTACATCTAGCAACGTTCACTGTGGGGGCAAGATTACTAAGAGTCTTAAGGAATAAGGGTCATAGAATAGGATGAAGGAGGCACACTTGAGGGAGAAGCTGGAGAAGTGAGTGTCTAAAGAAATTAGAAGATGCTAAACAAGTCACTAACCAGCCCTCACGAAGCTCTGGTGAAGGCAGACAAGTAGTAGCTTGTGTGGAAACGGGGGAGAGTCGGTGCCCTACCCTCTGATGGAGAAGCCCATGGAAGGCTGTTGTCCCAGAGTCTAATATTGGCCCTGAGGTCTCTGAGGATCTGCAGGGTCAGCAGTGGGGAGACTAAGGACAACCATGAGGTCACATCTTTCTGTGGCCAGCTCTAACTGAGACCCACTTCAGAATCTCCGACTTCATTTGTGCTCAAGTCTGACGCAGAGTCACAAAGCAAAGGATCTGGAAAGCCTAGCTCCTAGTTAGCCAAATTGACCCAGTAGTAAACCGGGACACTTCGAAAATGGTATCTTTGGGTGGCTCAGTCAGTTAAGCCTCCAACTTCGCCTCAAGTTATGATCTCACCGTTCGTGGGTTTGAGCCCTGCGTCGGGCTCTGTGCTGATATCTAGCTCAGAGCCTGGAGCCCGCTTCAGATTCTGTGTGTGTCTCTCTCTCTCTGACCCTCCCCTGCTCACGCTGTCTGTCTCTCTCTCTCAAAATAATAAATTTAAAAATATTTTTAAAAAAGAAAATGGTTTCTTTGTCCCCTTAAAATTGTGCATTTTCACAACTGAGGTTACTCTCTTATCAGTCCTTAAATAGTACCAACTACAGAAGAGTACACTCCACAAATCTGTTGCCCTCCTTTGTTGGAATGGTCCTTTATCCCAGGCTCTGAGTTTTCATTTTTCACTTGTGGAAACCTATGAAGCTCACCTAAACCTTTTGGTCTGTGTTTGGACAGACAAGAAGTCTGTAGTCTGTTTTCCTAAGTCCTCCCTGTTCCATAAGAGTCACACTGTCAAGATGAACTTGCATGTGGTCATCTCTTTATTTCCTTACTGAAGACATATAGATCCTGTTGGCCATGTGTAGGTGATCCTGACTTTATCATTCTCTACTCAGTTGTACAAGCACAGATAGTGACTGGTGTGGCACGAGCCCTCTAGGAATAATTTATACTTGGTGGTTTGAAAATTTCTTGATGCTTTAATGGAAGGGTGTTTCTAAACTAGGTTTATGGATAAGCACATTGTTTGTATGCACAGCCAACGTTTGCTGCATAATCTGGCTTTTCATGCAAAGGTGGCTACAGGGAGATGGGGAACAATAGAAGGAAAACTCTAAATATTCGGGAGAGGAGATGGAAGGAAAAATCAAGCCTGAGGCAGAGAGTGGGGTAAGAAAGCCAATGGGGAAGAAAGAAGAAGAAGCATCATCATCATTAGCAGGGCAGCACAACATTTCCATCACAGAACGCCTTGCCCTATGTGATGAATTTCACAGGTAAAATCTGTGAGGTTTGCTTTATTCCAAGTGTGGACTGAAAAAGGGAAACTTCTATTATAATTCTGGAACTAATCAGTGGCGTGAGCAGTAGCAAATGAAATTTCTAGGCAAAACACTGCTTACTAATGCATATACTTTGAGCAAAATGTTTTTGAACTTTGGGCCTGTGCTTTCTCATCATTCATTGTGGTACTTGGAATGGATTAGAGATGGCATATTACCAGGACTGCTGTATATGGCATATTGAGCAGGACCTCTCATGGTCCTGAGATCAAGCCCTGTGTCAGTCTCTACCCTGAGCGTGGAGCCTGCTTGAGATATTCATTCCCTCTGTCTCTCTCTGTCTCTCTCTCTCTCTGTCTCTCTCTCTCTCTCCCTCTGTTCCATTTCCCCCTCATCCTCTCCCCCTCCCATGTGTGTACTCTCACTCTCTCAAAAAAAAAAAAAATACACACACATGGGCTTTGATTTGAATTCAAGGTAATCAGGGTTTTTTTTAATTTTTTTAATTTTTTATTTATTTCTGAGAGAGAGAGACAGAGACAGAGAAACAGACAGCATGAAATGGGAAGGTCAGAGAGGGAGGGAGACACAGAATCTGAAACAAGCTTCAGGCTCTGAGCTAGCTGCCAGCACAGAGCCCGATGTAGGGCTCAAACCCACTAATCATGAGATCATGACCCAAGCTGAAGTCGGACACTCAACCGACTGAGCCACCCAGGCACCCCTAAAGTAATCAGTTTCAAAATCTGGATTCACCACTTTCAAGGGGTATGACTCAGATAAATTCACTTAACTTCCCTTTGTCTCATTTTCCTTTACCTTTAGTTGAGCTAATAAATAGAACCTAGACTATAAGGTGATTGTAACATATAAATGAGGTAATCTATAAAAAGAGATCAAAACAATATCTAACATGTAGTATGTGCTTAGGACATGGTAATGATTATTACTACCATCATTATGTTATCATCATCCCAGTATGCTGACTCACGGCAGTAGCCTCATAATAAAAACCCTGATCCCAGAATGCAGTTATGCAAAGATTTGTGCATGGTGAAGAGTATTAGGGGTACTAGCTTGTGGAATTGAATAAGCATACTTTATGTAACTCTAGGGAAAAATAAGGACTACATAAGCAAAAGTTAGAGGGAGACAGATGTTAGTCCAATATAATGAAGGCCTTTCTTATTTTCAGAGATAGAAAATTGAATAGTGTGCATGTTAGGTGATGAGCAACATGTCCCTTAGGTCATTAAAGCCAAGACTAGATGATTATCTCCCAGGGATGCTGTAGGCCTCTTTTCCAAATTCATAGCCATGAGGTAGGATGAGTATTTAAATTTATTACTTAAACTTATATGAAATGTATAAAACAGCTCCTGAATCATGCGATCCACATTTCAAGTGCCAATAGCAATAGCCGCTAGTGGCTAGTGGCTCTTTCACTGGATAGCACAGATGTAGAACCTTTCCATTACCACAGAAAGTTCTGGTGAGCAGCACATTGTAGAGGGATGTCCTGCCCTGGAGTTTTGAGTCTGATTACTTGGGAAAGGTCAGTCCAGGAAGCGTGGAACAGATGTAAAGAAGGGACAGAGATACTGCGTATGCTGAGTGGTATGAAGCTTACTCACCCATGTAATCTCTCTAATCCTGGATTTCTGGATTTCAGACTCAGGCATTGCCACGTGCAAAGCACTGCTTCTGAGCCTCAGTTTCCCCAGCTCTATAATTAAATCTTTTCTCAGAGGGTAATTATGAGTATAAATGGATGAAATTCAGGCAGCACCTGGCAGAAAGTGAGACATCATACACACAAGAACACAGGTTTGTTTTCTTTTTTTTTTAATGTTTTTTATTTATTTCTGAAAGAGAGAGAGAGAGCCAGCCAGCATGAGCAGGGGAGGGTCAGAGAGAAAGAGAGAGAGAGACAGACAGACAGAATATGAAACGGGCTCCAGGCTCTGAGCTGCTGTCAGCACAGAGCCCCACATGGGGCTCGAACCCACGAACTGTGAGATCGTGACCTGAGCCAAAGTCAGATGCTTAACCGACTGAGCCACCCAGGTGCCCCTAGAACACAGGTTTTTTTTTTTCTTAAACTGAAGGGAAGGAAACATGTAGAGCCTACAGTCTTCATTACAGTAAAGTCTCCATCTTTGTCAGCCTCCCCCCAAAAAACCAATGGGTACCATCAGAGAACATATAACTGTGTACCAGGCTCTACACTAAACTCCTTGCATGCAGTCTCATATCATTCCTGCTACCATCCTGGGAGCCAAGTACTCACACTGTCCTCATTGAGGAAACTAAAGTTTAGAGAGTGTGTGATCTACCCACAGTTGTAAAGCGGGTGGATACAGCATTCAAATGCAGATTCTTTTGACTCAGAATAATTCTAACTTAAAACAATTAATAGCGATGACTTCACATGACAGATGCGGTGCTGAGAACATTCATGCATCATACCATTTAACTCCTATAGCTGTTCTATAAGTGACAATTTTTTGAAGATTCATAGGCCTTGTTCTTAGCATTTCAGACACAGGAACAGACACAACTTGTTTGGACTCAGCTCTCCCTAATCCTGGGTGTTTGCTGTGTTCCCAGCCTAGCCTCTTTGTCTATAAAATAGATGAGCACAGTCTTTAAGTGCGATGATCCTGTGGGCTTTGTCATACGAAGATGAAGATAACTGGGCGGCTGCGTGGCTTGGTTAAGTGTCTGATTGCAGCTCAGGTCATGACCTCACAGCTTGGGCAAACTTAGTTCCAGCTGCACATCAGGCTCTCTAATGTCAGTGTAGAGCCTGCTTCAGATCCTCTGTCTCCCTCTCTCTCTGCCCCTCCGCATCGAGTGCTCTCTCTCTCTCTCAAAAATAAACAAACATCTTAAAAACGTGTCCCCTTCCCAATAATACTATAATGCTTTAGTAGACAAGAATTAGATCTATAACATTGGGTTCTTCTTTTCCTCTCAGAACTGTATACAACACACAAGGATCAAATAAACATTTGCCTAATTACATGGAGCTAAATCTTCTCAAAGGACATACTGACCAAGAAATGTTTCTTATTTAGCAACTTGCTTCAGTGCAAACTTAGCCATTTTCATGAAACAAAACATATGCTCATTATGTATATATTCATTATCACTTGAGTGACCAATAAATGGATCTTGTCAACGTAGAAGGATCTTTTCTCAGAAAATAACCAGGATGATAGGGGAGGCAAAAAGCATTAGGTTGATACAGGACCCATTGGTAATATTTTTTTGTCTTATTGTTTAATTCCTTAAAAAACTATGACATTTGTTTTTTTTTTTTAAGACACTTTTCACCCTTCTGTTGTAAAAGATCTCCCCTACCCTAGTCAGTTTCTCCGCAAGTTTCTCACTAAGCCAGCCATTAGAAAACTCCACTGAGCTAACAGTTGGTTAGTTGCAAGTGTTCCTGAGGAGGCTAAGACAGAGGAAGACAGTGGCTCTTAGCAATTACACGCTTTTCAGGCTTCAGGCTTTCTGATCCTTTGTTGGGCACAAGGAAGCTTAAAGGTGGAATGACCAGGCAGTTTTGTGTCCCTGCTGGAGATTGTAATGTTCCTTGAGTTTTGTGGATTTCCATTTCCATTTGTTCTGGTTCCCAAGGAATTAAGAGGAAGATGTTCTGTTTTACTTTAGATTTTTGAATCGTGGAAGTTGGAGAGAGGATTATCCTTTGAGAGATGACAGAATGATAGCACATTATGAAAAGTCTTCTAATATTACACGCAAGTGCTTAGATTTACTTTACATGTTGCTTTATGTGCTTTGTTGCTGCTTTTACAAAAGTATTTTGGATTTATTAAACAGACTGTCTTATCAGCAGGTTGTTTGCATGATATTTTCAGGGAGCCAGCCTTCAACAAAGCTGTTTATTCTTACCATGGTAATAAAACTGAAAGTCAAAGATATCTGTATCCGATACTATACCCAGAATTATTAACAGGTGTGTGTATTTTCAGACATTTTTCTCTACTTCACTGAGCTCTCTGCATAATTTTGGGTTGTTTTTTTTAAAAAATAGAATCTTTATAGTTCTATATCTTTTTTATTTTTTTAGAGAGAGAGAGTGCACACAAGCAGGAGAGAGGCTTATGGAGAGGGAGAGAGTGAGGAGGGGAAGGGAAGAGAGAGAAGGAGAGAGCTAGTGAGAGAGGAGCAGAGAGAGAGGGAGGGAGTGAATCTTAATCAGGCTCCATGCTCAGTCAGTACTGAGCCCCATACTGTATTCTATCCTACGACCCTGAGATCATGACCTGAGCCAAAATCAAGAGTTGGATGCTCAATCAAGTGAGCCACCCAGGTGCCCCTAGTTCTATATCTTAATTAACCTTACTTTTGTATCTTGGATATTGTTACATGTCTTCTTATTGAGCCAGTAATGATATTCATAATTAAAATGCCAGAAACACCAATAATTATTAAGGACATGCCATATATCAGATTCTGTACTCTTATATTTATATTAATCATCTCATTAACATTTCAATCCACTTGAAGCATTATCCTAGTTTTATCATTATCCCCATTTTATAGGAAGGGAACCTGGACCTTAGAGAAGTCCAGTAATTTGCTCAAGGATACATAGCTGGTAACTGATGGACCCTTTCAAACACTATAAAATATGGCTTTACTTCCAAAATGGATGAATATTACTCAGTCATATGAATGTCTCATTATTCACCTACAACTTCTACTGACCCAGTTCTTGTCGAGATCGCCCTCATCCCCACCCCATGTCCCTAGATAACTCTCTGTCCCCATCACTGTGCTACCCATAGCCCTCAGCTACAGGTGCTGCTCATGAGTGAATGCTGTCCATCCCTCTTTTTATAGCCTTCAGAATTATAGCCCCAGTGGCATAAGTTAGTGATATTGTTATGGTTCTTGGATATAGTTGTAGAAAACTCACTATAGCATTATGAAATAGACAATAATCCTTGCATGACTGTTACTTTAAGCTTTTAGCACCCATAGAGTGATCTGAATTGATTTTCTGTTTCCAGACCTAAATCTACCTTTAATCCTGTCTAAGGCAGAAGTTGCTTTAACATATGGAATTAATTGGGTTTTCTCTTTGTTAAGGTTATGGTTAATCCACCACTAAAATATATCTGAGTCCTGCCACTTTAATAAAAGTCTTCTTCTTGGATGAATTAGGTTGATAGCATAAACTTTGTGTCCAGTGCACAATTTCCTACTTTTGAACTAGATACATATCAGTTATAAGACTCTTCTCCTGGAGAGAATCATTCCCAGTGCAGGGCCCACCATGGGGTCTGAATTCAAGTTCAGATCCCAGACCTTAGCTGAAATCAAGAGTTGGACACTTAACCAACGGAGCCATCCAGGCACCCTGATACCTCCTTTTTTTTATTGTTCACATACATTGTGCATGTATGTGAAATTCTTCCTATATATTCTGTGGTAGAAGGCAAATATGCTTAAAATCATGTTTTTCAGAAATGACCAAAATGATTCCAGTAACTCTTGAGTTTTAACACCTGTAGTAGGCAGAATAAAGCCCCCCCTCCCCCCCCCAAAATGCTACCTCCTAATCTCTAGAACCTGTGAATATGTGTTCACTAAGAAAGGGAAACTAAGGTTGCAGATAAAAATAAAGTTGCTAATCTGCTGATTTTAGAGAGATTATCCTGGATTATCTGGGTGGCCCACTGTAGTAACGGAGGTCCTTCAAACTGGAAAAGGAAGGTAGAAAAGATTTAAGTGATAGGTTGTGAGAAGGACTCAATCTGTCATTGATGACTTTGACATTAGAGGAAGGAAGCCATCAACCTTAAGAAGGTGAAAAAGGCAAAAGCATGGCTTCTCCCCTAGAGGCTCCAGGAAGTAACATAGCCTGGCCAGCCTCTTGATTTTAGCCCAGTGAGACCTATAGAATGTCAACTACAGAATGTCAAATAATAAATTCATGTTGTTTTAAAGCTCCAGGTTTGTGCTAATTTGTTACAATAGTAATTGGAATGTAATGTAGCCACTAAATACCCTAAATACACTAAATACACTAAATACACTAAATACTAATCATAGATTAGCAAATCATGGCTGGAGCTACACTTTGTTTCACTGTCAAAGCAGACGGTTTATTTCATCAAAGGAACTACCTATTTTCACAAGGAGCCATTTTGTAGATTCTATTAATGGGATCTTGATATAAGATATACCAACAAAACATGGACAAATTGAATGAGAAAATTCAAATCTTCACTCCCTTATAAAATTTTACATCAAGAGGGCTCATGGGTTTACCATTCATGTTGGTAGTTGTGTATGTTTTTGACATCCCAGTTTGTGCTTATCAAAATTGATTCCATGCCACCATCGTATTCACAGCCATGCAGTATTGGCATAGATCTCCCCCCCACCCCCCAAAACAATAGGAGTAAATAATCAACTTGAGTGGTTCTTCAATTCCATGCCTCCTGATGCCAAATGACATGGTGATTTCATGGAGAATATTCATTCAACACATTCTCTTGGAGGCCTACAACATCCAGTGAATTCTGACTGCATCACTAATAGCAGCCGTTTTGAGCAACCACTTTAACAAATGCAAAGCATTTATGGTTAACAATTTAAATGCTTAGTGGAGCATAGGTGCTTATCCTCTGCACAAGGCTGTTTGCCTAGTTACGGCCATAATGTATGACATGATATACGTCATGGAGTCCCAGCACTGTTGTTGACATAACTAACTGAAGTTCTCCCCTTGAAGTAGGATGGCAACTCCACTTGTCACCCAACACACATTTGCAAACAAAAGGGCCGAGGCTGGAAGGAAAAGGGCAAAATTCACATTATTAGTTACTCAGTGGCTATGTCACTTCGTGTAAATTTTTAAAATCACAACTGTTCACTCAGTAGGCTGCAAATTTCAAATCGGTATCACTAATATTGTCATAGTTAGTCATTTAAAATACTGTCTGTATACATAAGTATGACATATGCTACTATTTAAATTCACAGCTTGGCCTCATCTGAAGACACAACAATGCTAAAATCACTGACTCATATGGAAATAGTTACATTTTGTGCTAAAACAGAAATCACTGAACCATACATTAGCATGTTGACAACATATTGCAGCCATGAAATAGGCTTTACAGTACCCAGATGAAAACTAAAATTTATTAATATCAGTTATCATTCATTGAACATTAGAGCTGGTGAGAGCCTTTTAAATCAATAAGTTTAATGTTCGTAAGATATAATGTTTCTACTATTTTCTGTCATGATGTTAAAAGTTTGGTACAATTTTATGCTAACGAAGTAATAAGGAGGGACACCTGAGTGGCTTAGTCAGTTAAGCGTCAGACTCTAAATTTTGGCTCAGGTCATGATGTCACAATTGTGCCCCCGGTTGCACTCCATGCCAAGTGTGGAGCCTACTTGAGATTCTCTCTCTCCCTTTCTCTCTGTCCCTGCCCAGCTTGCACCCACATATGTGTGCTCTCACTCTCTCAGAATAAACATTAAAAAAAGAGATAATAAGACAAAATACAATTTGGTGAAAACTCAAACTTAATTACTGATATCTGAAGAATGATAGCACGGATTTATTCAGGTATTTGATTAATTGCAGATGGGTAGTCAGTCTCCACAGGCCACATCCAGTAAGTGTTGATCAAAAATAAACAGATTAAATTGTAGCACAGTAGTCCTGGGTAAGACCTTAGAAAGCAAAAGAAAGAATCAATGTGTCTGAATAGACACTATTTTGTAACCTTTAGTGTTGGGTAATTTTGCATATTATTTATTTGTGATGCAAAAAAACAATCTGTCTCAATAGTCTGTTTTATCTGTGAAACTTGGTATCCAAGAAAGTAACAAATTTCTTTGAGTTACAAAGTTGGTGAGTAGCAGAAGTGGCAAAATCCAAAATCAATTTGGATTAAATATTATGAGATGGATAGTATTGTCCCTACTTGAGAAGACCAATCCTCAGAGAAACTGAGTGACTTTTCTAAGGTCTCCTAGCGAGTACATAGAAGCATGGCATAGTCTTGACCTCTAAGCTATATTGTCCTTCCCACAGAGGACAAAGAAATCTTATGCCTTCCAAACATTTCCTGAGAAACAGTAATTTAAAGGAAACATACACAAGAAAATAAATTTGTCATTTTAAAAATCCCTCTTTAGAGGGATTTTAGAGAGATTTTCTTTAGACCTATCCTCATTCTTATTCTGGTTCTTTTTAAAACCAACTTTTTAAGACCTATCCTCATTCTTATTCTGGCTCATTTTCTTGCCTGGAATAACCAATGACATTTTCCAGTGCATCCCAAAAGAGAGGCAAGTTCTAGCTTTCTTCCATCCGGGTACCCAAACTAAGGTACAGGTGTCTCATTGTATTTTTCAAGATCACAGTGATGCCAGCACAAGGTTTTTACCTACTTCCCTCCACTCCACAGACTATTGGGCATTGGATGGCTTTCACCTTGGTAGCATGAGCTACCAGAAGTTAGGGATGTTGGAAATGAAGATTGCACAGTGTGTTTGAAAAAAAAAAAAAACATTCACAGGGATAAGCTGAGAAATATACTCAATGGGACTGGAAGGAGTGACAACAGAAAGTAAAATGAGAAGTGTTGTTACTAATTGCCACCTCTGCTTTCAGTAAGTCAGTCCTTAGGACAGAGGGATCTGGCAATAAACATACCCTGTGGTGTTTTTTTAAACACAGATTCCTGGGCTCCAACCAAGACTTGATGAGTTCGGATTTCCAGGGAGTGCCCACATGATCTGTGTATTTCACAAGCACTTTCAGTGAATCCTAGCACACAAACTTAGGAAACACTGATTTGTGACAATTAATACTCATATCAGAGCCTAGATAACATGTGTGATTCAGAAGGCCCATCTCCAAACTTTAAGAAATGAAGCTACCAAGTGACCAGAACACCTTAAAGAGGAATTTGTAGCAAAGACTTATAGTGGGTAAAGGTACTAAAGCAAGGGAAACCTATTTCTAGGAAGGTATGATTATCTTATAAGCATGTAAGCATGTAACTTTATAACCTCTAAACAAGTTTCCCTAGAAACCTAGATATATACCTAAGAATATCGTAGACTACACCTTCTTCAATTCTATTTTGCCATTGTGGATTTGGGTGAACTTAACGGGAATAGTAACAAAAACTAGCTAACTGTGACATATTGCTTGCTGTGTGCAAGATACAAGTCCAAGGACCACCCCCATGATAATTTTCATATTACCTTTGAATCTTCACAACTTTTTTTTAATTGTCACTTCATAGATGAAGAATTGAGGCACAGAGAATTTAAGGAACTTACCAAAGTTCACACAGAAAGAGCCAGGCAGGGCTTTGAACTCAGATGTCTAGCTGTGGAGACTCTCTGCTACATAAAACTTCCCTTTTTTTTTTTTTTTTGGATGACAACCAACTTGTCTTTAAAGGAGCTTTTGCCCTTAACCTTGATCATAAAGCTGAAAAGACTCTTTTATTAAGTAGTAGGGTGGGAGAGCAGTGATTATTGCAGCTGTGTTTGCTCTGGCAGTAACATACACTAAGCAAGCACTGTGTTTAGCTGTTTGAACGTGTTGACTTATGAATTGCCTGATGAACTAAGTATGCCTCGGTCCTTTTTGCAGATTAGGAAACTGAATTTCTTTCCTAAGATCCTGATTAACAGCTAATATGCCATAGATAGTGAATGATAGATCCAGATTTTGAATGTAGGTCTCTCTGACTGGAAAGCCCATTTTCTGGACACTGTATTACCACTTCTTAGGGACGTGTCAGACCCAAGACACATGACTTCCAACACAAGGACCTTGTCTACTGAAGCCATGTCTACACCTGAAAGTGTTGAACTCACAACTAACAGAGGAAGGCAAGTTTGGATACTCAAAAAAATGCAATGTAGGAAATATTTTGACCATGAGAGAGGTACAGAAGGGGAAGAGGGAACACTGACATGGAATAAAGATCAAGGATGTGAAAGATGCTTAAGTGTCTTTTCTGGTCTCCCCCTTGAGGTAGTAGCTGAGCCAGAGAACTCAAGGTGAGTGACTGTGATGGTCTGAATCCTGACCTCCAGACAAGGCAAGAGACGCCAACCCTTGTGTGAACAAGGATTCTCACAGACCTCCTTTAACATCTTTACACTGAGCCCCTGTTTTCAAACCATTACACAGTATGGTGTTGACGTTTCTTAAGCAGGAAGATTTAAAATGGAGACGGGGACTTCACTGGGTAGAAATGGAATGACACAGGAAGCAGTATAATGTTATGGATACACATGTGTTAAATTCCTTCCTTAGAACAAGACAGTGGTGGCAAAATTTCAAAACACAAGTTTCAAGGCAAACAGCACAAACCCAACTTTGAGTTTTGGACAAGTCCTTAACTTCTCTAAGCCTAGATTTTCTCTTTCATAAACCGAGAAGAAGAATAGTACTTATCTAGGATTGGGAGGATTCGATGAAATAATTAAGATGAGTTGCTTAGTGTAATGTCTGACGAATAGTATGTGCTCAATAAATAGGACCCACTGTTATTATTAGAAGCAAGATTCAGAATGAAAAAGCTGGAAATGTATCTATGCCTCTAAAACAAGATCATATTTGAAGATGTTTATGTCCTGACCTCTCATCATTTATTATACCTTGGACATAGACCATGACTCATTCAAAGCTTCGAGAACTCATTTTTTTATACCTTTAATTTCTTTTTTTTCCCTTTCAAATTTTTATTTAAATTCTAGTTCCTTAACATACAATGCAATATTGGTTTCATGAATAGAATTAAGTGAGTCATCACTTAGATATGACGTTCAGGGCTCATCACAAGTGCCCTCCTTAATACCCATCACCCATCTAGCCCATCCCCCACTCACCTCCATCAACCCTCAGTTGGTTCTCTGTCTTTAAGACAGATTTGTTTCCCTCTCTCTCTTTTTCTCTCCTCCTGTATGTCCATCTGTTTTGCTTCTTTAATTTCACATATGAGTGAAATCATATGGTATTTGTCTTTTCTGACATATTTCACTTAACATAATAATACACTCTGGCTCCATCCATGTCATTGCAAATGGCAAGATTTCATTCTCTTTGATGGCTGAATAATATTCCATTTTTGTGTGATATATATACATATACACATATATGTATATATATATATGCACATATATACCACATTTTCTTTATCCTTTCATCAGGCAATGGACATTTGGGCTCTCTCCATAGTTTGGCTATCATTGATACTGCTGCTGTAAAGTACCAAGTGAAGTTCTGTGTCAGAGTGCTTCAGGCATTGCCAGTATATAAATGGTCAGGTTGTCTATTTTGTAAGTCCCAGCTGAACCTTTAAGGGAGAAGTTTCTGGCATAGAAATCTCCCAGAGTCTAATATTTTCTGGTTCCCCCTTCGGAAATCACAATTCTTGTAAATAATCAGTGACACTCTTGAGCAATTGCAGTCCATTGAGCAGCCCCTTACTTAACTTGGTACAGTTGTTTTAGAAAGTATGCAAGATCTCTTTAGGCTTTAACAAAATTGCAGTGGGGTGGTAAAACAGAGCAAAAGGAAACAAAAATCAAATCAAATGATTTGTCTAATCCTCTGGTCTAGTAACAGCTTACAGGGTCCATCAAAGGTCATTTGCCATCATTTTTCTCCATCAAATGGCAAAGGAGAAACAAGAACACCACAAGTCACCTGTAAGCGAAGAGACAAAGATGAAAGAGCTGTGTTCATCCAGGCTATGGTCCTGAAACCTGAAGAAAGTCAAGCTGGGACTCCTTGGTCTACCATCTCAGACCCACATTAGAATCACCTGAGAAGCTTGTTAAAAATTACCATATCCCAACCATACCCTAGACAAAATATAAGGCTCTCTTTGGTGGGAACCATAAATTTGTTTCTTTTAAAGCTCTCCAAGTGGTTCTATTGTTAAGCCAATCTTAGGAAATGGTGCATAAAAATTCTAATAAGGCAGATTGTAGGATAGCACAGAAAAGCAAAGGGCAACTGCCCAGCGGTGTAGGGAGTGGTTCTATTGTTTGCAAAACTAATGTTCAACATTAATGGCTCACTTAGCTGTTGCCTGTATCTAGTGGTGAAGCAAATTAACTCAAATGCAAAGTTTATTTATATGAACATAGTCCCATACATTTATTTGAATCCCAAGTGATGCTCTAAAAGCTAATTACAATGAAAAATAAGCCATCCTGTGTATAAGTATACATGCAATTCTGCACGTTAGTTGCCTGGAATTTTCATTTTGTTCACTTTCTCAAGTGAAAAGCTAGGAATTCTACTCCTCCGCCCTACCCTCATCCAGACAAACTGGGTAGCTTTTGAAAATTGTGCTCAACCTCACAATTTTCTCTTCTAATCTTTTAATCTAACTAAATTTTCTGGATGAAACAAACCTGAGATAGACATTAGCTATTAAGCTATTCATTTTTTTCTGACACTCCAACCTTCTGAGAGGTGGTGAACAAGACCAGCACTGAGCATCCTGAATTTGGTTCAGTAAGAATAGATATTTCCCACTTCCCACTGTGAGATAATTCGAGGGGTCTACCAATGACCTCATTAGTATACTATGACATTATTTCTCACGGGCCATAAAGCCCTGACATCTCTGCATTACCCATAAAGGTAACACAGTAAAAGGAAAGAAAGCCCCGCTCTACAGAACACTGACTTAAGTGCTTCGTAAAGACAGCTGGCATGTCGATCTGACAAGTAACACCCCAAACTATCTTGACATTTGTAATGTTCTTTGTAATGAAAAATTGATATTCTAAATTGTCTTCTCTATTCGCTCCTTCGGTACCCCCGCATCATTTTTAGATTTACTTATTTGTACGGGTAAAAAAGGAAAAAAGGAACCCAATGTATCCCATCTATGCCACAGTGTCTCCCCCAATAAACACTTCACCTGGTCCCAACGGAAACTGGGGACAACACATCTTTGGAGTTGGCTACAATTGAGCAGCAGGACCTCACCGCACATGACTGTATTCTGAACTCATGGTTTATGCCTATCCTCTCTTATTCCCTCTTTTTATTTCCTCTCTTAATAACTTCATATTAGAACGAGAACATATGTGTGCTGGAGAGTTAAGAAATCATTTAGGGAAAGCATTGAATGAAAATAAAATTTACTGTGTAGGAGATTATCTATCTACAGCTATTTTATTATTTGATATAAACTTCTGTTATTATCAGAATATACAGCAGAGACTTCACTTCTCCAAAGCAGGTTTTGTGGCTCCAATACTGCCTAGGCAGGAGGGAAACATTCTGGACCATCAGTCCAGTGCATATATGTGCACACACCGCACACACACACACACACACACACACACACACACACTCACATACACACACCAAACAAAAATAGAACTGAGAGTCTAGTACGTAAATTGTTTTGTAGTGGAAGGCCATGAAACCAGCAACTATCATACCAGTTGAGATGAGCTTTTGACAGATCCTTGGATCCAAATACTTTTGATCGTGCATACAAAGAAAGAGGTGATATGTTGGCTTGCACTACATGTCAGTACATTAATGGTGAAGTTCAACAAAACTGCAAAAACAAAAATTGCATTTTTAAATTTTCTGCAAAGAAATCATGCCTGCAGTGAAGGTGTATGTATTTAAGCAAATAATTTAAATTAGCAGAATATGGATGAGACCAATTTTAAAACTCCGTTCTGTCAACTGCTTTACCCAGTTGGTTATTAGGCACCTGCAGTCACAGTACAAAGACAATACTGTCCAATCTGGTTTCTGAGTGATCTTTCTCCCCTTGCCAATTCTATTTTTATAGCTCTTGTTCCATTTAAATCCTCAATTTCTTAGGGATTTGCCATCACTCACTCTCACATTGTTTTCAATCTCAATATAAATTGGCTCTGCCTCTTGCGTTGTTTCTACAAATATTCTTCTTGTTAAACAAGAGCTTCTCTTTCTAGGATTCTTATTAAGAACAAACCCATGCCCTTCTCAAAATATTTGCGAGTGCTACACCTTCAAAACCAGGAGAAATCCTCCCTTAAGACAAAAGAAAAGAAAATAAGACCACCCATATGCTTTTAAAACACACAAGAGATTTGATGGCTGAATGAATGTTTTAAATTACAGAACATCTATAAAAAAGAAGTTTTGTAGCCTGAATTTAACCAAAGTGGAAGAAAGAGCTGAACTTCAATTGCAAAAAAAAAAAAGTGAATTGTTTACTACGTAAGGAAGTAGGTGTTACAAATGATATAGTAGAGTTATTTTTTTGTGTTGTTTTTTTTTTTACAAATAGTTTATTGTCAAATTAGTTTCCACATAACACCCAGTGCTCATCCCCACAAGTGCCCTCCTCCATGCCCAACCCTCCTCCCCCCCACATCCACCAGTCCTCAGTTTTTGTCAGCATTCAAGAGTCTCTCATGGTTTGCCTCTCTCCCTTTCCCCCACCATTTCCGCCCTTCTTCTCCCCCTTGGTCCTCTGTTAAGTTCCTCCTAATCCTCCTATACGTGCACACATATGATATTTGTCTTTCTCTGCCTGACTTATTTCGCTCAGCATAACACCCTCAAGGTCCATCCATGTTGCTACACATGGCCAGATTTCATGGTTTCTCATTGCCATGTAGTATTCCATGGTATAGATAAACCACATCTTCTTGATCCATTCATCTGTTGATGGACACTTAGGCTCTTTCCATGTTTTAGCTATTGTGGAGAGTGCTGCTATGAACATTGGGGTACATGTGCTCCTGTGCATCAGCATTTCTGTATCCCTTGGGTAAATTCCTAGCAGTGCTATTGCTGGGTCATAGGGGAGTTCTATTGTTAGTTTCCTTAGGAACCTCCACACTGTTTTCCAGAGGGGCTGTACCAGTTTACATTCCCACCAACAGTGTAGGAGGGTGCCCGTTTCTCTACATCCTCGCCAGCATCTAGAGTTCTCTGATTTGCTCATTTTAGCCAAGTAGAGTTATTTTTTTAAGAACCACAACAAAACTCTTAGAAAAGTTGGAAAATGGCTGATATCCTTGCTAAACCTCCTTCCTTTGTGTGAGTGTGTGTGTTTTTGTTTTTGTTTAATTGCCTGTACTCTGTAATCATTGGATAAGTTGTGTGGTGTCAGGGAGATGGTTGGGAGCAGTTAGAAGCAATGCTTACCCAGTTCCCCTTATTAAATTTGTGAGGACACCAGCTAGTCAGTTCCAGCTTTTGGCCAATGAGTGAACAAACAAGGCAGCCTGGTCCAGTGGAGGGAGAAAAAGAAAATCTCTGCACTTAATTAGCTGTCACCATGTGGTTGAATCTCCTGGTTTCAAGAAGGTATTTGAGGGTATATATAATCTTACAGAACACTGCTTTTCCTCCCCTCTTACCTCATCCTTTAGCTACCTTTGGCTAGTTATTTTTTTCCTTTAACTATAACAGTAAACTAGTATAAGCATCTAGACATCAGTGAAGAAAAGGCATGAACAGATCAAGCAAGCCAGAAAGAAACACGTTGTTTTTCTTATTGACCCTTCTGTTAAGGGATGATTGTGATTTTTTTAATCTCCCCAATAGGTACCTCTCTGAGCCTTTGTTTCTTCATTGGTAAACCACAGATAATACTTATTTCTCAAGGTTTTTGTGAAGCTAAAATGCTTGTAATCACCTACTCCCGATATGTAACCTCAATTGCATATAGGATGTAGAAGACTTAAAAGTAACCAAAGTGGCCAATTTGGAGACGGAAGGGAGTTTGGTCAACAGAGGAGCACAGGCTGCTTTTAAGTGAAATGGGGTAACTAGTCAGCCTGAACACCAGATCATTATTCCCATGAGGGCATTGAGGCCCACTGTTGTCAAACATTCTGATACTTTGCAGAGGAACTAGAAACCTAGATTCTTTTTTTAAAAAGTTTATTTATTTTGAAAGAATAAGAGAGTGGGAGCAGGGGAGAGGCAGAGAGAAAGGGAGAGAGAAAATCCCAGGCAGACTCCATGCTGTCAGCAAAGAGCCCAACACAGGACTTGAACTCCCAAACCCTGAGATCATGACATGAGCCGAAACCATGAGCTGCAGGCTTAACCAAATGAGCCACCCAGGTGCCCCTAAAAATCTAGATGCTTATACGAAATTTGATTGTGCCTCATTCAAACATTTGAAAAATCTTGCAGCAGGCCAGTTCTCAATGGGTGATGCTTTGTAGCAAGTTGGAGACCAGCAGTCTAACACACAGACGGTATTTAATAAAAATTCCTTCCGAAGTCTCATACTTTGATGTAAATTATAGGATAAATAAGTTATTTAAGATGTCCCCATGACTTGAAAATAAGCCATCAAAGACACCCAGAAGTTTGGTGTTGTTTGTTTGTTTTAAAAAGACATCAGGAATCATGTTGCTAGTTTTGCAGTCTGGCCAACCGCAAGCTTCTCTAGAGCCTGGCAGCAACACAGTGGTTTGTTATCAAGTGAAGATTTACATGCGAGTAAAGAGCAAGACTGTCATAGAGACTGATCCAGACCCTAATGGAGAATAATCAGTCCCAGAAACCAGCAGCATGGAAGCCCAAACTCTGAGTTAATGAGCACTTTGATGAAGAGAGCCAGGTGGGTTTGGACGTGAGCTACCAATCTTTGGTGCTGCTTTCAGCATGTGCTCAAAATGCCATTTATACTAATTGCCACACACATGACAAATAGCCTAGTATGGAACTGGCAGGTGATGAGAAAATGCAGGTAGAGAAATTTCAGAGCATAGTACAGTACAGCCTTGTTTTCAGATAGAAGCAAATGAAAGCCAACCTGCAAAAATACAATTTGGGGAATAAACTGCCAAGATCTGATTCAACAAAGTTTGAATTAATAAAATGAAATAGCACAAACAATCAGATGGGGGGGAATCCAGCACCAAAGAAATCAGTGATTAGAAAACAGCACTAAAAGACATAATAGGAATAGCCTCAATGAGAAACTAAACCCATGAACCTGTCAGAAAATACAAAAGTTATTTAAAAAGCTGTCAAGGTTTGTAAAGGAAGCTGGTGTGAAACATCCCCAGACTGTCTGCAGGCAGATCTCACAGTGGAGATGGTAATGGATTTATTTGGCCTCAACCTCAGTGGGAAAAAAATTTGGTCACTCGTATGTAACATTCACAGTTCATAGATCCTTATAGTTTTAAATTGCAAGTTTCCATTACCATTTCTGGAGTACTGGGGTTCTGCTTATGCAGAAGGTACAGATCCTAGCCTTGCTGACAGTGCTTAAAAGAAAATTGCCCAAATGGCTAACCCCTCTTACAGGTGGTTGAAGAATGAGCAGTGATGGTGGAGAAGCGTGTTCACCAACATTGCATTTAAAACGATGGCAAACAGAGGCACCTGGGTGGCTCAGTCGGTTAAGCGTCCGACTTTGGCTCAGGTCGTGATCTCATGGTTCATGAGTTTGAACCCCGTGTCAGGTTCTATGCTGACAGCTCAGAGCCTGGAGCCTGCTTCAGATTCTGTATCTCCCTCTCTGTGACTCTCCCCCACTCATGGTAGCTTGCGCTTGCTCTCTCTCTCAAAAATAAATAAATATTGGGGCGCCTGGGTGGCTCAGTCGGTTAAGCGTCCAACTTTCGCTTAGATCATGGTCTCGCACTTCGTGGGTTCGAGCCCCGCGTCGGGCTCTGTGCTGACTGCCAGCTCAGAGCCTGGAGCCTGTTTCAGTCTGTGACTCCCTCTCTCTCTGACCCTCCCCTGCTCACGCTGTCTCTCTCTCTCTCCTAGAAATAAATAAAACATTTTTTTAATTAAAAATAAATAAATAAATAAATAAATAAATAAATAAATAAATAAATAAATATTACAATAAATAAATAAAGCAGTGGCAAACAGAGACCACTGTATGCTCAGACCAGACCTGGTTAGGGTATATTTACCTTTATGGGGTCTTCACATACCAAGAAGTTTCTTTAATGACTCTAATGCCTCCTGAATTGCAAGCCCCCATAAACATGTGACCGCCACTTTTGTTCACTGATTGGTGCAATTGTAGCCCTTTAACACAGTGGCTGGAATACAGCAGGCACGAGAAAAATACTTGTGGAATAAATGAATAAGTAAATGAAGTGACAGCTGAATTCAGTAGCTCCATCTGGTAACTACTATATGATGAATAACTACTATGTTCCTAACTTTTACAATTCTGATACTCCCAGGGCAGAAGAGAGTACGGTTTTCCTTTTACACATGAGGACACTGAGGTTCAGAAAGAGAGAGGAAGTGAATGAAAGTCACATGACCACTGAGTTGCAGAAGTGAAATTTGATCCTGAAGCCAGTTAATTCTCAAAGCAGACTCCTTTCTCTGATAGTTGTATACAGATAGGCCCAGGGGAAGCAGCTCAAGCTATACAAAGAAACAAAGAACTTAAATCCAGGTTACCTCCTCTAACCCAGCTGCTCTTTCTAGTAGATCACAGTCCCCATATCTGCTTTGTTTTCCTCCATGAGACCCTGGCAAACAATACCTCTGCAAACACCAGCATATTCTGGCTGTGTAATAAATGTTGATGTCAGAGCTACCATAAGAGACAGAAGTCTTTTCATTTTACATCAAGACAGGAGTCACCATCTGGAAGACCAGATATGCCAATCTTAATTTGAGGCCAGATTTTTAAATGTAACTCCAATGTGAGGGAAATGCTGATCGGCATTCAAACTGGAAACTTGGGTCATTCTGCCTAGCAAACATTCATTTTCTTAGGACCCTTGTTCATAAGTAAAAGCAAATGGATTCTGCAAACAGCTAGAGCCCATTTCTGCATTAGTTCAGACTCTTCTCTGACAGGAATAGAAACCCACTTGAGCAAGAATAAAACAGAGAGAAGGAAATTTATTATAAGGATATGCAGTGTCTCTTCAAACCTGAGGGCAGAAATGCATCTAAGACTCAAAACTAGACCAAAGACAAGGTCACTCTCCTTTCTGCATCTCTCTTCCCTGCAAACTAGTTGTTTCTGCTTCTCAACTCATAAGGTAAAACCCAGCTAGCCATGCATTTTATCATTAAATCTAGTTATTCAGGAGGCCAACCACGTGCATGCAGGAATACCAAATCCCCTTTGGTCCATCTTGGGTCAGTGGTCCACCCCCCCAAACCCCAGCCAATCCACTTAAACCAGGAAGCCATAGGTCATATTTTGCAAATATGGCTGCTTGCACTGTAAACATATTGGGTGGAGCAGAGCAGTAAGGGGCCGGGTCCTGTGAAGAAGAAAGGAGTGATGGGGAGCGGATTCTTAGCAAGTCAGCTACGTTCTGTTGTCCTCCCTACTGTTATCTATACGTACATAGAAAAGAAAAATGTCTCTACTGTGTATAGTCTCATACCGAATAGAATTT
Organism: Proteles cristata cristata; assembly: GCA_017311185.1. Classification (NCBI taxonomy): domain Eukaryota; kingdom Metazoa; phylum Chordata; class Mammalia; order Carnivora; family Hyaenidae; genus Proteles; species Proteles cristata. Next base: position 1,119,699 of record JAESUZ010003733.1, read on the forward strand.
GAACTGAGATGTTACTGATCGTAAAGGCTTTAATAGATTAATGTGTCTTACGATAAATTGGCTCTTTGAGCACTCTAGAATTCAGTATGCCTTGATACGTAAAATGACTATTAAGAACCCTACAACCATTCTGTATTATATCAGCACACCCTGACTGTTTCTAAAGATCACCACGACATGCCAGCATCATGTTAAGTATTCACCTTACGATTTGTATTGATAAAACTCACTCACTTCCAGGTCTCCTAGTTATTCAGTTACTTATTATGCTTTCTTGTGAGATAAATGTCCCCATCCCGGCTAGGAACTCCAGCTCAGCCTTTTCATATTATCTCAGTGATCTCATGAGCTCTGTCTCTATACATTCTTTATGGATCGCATTACTTTCCCTGCCTCTTATCTCCCTGCCTGCAAAATCATCCTCCAGTGGAAAAGTAAAAGAAAAGCATTATCTCCAACCACCTTTCTGTCTTGGTGATGGCAGCAGGGACTCTCCATAGGCTAATCACATTTCAAAATAATTGTATTTGGGGATAAATTTATCTGGTGCTGATCTTATCAAACCGAAATCTTTGTAGAAGGAGGTCCCCTTTTGACATGACTGTGCCAGACAGTTTTTTTCAGGGTTCCCACCTGAATGCTAATCCTCTCACACATAAATAGCCTTCTGGCCTCCTGTTTTTCACTCTCCCTGCTGATCAGCTATTGTCATCGAAAGTGAGAGCTTTTTTCCAAACAGGCTTGGTTTCTATTGTACATCCTACTCCAGACAGTGATGTTATCACTTTACAACGTCTAACAGGAATTTCTATTACCATGCAAGTAATTTCTAACCCTTTATCAATTAAAATATCGTTCATTAAAATCATAGGTGGTGGCTTGCCTACACAAACTACATTTGAAATCAATTCAGGGAATATATATTTGTTCCATACAAGTTACTGAGCAAAAGAAATTGAGATGAATCACATGTTGTCCCTGACCTTAAGTCTGTCATGATCTGTACATTCTGTATATAAATAAGCCCTATCAACTCTCACATGGGGGAAAATTCAATATCAAATTAATTCATAGATGATTTCCAATCTATATTCCAATAGATGGATGAAGAATTAATGTTACCAACTATGGCTTCCTTTCCTATTCCCCTCTTGGATATCTGCTCTATAACTGGTAGGTACAGAGCCAGTTGAAATGCCGACTATGTGAAGCTTTGCCTGCTGGAAACATATTTTGTTTAAGAAGGTGCCATTTTCCTTTGATTCATTTTTGAAATACATTATATGCATAAGAATTAGGTCCAAAGAAAGGTTTCCCATGAGATCAATTTGCAAGAACCTTTAGTTTAGAAGGAAAGATCGTTCTTGTGTGTGTGTGTGTGTGTGTGTGTGTGTGTGTGTGTTGGTTTGATATGGAAATATATACACTCACCCTACATCTAGATTGCTAGTGTGCTCTGAATTTTCTTTGTAAAGTCAGAAATTAAATCCATACACCCTGTGCCTTAATGATCCTTTTTTAGTATCTGCATATAGACACTTTCTTAAGGATGAAGCCCTTAAGTGCAAGAAGAATGTGATGGAATGAATCTGAAATCTGAACCTTCAAAACGCTGTCTTTGTTGCTGGCTGAAGGTGGGATTAAAAATTCTGTGGCTATAAATCCAGACATTGTATTTCCAGTGATAATTAGGTTTCTTACAGATTTCATATCCTCTGTGCTAGACTCCAAGTGGCAGTCTGCAGCCCACTCTGCAATGGGGATCTATTTCACAACATTAAGAAAGACACTGTTAGATTGTCAGGTGATTTTTAGAAAGAAGAATTAGGTGTAAAAAGCCGAATGCAGACTTATTTATGCTTTCTAATACTAAATAGCCCCATCCAGATGTTTATGCATGGTAATTTGTGCCAGTGTACCATGGAAATTATATGTCTCAATGAAGAGTCTTGATAGGATTTTACCTTGTGTTCAACCTTCAACAAACTTTTTCTTAGAAATAGCTCTCTGCCTGGTGCTGTGCTGGGGCTGGGGAAACAAAAGAATCAGGATGTATTAGGTCAGTCTGTTTCTTAGATTTTTCTTTTGCAAGTCGTCTTTTTCTTTTCATGCAGGACATCATTTCTCTGCAATAGTTAAGAATCCCTTTTCAGAGTCATAAGTAGTAAATGTTTCTTCCAACAGTGGCATGTAAAGTCTCTCTCTCTCTCTCTCTCTCTCTCTCTCTCTCTTTAAGTGGAGAAGCTCATGGTAGCTTCCTAAGACCACAACCTTGGGAGTTATTTAGTATGCACTCCATTCAGCTCTATGTTTTCATGCAAAACAATGATCATATTGTATTCTTTTTGGTACCTAAGTCTTTTCTGACTATAGCATTAAAACTCACTCTTGGGGTGCCTGGGTGGCTTAGTCGGTTAAGCATCCGACTTTCGCTTAGGTCATGATCTCGCGGTTCCTGGGTTTGAGCCCCGCGTCGGCCTCTGTGCTGACTGCCAGCTCAGAGCCTGGAGCTTGTTTCAGAGTCTCTGTCTCCCTCTCTCTCTGACCCTCCCCTGCTCATGCTGTCTCTCTCTCCTAGAAATAAATAAAACATAAATTTAAAAAAAAAAAAACTCACTCTTGAAAGTCAAGGTAACATTTCCACATTCCACCAAAGAACTCATGTTATTTTATAAAAGAGTGTTAATTATTGATCACATAACAAGCATACTCTATATAGTTTGAAGAGGCATATTTCAGTACATTGTTATTTTTAGCAATCAAATAAAGTTCCTGTGTCTCAGCTCACATTACCAAAAGTTAGGGCCAAAGGAATCTTGGCTGGAAGAGATAGGCCAAAAAACAAAACAGAACAAAACAAAAGTTTCTTAGAAGAGGTTTAGGGAAGGATATTCCACTAAATAAATGCATATTAGAATCACTAGATTTAAACCTTACCTCTATAAAAAGGTAGTATGGATTTAAAGGGAAAAAAATGGCTGGCCTCATTAAATTAGGTACTAAACTTTTATTAATGAAACCCACAAGCACATTAGTGATTTTAGTAACCATATCACACAGAGGGCTCATTCAAAATTCACCATCATTTAAACCTCTCTCTCTTTTTTAAACCACTGCTGTTGCTAAGCCTCTTTTCCATCTATACATCTGGACATTTTTCTAATATGTCATATCTAACATTTATCTCTACTACTTCCTTCTAGCTGTGTTCAGCTTGTTATCCCAACTGCAAATTTCTTTTTGGATCTTCCCACCAGTATCTTAATTTGCTCCCCAGAATAAGTTCCCATCACCTTCAGATTTAGATAGCATGCCAACTAGATGTTCATGGTGCCACGTTCCTCTGGACTCTTTTGGCCTCATATTCTAAAACTGTAAAACTGACAAACAACAACATGAGACCAAATCAATATTAATGAAGATATGCTCCTTTTTAAGAGTTTGTGACCATTTGATTTTTTTAATATAAATGTGGACAGCAAACAAAGCCTTTTGAACGGTCATTGTAAAGCTTAATAATTAGCCAGCAGTTCTGTCACAATGGAATATAGATCTCCATGTGATTAGCCATTGATGCTTTCTTTAGCTTTACTTCAAAAATCTGTTTTGTCGAAAATTAGGTTGTAATTGTTTGCATTGTTAAGGGATACTTATCTGGGAAACTAGCCCAAGGGAATTATTGTACATCAGTGATTTGGAAAAGGGGCTTTTATTATGCAAGTTAATAAGTCATAGTACATATCCCTTTATTTGTACTTTTTGCATGATTCTTTTCTACAAGGAAAATAAGAAAACTCTTCCTGACAATGGACTGAAAGGTACAAATAACTTTTTAATTAAAAATTAAATTGTGGATTCTTCCAATAGTGCATAGTCTGTGTTGCTAAGGACAATTGTATATTTTCAATGCTCTAGAATTGTAGACAGTACAAGGAGGGAAACGATTTCCCTCTTCCCTTTCTAGATTTTTTTGGCTAGTCTATTAATTAGTCGACATAGCACAAATGAGCAGAGCAAAACAAGTTGAATTTTGGGTATACAGGAGCCCCACAAAGACTGTAGAGGTTCAGAGAGTTAAGCCATCAGGGCTTACATGCACTCTGAGCTAAGCAGGAGGTCGGGCTCTGGGGCTACAAAGGGAGGAAGACAAGTTACAGGAAGATGGGAAGAGAAGGCATTTAGTAAACAAATGGTTCTCATGTCATCCAGAGACAGTGGGACAGAGAGCAGTTTGATCTTCAGGCCCCATCACACTTATCCCAGTTTACCACACCTGGCCTGAGTCTTTGTAACTGTCCTTGGTGATAGCTTTCTCCCTGGACCAGGCCCTTTGTCTAAATTCTTAGACACAATTAAGGAGGAAGTAAAACACATTTTGAGTCTTTTGAGCCATGATTGTCTTTAGCTCAGAATAATCCACAGGGTAAAGTGGTACATTTTGGTGAGGCTCATTATGAACTCCTTCAGTAGCTTTCTTGGAGAATATGTCTGGGCAATCTCTACCTTGGATTAAGGAGATCTGTATGTAGTTGTAAAACTGTGGTGTGCTTGCTTTGCTTTTTCAATTATTCATTCTAAGCCTAAATACCGCAAGTATTTGACAGTGCTTTTTAAGCTTGTGTTTGTTTGGGTGTATTGTTTTGTTTTTTGGTGCATGTTTGTTTTTTTTAACCAGCAGAAACACAGAAGAGCTTTCATCAACTTGGCCTCTTGGTGATTAAAAATATTTTACTCATTCTTCATATCACCTTTAATAACTATCATATTTTTCTATTATGAATAAGACTCCATTGAATATCTTTGTGCATACAGCTTTGTGAACTTTTGCAAAGATATTGGTAGAATAGGCTGCTAGAATTTGTGTCACTGGGTTAAAAGCTATGTCCATTTAAATAGCAGCAAATACTGCCAAATTCTGTGTGTTTAAAAAAAATGTCTGTTGATATGTCCTGATTGTGTTTGAGAGCATCTGTTTCTGTGTGCGTGCATCACCTCTGATCACCAGCCACCTCTGTCATTATTACCAAACTGATTGGGGAAAATTATTGCCAGATTAACTTCAGTTTTCTTGTTTTAAGTGAGGGTCTTCATTTTTGTTCATTTATTCCTTTCTTTATTTTAGAGCAAAAACCCTGTTGAGATGGGAATCTTATATAATAGGAAAGTCACAGTTTCTAGTGTTTTGTTCTTTTCAAATATTTTTTTTTAATTTGGTATTTTACTTTATTTTCTTTTTTAATAGTTTATTGTCAAGTTGGTTTCCATATAACACCCAGTGCTCATCCCCACAAGTGCCCTCCTCCATGCCCATCACACCCCTTCCCCTCCCACCTACATCCATCAGTCCTCAGTTTGTTCTCAGCATTCAAGAGTCTCTCATGGTTTGCCTCCCTCCCTCTCCCCAACTATTTCCACCCTTTCATCTCCCCCATGGTCTTCTGTTAAGTTCCTCCTAATCCTCCTATACGTGCAAACACATGGTAGCTGTCCTCTGCCTGACTTACTTTGCTCAGCATAACACCCTCAAATTCATTTCATGTTGCTACACATGGCCAGATTTCATTCTTTCTCATTGCCATGTAGTATTCCATTGTATAGATAAACCACATCTTCTTGATCCATTTGTCCATTGATGGACACTTAGGCTCTTTCCATGTTTTCGCTATTGTTGAGAGTGCTGTTATGAACATTGGGGTCCATGTGCTCCTATGCATCAGCACCCCTGTATTCCTTGGGTAAATTCCTAGCAGTGCTATTGCTGGGTCCTAGGGGAGTTATGTTGTTAATTTTTTGAGGAACCTCCACACTGTTTTCCTGAGGGGCTGCACCCGTTTACATTCCCACCAACAGTGTAGGAGGGTGCCCATTTCTCCACATCCTCATCAGCATCTAGAGTCTTCTGATTTGCCCATTTTAGCCACTCTGAATGGCGGGAGGTGGTATCTCAGTGTGGTTTTGATTTGTATTTCCCTAATGAGGAAGGATGCTGAGCAGCATTTCACGAGTCAGTTGGCCATCTGGATGTCCTCTTTGGAGAAGTGTCTGTTCATATCTTCTGCCCATTTCTTCACTGGGTTGTTTGTTTTTTGGGTGTGGAGTATGGTGAGTTCCTTATAGATTTTGGATACTAGCCCTTTATCTAATATGTCATTTGCAACTATCTTTTCCCACTCCATTGGTTGCCTATTAGTTTTATGGATTATTTCCTTTGCCATGCAGAAGCTTTTCATCTTAATGAGGTCCCAGTAGTTCATTTTTGCTCTTGATTCCCTTGCCTTTGGGGATGTGTCAAGTAAGAATTTGCTGTGGTTGAGGTCAAGGAGGTTGTTTCCTGTTTTCTCCTCTAGGGTTTTGATGGTTCTTTATCCATTTTGAGTTTATTTTTGTGTATGGTGTGAGAAAATGATCTAGTTTCATTCTTCTGCATGTTGCTGTCCAGTTCTCCCAGCACCATCTGTTAAAGAGGCTGTCTTTTTTCCACTGGATACTCTTTCCTGCTTTGTCAAAGATTAGTTGGCTGTATACTTTTGGGTCCAATTCTGAGTTCTCAATTCTATTCCATTGGTATATGTGTCTGTTTTTGTGCCACTACCATATTGTCTTGATGATGACAGCTTTGTAGTAGAGGCCAAAGTCTGGGATGGTGATGCCTCCCATTTTGGTTTTCTTCTTCAAGATTACTTTGGCTATTCGGGGTCTTTTGTGGTTCCATACAAATTTGAGGATAGTTTGTTCTAGTTATGAGAAGAATGCTGGTGCAATTTTGATTGGGATTGCATTGAATGTGTAGATTGCCTTGGGTAGTAATGACATCTTAACTATATTTATTCTTCCAATCCATGAGCATGGAATGTTTTTCCATTTCTTTGTGTCTTCTTCAATTTCCTTTATAAGTTTTCTATAGTTTTCATCATACAGATCTCTTCTATCTTTGGTTAGGTTTATTCCTAGGTAGAAACACAATATAACTTAAGAAAAGCATCCAAGTCCTAAGTGAATAGCTCAATGTGTTTTCATCACCTGAACTCATCCAGAATACACACTTAAAAAAATAGAACATGACCAGCAATCCAGAAGTATCCTAGTGAGCCCCAGGTCACCCTTTCCTAACTTCTAACACAACAGGCTAGTCTTGCCTAAAACAAACACACAAAACCTCTTTTATTTCAATTCATTAATACACTATATCCTCTTTGATGTCTGGCTGCTTTCATTGACTGTTGCAGGTAGCAGTAGATGTTCTCATTAGCGTGTAGTATTCCACCATATAAACACACCATGAGTATTTCCTACTGTTGACGAATGTCTGAATTATTTCCAGTTTAGGGCTATTATGAATAAAGCTCCTATGAACATTCTTGGACAGTTGTTGTATAAATGCATTAATTGTCAATGGGTATACACCTAGAAGAAGGATAACAATTTTCCATACAAGTTTAAGTATTCTTTCATGTTTTTATTTTTTTTTTTAATGTTTATTTTTCAGGGGAATGGGAGTGTGAGCAGGGGAGGGGCAAAGAGAGAGAGGTACAGAGGATCCAAAGCAGTCTCTGTGCTGACAGAAGTGATCCCCATGTGGGGCTCAAACTCATGAACTGTGAGTTGTTGGCATGAACTGAAGTTAGATGCTTAACTGACTGAGCCACCGAGACACCCCTAAACATTCTTTTAAAACCGCTTCACGGGCACCTGGGTGGCTCAGTCGCTTAAGCATCCAGCTTTCGCTCAGGTCATGACCTCACAGTTCGTGGGTTCAAGCCCCACATCAGGCTCTGTGCCTGGAGCACAGAGCCTGGAGTCTGCTTCAGATTCTGTGTCTTCCTCTCTCTCTGACCCTCCCCTGCTCACGCTTGTTTCTCTCTCTCTCTCAGAAATAAATAAAACATTAAAAATTTAAGAAAAAAACCCACCTCAATCATGTCATTTTGCTCAGTGTCTTTAAAATGAACTGAGAACATTTTCACATAGGGTTTAAGAATTTAACATCAGTTATCTTTTGACCACTTTGCTTATTCTCATCTCTAAAGCACCTTAATACTGACCCGAGTAATCTTCAGCCATCCCAGTTCCAAGCCGTTATGCTTACAACAAAACCTCCTTGAACACAACTATGCCTAGGAATTTTTCAGTTCTCTTTTGCCCTGTTAGCTGAGAAAATCTTGCTCATCTTTCAGGTTTTAAGTCTTTAAGGAAACTTCCCCTTCCCACCAAACTGGAGTTATGTCCCCTTTCAGGAGTTTGTCAAAATCATAGCATTTACATTACCGAAATGGATTTTTTTAAAACTTGTCTGTCTTTCCCACTGCAATGTAAATACCTCAAGGATATTTACACTATTGTAACCTTTTTCCTAGTACACTAATGACAAACAGTAGGTAGTCATCAAAATATTTGTTGAATGAATTAATGATTATGCAAAGGACCAGATGAAAGTCACTCATAATCTTCAGTACTTAAAACTGCTGGCTAAAATAAGGACCTGTGAAATCTTAATTATTCTACTTGAATTTCTAGAAACTCTTTGATACAGTGTGTTTCTGTACATTCACCTATTCCTTATTCTCCGCTCCAACATGGCATACTTACCAAACACAAAACTGCACAAAATAAGTGCTAACAGTTTTAGACCAATGTGAACAGTAACTTCATATCACTTCACTACCAGGAATATCTGTATATGGAAAGCTTGGATTCGAGTCCCAGTTGCAAACCTTTCTAACTGTGCCCTGGGATAAGACTTCCTGAGTTTCACTTTTCCTATTTGCACAGTGGGTAATAACAGAAACTATGCCTTATGTTTGTTGTAGGTTAAATAAAAAAAAAAAGTCTGAAAGGTAAAGCACTGTGATCTATCAGCGTTAGTGGTCACTCTTGCTCTTACAGGTTCAGGCACACGCTCTGAGATAAAGGAAGAGTGGGACACATCAACCTTTATTCACTTAGCAGGCATCGCTGGGGTGCCTGGGTGGCTTAGTTGGTTTAGTGTCTGATCTTGATTTCAGCTCGGATCATTTCATGGTTTGTGAGTTCAAGCCCTGTGTTGGACTGTGCCCTGACAATCCAGAGCCTGCTTAGGATTCTCTCTCTCCCTCTCTCTCTGCCCCTCCCCTGCCCTCTCTCTCTCAAAAAAGGTGTTTTAAAAAAGTATGTTAATTGTTTTCTGTCCCTCACTCCACTTATCCGATCCCTAAGGGAAGAGCTGGAGTTTGAAGTCAGCGACATCAGGGTCTGGCAAAGTTTTCCTGTTAAGGGAAAGATAGAAATAGTTTATGTTTTGTGAGCCAAAAGGCAAAATTGAGGGTATTATGCAGATACTTAAGTAACATGTTTGAGAGAAAATAAAGCTCCACAAAATTCTTTATTCCTGGAATTCAAGATAAAATGATAATAGTGTAGAACTGATTTTCTCTCTAATCTTCCAAGACAAAGAGCAGGAATGCCCCTCTGCATGCTCCGAACTTCCTCAGTTCAGCCACTTGTGCTTGGGAAGAGGAGAGCCAGAGACACGAGTGCGCAGGTCACAGGGTACCTGATGCTAACCCTCCCTGTTCTTAGAATTGCCGGGAGTGATCTAGGGGTCCTGCCTCTCTTCTTCTCCACTTCGTCTTAAATCTTGTCGCCCCCGTCGCTGTAGGCATCTCTCTAGTGTGTTGGAGGTAATGATTTTCTTAGGTAATTTCGACCCAGTGTTTTTTCTGCCTATTCCTCTCCATGGTCTTTAAAATTAACCCCACTGAGGAGCGCCATGGTGGCTCAGTCTGTTAAGTGCCAAACTCTTCATTTCCACTCAGGTCATGATCTCATGGTTCATGGGATCAAGCCCCACATCAGGCTCTGGAGACTGCTTGGGATTCTCTCTGCCGCTCCTCTGCTTGTGTTCTCTATCTCTCTCTGAAAAATAAAAAGTAAATAAACTTTAAAATTAACCCAATTGAACAGATGAGGAAACTGAGAGTGAGAGAAATTGATCAAGGATTCCAAGGTTAAATTAATACCAGAACTGGAAGTAAAACTGCACCCTGAGTGGTCCAAATCTGTTTTCTTGACTGCTGTTTTATATTGTTTCCCTAAGCTTTCAAAGCAGATGCACTGGAAAAAAGAAAAAAGTGGTGGTGAAAAGTGAAAGTGGTTGAACAGGAAGGAATCCATTCTAGGTGGACACAAAGGTCTAAGCAAAACTATGAAGTTAAAAGGAGAAAGGCATTCTTTCTGTAAGGCTCTTCACTTAAGACCTTACATGATTACAAGTATCATCAGGAAATAGCCTTCTTCCAAATGTCTCTATGCATTATTGATGGAAATTTGGTATGAGCCAACTAGGCCTTCTCAGTAGCTAAAATCCCCATGTAGACCCCACTAAACTGAATATATTTTGCTGTGAATAGGAAAACTTTAGCCTTAGGTTGAAATTTATGTACTTTTTGGACAGCATTTTCCTAATGTTATTCCAGTACCATTATTAACTTACTTGACTGTATCTTAAAGAAACTCAAAACTTCAGTAACTACACTGCTTTTTTAAGTGATCACTCATAAATGTTTGCTGATGGACTGACATCTGACCAAGGAAGAATGGTCATTTCTTTTTACAGGCTTCTCACTGCAGGGTCACTCATTCTTTATGTATGACTTATCTAAAGTAATATGTTTAACATCTTAAAGATTGTATTCTTTTACATGTGTTGTATAAATATTTCTCTCATTAATATATATAGCTTGAGAGTGTAAATTGATATATTATGATGTGTTGCTTCAAATGACAGTGAATCAGTACATTTGGCCATAAAATGTTAAGGTAAATTTGTGTTGCTTTAGATATAAATGGTTTATTCATATCAGTCAATGTAATTAAAGCATCAGAAAGACTGGGACCTACGATGTTGTACAGTTGGGTTAGGCTGTACTGAGCAGTTCATATTTATTACTCCACTTATTCCTTACAGTTACCTTATGAAGAAGGTGTTCTTCTAACATCATGTTACACAGCTCAGGGAGATTAAGAAATGGATCTGTTTTATGTGATGCATAAGCATCAGAGTTGGGATTCGAACCCATGCTTGGCAGATATTGAGCCCAGGAAACTTCGAAATCACATGAATGAGTATTCCAGTCATTTCGTGGCTCTGCTGTTTGGGATTGCTTAACTAGAGAGCCCCAACCATTCAGCTGATTATGAGTCAATTCAACTGATTCCTGAACTATCAATTGCTAGGGATCGATATGGTGAGTTATTTGGACTTCACCTGCAGTGGAAGTCACAGAAAATCAGTATCACATTGATTCTTAATCAGTTGCTATCAGTAAATTTAGAGATATTCAACAATAATTGTAGACCCATAAACATATGAGTGTAATAAAATTCCAGTCACTTCATAAAAAAGGATAGAGCAATAAGCATAATAATAGTAACAGTAGTAATAGTAGCAGTAGTTGTAGTAATAATAGTTGTAGTAACAAAAATGACTACTTACTTTGAATACTTGTTAGTTCCAGGCACTGTGCTTAATGCTTCCTGTGCATTTTTAAATTTAGTCCTCACAAAACCTCTGTGAAGTATGTCAGAACCCTAAAACTTAATTCGTGTGGTATCCTAGAAAGATATTTGGCTTTGCCTCCTGTTTCTGGTACATAGCTTCTGAAACTCTTGGAAATTGCCAAGTAAGAGTATCTTTTGTATATTAAAGAGATGGCTGGTGTCTGAGGGTCCTTGCAGAGCTTCAGGATGGAGGCTGGTCACCAGAAAGACTGAAACATGATTGGAGGGTTGGAAATTTCAACCTTGTTCCCCTCCTTCTTGGAGGAAAGAGGGCCTGAAGGTTGGATTAATCATCAATGGCCTATGACATAGTCAGTCTTGTGTATGTAATGAAAATTCCATTAAAACCACTAAATGTAAGGTTTGGAGAGCTGAGTTGGTGAGCACATTGAGATGCTGGGCAGGTGAAAGCTCCACACAAAACACTCCACCTGTCCCCCATACCACGTCCTATGCATCTCTTCCATTTGGCTATTCCTGAGTTGTACTCTTTATAATAAATTGGTAAAGGTATGTAAGCTGCCTTCCTGAGTTCTGTGAACCATCCTAGCAAATTATTGAACTGACAAGTGGTCTTGGGAATCCCCAAATTTATCACCAAGCCAGACAAAAATTCATGTGATTTGGGCACTCTACTCATGACAGGTGTCTGAAATGAAGTCATTCTTGTGGGACTGATCCCTTCAACTTGTGGGGTCTGTGCTAACCCCAAGTAGTTAATGTCATAATTGAATTGAATTGTCGCATACCACTTTCTTTGGAGAGTTGGAGATGTGGTATGAAAAGGAAAGCACAGAATTTCCAATGGCTTTCGCACGTACAATAAAAGGAAGAGGGTGTATTAGCACACTTAAAAAGTTCAAAGGTAGAACCAGCAGTATTGAATTTGGAAGCTCAAATGTGTCATGAGGGCTTAGTCCTTTGCTATCACTCCTCTCCATTTTTCTCCATGTCAGCTTGGTCTCACCCAGAATCTCCACAAAAGTCAGCTCACAGCTTCAAGACCGGCAGAAAGAAAGCTTCTTTTCATATAGTACTCATGTCGAAGCTCATTGAACCACCTTGGATCACAAGCTCATCCTCAAACCAATCTCTGTGGTGGGATGGACCATGCTGTTTTACCTATGCTAGGCCATAGTTATACCTTTGGAGACTTTGTTCACCTGCACTACATGGACTAAAACTCAGGTGGGGTGGTCACTCCCCAAAGGATTAACTGTTTTTAACAAAAGAATAGGAAATGAGTCATAGACAAGCAAGAACAGTGGACTTTGACTACAGAAAGTGACATTCACCATTATACCCATTTTATAGACAGCTAAATGAAGGTTCAGGAAATTTAGAGTGACATGTCAATATTTGCTAGTTACTAAGATATAAAGCCAATATTCCAGCCAGGAATTCTCAGGGTAGTCACAAAACCACAGTGCATTTCTAGGAACTAAGTCTGCGCATAAAGATTTTCAAAAGCAGCTTATTGCTTGTGCTTGTAAATTTAAAATGAACAGAGAGTTATGTTTGGATTTTGTAAAGCAAAATTACTAACTCTGAATGATCAGACTCTTAGCAAAATATATGTTTTCATATTTGTACAAATCTTATAGATGCTGTTGATTGTTGGAAGATGTCCTTAGTAACTGGAATCAAATACCAAATGTAGTGGACATTTTTACCTGAAATTGCCTAACTAATCCCTCATCCTTGGTGACAATATGAACTGGGTAGGTATGAGATGACAGTCACATAGACCCTCCTCAGAGGGTAACTTAAGTAAATATTCACTTCCAAGTTCCCTTAGGTTGTTGGCAGAAACCATCTTCTTGTGGTTGTATGACACCCAGCCAGGGGTTACTCTCAGCTCATTGGGGTCACCTGCAATTCCTTGCCATATAAACTTTTTCAAAGCTAGCAGTGGAGAGAGAGAGTCTCCCTAATGTATACTAAGAAAATTTTACATAGAGATAAATATAGAGATAACCATGGTGTGACATAACATCATCCTTGCCATGTAATGTAGCCTAATGACAGGAGTATCATCCTGTTACCTTTGCTGCATTCCATTCTGTAGCCTAGGGGGCATTCAATCTATCACTGGCCCCATCCTTGGGCCTTCATTCAACTTGCCCTCACTACCTAAAATGACTGTTTCTATCACTGTAAAAACAAGTCATCCTTGAAGGACCAAGGGCCTGAATCAAATACTTCTACTGCATCAAGACATACTTAGTCCATTAGATTGAAGGTAGTATCTCCTGGTTACTTAGAAACCTCCTGTACTGACCCCGACACTGTCATGACATTTATTGCTTTATGTTTTGAAATACTGATTTTTTTTTCCTATGTCAAAACCCTCTGACTAGGAAGGACCACCCTTCCTTTCATTATTCACACATTTGAAAAATATTTATCCAAACCGTAATGTGTGACATTGTACTCAAACTACATTAGGTTTCAAAGAACTGAAAACCCCAGCTGAATGGTGGGTTAAACAGACTGGGAAGTGGTTTATTTTTTCTCATGAAATAAAAAGTTTGAAAGTAGAATTTTGGTGGCGTTTGTTCAGTGGTCCAAAAGTCTCAAGGTTAAAGTCTCTGTGATTCTCTTGGCTTTATTTTTAGCATTTCTTTTTCCCACTGGCACACCATGGCTACCATAGTTTCAGCCATCAAGTCTGCATTAAGGCAGGAAGAAGCAGAAAATGGCAAATAGGAGGTTAATATGTCAGGAAAGCAAAGTTTCATAGATAGCCTAACCAGACTTTAATTTGTATCCCACTGGTAAGAACTGTGTCATGTTTCCATCCATAGCTGAAGGCGGAATGGAAACATATTTTTGAATGGGTGGGCATTTAGCCACTTGGATCAACATTCTTCTTCTAGCTCTTTGAAAGAGAAGAGAAGTATTAAGTTGGCAGTAGTGTTTTCTTCAGTTAGGCATTGTGCTGGGCATTCTGACATGATCAATGAAAACAGTTGTAGCCCCTGCTTCATATAACCTTTTACTAATTAAAGGACACAGACAATAATGAAAATTATTTGTTGAACACATGTAAAATTCAGTTGTATTGTGCTGATGTGAAAAAGGTCACAGTGCTCTGAGCATTGAGAATGGGAGGGAGGAGATAAGAATGACTTAATTAGAGAAGTCAGGATGGCTTCCCTGAAGAAGTAGCCCTTAGGGTGGTATTAAGTTCAGTTTTAGCACCTAACATAAGGTCCTTCATATAATAAAGTTCATAGAAAAGGAGAAAAGATCATGACAGAGAATTTTTGATGCCTATTATAACTGTACCTCATGACTCTTTTTATTGCAAGAAGCAAAAAAAACTAAGTCAAAGTTAGTGTTTTTTTAAAAGGCATGTATTGGTTACAGTTCACCTTCTGCCTTCAGGCACGGCTGCATCAAGTAACACTACCCATGGTGTCAGGTAGTGCTACACTTTTCCACTTGTCTTCCATATGTGTTGACTCCATTCGTTTGTTGGTTTTCTATAATGATACTTAGGTAGTGGCAAGCTCCAGATTTACATCTTTTTATCAGAAACCCATGGAGAAAAAAAAATGTTATTTTCCCAAAACATTTTATAATTGACTCTCATTGTATATAGGTTAGGCCAGGCATCCACCCTTGTAACAATCCTTTGGTCACCAGAAATGCATGATCCACTTTTTTTTAATTTTTTAATTTTATTTTTTATAGTTTATTGTCAAGTTGGCTTCCATACAACACCCAGTGCTCATTCCAACAGATGTCCTCCTCAATGCCCATCACCCACTTGCCCCTCTCCCCCAACCTCCATTAACCCCCAGTTTGTTCTCTGTATTTAAGAATCTCTTATCGTTTGTCTCCCTCCTTCTGTTTGTAAATATTTCCCCCTTTCCTTTCCCCATGATCTTCTGTGAAGTTTATCAAGATCCACATATGAATGAAAACATATGGTATCTGTCTTTCTCTGACTGACTTATTTCACTGAGCATAATACCCTCCAGTTCCATTCATGTTGCTGCAAATGGCCAGATTTCATTCTTTCTCATTGCCAAATAGTATTCCATTGTATATATAAACCACATCTTTTTGATCCATTCATCAGTTGATGGACATTTAGGTAGACTCTTTCCATAATTTGGCTATGGTTGAAAGTGCTGCTCTAAATATTGGGGTACATGTGCCCCTATGCATCAGCACTCCTGTATCCCTTGGGTAAAGTCCTAGCAGGGCTATTGCTGGGTCCTAGGGTAGTTCTATTTTTAATGTTTTGAGGAACCTCCATGCTGTTTTCCAGAGTAGCTGCAGCAGTTTGCATTCCCACCCACAGTGCAAGAGAGTTCCCATTTCTCCACATCCTCATCAGCACCTATAGTTTCCTGATTTGTTCTTTTTAGCCACTCTGACAGGTGTGGAATGGTATCTCAGTATGTCTTTGATTTGTATTTACCTGATGATGAGTGATGTTGAACATCATTTCATGTCTGTTGGCCATCTGGATGTCTTCTTTAGAATAGTATCTGTTCATGTCTTCTGCTCATTTCTTCACTGGATCATTTATTTTTCAGATGATCCACTTTGTGAGTCCTAGTCTTGTGCCTTCTCCTGGACTGGGGATAGAAGCAGCATCTTCAAAACTCTATGATCTGGGAATGGGGGTGAAGACTATTCGCTTCTCATGGAAAAGCAAGAATCATTCACCCATATAACTGGGAATGTTGGCTGGGCAGGCAGGAAGAACAAGGGACTACCATAGAGTAGAGATGACTAATGGCTCTATTGACTGCCACTGATAACAAAAATAATAGTAATAACATTAAGAAAAATACTAATTTTCTTTTTTTTCAATTTTTAAATGTTTCATTTTTGAGAGAGAGGTAGAGATAACATGAACAGGAGAGGGTCAGAGAGAGAGGGAGACACAGAATCTGAAGATAGGCTCCAGGTTCTGAGCTAGCTTTCAGCACAGAGCCCAACACAGGGCTCAAACCCACAAACCGTGAGATCATGACCTGAGCTGAAGTTGGACGCTTAACCTACTGAGCCACCCAGGTGCCCCCCAAAATACTTATTTTCTAAGTGTTTCTTATTATACCTACCCAAACAAATCTGTTCTACATTCCCAGCATTTCAAAAATGTATCCAGCTTGCTTTCCCCAACTCAGATGGCAAAAGTAGCTCTGAAGTTTGAAATTAGTAAGTATGAGATTCCCAGAGAGTGGGGTTTTTAGTCAGACTAAAACCCTTCTCTCAGCCCTCAGGTCCTCATTGCATGCCCCGATGCTCACACACTTATGCACACATACCTCCCTTAGTTCTGACATGCTCAGAGAAGGTCTATTAAGTGAAGCTCATTTCAAGTGCAGATGGTCCCAAGTAGCTTAATGTCTGCCTGGTGGCCAGACTAAGTGATTTCGGATAGCCTTAGACTTCTGATCACATCCATGCAGCCAGGGAGGAAATGAAGCCTTGTTTATCATCTTGATAAACAGTCCCTTTCAATGCCTCTGGACGCTATATGTAACTCAGTAGAGTCAAATACTATTAAATTGTCATCACTGTCAAAAAGAGAAGTAATAAGTTTTTCTACCTGAGTCATAGTTAATGACTTCTACAATGTATAACACAAATCAGAGCTTCTGTTTGTCTTCTTTCCCCCTAAATGTGTGTTTTCTGATATTTCTGGCTGTGAATGTGAGCCACAATCTCATGATATAAATAAATATATACTTTTATTATTGCCTCTCAGCTAAGCCAATAAAATATCAAGATGACAAGGGCCAGATTCTTGGCTCAGATGAAGTATGTGCACAGAGGAAACTAAGAAGCTATATCTTGTTCTACTTCTCCATGGAAAGTGCAGATTTGAAAGACTGTATTTTATGGGTGAAAGCCTTGGAGATTCTGCCTCCCTAGTTACCATTAAACATATTTATAGAAGTTATTTAAACACTCTTAAGGGAGTAATATAGTACTTTTACTTTAATCATCTTAAAGAATAATTTATTAGTCAGATTAGGCTGCGTTAAACCACATCAACAAACCACCCCCAAATCTGATTGGCTTATACAACAAAGGTTTATTTCTGCATCAGGCAGCATGCCTGTTGTGGTGCAACGCTGAGGCTGTGTTGGTAGAAGTTACTCAGGGACTGGAACTGCCGAAGGAGCCACCATCTCAAACAAGAGGTGGGCAAACTCTGATTCAGAAGTCCTATCTGCTTTGTACTGGAAATGAACTAAGAATGGCCTTTACCTTTACAAATGGCAAGGAAAACTCAAAAGGAGAATATTTTTGTGACACATAAATATCACACAAAGCCCAAGTTTCTGTTTCCATAAATAAAATTTTACTGGCATACTGTCACACTCGTTGGTTTAAGTATTGTTCGTGGCTCCCTTCATGATAAAATAACAGAGTTGCGGAGGCGCCATGGAGACTACAAGTAGCCTACAAAATCAAAAATATTTACTATCTGGACCTTTATAGAAAAAGTGTGCTGACTCCTGATCTAAAACATTTTTGGTCAGGGGTACCTGGGTGGCTCAGTTGGTTAAGCGTCTGGCTCTTGGTTTCAGCTCAGGTCATGATCTCACAGTTTGTGAGCCCACGTTGGGCTCTGCGCCAATGGTGCAGAGCCTGCTTGGGAATATCTCTCCCTCTCTTCTCTCTGCCCCTCCCCCTCTTGTGCTGGTTTTGTTTCTCTCAAAATAAATAAATAAACTTTAAAGGACTTAAAAAATATATTGCTGCTTATCTCACCAGCAAGAAGAAAACCTTGGAGAGTCTTGCACAGGGAATTGAAAATGCATCGTGTAGTGAGAAGTCACTTTCATTAATACAGAAATAGTCACATGGCCCCACGACCCACAAGGCAATTAAGAACTACCCGTAAGCCCAGGAGGAAAAGTGCAAGAGATAGTCATTTAGCACACCGGCTGGCTGCCACAGCTAAAACTAATAGTAGCAAGAATATTAATAGGAGGAAATTGCATTTTTCTTATACTTCAGGCACTCATCTAAGTCATTTGCAACTGTTTACTCGCTGCTCCTCACAACAACTTCATCCTGAAAGTACTGTTATCATCTCCATTTTACAAATGATTAAACTAAGAATGAAAGGCTTAAATGATATTCCTGAGGCAAATACAGTTAATAAAGGGGGAAGGCAGTATTTCAACCCAGTGAAGAGAGCTCCAGAATCCATCCCTAACACTGTCCTCTTAACCATGGTACCACGCACAGACCCTCTGAGACTCACAGAAGTCCCAGGCCTTGCTACGGCAGAGACCACTTTCTGACAAAACCCTTAATTTTTTTTTTAAAGAATCATATAACAGCTTTATTTTAAAATAATATTTACATGACACCAGGAAATACACATATAGGCAACTTGTAAGTTGATATCTAGAAAGTGTGAGGGATACGGGATCTTCCCCAATGCTTGTAGGGGTGTGCGGATGGTGTGCTTTTACAACACTGGCCAGCGAAGGCTGGGGGACCTCGCGGAGTAGTCGCACCTGGGGAAGGGTGCCCGCTTTCTTAGCAATACAGATCCTGGGGCCCCAGATTGAGTTGCTAGGTTTTCAACATGCACCCCATAAAATTTGGTAGATGCAAAATGCTACTTTTTATTTCTGTGGAATAGACTTCCGTAATGCCTAATAATTCAAGTAGGAGTTTGTGTTGGTGATTCATGTGGTTTTCCTACAGATACTAAAGAAGGAACTTAATGTTTAAAATCACTTTCTGACTCAGCAGGGGGGCCCACTGGTGGGCACCAGACACTCAAGTAAGAACACTCCTTTCAGAGGAGAGTATTTTACAACCATTTTCTTCCTTGACTAACTCAGGGTGTATCTGTCTTCTTATCTTTGCTTCTCAGCCAACTCAGAATGTTGTTCCACGAGCATTTTTGTTGTCCTTGTTTAGCTTGAGGAAGACATGTCAAAGAATATAGCTATGGTTTTAAGGTGATGGATTTGGAGTCATTGTATTGCCTGCTTTATTTTGTTGGCTGTACTTTTATGTTTTCCTATTGGAGTTTATGTATACTTACCACCTATGTTCCTGTTAATATCCATTATACTTACCTGTGAAGGATAATGGAAGAATCTCATTTTAAGAGAATAAAACAAGTGTATAATTATTATTGGACTTCAATCTCAGAGAGTGTTCCTATTTGCATCTCATTAAATAAATGCCAGGAAGAAATACAAATAGAAAAATGAATAAAGGGATAGGAGGAGATAAAATTCAACATAGAGAACACATTGGACCATCCACCATTGCCTGAATGGTTCAGATATTTGACAGGAGGTTCTGGAACCTGCAAGGGAAATTCTTCGATTTTTCAGCCTTTCAAAATTCTATTCCTTTACCAAAACTCTGGTGAGAAGTAATCGCCTCCAGTATTGTCTTTAAAACTGAATTTCATTTTTTATGTTAATCATAGAAGAATGTTCATTTTTATTTACAGTATGCCTACTGAGTGCTGTTTGGTACATTAATACACAATTTCTAAGTCTCCTAATATCCTGTAGAGTTGGGCATTTTCCTTATGAAGAACCAGAGGTTAGAGATCACAATTTGTTCCTAGTTATCCAGCTAGTAACCCATATTATCTTATTTGACATATTTAAATATTTACATATCCAACCTTTAAGGTCATTGTTTCACATAATTTTAGAGGAATTATTATAATACTATAACCAGAGGAGTTTCTCAAGTAAAATAAGTTGGCCTGTTTGCTAAAAATTGTTTCCCTATCATTCTCAGCCTGGAAGGCTAGCAATGGAGAAGAAAATCCTGGTAACCTGTCACCCAGCTGGACCGGTGATTTTGGCTTAGACAAAGAACTTTGGGGGATCCAAGTGGGATTTAAGTGAAGAAACTTGTACCTTATTGGGGACCAGTGGACATAGCTACTCCTCTAATCCTCATTGCTTTTTAACCTTTGCTTCATCTACATAGTGGAGAGGCACCTGGGTGGCTTATTCAATTAAGCATATCACTCTTGAATTCAGCTCAGGTCATGATCTCACAGTTCATGAGTTCAAGCCCTGCATTTTGCTCTGACAGTGCAGAGCCTCCTTGGGATTCTCTCTCTCCTTCTCTTTCTACCCATCCTCTGCTCACTTGCTCTCTCCAAATAAGTAAATAAACTTAAAAAATAGTAGAATACAACTTATTTACTTTAGATTCTCTGATATCCAAACCACTACTGAGGTTTGCCCTCCCTAATGCTATCCAAGGCATCCCTGCTCGAAAAAGAGTAAAAGTTGTGTAGTATTTAAAGAACACTAAAGACTCAAAGGTGTTCTTCTTATAGGTTTATTGGTGCATCTTTGGGTAAAATTTATTTCCATGTTGTTAGGGCAGTTCTTAAAAATAATTTTTGCAGGGTCACTCAGTGGCTCAGTTCGTTAAGTGTCTGATTTCGGCTCAGGTCATGATCTCAGTTCATGAAATCGAGCCCCACATCAGGCCCTGTGCTGACTGCTCAGAGCCTGAAACCTGCTTTGGATTCTGTGTCTTCCTCTCTCTCTCTGTCCCTTCCCTGCTCATGCTCTGTGTCTCTCTCAAAAATAAATAAACATTGAAATTTTTTTTGAATTAATTTTTGCAGCAGGGTTTCATCATATTCTATGGGTAAGCCATTTTCTTTCTTAACAAAAAAAAGGGGAGAAATCTTAGGGATGGGTAATAAGCTTATTGTAGTATTTCATTACTTTTAGCAGTCTTGTTTTAGGGTAATAGTGGAGTCTAGATGTTTCCCAGTGGCCCTGACTGGATGTAAAGATACAGGTGTGAGGAATGGTCCATGTAGTGAAATGAGGGAAAAAATGAGAAAGATCACATTTTTTTCTCAGTAATAAAAATAATTCCAACAGTATTATTAACAGCAGAATACCTTTCAGAGCTTACTCCTAATGAGGTATATTATAACTGCCTACACTTATTTAATTCTTATACTCTCTCATAGCTCTTAGAACAACCCTATGAAATTAATGCTCTTATTATCCACATTTTATAGACAAGAACCTGGAGGCAGAGCATGGAAAATGATCTGAAGCAGCAAATCCAGGACTTGAATTTTGGCAGCCTAGCTGTAGAGTCTGTGATCTTATTCATTATGCTATATTGCCTCAAACAGGGCTTCCCAGCCCAGAAGTGGTTCTTTGTTCCTACATTCATCTGTCTCCTACATACCCCAGAGCCCTAGGAGGGAGGAGATGGTAATTTGTTTAATCTGAAGCATAAACAAATCAAGCAGTCATTTTGCCCTCCTCAACCCAAACATGCTCAAGGATCCATTAGTGTCTCTCTTGTCAGTGATTTACAGACGAAGACACTCGGAGCTTCCTTCCAGTCTACTGGGTCAATAAAGCATTTTTAACAGAGTCTTAAATATGCATTTCTGACATCCACTACAATACATTCCAAGAGAGCTATTTATAAGGCCTTGATCAAGAAGCCCTATAGAAGCGAATCTCAGAAAAATCTGTGCTTTATCTTATACATAACATCTTTTAAAGAAAGAAACCATTTGCAATGAAATGAAAATGGATCTGAGTAATTACATCAATGTTAACATTCCTTGATTATGTTTTATTCATTCCCTCCAGAAGTTGCCCTCAACTATAAGCAGATATTTCCTGGCTTAAATATTAATGAGGGCTTACGTTTTCACATAGTTATTATTATTTTTTAAAGTCTATCTATTTATTGTGAGAGAAAGAGCACAAGCATGCATGGAAGCAGGTGTAGGAACAGAGAGAGCAGTCTCCACACTGTCAGCACAGTGTCTGATGACCTGAGATCTGCGAACCATGAGATCATGACCTGAGCCGAAGTCAAGAGTCAGATGCTTAACCAACTCAGCCACCCAGGTGCTTCTCTTATGGTGACTGTTAATTGCTGTATTTCATTTTCCAGTAATTTCCCTTAGAATAATAAAAAGCTTGTCTTTTGTACATTTTGGCACTTCCCCAAACCAAAGTTCCAAGTTGATTTTTCTAGAAGGTACATTAGGTCATTTCTTTGCAAAAGTTACATCTATCACTCAAGTTCATTTTCTTAAAAGCTCACATAATGAATATTCAAATAGGAAATGTTCCCCCCAGCTTCTGCACAGCCAAGGAAACAACCCAGAAAATTAATAGGCAACCAACAGGAAAAACCAATGGGAAAAGATAGTTGCAAATGACATATCAGATAAAGGGTTGATATCCAGAATCTACAAGGAACTCACCAAACTACACGCCCAAAAAACAAACAACCCAGTGAAGAAATGGGCAGAAAATATGAACAGACACTTCTCCAAAGAGGACATCCAGATGGCCAACAGACACATGAAACGATGCTCAGCATCGCTCCTCATCAGGGAAATACCAATCAAAACCACACTGAGATACCACCTCACGCCAGTCAGAGTGGCTAAAATGAGCCAATCAGAGAACTCTAGATGCTGTCGAGGATGTGGAGAAACGGGCACCCTCCTACACTGTTGGTGGGCATGTAAACTGGTACAGCCCCTCTGAAAAACAGTGTGGAGGTTCCTCAGGAAACTAACAATAGAACTCCCCTATGACCCAGCAATAGCCCTGCTAGGAATTTACCCTAGGGATACAGAAATGCTGATGCATAGGAGCACATGTACCCCAATGTTCATAGCAGCACTCTCCACAATAGCTAAAACATGGAAAAAGCCTAAGTGTCCATCAACTGAGAAATGGATCAAGAAGATGTGGTTTATCTATACCATGGAATACTACATGGCAATGAGAAAGAATGAAATCTGGCCATGTGTAGTAACATGGATGGACCTTGAGGGTGTTATGCTGAGCGAAATAAGTCAGGCAGAGAAAGACAAATATCATATGTGTGCACGTATAGGAGGATTAGGAGGAGCTTAGCAGAGGACCAAGGGGGAGAAGAAGGGCGGAAATGGTGGGGGAAAGGGGGAGAGGCAAACCATGAGAGACTCTTGAATGCTGACAAAAACTGAGGACTGGTGGATGTGGGGGGGAGGAGGGGGGGGCATGGAGGAGGGCACTTGTGGGGATGAGCACTGGGTGTTATGTGGAAACTAATTTGACAATAAACTATTTGTAAAAAAAAAAAAGAAAAGAAAAAAAAAGAGGAAATGTTCCCCCCAAAGATGATTAATTTATATTAGTCCTTCCTCTTTTTCCCTCTTTTATTTCCTCCTTTTTTACTCTTTCTCCCCCTCACTTCTTTCCTTCCTCCCTTCCCTTCTCCCTCCCTCCCTGTTTTTTCCTTACTTCCTTGTTTCCTTCCTTCCTTCCTTGTTTCCTTCCCTCCTTCCTTCCTTTTTTTCCTTCTTTCATCATTCAGTCATTTAGCAAGTGTGTTACTATTATGCTAGACATTAAGGCTAAAGAAGTAAACAAGATGTGGTCCCTGCCATCATGGAGTATCTAGCCCACCAGGATAGACACATAGTGAACCAAACATTCTTATTGAGAAATACACTGCAGAAGAGAATTCAGGCTTTCTAAGAGATCGTACCATGGGGATGCAAAGCTAGCCTTTGAGAAAGAGATTCATTTAACAAATATTTACAGACCAAACATGGGCCAGATTCTAAGCCAAGTACTAGGGATAGAGTGATAAAAAAGAATTGCTACCCTCCCTTATCCTGTATAGGAAAAGCAAGACATCATTTGAAAATGCCAAAATAATACACTGTGATATTATCGTGGGAGAATTATGTGAGGTTTTAGCATCACGTAGCAGGGACTCTAACTCACTGTATGGTTCAAGGACACCTAAAGAGGATGTGAATGATGTGCATGGGGGGCAAAAATATAAAATAAATTACAGGGTTCAGACTTACATTCTCTCTCTTTTTATTTTAAAGATTATTTTCTTCTGTTCTAACTTTATACCCTCCCCTAGCATTTCCTTTCCCAGAAAACCCAGTGTTGTGATAATTTTGAATTGCTTGGCCATGCTTAGTCATTGACATTAAGCCATCAACACCAAAATGTACTACTGAATGTCAAATTGCCTGGCAGATGAAAAGGATTAGACATTAGCAGTTTCTCAGAAGTGCCCATTCTTAAATGGCTGGCCCAGTTTGTAGCCCAGAGCAATCCAGTTGCTTCGTATGAGCTCTGTTAGATGACCATTTTGGGAGCAAACCCTGTTTTATAATGGCAACCTTCAAGTTTTAGCCATCTGCTTGCCAGTCATTTCCAACCTCATCATCCCTTTCTATCTTGACATATAATTGTCATCAGTGGAGACTCCTTTTAAGAGAAATGTTACCCTTAGCAATTCATCTTCTTTGTGTTTCTTCACCTGTGCAGGGCAAGACAGTGATGTATTGAACTGGGAGGAGGGCTCATTGCCAGGAGCATACCAGGCTTGGCATTTTTTTCCAACTTCTCCAGCTCAGAGAGAGTTGCTGCTGTCAGAAATAATCTTGAAATGCTTTTTTCGCCCATTTTGGATATTAGAAACTTTCTCTTCCTGTTAAAAATAGGTTTTGGTGATGTACTCAGAGGTCTGACAAACACAAGAGAAAAAGCAGAAGGAAAAGTGGAGAGCTTCCCCATGGAGCTTCCCTACAGGGAACATTGCCATTGCCACTGGGGTGAACGTGGACAAAGGGAATGAGGAGCAAGGCTACCATTTAGAAAATTTGTGGTAGAAGGAGAACTGAGCAATTGATGTTCATCTAACACATCTCACATTTTGAATTGACCCATGTTAGCCAGGTAATTACTACATTTACCTTCTAATCTATAAGAACTATGAGGCACCTTTATAAAGTGCGATTTAGAATATGAGGCTAATTTCTTTTTTTTTTTTTAAGTTTATTTATTTATTTGAGGGGGGGGGAGGGAGGGACAAAGAGTGAGATGGAGAGGGAGAGAGCACAGGAGGGGACAGAGAGAGAGCAAGAGAGAGAATCCCAAGCAGGCTCTGCACTGCCAGCACAGAGCCAGCACAATTGTGGGACTCAAACTCATGAACTGTGAGATCATGACCTGAGCCAAAACCAAGAGTCAGATGATTAACTGATTGAGCCACACAGGCATCCCAAGACTAATTTCTTCTATTATATCTTAGATGTTTTCCCATAGACAAAAATCTAGTGATGATATGAGTAATAACCTGGAAATTTCTAAACAATACAGACAGCCTTTCTACTGGCTTATTCTTCGTGCCACATTCTTTGCCATTAGCTAATAGATGACCTCATTGTCTTATGTGCTGGATCTACAGATACTGGGTGAAATGCAGGAAAGAAGCCATTTTCCAGATAATCCATAAGCCAAAAAAAAGGGAAGCTCAATTTTCTGAGCACTTAAATGACTGCTGTGAGCAGCCATAGATCATTTTGAAATCATTTTGACTTGGACTGAGATACAATTTATGATTGGATTGGCATTGGCACCAAAGAAAAGTCTGAAAGACATTTACATGATAAATATTATCATTGTGAGTTTGCAATAACCTTGGCAGTTAGGTTTGAGGGGACAGTTAATTAGATAATCTTTAAATCACAAATAAAATAGATTTAAAGGGACAATTTTCTGGTATCCAGAAAAGGTTATGACAAATCTTACTCTTCCTTTTCATCATCAGGGACAAACCTGAGGAGTATTTTGGTTTCCAGTCCCCTTTTCCAAGTAGCCAGCTAATGAGGACAATAAGTAAATAAGACTACAGTACCAGAGAGTCTTGAAAAATTCTATCCCTGTGGTTATAAGAGAAGTTCAGAATTTTATTTCATTTCACAGGATTTGATCAGATTGTCATTGTGATTTGAGAGAGAGAGAGAGGGACTCCTTATACAACCAAGAAGTAAAAAACACATAGAAATTGGGAGAGGGAAGTTGATCTTACAATCTTACTGTATACTACTACGCCAAAGGCATCCAAGCTATTCAAGAAACAGTAAGTTACATATTATTTGACTGTAAAAATTCATGACAGGCTTATACTAAGCATTCATTTTGTTCAATCACCCATCTGTCCATCCATCCATCCATCCATCCATCCACCCTTCCATCCAGTAATATTTATCATTTGATACTGGCTTTAGAAGAGTGATCATCAGCTAAGCAAAGTTATTTTCACTTTTCCCTTTACAGAAGCATTCCTTTAAGGAATAGATTCTTGGGGTACCTGGGTAGCTCAGTCAGTGGATAGCCCAGTTTCATCTCAGGTCATGATCCGAAGATCATGGGATTGAACCTGTGTCAGGCTCCATGCTGAGCGTGGAGCCTGCTTAAGGTTTGATCTCTCTCTTTTGCTCTCGCTCTCGGTCTCTCTCTCTGTCTCTCTATCTCCCTCTCTCTCTCTCTTAACCTCTCTCTGTCTCTGCTCTCCTCCCTCTTTGGCTCCCCCCCCCTTCTGTCACCGTTCTCCTCCCCATCTCAAATTAAAAAAATAGATTCTTGTACTCAATGTTGAAAACAACTAGAAGTACTTCTCATTGTCCTCAGTACAAGTGAGCTCTCTTAGGTAATTCATAGATCCCTTCAAAGCATGACTTAAAACCTTCCAAGCAAAGGACTAGAGATATAAGTGGGACTTTTCCTGTCAAAGATCTCATATTTTTATTTTGTCAACCCAAGTCAGTGGACCAGGATTTCATGGTCTGGATAGACTGAAAGATTAACTTGCTCTGGTTGACTATGGCTAGGTCAGTCACTAATATAAAACTTTGGAGTCAGGAGATTTGGGTATGACAGGTCCAATCAGACTTTCTAAATTTTAGGGTCCTTTGGGCTCCAGAACCTGGATGTGTATTCCACATTGGCATACCTCACCAATCGGTGTAAAGTGAAGCTATAGTTCAAGCTGTCACGATCAGGTGAGCTGGTTATTTAGAGCAACACTCTTCTGGCTTCCTGTGTGTAAATCCATCATGAGCCTGAGGAAGATGTGGTCTGGGGTTACTGACTTTATACACAAGGTTTTAATGAAATTGGAGCACTTGTCAGTTCCCAGTCTCTGAGTTCTCTTCCCCTTTTCAGACAAATGTCAGCATGTGTGCCAGAGTAGGGCTGGAGAAAGAGCACTGCATATGGGGTCAGAAGATCTGGGCTCTGGTCCACATGCTGCCAGTTAACAGTTGTCTGGGTCATTAAAGCATAGGCCACTTTTTTAGCTGCTCCTGATCTCAGTTGCCTCTCCTGTAAAATGGGGGTAATCATAACCTCACTGGGCTTTAGTAAGCATGAAAGGAATTGAAGATTTATAATGTATCTATCATGGTGTCAGGAAAAAAGTAAGTAGTCAAGGGGCACCTGGGTGGCTCAGTCGGTTAAGCGGCCGACTTCAGCTCAGGTCATGATCTCATGGTTCGTGAGTTCAAGCCCCACGTCGGGCTCTGTGCTAACAGCTAGGAGTCTGGAGCCTGCTTCAGATTCTGTGTCTCCTTCTCTCTCTGCCCTTCCCCTGCTCATGCTCTCTGTCTCTTGAAAATAAATAAACATTAAAAAAAGTAAGTAGTCAAAAAATGGTTAACTCCTGTATGACTGTAGTTATCACTACTAGTTATGTAGCTGTGTCATTTGGCTGCTCTAAGTCTGTCTCCTCACTGGAAAATCAGGATAATAATCTCTACCTTTGAACTACTTTGCAGATAAAATGAAATATCCATTTAAATGTTTAATAAATAAACAGTAGGAGTCCCTGTCCTTGAGGATATTATATTGTGAGGGGGTCGGGGAGGGACATACAGACAATAAGGTTAATAAATAAATCACTTACAGTCTTTGAAAGTTACAAATATTCTGGAGGCGATGAAGATAAGGAGATGGAGCAAAATAAAGGAGATAATGAATGCTTTCTAAGAGAATTATGCTTTAAATTGGGTAGTCAAGGGAAACTCTGAAAAAAATGACACTTGCGAAAAGATGTAGAGAGAGTAAGAGAAAGACCAATAGATTTGCCCCAGGTGGGGCATAGTTCAACTTGTCAAGAAGATCAGAGGAGCTTCTTAGAGCACTGCCTCCCTGAGTTTAAAATAACTCTCAAGAGCTTCAGATCTTTTTTGTGTGATGTATGGGTGGCAATGAGAAACAATGAAATCTGGCCATGTGTAGCAACATGGATGGACCTTGAGGGTGTTATGCTGAGCGAAATAAGTCAGGCAGAGAAGGACAAATTTCATATGTGTGCACGTATAGGAGGATTAGGAGGAACTTAACAGAGGACCAAAGGGGAGCAGAAGGGCGGAAATGGTGGGGGAAAGGGAGAGAGGCAAACCATAAGAGGCTCTTGAATGCTGACAAAAACTGAGGACTGATGGATGTGGGGGGAGGGGAGGATGGGCATGGAGGAGGACACTTGTGGGGATGAGCACTGAGTGTTATGTGGAAACTAATTTGACAATAAACTATTTGTAAAAAAAATAAATAAATAAAAATAACTCTCAAGAGGAACAACACCGGCCATGTTCCATCAATAGCTTGCAAAACCAGTGTCCCTAGAGCAGAGAGATGGAGGGAAGAGTAGTAGCAAATGAGGTCAGAATATATTTGGAGGAGGAAGAGTGAGTTGGATACCTAACCTTCATAAGCTTCCACAGTTTAGTGTCAGTCTTCCTTTTGCAAGAACTTCCAAACAAAGAATGACAACCTGTGGACAGGATTCAAATAAGCAGTTTTGGAGTCCAGCAGGCCCAAGTCACACTTGTGTAACTTGGGACATGTTATTCCACCTCTCTGAGTCTCGGCTTTTCATCTGTAAAACAGGGGCAAAACCTTTTACAGTTGCTGGGAGGTTTGTAAGTAATGTAGGTGAAGTGCTGAGTACAGTGCCCAGCAGCCAATCAGAATTCAGTAAATGTCAGTGAGCACTGAGTTGATGCGGAACTGTTCCTTTGGCTCATCTACAGGAGTGTTGGGAGAGACTGTCTTTGGGCCTCCAGTGGCCACGTCTTTGTCCACTATTTAACTCAGGGCAATAATTTGGATGATCTGGTATGTCTGTCACTGCCTTAACTGTAAAATCAAATGAGAGTCAAGATCTATCCTAGAAGCTTTTCTATGGCTTGTGCTATTTTTGCTCATACATGTTGCTCTAGTCTTGCATTAAAGCCAAGTGGTGACTTAAACATTGGTGGTATTTTCATGAAGTGTAGAACCAGCTATTACTGAATTGATTGAGGGTACTTACAGCTGACAATTACAAGTTAAAGCAACCTGACTGCCTGTATCTGGGTTAAAGAATGTAATGTGTGATTAGCCCTATTGTTTCATGAAGTCTCATCCCAGTGAAGGGCCTGTGGCAACAGTGAGATACGCTTCCCGTGATCTTCAAATCCCCTTATTTCCTGTGCAGAATTTTGTATTGGCCTTTTGTTTCTTCTGCTTTGCCACCTTGCGCTTCTCCAATTCCTCCCTAACACAGCAGCCGGGATGGTCACTCTTGAAAAATATCTAGATCCTTTCAGTTCTTGGCTTCAGAATCCCCATTTGTCCCTTATTGGAACAGAATCACTGAATACTCTTTCTGGACAGGGAAGCTCTCTCCAATTTAATCCTATGTCAGGTCCTTAGTTCTATCCACTCTAACGTATTTTTTAAACATTTTTGAAAGACAGAGGTAGACAGAGTGTGAGCAGGGGAGGGGCAGAGAGAGACAGAGACACAGAATCCCAAGCAGGCTCCAGGCTCTGAGCTGTCAGCACAGAACCCGATGCAGGGTTTGAACCCATGAACCATGAGATCATGACCCAAGCCGAAGTCAGTCGCTTAACAAACTGAGCCACCCAGGTGCCCCTAATGTATTTCTTTAATGCCCTAACCAGCTCCTTAGAGAAATGACTGGTTCTAGAACTGGGACAGGAAATATACAAGATGAACATGAGGCATCTTGTGGAGTCAGAAAGGAAGGAAGTTCTCAAAAAAAAAGAAAAAGAGGTGAAGGGGGTTCATTCTGGGGAGAAGTTTCAATATGGGGAGACAGAACACAAAAACCAACTGAAGGGACTCACAGTGGCCAAAATTGGACTGTTCTGAGCAAGAAAATAATGTAGTGTTGGGTTATAACCCAGTGTGTTAAATAAACATCTTGGAGTATATACTGATATGAATGATTTAATAAGTAAACAGATGAGAGAGAAGAGACAAATATGTCACGCAGAAAAATCCCCAGTAATTTTAGTAGCTGCCCTAACCTCACAGAGGTGGAGCCTAACTGTCTGCTCCCTAAGTGCAGCCTGTGCATTGTGACTTCATTCCAAAGAGGATAATATGGAAAGGCAAAGAGGAGAGTGATATTATATTGAGGAAATATGACCAGCACTGCCTTAGCCAAGTGATCAAGGTCAACATCAAGAGTGGTAGTCCTGTTGATAGTATCTTTTACCTGTGTGGTCTTTCTCCAGAAAGCACATAACCTCAATCCAATCATAAAAAAAAAGCATCAGATAAATCCCCTCTGAGGGACTTTTTACAAAATACCTGAGCAACACTTCTCAAAGCTATCAAAGTCTTCAAAAAAGGAAGGACTGTCTGAAATTATGATAGAGAACTATCATAACCAAGAGAAACCTAAGGAGATATGACACCTGTATGTAATGTGGCATCCTGCAACAGAAAAGGACTTTAAGTAAAAACTTGGGAAATATGAATATAGCATAGACTTTAGTTAATAATAATGTATCAGTGTTGTTTCATCAATCGTAACAAATGTATCATACTAATATAAGTTGTTAGCATTAGCAGACTAAAACTAGGCAATAATAGAGTATGGCATATGGGAACTGGAAGTACTATCCTAAAAAATTTTCTCTAAATCTGACTGTTCTATAATTAATTAAAAGGTTGTTCTAAAAAAATGCTATGATCTTTCACATTAGTTAAATGCTTTCCCTTCATCATAGCCTGCTGAAGTTCTACCTTTCAACTTACAACTTAAGAAGCCTTTCAAATTCCTCAAAAACAAATGGGTCTCCCCTTCCACCTATGCTACTTGCCTTATGGTGCTAATTTTAAGTAATGAACTTATTTCTTCATTCATTCAACCAACCATTATAGTGTACCTACAGCAGTTGTTGATAGTAAGGCTCACCTGGACCCTGACCAGTCTTTCAATTTGCCTGTGGTCACAGACTTGTAGTTAGAGTTGTGTGGGGAAATGTGCAGGGTGCTAAGAGAATGAGCAGTGGAGGAAGTGAGGACACGTTCTCGAAGGAACTGACCTTTGCATTTAGTTCAAAAAAGGCTTGAGGAGTGAATGCATTTGATTTGTGGGTGGAGGGTGGAAGGATGGGAAGTAGGAGAAAGTATTCTAGGAGACACCATATTCACACAGTCACAGAAGCTGAAAGGAGGAGGACATTCCCAAGGAAATATAATAACAATGTGATCAGATATTATCATAAGTAGCATATATGGACACTCTGCCCTGTGTCGGGCTCAGTACTAACCCCTCTACATGGGTTATCTTGTTTTGTACCCATGCAACCCTTTGAGGCAGGTGTTAATATTTTTACCATTTTACAGATGAGGAAACTGAAGCACTCAGTAAATGGCAGGGCTGAGATGTAGACTAAAACAGGCTGACTCAAGATCCCAAACTCTTCCTGCAACTGAGGGGAAGCAGAATTAGTCTGACGTGAATCACAGATTCTTTTGATTCTTTCCTTTTAAACCAGAGTTTATCAGCCTGGGCACTCCTGACATTTTGGGAAAGATAGCTCTTTGTTGTGTGGCCTACCTTGTGCATTGTGAGGTGTTTAGCAGCACACATGGCCTTCACCTGCTAGATGTCCATAGCACGTATCCTCTTCCAGCAATGACAATTAAACCTCCCTCCAGACTTTTCTAAATATCACTGGTGGAGAGGGTAAATAGCAAAATCACCCCACTCCCACCCCTGCATTGAGAATCACTACATTATTTTGTGGGTTCTCAGGGTAGGATGGAGCTGTGTCTTAAGTCTTTCCTGACTTCTGTCTTCCTTCCCTCCTTTTGTTTTTTCCATTGTTTCCTGAGTGCTGAACACATGTCCCTAAAAATTTACAACACAGTGACTTGAATATAGTGGTTGCTTAACAAATACTTGCTGGATTTATGCCAGCTGGATCCTAAATGTTACAGGTCCATTCTGGTCAAATAAAAAACATTCTTCCTAATATAAAACTTGATATTGCAGAAGTTCATTTCTGGTTTCTGGGTACTTGGAGTATCTTTTGTGTCCCTGTAGAACTGCCCTACAGGCTGGCAAGATGCACCTGAATGCTCACCAACATTTAGACAGACCCAGCAGTGCACCTGTTATGAACCTAGTAGAGAGTGACATACATTAGGTTGCCAATAAATGTTGAATGCATGGCTGACCTGTAACAATTAAGTGAAGCCATATGCCTAGCTCTGTAGTTTGAGATGCCATTTAAAGCACATGCCTGTTTTCTCCAGCAATTCTTTCTATCATTTTTGGATGAGATCTGAATTTGGGAAATGACTCCCCAACTAGATTTTCCATTCACCCCCACCCCCCACCGAGAGTGAGCAGGCACTGGGAGGGAGAGCTAATTTCTGGACAGTTCTCCTGCCACCACTGGTTCTGTATTACTGGAGTGTGAGTTGCGTGTCATTAAGCGGGAGCTCAGAGAGTTCTAAATGGAAAGATAGCATAGGAGTGAGCTCCCAAAATATAATGCATTTAAATCAGGTAGACTTTATTTTGTGTTAGCACCAGACATTCACTGGTTCACCACTTCTCAGTATATACAGCCCAGAATCATCGCCTCTTGAGGGCTATTCACTGGTGCTCTTTGGTGCATTTGAAGTTTAGGGCTGTAATACCTGTTTTCTCCAGGACTGCACATACCTAGTATAGAATCTTATATACATATGTATATAGATGTGACAGAGACAGCATGGGAGAGAATTCCATGGTAATTAAACTTCATGGGAACTATCTCTGTAATTTCTCTTACTCTCCCCAGCCCCTCCACACATACCCCCACAGGCTTTCACGGCCCCTGAATTATTCCTAATCAGGGTCCCTCTTCTTTTTGTCTTGCCAGAAGGAGGGACATGTGAAGTGATAGCTGCACACAGATGTTGTAATAAGAATCGCATCGAGGAGCGGTCACAAACAGTAAAGTGTTCCTGTCTGCCTGGAAAAGTGGCTGGAACGACAAGAAACAGACCTTCCTGCGTCGATGGTAAGTAGCCAGTTTTCCATCTATGCTTAGGTGTTTCTGGAGGTGTTCACTGTGCACAATAGATATTTTTTGTTTCATCTGTGGTTCAGGGTAATGAACAAGGTACATACAAAGCATTAGAAGGCTATACAGATGCCAGTCCTCAGCAGACTTTGAATTCTTGTTTTTCTGGCTTTGGGATTGTCACACAGCTCTCTTTTCATGTTTTCTTAGAGAAGATTAAGGTAAAATAATTTTTCAAGGCAAGAAATTTGAGGGTCCCATTCATTTGGGAAGTAGTTTTGGATGAGGTAATATATAATGATGATGGTGACAATAGTACTAAAGATAACAATGCCTAACATTGTTTCAGTGCATATATAATGAGCATTTATTATATGCCATGCACTGCTATGGGTTCATCACATACATTCATAAACAAATAGATTCTCTGAATGCTCACAATATGCCAAGCAGTGTCCTAAACACTTATCATGCCTCATCTTATTTATACCTTCCAACAATCCTATTATAGTTACCTATTGCTGTGTAACAAATTATCTCCCAAAACTTAACCGCTTTAAACAACAACCATTATCTCACAGTTCTGTGGGTCAGGAGTTCAACTCAGCTGAGTGTGACTGGCTCAGTCTCTCATGTAGTTGCAGTCGAGATCTAAAGGCTTGACTGGTGCTGGAGGAAGGTTTTCAGATGCTCACTCACAAGCCTTTTGGCAGGTGGGCTCACTTCCTTACTGTGTGGTCCTCTCCAGAGGAGCTCAGTGTCCTCACAACATGGCAGCTGGCTTCCCACAGAGTGAATAATTCAAGAGAACAATATAGAAGCCATAATAACATTCTCTTTTATAGTCTAACCTCATTAGTTACACTTCATTGATTCTACAATATCATGTTGGTTATTGAAGTTGTCTCCATTCAACGTGGGAGTAAACTATAAGGACTTGAAGGCCAGAAGACAGGGATCATTGAGACAAATACATGTTTCCTCCCATTTCAAACATTAAGAAACAGAGGCTTAGAAAGGTTATGTAATGTTCCATTGGCCCCATGGCTGACAAGTTGTAGCTTGACTGACTCTTAAGCGTAGAGTAACTAACTGTAATACCAAATCTTGACCACCGTCTTTAAAACAACTTTATATGTCCTAATATTTGAGCCAAGGCTCAGAAGGACCACAAGTATCTCACCCCATCTTTATTTTTCATAATTTTTGAGCTAAGTTTGAGGTGATTTTCAAATTCTGCAGTAAGAAAATCAAGACTCAGAGAAGCAAGTCACCTGCTCAGGGTCACACAAAAGCAATTAGCCCCTTAATCTCTTGACTTAGGATTCATGGTTGTACCTCTAAAATATAGATGGAGCAGGACACCTGATAGACTGGCTTGTGTTATTTATTTCCATTTTTATGGTGGTTACAAAGAGAAACACACTCAAGATACACCAAGTAAATTTGTTTTTTAAGAAAATGGAAGAATCCTGGGGAGCCCAGTTATAGGAAACCTCATGGGATTCTGTTTATAAAGCTGCCATCTTATTTTCTTTGTTCATGAGACACACTATTTCTGATCTCTCTTCTCCTCATTCTTCTCTGTGTGAACTGGTTCCCTCTCCCAAGAGAGGATGCCCATCGTGCACCAAGCTTTCTTTTTTCTTTTTTCTAAAGGCTCTGAAAAATCCAGGTTTGGGAATATACGTTGATCAGCAAGTTCTCAATTAAGGCATTTTTAGCGGTCATTTGGTACTATTTGGAGACATTTTTGGTGTACACATCTGTTGCAGTTATAGGGGTACTATTCATACCTGATTGGTAGAAGCCAGGGATACTGCTAAACATCCTCCAATGCATAGGACAGCCCCCACAAGAAAGTATTATCCAGCCCCAAACAGCTGTGGAGTTGAGGTTGAAAACCTGAACTATGATTATTTACTTGTTAAGGATCACAGTCAGCACAGTAGGATACCTCCAGTGCAAGAAAGGTAAGCAGCTAGACTAGAAATGCTGCTTTGCTTACTTGCAGGAGGAAACTCTTGGCCCTTGAAGCCAATAAACATTATAAAACAATGATAGTTTCTTGTTGTCTGCCAAAGAAAGCATTGAGTCTGTTAACTATAAATCTCCATTTTGTTTCCAGTTCATTTTTATCACTAATGATCTAGAAATAGAATTGCCTTTAGGATTTGGAAGTAAGATGCAAAGAGCAATACATTGTTTATGCTGGCAGAGTGGGAAATGGCATCTGGCCCTAAGTTTCTATGAGAAGTTAAGCCACTTGATGGTAATATTTTGTCTGTCAGAACAAGTGTGCTTGACTTGAGAAACTCTGAATCCTTTAATGGGGTAAGTTCAGACAAGAGGGCTATTAGTCCCTATCTTTGAAACAAAAGTCTATAAAATATAGAGTATTCTCTAGGGTCAAGCTGATGATTTATAGTTTCTATAGCATTCAACACTCCAAAATTCTTGAATCCATTGGCATATCAGAAAAAAGTTTACATGTTACTATGATCAAAATTGTTTTTATGGGGATGCCTGGGTGGCTTAGTTGGTTGAGTTTGGTTTTGGCTCAGGTTGTGATCTCATGGTCATGGGATTGAGCCCCATGTCAGGCTCTGCACTGAGCCTGGAGCCTGCTTGGGATTCTGTCTCCCTTTGCCCTCCCCCTACTCATACTTTCTCTCTCTCTCAAATAAATAGACATTAAAAAATTGTTTTTATTGGCTAAATTTCTACATGTAAATTAAAAATGAAGCACATATATAAATTAATAATAATTCCAGTGTAGTTATTAAGATCACAAGTTGTGCAATTAGACAGACATGAGTGGATCTCAGCTATACCAATTACTAATAGAATTACCTTGGGCAAGTCATATATGCCTGTTACTTATTTCTTAGCTGTGAAATGGAGATGATCATTGTTTCTACTTCTTTAGTTTGGGGTGAGGATTAAGGAAGTCATGTGTACTGTGTGTTTTGCATAATGTTTAATTCCCATCAAGCGCTTGCAAAATGATGGCATCTATTTCCTATCTCACTAACAAGTGTGGGTCCTAATTAGAAAAACACATTGTTTTACAAAGCCTTGCTTCATTTTGATTAAACACAGTAGCCTTTTAGTGTCACTTTTTCTGAAAACTGCTTCTAAGTAATCACTAATGCTGGTGTCATCTTCAGGAATTCATGTTTATTATAGGAATTTTGAAAACTACAGAAATAATCCATACGTTAAAATCATACATGACATTATTGCTCAGAGACTATATCATTACTTTGTAAGAAAACATGTATATGTCCTCTTAGACTTAACCCATCCTTAAAAAGAAACTCGCATGGTAGGTATTTTATTGAATGTAAATGTTCAATAGTACTTTTTACCAACAACTCATTTCCTTTAACATGCGGTGAACATTTCCCAATTTAAAGCATACTCTTCAAAAACATTGTTGTTAATAACTACATGGGGCTTCAGGGGTGGATATAAATGATTTATCTATTTCCTCCACTTTGGCATATTTATAATGTTTTGTGCATTTCTTTGTCTGAGCCTAAAAATGGATAGAAACCAGCTTCTCTCTATGACAGCAGTTGACAGCCCATACACCGTATTTGTCCTGAATATATTCTGTTGTATGTAGCGCATTTCCCATTAAGTGTTCCAATTGCTGTTATTTACTTTTCACTGAAATTACAGGTCACTTACCTTCCACAACATTTTCAAAACCAGAGAAACAGCTATGATTTTAAAATAAGCATGTATTGTATTATTCAAAATCGGAGACCAGGTGATTTAAAATGGAACATACATTTTGTAGTGTAATCTTAGCATCCTATTCAAAAGTAGAATATAGGATATTGGGAGAAATTTTTAAATAGTGAGCTTTGAGTTTAAAAATTATATTCTATTGCCTAATGAGTGAAAATACCAAAAGAAACACGCAACACGAACATTTACTCAATTTTGTGACAGTTATTAATACAGATTTTGAGAAGTCTTATACCCTTGGATTTGTGCCTAGCATCTTTCTGACCAAATAGTAAATCATTACGCTCTGATTCACACCCTCTTGTGTTTTGTTAGTTATTCTCTAACCCAAAAGGAAGGTATGTTCCTCACTATCATTAATAACAATAATAAAAATAATGGCAGAGCCCTGTGTGGCTCAGTTGATTAAGCATCTGACTCTTGATTTCAGCTCAAGTTATGATCTTCTGGTGGTAAGATTGGGCCCCTATTGAGTTCCTTGCTGGGCTTGGAGCTTGTTTGGGATTCTCTCTCTCTCTCTCTCTCTCTCTCAAAATAAATAAACGTTAAAAAAAATGATGGCTAAAATGTTCTTGAAGTCTCACCATGTATGACTCAAGTCTTTCAAGTCTCCGTATTCTTTTAATTCTAATCCAACCCCTGAAGGTATCTCCTTCTCTTACTTCCATTTTGCATGTCAGAAAATTGAGGCACAGAGATTTTGTCACTTGCTAACCATCACACAGCCAGTAATAGCAGAGACAAAAAACCAGTCCAAGCTATCTAACTCCAGGTCTCTATGTACCAAGTGTGGACAAACAAGGGTGTAACATAAACATGCCTTCCTTTCCAAAGCCTTTCTTGCCAGGTACCAAAATGAGAAGAAGGACAAAGTCCAACTACGTATGACCTTTCAGAACACCCAGTCCTTTGGGCCATACCTGTCCCTTCCCTTTCTGTGTCAGAGAAAATTGATGAATTGCCCTTTCTAAGGTTGTGGTCATGAGCAATTAGAAGCATTTTTATAAATAATGATTTCTGCTCTATAGAATCATTGAAATATCATGGTTTAAGTCAAGGAGATGGGGAGGTGAAATAAAATGCCTATTTTATGGAGAAATTTTCATGTAGTTTTCTCTGTTTAGGATTTTATTCTCATGCAATGTATGTCTATTTGTAACCTAGACAAATACGTGAAAAAAAATTACAAGTACTGGTTTGTAGAGAAGGTCTTTTCATTCTTTGTGGATTTTGGCATCATTCTTGTTAAGAAAAGTCTACATGATAAGTTGATAGGCCTTTCCTTTTCATTTAGTGTGAATTCTGACCATTTCTATGATTGCTACAAGCATTGCCTGTTATTGTTGTCTTTTTATACTGGAAACCAGCCAGAAGTGACTAGCTTACATCACAGAACTTCTTAACTTTCACAGCTATGGAAATCTCAGATTTTTTGTTTGTAACTAGGATTCCTGTACAGTCAATATAATAGAAAAATAACCGTATTCCTGCCTATTTCTGTGAAGACAAAAACCCATGATATAAGAAGACATCATCATACATAGTCTTTAAGGTAAGAGCAAGCAAGAAAGAATGACACACAAAGATTCAGGCTCAGAAAAACAGATAGACTTACAGGGAAGGAGACATACAGTGAGAGAGGACATATAAAGACGGACAAGGAAAAGGGAGTCAGAGAAAACGAGGAGTAAAAGAGAAATGAGACAATGAGTATTTAGAAGGTATATTAAAACGTCTACCTATACAAGAGTTTTATTCATTTTTCCAAACAATTGTTTCTCTTCACTCTCATAGTTTATAACTAATTCTAACAAAATGAAATCTACTTGGTAGATTGAGACTGAATTTTTTTTCAAGTTGTACGATAAGACATTCCAGAACCAAAATATCTATAAAAATTGTTTCTGGAGATTACTTCTTTAGAAAAATCGTGATAAAATTTTCTGGACCACATACCATCATATTCCCTAGCAGCAGCCATGGTAGAGAAAAAGGTCTGATAACTGGAGGAAATTTGAAATTCAGCATGTTATGAAATATATATGAGAAATACTTCATATAATAACCCCTTCATAGCCATTCAAAATACAATAGCATATTAAAGGCTCTGAGAAGTTCTGTAGACAAGAAACCTGTTCAATTTTGACCCCTTATGATCCGAACTTCCTTGACTAGAGAACCTTTTTCCATGTAACACTTATTCATATCCTGTAGACCATGTTCCATGAAACAGACTTTGGCCCATGCTCATATGGACAATATGCACTCTTTTTGGTTTTGTTTCCAGGAATTCCTCTTAGGCCTTTTGAAACTGACTAATAATTCCTCTGCCAATAACTCAGGGTTTTTCCTAAGACTGGCTAGCCAAGCATCGCACAACAGG
Source organism: Proteles cristata cristata (assembly GCA_017311185.1). NCBI lineage: Eukaryota > Metazoa > Chordata > Mammalia > Carnivora > Hyaenidae > Proteles > Proteles cristata. Next base: position 1,159,535 of record JAESUZ010003733.1, read on the forward strand.
TCTTGGTAGTATGTGATTTATAATATCTCCATGACATGTCAGACTCAGCTGCAGTTTGGGAGTCATCTAGGGACCTTCCAGAGCAAACAGTATGAAAAAGCTTAAGCCCTTATTTTTATTCACAAATATTAAACGTTTTCGAGGACAAGGGAAGATGACCTATTTTGGTTCTTCCATTTGTTACTTGTCGTCCACACAATGAAATAACCAAGATAATGAATTGTTTTGGTGGATCAGGGATGTACAGCACAGCGGCACTCTGTGGTCCCTTCATTACCACCTCTGTTCAAAGCCTGCGTTGTTCTTTGAATTCAGACTCTGGCTTGTTTAATAGATGGGACGGTGAGTTCAGTTGGCTTCATCAAGAGGCATTTCTGAAGGGAGATCCCATTGTTATTGAAGAGGGTCTACTAGAGCATCATTAGTAAAATTGTGGCACATTTAGGCATAATTTCTGAATTACATATAAATTTTCTTTTTCTCCCCTATTTGGCACCTGGTCCTGCCCAGGTATGTGAGGGGCCCAAGTCTACATTAGCAAGAGTAAGGAGAGGTAGGATATAGAGGAACTGACAAAGCTTTTTGTGCCATCTAATAAAATGTCTGTCCCTGTGTTTGTTCCTTTGCGTAATGAAGAGAACAGGAATTCAACTTTCAGATTTTCCCATGGTTCCTCTTTTTTAATGTTTGTTTATTTTTGAAAGGGGTAGAGGCAGAAAGAGGAAGATACATAATGTGAAGCAGGCTCCAGGCTCTGAGCTGTCAGCATAGAGCCCAACTCGGGGCTCTAATCCACAAACTTTGAGGTTATAACCTGAGCTGAAGTCACAAATAGTGACATCATGACCTCAGCTGAAGTCTGACCCTTAAAAGATGGAGCCACCCAATGCCCTAGATTTTCCCATGCTTCTAAAACTAAGCATGGATATCATTTTTTATTTTTTAAAGCAGCACTTGTCAACTGATGGGCCACTGGCAGAAACCACCCTCAGACCTATTCCGTAGGTTGGCAGAGAGATGGGAAAAACTGACTGCGTGACTTTGGAAGGGACACTCCAGTTTCTCACGGACCTCTCCACTTTCTATTATACACCTGGCTGTGGCCCATTGATGTGACCTGCCTGATCCCAGAAGATAAGGGAATCTGTGCTTCCTGGATGACAGTCATTTCCCTTCTAGTCTCATTAACAAAACAAAACAAAACAAGAAAAACAACAACCCTAATTTTCTAGAAGAACAATTTTGCTCTTTGAGATAAAAGTAATGTACATAACTTAGCATAAATAGAAACGTACGCACACAAAAACAGCAGAGAAAGGAAAATAAGAGTAAATCTATTTCTCCCCTTTCCCACTGAACCTCTCACGTACTAATTGCCAGAAGCAATCACTGTTACCAGCTTTCTGTGCATCCTTAGAGAATACATCCATGCACCTGCAGGCCTATGGATAACACACACATACAACCTCTTCTGTGCATCCTTAGAGAATACATCCAGGCAGCCGCAGGCCTGTGGATAACACACACATACAACCTGATAAGTCACAATGGTGTTATTTAACTTAAACAGTGGTCTGAATCTGTATTTCTTAGCATAAGAAAATATCTTAAATAGTTCAATCTTTTGGTGAAAGAATGGCTGATAAACAGGGAAAAAATGTTCACCATCACTCAGTTGAAGAAACGCAGATTAAACATTGAAATGTAATGTTTCATCAATCAAATAGACAGAGATAAAAAGCTTGGTAATACCCAGTATTAAAGAAAGAGAGAAAAATTACATATAAATCATACTTAGTGATAAACAGCTTACAAATGCACTTGGTTAGCCACTTTTCTTTATTTTGTTCACCAGAAGAGAAGAAGATATATAGGAAATGTGGTAATGAGACTGGATGTTTAGGGAACATCATACAAATTACATGCATTTTAACTGCTCACAGTGACTTTATTTAGCAGCGATTCATGTATACATCATGCCCTGCATTTCTTCAATAGGGTCAGGTTCATGCATATGGGTATCATCTAATACATCTTCTAAGGATTTTGATCTCATTTCCATGGGAAGACTATACATGAAAGAATATTTAGTGCATATACTTGGACATAAATATAGTAAGTCCATTGTAAAGTCCATTAATGTAGCCACTTGGGAAGTAAAGAATTATCTGCACAAGTATTTGTAGTATGTCATATGTATGTGTGTGTGTAATTATGGTATGGCACATCCCCAAATTCTTGTCAGTTACCTAGCTGGAATGTACTTGGTTACACAGAATTCCAAATTCATTGAGAAAATTTCCTGAAAGTAGCTCCAAAGCCATTGGTTTCCATTTATCTCCATAAACCTCAGATTTTTTCAAATACCTGTTCTTGTCTGATATGAGAGCACTTTGAACCGATTCTTACTTTTTCCAAAAAGGGGGGAAATGTTCTAAATCTAAGGAGTGAGTTCTTCACCCCTCTCCAGCTGGGCTTCAGCCTAAATAAGGCAAGATTTCAGGACCCTGTGTTATTAATGCTCTGTCCATATGAATAATGGGCGAGCCTCCTGAATTATTTCACACTTCTAGGAAAATCTATAGCCCTGTCTTTCTGCAACAACACTGGAAGCCGCTCAGAATGTTGGTACATTTCTTTATGGAAGGTTCTGATAACTTCATCTAAGGATGTGGTAAAACTTATGTCCCCTTCTGAAGCCTGTATAGCCTTATGCAGATGAATAATATTTTGAAAAATTAATGATGTATTCTTCAATCCACCCCAGCTAGTGGAAGTTTCGAGAACCTACTTCCAATCCAAACAACAAAACACTAACCAGAGAAGAGAGGCCCAAATAAGTTCAAAATCCATTCCAAGACTCAGATATATAATGGGTGAGTTCATTTATTCCTCCCCCAAGGTACTATGATGGGTCAGCTCAGGGAGGGAGAAAGAAAGGACCCTTGGGTGGAAAAATGTGGTCCATTGGAATAAAGGCTGTCTGCCACTACCACCAGAGACATGTCACCACCTATAGACTCACCTATCCAACCAACCACCAAGAGAGCCCTGTACATGATAGCTCAACACACTGTCTTCGTATCCTTTTCGTTGTTTTCCTGGGAGGACCATCCATAAATAGCACCTAGCCTGTTGCTCCCTGAATGTCTAGCAGGAATCATAACCACCAGTGTCCTAGCCTTGCATGCTGCATAGATGACCTCCAGGATGCTTATTAATTCCAGAAAGTGAAGGGAGGAACCTAAGCTCCTTAGTGGGTGGAGTGGATGTGGAAAGAAAAGTTCATGCACCAACTACCTAAATAAGACTAGATTGCTAACTGTGCTAGGACATTCACTTATAATCCCTGATATGATTTGGTACTTTCATTATTGTATCATTTATTTTTTTTTTTTATTTTCTTAAGTCATCTCTACCCCCAGTGTGGAGCCCAAACTCACAACCCTGAGATCACGAGTCGTACACTCCACCAACTGAGCTAGCCAGGCGCCTCCCATGATTGCATCGTTTAAAGAATTCAGTGGAAAATTCATTGGGCTCAAATTCAATGCTAGCTAATATTACTTAGGCTGGTAAAGTGATTGCACAGTTAACCAGCCACTTGTTCAAAGGAACGTCCCAGTTTTTCAGATTTAGAATGGCCTGCATGTGCCTGTTCAGAAGGTCCCATTCATCATCTTGTTTGGGGCCTATATACCAGTTTTCATTTCTGCTGGGCACCTGTTCTCATCAACGCTCTTGGGAGTGCAGGAAACCTGAACACTATCCATAGTGGCTCCGGTGAGAAGCCAAGTTACTGTGAGGAGTCCCAGAGCAGAGATTGCTCCATAGCAGGACCCAAGGAAGAGAAAACCGAAGCAGGACACAAGTGCTTATCATAGTTCTGCCTCACACATGATGTCACCTTTCATCTTGGGGCCTTTCTGGAAATTGGTCCCAATCATTGGTCCCAAATTATTCTCTTTTCTCTGTGAATGAGGGGGTTAAGAGTATCCATGTAAGCTGGAAACAGTCCTGTCCAGTGTATGGGTCACTAGTTACAGTATTAGTTTAAAACTGCTAATTGTACTGACGTAAAAGTGCTGAGCCTTCCTCTGTGCCGGCCCCTGTGTCCTACCTGTGCAGACATGCCTCACTGTAGTGCATGCCACGTATACTGCATTTCTTACAAATTGAAGGTTTGTGGCAACAGCAACATTTCTCCAACAGCGTTTGCTCATTTCATGTCTCTGCACCACATTTTGGTGATTCTTGGAGTATTTCCCACATTTTCATTACTATTCTATTTGATATGTTGCTGTGGGATCAGTGATCTTCGATGTGCTGTTGTTTCGAGGGCAGCATGAACCACACCACTTCGATGGTGAACTTAATAAAGGTGTGTGTTCTGTCTGCCCCACAGACCTACTCTGCTCTTCCATTTCTCTCCCTCTCCTTGGACCTCCCTATTTCCTAAAACCCAACAGTATTGAAATGGGACCAGTTAATAATCCTATAATTACCCATAAGTTTTCATGTGGAAAAAAAAAAGAGTCACATGTCTCTCACTTTAAATCTAAAGCTAGAAATAATTAAGCTTAGTGAGACATGGCGAAGGATGTGTCACAAGCCAAGACAGGCAGAAAACAAGGCCTCTTGCATGAAACAGTTAGTCAAAATGTGAATGCAAAGGAAAAGTTCCCAAAGGAAATTAAAGGTACTGCTCTAGTGAACATATGGGTGATAAAAAATGGAGACAGCCTTATTGCTGCTATGGAGAAAGTTTGAGTGGTCTGGATAGAAGATCAAACCAGCCACAACACGCCCTCAGGCCAAAGCATAATCCAGAACAACGCCCTGGTGGAGGCCTAACTCTCCTCACTTCTGTGAAGGATGGGAGAGGTGGGAAAACTGCAGAAGAAAAATTTGAAGCAGAGATCGGCTCATGAAGTTTAATTAAAGAAGCCACCTCCTTAACATAAAAATGCCAAGATGAAGCAAGAAATGGTAATGTAGAAGCTACAGAAAGTTATCCAGAAGTTCTAGCTAAGATAACTAATGAAGGTGGCCACACTAAATGACATATTAAATGTAGAGGAAACAGCCTTCTATTAATCGAAGATACTGTCTAGGACTCCCATAGCTTGAGAACAGAAGGCAATACCTGATTTCCATCCTTCAAAGGACAGGCTGACAGTCTCGTTAGGAGCTTATGCAGCTGGGGGGTTTAAGTTGAAGTCAGTGTTTACCATTTCAAAAATCCTAGAGCCCTTAAGAATTATGCTAAGTCTCGCTACTATCCAGTAATTCCACAACTGGGTATTTATACCAAGAAAACAAAAGCACTGATTTGAAAGGATATATGCACCCCTATGTTTATTGCAGCATTATTTACAATCGCCAAATTATGGAAGCCACCTACATGTCTCTCTATAGATAAATTAATGGATAAAGAAAATCTATATATAGAAAGATATATGAATGGAATATTATTCAGCCATGAAAAAGAATAAAATCTTGCCATTAGCAATGACATGAATGGAACTAGAGAATTTAATGCTATGCTAAGTGAAATAAGTCAGAAAAATTCAAATACCATTTGATTTTACTAATATGTGGAATTTAAGACACAAAAGGAAGAGAGAGATAAATCAGGAAACAGACTCACAAACTCTTAACTATAGAGAACAAAATGATGACCCCCCAGAGGGAAGATGGGTGACGGATGGGTGAATTAGATGAAAGGGATTAGGAGTATACTTATTATGATGAACACTGAGTAATATATAGAATTGTTGAATCACTGTATTATACACCTGAAACTAATATAACAGTGTATGTTAACTGTACTAGAATTAAAATAAGAAACTTAAAAAAAAAAGAATTATGCTAAATCTACTCTCCTTTTGCTCTAGAAATGAAACAGTAAAGCTTGGATGTTAGCACATCTGTTTACCCCATGGTTTATTGACTATTTTGAAGCTCACTGTTGAGATCTGTTCATAATAGATTTTTTTTTTTCAAAATACTGCTCACCTGATCATCCAAGCTCTGATGGTAGTGTAAAATGAGATTAATGTTGTTTTTGTACCTGCTAACACAGTATCCATTCTACAGCCCATAGGTAAGGGAGTAATTTTGACTTTCCAATCTTATTATTTAAGAAATATATTTTGTAAGGCTATAGCTGTCATGGATAGTGATTCTTCTGATGGATCTGGGCAAAATAAATTGAGAACCTCCTGGAAACAATTTACTATTTTAAATGCCCTTAGAACATTTGTGATTCAGGGCAGCCTGAGTGGCTTAGTTGATTAAGATCTCGACCCATTTCTGTTTTTCTTTAATGTTTATTTATTCATTTTGAGAGAGAAAGTATGAGTGAATGAGGGGCAGAGAGAGACAGAGAGAGAATCCAAAGAAGGCTCCACACTCAGTACAGAGCCCATTATGGGGCTCACTACCACAACTGTGAGACCATGATCTGAGACAAAGTCAAGAGTCAGATGCTTAACTGACTGAGTCACTCAGGCACCCCTAAGCATCCAGCTCTTGATTTTGACTCAGATAATGATCTCACAGTTTGTGAGTTCAGACCCAGGACTGGGGTCCACACTGACAATGGGTAGCCTGCTTAGGATTCTCTCTCTCTCTCTCTCTCTCTCTCTCCCTGACCCTCCCCTTTTCTCTCTCTCCCTAAAAATAAATAAATAAACAAACAAAAAAAGAACATTTGTGATTCATTGAAGAGGTCAAAATACCAATATGACCAGAAGTTTGGAAGAAGTTGATTCCAACTATAATGGATGACTTTGAGAGGTTCAAGTCTTCAGTGAAGGAAGTAACTGCAGATATGGCAGAAATACCAAGAAAGTTAGAATTTAAAATGGAGCCTAAACATGAGATGAATTGCTACAATGTCATGAGAACACTTGAGAAAATGAAGAGTTGCTACTTAGGAACAAAGTATGAGAAGAATGGATAGCAAAGTTTCAGGGTACCTGCTCACTTCTTGTATTCCCTTCCTCAGAGAATGACACCATCATTCAAGTGTGCTAGGTCCTTACCTAAGCATTCCCTCAAATACATACACCGTTATCATTCACATCCCATGGATTTCAGATACTTCCATTTCTCACCATTCTCTAATTTCGTTACTGCCATAGACTCTTATATTGACCCTCATTAATGTTCCCTCAAAACCCATACCCTGTATTGTCCAACTCTGAATTTGTTACCCAACTGGAACTATGAGCTCCAGAGGCCCTCCTTCTAACCACCACACTCATAACTAATAGATACCCTCATCCGCATCCCTGAAGCATCCTATACAACATTTACCATAGCTTACCATATTGTACTAGATTCTTTTGTTGACTGTGATCTTCCCAGATAAACTCAACTATTCATTCAATGATTATTTACAAAGCATTGGCTGCATCCTAGGAATTATGCCAACACTTGAGGGTGAATAAAGCCCTCATGCAGCCTACAGTCTAGCAAGGGAACACACCTGAATCTAATCACGTGTAAAAATGTTCAAGTAGAAATTACATGTTCAGGGTCACCTGGGTGGCTCAGTCGGTTAAGCGTCCAACTTTGGCTCAGGTCATGATCTTGCAGTTCGTGGGTTCAAGCACCACATCAGGCTCTGTGCTGACAGCCAGCTCAGAGCCTGGCGCGTGCTTCAGATTCTGTATCTCCCTCTCTCCCTGACCCTCCCCCGCTCATGCTGTGTCTCTCTCTCTCAGAAATAAATAAAAAAAATTTTTTTAATTACATGTTCAGTCAGAATTCAGTCCTCAGAGAAGGGGTCATAACAAAGAATTTAAAGAAGGCCAGAAAGCTGAGGCTTCTGTGAAGAAGTGACAGGAATTTGGAGATGGGAGGTATGACTCAAGCTAGCTAGGTGAAGAGCTTTCCAGGCAGAAAGCCAGCATGGGCAAAAGACTTGGGTTTTGATCAAGAATCTCAGAGAAAGCCATTGTCGCTGAAACCCAAAGAACAATAAGATCATATGTGAAAGGAGGCAGAAAAGATAGGTGGGAGGCAAAAAATACTGTTGTAATTAAGCTGTGCCTCTCCAGTTATTAAGACAGTTCTTTTTTGTCTAATTTGGCTGTAGTTAACACACAGTGTTACATCAGCTTCAGGTGTACAATATAGTGATTCAACAAGTTCATACGTTATCCTAATATAATTCTTAAAACTGGGACAGGCTAATCAAATTCTTGGAGAAGGCAGTGATGCAGAATCTGTTGTGGGCAATTGGATGGTAAGTCAACCCGGAATTTGGTCCATGAGGAGGTGGCTTTGAGAGCCCTCTACTGAGACCAAAGCCTCCCTCTGTAGTATCTACCAACAGATCGTGAAACTTCCATACTCATACTTCAAACAGTGGCAAAGCAAGGCAAATCAAATTGCCTTTTTGATGTCACCGCCTTTCTCACACACTGTCATCCGTACAGTGGCTGTCACCTGAATATCTCCCCCTCTGTCTGTTCTCAGACACTCGTCCTGCTGAAAGAATCCTATAACCACCCCCAAATCAAGCAAACAAAACCTTCTGATAGAAATTTTTAAGTCACTGACTTTCAATTCCATTGTCTGACATTAGATAACACTTTAACTAGTAGTTTCTTTATGCCAGGAGGGGCATCAGGGCAAAAGGTTTATAATTTGGGATATACATAAAGATGGTGACTAACTACAGGCTCAAGTCAATCTATTTTCTTTCTGAACATTGTATCATCTCTGACTCTGGTTCACATCTTTATGAATTGATAGTCCCATGTTCTGTGAAGCCAAATAAAAAAATAGTCTCCATAATACCTATACCAAAGAATGTCTGACCACTCCGTTCCTAAAATCTGGGGTAGTGTATAAAATTCAAATGGGTAGGCAGGCATTAATGAGTCTATTTTGTGATGGAGATAATGGAGAAATGGTTGTTTTTCACATTACCAAGTCCCACTCTCTTCAACATATTGAAGCACATGCTTTGATAAACAATGTAATAAAGCTATGTACACTATAAAAACTGTTCACTTAACAGCTCTTATAGAAAATTATAATAATAACTACACAAATTGAAAATTGTTAAGCACTATGTGTAGGGCACCTCTCTGAGAATGTTAGCAGTATTTTTACATGCCGTTTTATAACATGAGATGGGTACTATTATTATTGTCCCCATTTTATTGATAAGGAAAGTGAGGCTCAGAACAAGAAGGGGCTCGCCAAAGGTCACATGGCTACCAGGCTGTAGAGCCAGGATTTAATCCTGGACAGTCTGATAGCAGCACTCCTGTAAGATGTTAAGATTGTGTTCGTTCCCAGACAGAGAACAAGAAAATTTCTCTGGCAATATAGAATCACTGTACTTGGAGCACACACAGGCCTGGATTTCCACTGTAGTTTTGCCACTGATTCGTCAAATTTCCTTCAGCATGTTATTCTCCTGGATCTGTAGTCTCCTTTTCTGTCAAGCAGGGAATGAAAAAAGTACAATGTCAAAGAGTTGATGAGACTATCAAATGAGATAATTCATATAAACCACAAATTTGTAATACAATCCCCATGCATATCATGAGTGCTCCATTATATTAACTTTATTAAACTCATGATTAGTTGAAGGAAAGGATATTAAATTTACATTTTTGTTAATGAGTGTGCATCTAGATTCTGAGATAAGAAACCATGATACCAATAGTTATATATCTCCTCCTCAGCAGATTACCTCCAACCATAAAACAGGACTTTTAAGCTCCTACAAATGTGTGTACAGAAAGAAAAGTAGGTCAGATACATAGTTAGGAGCCTGTCCCCAGAGAAGTATGAAGAGAGAAAGCAAGTTGAATGTGATGCTTGTTTTTCCATTTGAAATGGAGAGTCTTGAGGGACTCCTCTTCTAATCCTAGCCCAAATAGGAGAAAACATCATTTTCCAAGTGGCTGTTGCTACACATAAGCATCTCTGAGATAAAAGATCTCACTATGTATGACCAGTTTCAAAATCAGAGTGTCCATTTTGTCAAGATGAGGTTCATTAGATGCAGTATGACTTAGCCTTGGCTTTGGTCTTTTCTCAACATTCATAGGAGAGCTGCCTTTTCTCTTCTCACTATAGACATTCTCCCTGAGTGACTTCATTCATCCACTCATAGCTTCAAAGACTTAGACAGTTGCTACCTAATCTAATCCTTCTTTCCAAACTCCCAGCCATCTCTTCAAGCAATTATTAGACATCACCATTTGGGTTTCTCAAAGGTACCCGAATTCAATATGCTCAAAATGGAGCACACATTTCTACCAGTCTGGTAAGGCACACATAATTCTCCTATCAGTGAACAACACCTGCATTGGAGTGGACTAAATGTATATGCCCCTCCTGCCCAAATTCATATGTTGAAATGATAAGCCCCAAGGTGAAGGTCTTAAGAGGTAGGGCCTTTGGAAGGGGATTAGGTCATGAGGGTGGAGCTTTCACAATTAGATTACTGCCTTTATAAAAGAGGCCCCAGAGAGATTCCTCATTACTGCTGTGTAAACATACAACAAGTTGACCATCTGCAGTCCAGAAGAGGGCTCTCACCAGAAGCTGACCACGCTAGCACCCTGACCTTTCACTTACACCCACCACAATTGTGAGAACTAAATCTCTGGTTAAAAGTTGCCCAGACTATGAAAATTTATGATGGTGGCCTGTGAGAACTAAGACATTCATCTATTTCTTATTCAAGCCAGTCTCCTGGGAAACGTGTTTGCTTTGTCTCACTTCCTCATGACCCACATCCATTCTACCAGACATCCTTGATGCTACTGCTTAAACATCTTTCCAGTCTTTTCCCTTTTTTCCATCCCCACCTCTCACAACTAAGCTCAGGCCATCACCATCCTTTGTGCTGATTGCTGAAATGTCTCCTTATTGCCTGAAGCCTCTCTCATACATGGCCTTCAGTAACTAATGTAATTTTTCCTGATAGATGCTACCAGCATGTTTTGTTCTTCTCCTTTTGTAACACAATTCCCACTTTAAACTACATTTCAACATTACCTTCACTGCTATACAACAGATGCTCTGTGAATGTCTTGTTCAGGCTATATTTCAGTGCCCTGCATAATGCCCAGTGTAGATACTCAAAAAGTTCATGCTTTTTGCACCTAGGCTAGTGGGATCAGACAGATTTGTGTTCCAATCCCAGCTCTACTGTGATTCTAAGCTTCAGTTTCTACATTCCTGAAAACAGGAATTACAAGAAGACAACTTCATGGTGTGATCATGAGGATGGATTGAGGAAATGCATGTAGAGCACTTAACATAGAATTAGTTCTCAATAAATATTGGTTCTAAGTCAAGAAGACTGGTAAAGGGTAAAGACTCCCCCACTTCTGGTGAACCATCTTAGGGCTCTCTACTCTCAACATGGGGAAATTAAAGTCAACGCAGCAGCTTTCAGACTTACACTTGAGTATGCATAGTTTATACAGAACAGAGGATACTTTTGGCCTTAGTATTCTACAAATTCAACTGAAATATTGCACTCCTTTAAGTTTTCTCCATGGTGAAAGCAGAGGAAAGATAAATCCTTGTAATTGGTGGGAGCCATCAAAAGTCAGGTGGTTTTTAACTTCATAGCAGGGATAATCACTATCAACAAAACTGAATTGACAATGAACTCTTTTAAATATTTACTCGACCTAGGGGCGCCTGGGTGGCTTAGTCGGTTAAGCGTCCGACTTTCGCTTAGGTCATGATCTCGCGGTTCGTGGGTTCGAGCCCCGCGTCGGGCTCTGTGCTGACTGCCAGCTCGGAGCCCGGAACCTGTTTCAGTCTGTGACTCCCTCTCTCTCTGACCCTCCCCTGCTCACGCTGTCTCTCTCTCTCTCTCCTCGAAATAAATAAAACATTAAAAATTAAAAAAATATATTTACTCGACCTAAAATAAATAAACTTGGGTTTTTACATTGTGTTACTGTTACCTTGCTGGTGGTGTGTGCTGTGGTGACCTGGGATGCTTCGCACTAAAATTTAGCTCTTGTAGTAATTAAAGGACTGTATTCTCTGGAAGGTTAGTCTTTCTCTTGACTCTGTACTTCTCTCTGAATGCAGCCTCTTCTCACTAGGCACTTGTTATAAGTAACACTCATTGGAAGACAGTGTAAATATTCTCTACTACTTACAAAAAATGTTATATAAACAGATTCATCCACAGAAACTCATCAGATTCTCCACTTAAAATGATTAAAGTACATTAAAGAACCTGGCATTACTTACCCCTTTCTTTGTGCTTATATGAGAACTTTTTATTCCAATTTAATGCAAACAAAAAAGACCTAAAACAGAAATATATCCCATCACTGACTCATCCTATGTTCCAGTGGAGACAAAACATATGTGAGGATGAAGTTTACACAGAACTCTTGATCAAAGGTAGCACACACTATTCAGTATATTCAATGACTATTCAGCCAGACAAACTCTACAAATGGTTTTGTAGCCTACTGACTGGGTGGCTGACTGACAGAGTTTTGGTATATCTTTTAGAGTTAACACCATTTGTCTGAAACCTGTCATCTTTGATGATTTCATCTTTTGGGATCTATAGATTTCGAGAGAAAAGTGTTTAATACCACCTCCTGTATAAATCAAACACGATGCATAAAATGGCCCAAGAAAATGCCCACATCAAAAGATTCACTCCACAAATACTGACTCATCCTCTCTGATCTTAAGCATCAGAGATAGAGTAACTGTAGGCCATTGACCCTGCTTTAATGATGAAGAGATCCAGAGGAGACAACAGTAAGTGGGTGATTTCAATTGGGTGATTTGTGCCGAGAGGGAGATTAGCCCAGGGTGCTCTGAGAGCAGAGGTGAATGTGTTAACCCAAGCTGGGGAAGGCTATGGATAGTTTTCCATCAGAACTGACAGTCACACTGAGAATGGCATTTAATTAGACCTATGACTCAAAAGCCCTGCACTGTGAAGGTCTAGAATGAGATTCCAAGGCTCTTCAGGAAAACTCCTGGTAATGTATCAATATCACCATGGCAAGAGAAGAGTTGATTCACTGACATCTTCACCATGGAAGGAAGAGACACCCCATGCTAGGAAGATTAAAGAATAATATGCACTGCCAGTTAGCTACACATTAGAATCACCTGGAGAGATTCTTAAACTACCAATATCATGACCACACCACGAGGAATTTGTACTTGATTGAGCTAGGGTGGTGCCTGGACATTTGTATTTCCTAAAAGCTCCAGGAAGGACCCTAAATTGTAACCAGTTTCAAGAACCAAATGTGTAGTGGCTGAGAGAATGGGCTGGAGAATAAGGTGGTGGGAGCTGGAATTCCAGCTGTTTCTGGAAATCGAATTATTTTTGCTCTTTTAATGTTTCATTTGCTAACATTTCATAAATCATTAAAGATGGCTTATGTAGCTATATCCAACATAGGAAGACAGAGATAAAATGTAACATCAACATGAAAGGAATTTATTTTATACTCCTCTGCCTTCAGTTTCTCTATCTGTAAAATGGAGAAATAATACTACCTACCTGATAGGATCAATGCAAGGACTAAATGAGTTAACAAATAAAGTGACTTACAAATACTTGGCAGATAAGTGCTTGATGAATATAAACTATTTTTATTAACCCAGATACATTTAGTAGGAGAAACGAGGACAGAGAGATGGAAATCAGAAGGCATGTTCCAAGGGCACCCATTAGTTTGGCTGGTGCCTCAGGGAGTAATAGGAAAAAAACATTTAGAAAGGCAAGTTGGAGCCAAATTGGTTTCTTGAGTTCTAGGCTAATGTTCACAGTTAAGCAAGTGTTCATTAATTGATCATCTAATAACGTCGTCCCCAATGTGAGGAAAGCAGGTGTATATTGTACAAAATAGAACAAATTAAAGGGTTGCTCAGAGTCCATTCCAAAACTTGGGCTCTGATATCAGTTTAATACAAATGTGGAACCGACAGATGTCTCTATGAAAGACTGAGATTAAATCAGCATAGAGCTTCAAAAATGAACAGCGAGTCACTGGGTATTAATAATCCCCGGTGCTCAGGGAGACAGATGCTCATCTTTGCGACACCTTGGCTCTCATTCACAGATAGAGCCGACTCCGCTTCTGTCGTCCAGATTCAGCCCACTTTATTAGGAACTTCTTAATGGTGCTGAAAATGGTTTCTGTTCTTTTCATTTTTCATTTATAAATATTCAGAAAAAGATTAAAGGTAACTTGCCGGTATGCAGCCCACACAGCAGAGAAGATAAAATGTAATGTACGCATGAAAGAAGTCAGGATCCAGGCAAAGTAAGCGTAGGAGACTTGTGAGGAGGCCAAGAGGGAAGTGAACACATCGAGAGAAGGTCATGGGGGCCTATAAATATGCCAGCAGTGGGCTACAAATTGGCCTTAAGCCTTCTAAGCCTTACAAGCAATGCAAAGAGGGAAACAAGATTGGTTACAAGATTTAGGAGGTTCCCAGCTTAATCCAGGCAATTGCTTCAGAGGGAAAGAGCTATTCCTAGCTGTACCAGAGAGAAGCCTCTCCAAGTTCAAATAAACAGGATACCATACAAAATAATAGTATCTATAGCATACCCCAACCCCCTAATAGAGTGCTTACCCCAGAGTGGCTGCTAATACGTATTTAGTGAGTGAATGGAGGAAGAAAGAGAGGTTGGGGGAGCCTGTACTATATATCACAAAATTCATGGAGTGCTTTGCCAGCATTCCTTAGTGTGGGCTGATAGCCTCCCACAATTCAGTAAAAGTAGTTCTAGTGGTTGTGTAATGCACAGTGACCCGGTTCAGGCAGCAGTACTCAGCTAGTCTGACTGAAACCAGAAATAGATTTTAGTACTGGGGGAAGAGAATAGATTATCCCACAGGCAAACTTTCCTAAAGACTGCTACTCTCCACCAGGCATCTGGTAAGAATGGAAGGGCAGAATTTGATGTTAGACTCCTATATAACTGTGGCTGCTTGATTCAGTGGCTTACTATGGGAGAAATTCACTTCCACTCACACAAAAACTGATTCATGGACACCTGCATGGCAGGTGGCTCACCTCCGTGTGGTGATTCAGGAAACCTAGAATCCTCCTTATTGTAGCTCTGTCATTTATGGCTACTGGGAGCATCTACATCAAGCAGCAGACAGTGGTGAAGACCCACCTGCTTCTAAGGCTCAGAAATGGTCAACCCCACTTCAATTCATATGATATTGGTGAGTGGTCCCACTTTGTTGTAAGGAAACTGGAAAATAGTTTCTAGCAAGACAGACTCTTCCTGGTTACTTCTTTCCTCTATGAAAGAAAAACACAGAACTCTGGAAGGCAGCCGGGTATCTCTTCCACAATACTTATCTCCAGCCACCAAATATGTCCCCGCACATAGAACAATGCCTCTCCCCTCACCAGAAGAGGTAACCCGAAGTCCAGAGTCTCCAGGCTGTGAGTAGTTCCTTCTAGTCTACATGAGCCTCCTCATCATCTGGCTTCCTAGAAACGATAACATGCGTGATTTGACACTCACCCCATCCCACATACCAAATATATGTGTGGAAACAGGGACAGAAACAATGAAAAGTGCCCATTCAGAGCAGGAACGAAAGGGAATGAAACAGAGTCACCATTTCTTAACAATCTGAAATCCTGCCCACCAGGCATTGTAGGGACCCCTGCCCTGGTGGTGTGGGAGGAACCCCCTGGCCCATGTCCTCCATGGCCCTCCCCTGTCGTATGGCAGGTTGTCCTTGTCTCTCATCCTCTGTGACCTCATCTGAGTGGAGTGCCAGGCAGTGTGGCCCGCTGGGGCTTTCAACTTTCACAGTAATTTCTTATTCTTAGTAATTTGGAACTCAAGAGTTGTTTTAAGCCCAGATGTCTAAATTCTTTTTTTTTTATTTAAATTTGAGCTTTGTTTGATGGCAACATACTTCCTTCAACCACTCAGAGGCTCCTGATCTATTTTTCCCCCCATAACCTCTACCTACCAGTAATCATTTCCAGTGTTACTTCTTAGAAACAGTTCTCAAGTCTGCTTTATCTCTTTGCTCTCTCAGCCTTGTGTCATGTGCATTATTTCCACCAGGAGTGGTCACATGACCATTCCTTAGTGGAGGGAGTATGGGAAATAGAGTCCTTGTCTGTGCTTTCCAGTAAGATATTACACTGTGGGAAGGTACAACTCTTCAGTGAAGAGCTGACCATTGAACTGTATGTCCCTAAGAGTATTTGCAGGCATATGAACATCCTACTATGTATGTGTCATGTTAATTGCTGCTGCTACTTTTCTTCTCCTTCTTTATATTTTTATCTTTTTGAGAGAGAATCTTAAGCAGGCTCCATGCTCAGTGCAGAGCCTGACACAGGACTTGCTCCCACAAACTTGGAATCATGACCTGAGCCAAAATCAGGAGTCAGACACTTAACTAACTGAGCCACCCAGATGCTGCTGCTGTCGCTAGCTCTTCTTTAAATTAAGATGAATCTCTGTTGAGATCCCATCTTTACCATTTGCAACTCCTATAATCTCAAGCACTACTCTACTACTTTTGAACATCACATTTTATAATCTGTAAAATATTCACAAGGTTGTTATGGGAAGATAAATTTATCTAATTTTACCAATAACTTTTCAGTAATTTAAAACGTGTGTGAAAAGTTGTCTTGATAATTATAGTCACTCTCTTCATTTAGTTTTTGTCATAATCCAATGATAATTAGACAAGACATGGACTTGCTGATATTTAATCTTTAAGGCATGCCATGTATATATATATATATATGTATATATATATATATATACTGCATTTTAATCATTTTCTTTACTGCAAAACTAGCTGGTGTGCTAACATACCTGCTTAGCAGATTATGAATAGTACATTGTCTGTTTCTGCTGTTTTTAATTTTGCATTTTGGGAAAGTGATATCAACCACTTCAAACCAGTTGGAAGAAAGTCTGAATACACCAAACAGTGTATAATTTGATCCCAATTTGTGTGGTAGTTGGATATGCACCTTTGTAGAATTGAGCACTGAGGGATTATCTGCTTTACAGGATTATTATTTTAATCAGTCAGCAAATGAACAAATGATCTATGCAATGGAGTATGGGCAAACTAATTTTCTCAGAGGAATTCTCCATGGATAATTTATATTGAACAAATATATAAATACTGATGCAGTTCCAGACATTAAAATTAGCATTCAACATGAAATTTTTTTGAAATGAGTTCTAGCTGTTAACTGGGTAGGAGGGAATTCTATCTGCGTCAGACATATGGTCCCTTAGGCTAAAGCAGGGGTTCTCATGCATCAGAATTACCTAGAGGGCTTCTTAAAACACAGATTTTTGGACCTCATCTTCAAGACTTCTGATTCTGTATGTCTAGGCTCAGAAATGTACATTTTTTAAAAATCTTCAAGTGATGTTGCTGCTCTTGATCTTGAGATCTCACTCTGAGAATCACTAGCCTAAAGCAAAGTTCACCGAACTACATCTTGCACTTTTAGTCTGACATACCATCTGTTTCAGTAAATAAAGTTTTACTGGAACACAGCCACAGTCACTTGTTTACTCACTGTCTGTGGTACTTTCACACTACAATGGAAGAGATGAATAGTCCTAACAGGGACCATATGGCATGCAAAGCCAAAAATATTTAATATCTGTTACTTTACTTTAAGAAGTTGCTGACCCCTGGCTAAAAAATAGGGAAGTAAGTGTGTAAGAGAATGGCAAGAGTCCTGGTCCCTTCCCTTCCATCTGTCCCTTATATAAGTTCCCTGTATTTCCTTGGAATTGGGGATTAGCTATGAGCTCACCAACAGCACAGTCAATTATAAAAACAAATCATTTATATATGCCTGTCATTAAAAAGTGCAAATTAAAAGAAATTGAATTACACACTTCAGTACCAATTTCTGCCAGATGGATAGAAGACTTACATCTAAAAGGAATCACAAAGTCAGCTTTCCTGTTAAACCCTTCACTCTTGGAAAAGACACAGTGGAAGCTTAATCTTTTGAGATGACAAAGGGGCTCAATGAGTGTGACAAATGGTTCACTGCCATGTCCATTTAATTAGAGAGAATTGCTCATGTGGGCCCAAGTCATGAGTCATGAAACAAGGTGTCCACTGGCCAGAAGTGCATGATCTCAATGCTGTTGCTACTTGATGAGGTCTTCATTGGAGTAGTCATAAAAGAAGATCTATATTCTTGGACTGACTCCTTGGATCTGATCACTGTGCTTTACTTAGGGGCATCAGTTATTTGTCTGTTGCATTTTTGAGTTTGTTCAACAGTAAAGGGCTTATATTTGGCTTTTATTGGGTCATTTGGATAAGAAACTTTAAGAGGATTATATGGTATTGGATTGATATCCTATACTTAAAAAGTGAGGTTAAAAAAAACAACTAAATGTGCCATGTAGTGTTCTTACATTGATGCTTATCAGCTCCAAGACACATCTTGGTAGACTTGTGATATTCGGGGTAGCATTACTTTATTCTATAGAACAAAAAACTGAGCTTTAGAAAGCTAAAAGGACTTTCTCAAGTTTATCCTACCAATAAAAGTCATAACCCAGATTAAACTGTGAAATAATAATCAAACTGCCAGCTACTCTTCTCTGCCCACAGTAAATTCCCTCCATAAATTTTCTGTATGTGATAATTATGTTCATCCATAAGCATCGTTTACTTTGGTCTTGCCTATTCTCCCAAAGAGGCTCTTGTCTACTCTCAGAAAATACCCTTGTACCAGTATCTGTGGCCATAGCTCCTAAACTCCCTAGCTTCTGGTCTGATCACAGACAAGCTATAAAAGTTCATCCCAAAGATACAGACAATATGTAGATAAGTGTAGATGGTACTTGGAATTTTTTAAAGTGTATGTTTCCACCGAGGAGTGTACCTCAAAAACATTGGGAAGCATATCCCCCAGGCCCATAAACTGAATAACCCCAAGACTGACAAATAATTTCTACCTCTCGAGTCACCTGCAATCATTTGTCAGTGCCTGCTCCAGTGCTATATTGAGAAGGATTCTGAAGCTATGTTCTGCTGTAGAAGGAAAGAACATTATAAACAGTAATCAGAAAAATCAACACATATTGCATGAATTGCCAGGTACAGAACCGAACACTTTAAATATATTAACTTGGTTAATCTTACAACAATCCTATAAAATAGGTACAGTGAAGGAACAAAGGCACAAAACTTAATAATTTACCCAATTCACATTCGGTGTTAGTAAGTAGCAGGGCCAGGATACAAGTCCAAGAATCTGTCAGTGGTGTGATCATTTCCCACCAGAGAGCAGGAGTGTGTGTGACAGACCTTTGCATGCCTGAGGTACCCCAGTGAAGGACGACATATGAAGATAGTCTCAGAGTTTTTTCATCTGTTTTATGCTTTGGAGGCTTTAACAGTCTTGTAACACCCACAGACCCCTTCTCAGAATAATGTTTTAAGTGCATACTACAAATCATATGAGGTAACTAAGAAAGTCAACTATACTGAAGTCCACTTGTGACAGTGTTCGTAGAAGTAACTTTGTGAGAGTAGAAGACATACTCCTTTATTAATGCAGTAAATAACAAGACCCATCAGTGAGTCTAATAGCAGTTATAGCTTGAAATAATGGAGAACATAAACAATATTTCAAATAATCTGCAACTGTGCTGTGAGAGAAAATCTTGGCGATAGCCATCTGCCATGTAGTTGTGGGAACTTCTTGTTCTGGTGTGGTTTTTTACCTTCTTCCATAATGGAAGGAGATGATAAATTTCACTTAAAGGTTAATGAAGGTAAAGAAGTAATTTTTGTTCCTGTGAAGGTCACAGACCCTCTTATTTCCAAACACTGAAACTTTGAACTACATTAAAAGTAGTTCTGATGTTGTAAAATGAAAGCTGGAGATACGAGGCAGAAAAAGTAGAATTTAATAACTTGTTTTATAATTATATAACCTGAATAAGTCTCCTAACCACTCTGAGTTTCATTTTTCTCCACTGTAAAATGGGAACAACCTCTGTTCTGTGAATGATGTACATAAAAAAACAATAATTTCGTTGGAAATGACTCTCCTCACCTCTCTGAGTTTCATTTTTTCCCCTGTAAAATGGGAATAAGCCTCTGTTCTGTGGATTATGTAAATAAAAAATGATAATGTAGTTGGAAATGACTCTTTAAGGTGTAAAGCCCTTTGTTAATAAATTCTAAGAGGTCTTGATTAGTATTCAAGAAGCCACTGCAAGGTAGTGTAAGAATTTGAGTGGCCTATTACTCAGCTTTCATTCATACTGGGAAAAAACCAAACAAACCTATTTTACTGACTACCTCCTGTGTGTCCACACTAGGACAGGGTTCATGCTATCCCAATATGAATAAGATGGGCACCCTCCTTCAAGATGGTTGGAATCTACTATGAGAAAGACAGACATATCTCTACAAAAGAGTGAGAGACATGCAGTGATAATGAGATGAGGAAAGAGGATCCAGGGAAGACCCTCTCCACCCTCCGTGCCATTGCAGGGGGTGATGACCAAGCCATAAGGGTTGAAAGGAAATGCGTTAGGCAATGAAAGGTATTGATATTATAGCTAGAGGAGGCAGCATAACGAGAAATACACAATAAGATAGGACCTTATGAATGCAGGAGATGAGACCCCTTTTACCATCTCCAGAGCATGAATTACTAGAGACAAGAAGGCTTTTAGAGAGATAAGAGGGGAGAAGGAGGTGCCAGAACATGGAAGTCCTTACCTGCTGTGCTAAGGCTCTTGAACAGTATTCTGTAGGGGCTGGGAGACCCTAATGTCTTCTGAGTAAGTGATTTATACTTACTGTATAATATGTAGAGATCAGAAACAGGGTGCAAATTGGTAACCTTGTGGAAAAAATTGGTCTATATATGTATTTGCCCAGTATATTGAATTTTTAAATTTTTTCCTATATTTAAAAGTCAGGAAAGGAGCACCTGAGTGGCTCAGTTGATTGGGCATCTGACTTTGGCTTGGGTCATGATCTCATGATTCATGAGTTTGAGCCCCACAATAGGCTCTCTACTATAGTGTGGAGCCCACTTTGGATCCTCTGTCCCCAAAGCTCTCTGCCCTTCCCCCGCTCATTCCCTCTCTCTCTCCCTTTCTCAAAAATAATAGATAAACATTTTTTTTTTAATCATGGGACTATCATCCTTCCAAAAAAAATGAAAAGATACAATATCTCTGAATTCATATTGTACATGGCATCAAGTGGCCATGGCTGACTAGTGATTGTCCCATTTAGCCTGGACAGGAGCTCTCCAGGTGGTCTTGGTCCCAGCACTTTTTCTTTCGTTGCCAACGCTGAGCCCAAATAAGTGAGGCCATTTATTATCAGGCTTATAGTGCTTGTCTTATAGTAAAGAAGCATTTGTCCGTACTCGTGTCTCTTTTGAAGGTGAAAAAGTGAAAGACCAAGTAGACTACATGTTTCAAGAAAAATGCAAGAGACAATATTCTCTTTCTTACTCTAGCATGCTTTACTGACTCACAATGCCTGCCCAAAGCTTGACATTTGAGTTTCAGCCCGTCTTGCCAGAGACAGCATGAACTGATGTACTCCTGAAAGATGGATTTCATGGAACAAATTGGAGGCAGGGAGAACAGTTGGGAGGTTGCTGTGATCCAGGAGAGGCTGATAAGGAGTGAGGGTTAAAACTATGGGGCTGAGACTGGAAAGGAGAGGTGGATTCACAGGATCCTTAGGTAATGTGATCCCAGGCTTCATGATTATTGGCTTGGAGGCTAAGAGAGCAAAAAAATAATTTCTTTGGCTTTTGCTTTGTATATGGAAGTTGCCGGTGCTACTGTCAACTAAGGGAATAAGAAAGAAAATGCGGGTATAGGTGAAGATGAGATCAGCTAGGGACATGTTGAGTTGAAGGTAAACTTTGAACACGCAGTAGCAATGTTGAGTACAGAGTGGGCTATGTAAGCACAAAATCAGCAGAGAGATCTGGGTGAAAAATTTTGGATTTAACTAGTCAGCAGCAGATGGTTGGTAGGTGAAGCCGTGAGAGTAAATTCCGTCACTCTGGGAGAGCCTGAAGTTCAAGAATGGCTCATTGACAGGTGCCCAAGGAACAGCACATTTAAGGAATAGATCCCACAAAATTGACCTGAGAAAACAAACAAACAAGAATAAAAAGAATCCAGATGTAGGTATTATGGAGGCCAAAGGAAGAAATCTTTAAGAAGTGTCAAATGCAATGAGAAGAGAGGATGGCCCATTCATTTTGGAAACTTGGAGTTCATTGTTCCTTTTAGTGAAAGCAAGTTCAGTGAAGTGATAAGGACCATACCAGTTAACAATAATAATAATGATTACATAGTACTTACAACATTCCAGGCACAGTCCTAAGTGCTTTCATTTTAACTTATTTAAGACAATAACTTTATAAGGTACGATGGTTATTCCCCTATTACATTGAGCAAACTGAGGCACAGAGGTTACAAAATTTTTACAAGAAAACCAGGCAAGCAAGAGAGAGAGGCAGTCTCAAACCCAAGCAGTCTAACTCCAGAGTCTAGGCTCTTAATTTTAGTACTTGAGTGTTCTCTTTTCACACTGAAATGGACAATAAATAGAGTGATCCAGTTTATGCCTCTTGTGCCAACATCCTACCTATAAAGAAGCAGTGTCTAGATTGAGATGATACCTGATCACCTCACTCATGCAATGAATGTGCAGTCAAAAAATGCTGTGAGCCTTGACACTTCTTTGAGCCACCGTGGGTTACAGTTCATATAAGCTCTTGAAAAGCATTTGTTGAATAAATGCGTGAGAAATGTTGAATATGAGTGGAGAAGTGAGATTGATACCTAGAATGGTAAAAATTCAACCATATTAATAAGATTTAAAAGAATCTGTCAGTAGAGGAGAAAACTGAGGGAATACAGAAAAGGTATACAACTGATCTGGGGGTGTCTCAAAACGGAAAAAAAGAGATGGTATTGAAGTTACTCCTACATCACAAAGAAGATAAAAGCTACTAACATCTTATCCATTGGGACACCTGGGTGGATCAGTCACTTAAGCTTCAGACTTTGGCTCAGGGCATGATCTTGCAGTTCACGGGTTCGAGACCCGCATAAGACTCCCACACTGACAGTGGGGAGCTTGCATGGGACTCTTTCTCTCTCCCTCTTTCTGTGTACTTCCTCCACTTGTGCGTACTCTCTCTCTCTCAAAATAAATTATAAGTAATTTATACAACTCACAATAAATAACTTATAAAAAAGAACTTATCCATGAATTCATATTCCTATCATTATCCCTCTCCATCTGTACATTCATCTGTAAATTCAACACATATTTATTGACTCCTAATAATGTTGTAAGCACAAAGAGGTTGACATGGTTTAACTGTTTGTTTTTTGAGTATAGTTGACCAACAATGTTACATTAGTTTCAGGTGTACAACATAGTGATTCACCCTTATGCTACGTCACCATGAGTGTAGCTGCCGTCTGTCACCATACAATACCAGTGACTACAGTCTTTATGCTGTGGCTTTTATCCCATGACTTATTCATTGCATTTTTAGAAACCCGTACTTCCTTCTCCCTTTCACATCAATTTGTTCTCTGTATTTATCTCTGATTCTGCTTTTTGTTTATTCATTGGGGTTTTTTCTGATTCCATATATAAATGAAATCCTATGGTATTTATCTTTCTTAGTCTGACTTATTTTACTTAACATAATACCCTCTAGGTCCATCCATGGTGTCTCAACAGACAGGATCTCATCCTTTTTAACTGCTGCATAACATTCCATTGTATGTATATGTGTGTGTGTTTATATGTTTGTATATATACACATGTGTATATTTATATATACATATGCATAAATATACATATATACTTAGACACACACACACACCCCTTCCTTATCCATTCATCTATTGATGGCCACATAGGTTGCTTCCATAGCTTGACTATTATAAACAATGTTGCCAAAATCATAGGAGTGGATATATTTTTTTGAATTAGTGTTTTCATTTTCTTTGGGTAAATACCCAGTAACAAAATTAATGGGTCATACAGTATTTCTATTTTTAATTTCTTGAGGAAGCTCCATACTGTTTTGAACAGTGGCTAACACAGCAACATATTTCTAGATATGTCTCCTAGGGCAAAAAAATAAAAAATAAAAAATAAAATAAAATAAAATAAACTATTGGGACCTTGTCAAAATAAAAAGCTTTTGCATGGAGAAGGAAGCCATCAACAAAATGCAAAGGCAACCTACTGAGTGGGCGAAAATACTTGCAAACAATATATCTGATAAGGAGTTAGTATCCAAGGTATATAAAGAACTTTTACAATTCCAACACCAAAAAATAAAAAAATAAAAAAAACAAAAAGCAGTCTGATTACAAAATGGGCAGAGGGCCTAAATAGACTTTTTCCAAAGAAAGCAAAAGGGTTCACTTAAAAAAAAAAAAAAAAGAGTAGAATTCAACATCTAAGATGGAGAAATAGAGATGCAGATGTACACAGGTATAAAAATGTGTACATTTTTATTTTATTTATTTATTTTACACAGGATGGAAAGTTGAGAAAGACCACACAGATGAATTATACTCACTCCCTGAGGCAGTGGCCAGGGCCATTTGCTAAGACAGCTTCCTGGAAACTGAAGGAGAGAAGTAGAGTTTCAGAACAGTCAGTGACTATGAAGTAGACAGTTGGCTGAAAACAAATGCAAGGATTAAGGGCAATTCTGATGGCCTGATTGAGGCTGGAGACCAGGAATTGAATGGAGAAAATCCTGTACCAAAATGAAGACTTGGGATTGGTGTGCCCCAGTTAGAGAGGATGTTCTTGTCTTCCATCAAGGAGATATTCCTGGACATGTGTGAAATTGATTGTAAATCACTTGTGTTGTTTCCTACATATTGAACATGCCCATTTAACATATTTAATGTGTTTCTGACATTTACAAAGTGTCTAGCAGGCTTTGGGCAATCATTATTTAAAGCATTTTACTAAAAGTACCCCTGAGTTGTTCCTCAACACTGCATTCTTTTTCAATCGATTCTGAATAACCCTGAAGAGGGAATTGTAAATGTTGAATACTGTAGTTGTCAATCACGGGCTCATCTCCTCTCCTCTTTGAATGGTAATATAAAGTCATTTGAAACACTACATGTAGCCAGACACTCATTTTTCCCCCTCACTGCTATGGCATCGCTTTATTTCACTAAGATTGAAAAACTGGATTAATCTCTGGAGACATAAGTGCTTGCTAACCTTGAGAGTTACCCGCTCAAGATTTTCGAATTCTTTTTAAGAATGATGGGGTTTGAATGGGTCAGAGGTGGTGCCCAAAACCCTCTGCCTTGACAAGAGAGCCATTGCAGACTCCTCTCAACCTCATGTAATTTGTACTGGGGAGTGACAGCTCCTATATTAGGATGTGAAAATGTCTCCAATCAGAAAATACAGCATGTTTCAAAAATGACAGAAATAGTACATGTTATAAATGCAACTCTTCTTCAAGCCACTTTTCACTCCTGTTCTGATAAAAATGCAAGCGGGAGTCCTCTCCTCAGTGACTGGGGTTATTCTGGATGCCCAAAATGAGAGGATGAGGAATGGACTTGAACCAGCAGGTGAGTGAAGGTATGAGGTGGCAACAGGCATTGTCCATGCAGAACACAAGTACAAATCTCTTTGTCCTCAATTATATTTTGATCCATTCTCTGCCTAGAATATCAATGCCATCTAATGAGAAAATGTGCAGCGAGGCCATTTGGCAATGGGCAACAGATTTTGTGTAAGCATCTGGCATAGGAATAATTTGACAAACAGCAATATGCCAAAATTGTGTTAGATAATTTTTAAGGAACTATTTGTCAAGCTGAATACTCATTACTCCTGGGATGTTATTCATCAACCCCATGATTTAAATGACAATTAGATGCAAGTCTTTCATTGCAGGCAAGGCTCTCACATTCCTTGTAATCTTCTACATGCTTATTCTTCATTGATAAAGATGCAGCAATTTCTATGCCTTCTCACCTTGGCACTCTGCTGGAAATCTGAACTTAACGCTGGGAACATCTGAGTAAATAAAGTTTAAGGAGAAAGACTGAAATGAAAAATTAATTCTTTGCACATTCTATGGAAGTAGAAGCAGGTTAACAGATGTTTGTTATCAGTGGGACACCTAAGGCAACTTGTAAATTTATAGCAGTGGCTGCAATTGTGTTGTTAAATGGGCAGAAGTCTTCTGCAGCTTCAAATATGAGATCTACTATATTTGACCCAGTTGCAAAAGAATTGTGGCAGCTTTTCCAGGTTTCCAGCGTTTTCTTCATAAGAAATAGGGTCACCATATATATTTCATCTCTTAAATGTTCCCTATCTTTAAACTTTTGTGTGTTTCATCTATTCTCTTGCTTCTCCTATACTTGATTCTATTTATCCCTAGAAGAGAACCCCTTGGTCCCTCCTTATTTCCTCAGTCTGCCACTTCCTAGTTGGTCCTGGTGTTCTGCCTCTCCAGTGTTGATCTCAGTGTCAGTGTTTCAAGTAGTGTTGTTCCATAACTGAACTTGGCAGCCTCTATCTACATTCCATCAGTGTATAATACGTGATACATCTCTGGATCCCCAGCTCTGGATTGTTAGAGTCCATTATCTTCAAGCCCATTCCTAAGATTTCATGAAGTACTGGAAGTCTTGAACTGTTTGAACCTTAGGCAAAACCATCTCACCCATCCACACCTGAGCTCTCAGTGACAATTCTTTGTGACTGTTGTTGCTAATCCATAACAGCTGCTGGTTCAGTCTCTTTCTTCTTCTTCTTCTTCTTCTTCTTCTTCTTCTTCTTCTTCTTCTTCTTCTTCTTCTTCTTCTTCTTCTTCTTCTTCTTCCTCTTCTTCCTCTTCTTCCTCTTCTTCCTCTTCTTCTTCTTCCTCTTCCTCCTCCTCCTCCTCCTCCTCCTCCTCCTCTTCTTCTTCTTCTTCTTCTTCTTCTTCTTCTTCTTCTTCTTCTTCTTCTTCTTCTTCTTCTTCTTCTTCTTCTTCCTTTTCTTCTTCTCCTTCTCCTTCTCCTTTCCTTCTCCTCCTTTAAAGCCCCCACATCCCACCCCTGGTGTGCAACTCTTCAGGTTGCATAACAGTTGCCAAGAATGTCTACTTAAAATGCTATCTCCCTAACACCACCCCCAGAGATTGTGATTCAGTAGATGGGGTTGGGGACCCAAAAATCGGCCTTTTTAGCAAAAATCCTGGGTCATTCTGATGAAGATTTCCTGTGAATCATGCTTTGAAATAATTTACCATATCGCTTTTGGGTAAGGCAATTAATCCATGAGACATTATCATCTCTGGTTTTATTGTATGAATTGGTAGGTGGGTATTTGATAATCTATGGTTACATCTTTGCTTTTCACCAGGATCACTTGTTCACTATTTTATCACTTCAAAGAGGCTTCAGGAAAGTTAAATGGTCTGTCCAAAGACATCGACTGAATTCAACACTAGGACATAGGGTTTTAATTCTGTTTATTGTTCACCCCAGTCTTCTTAAAAGGCTCTGTAGATTCTCAACTGGGAATAAACCATATGATGGCAATTCCCTCTGTGACATTCCCAGATGTCTTACAGACAAATACTCCATATGCAGGTCACTTAGAGTTGCTTGGTGGAAAATCTTATGTGGTTAGAGTCGATATATTTGAAGAGCTTCTACTTCTTAAAAACTTTCTCACTACTGCTATAGGAAAGGGTAAATCGTGTTATATTTAGTAATATCTTCTTGGATAAGTTCTCTGGGATACTGACTCTAAGATGGAGTTGCTTGCAGAAGGTATACTGAGTAATGGCCTCAGGATCTGGGTCTGTAGGAGGGACAGTACAAGATGGCCAGGATGGCAGAGGCGGGAGCTGAGCTGTGATCTAGTCACAGCAAACTCAACAGCCATCATCCCAGGATAGCTCCTCAGCATTTTCTCCCTTAGGCAAGGAGGCAGGCCTTTCTCTCCCCATATTTGCTGCTTGTTGGATGCAGAGTGACCCCTGGGAGAGCATATAACCTTGGGCAAGGAGGCTCTGTTCAGCTGAAGGCATTTCCCAGTGAGTCATGGCCACCTCAAGATCTGGAAGAATGAGGCTCTTGGTGGTAAATGGGGATCCACTACAAATCTTCCTAATCTTTAGGATAATAAGCTTCAGCAACATTTAAAAAGAAAAATAATGGAAAGACTTTAAAATATTAAAAGCACTTGACAATGTTGAAAAATTCACATATTTTTATACTTTGAACTGGAGTTCAGAATCCATCTCCTACAAAGAAATAAGATTTTTGAAGGAGGGACTAAATTCAAACATGATTTTTTTTGTTCTCTCCTTCTTTTAACGCACTAGAAGTGAGAGATGATTCAGCCTTGAATGTTCATTTTTGCAAAATACAAGTTCTGAGAATTGAATAAATATGACTAAATCCTGGTTCGGAGGACAAAATAAATGGAACTAATACTAGTTTTATGGGAATTGAATGAAAGTGTCTGCAGTTGATAGAAGGTATTATCTCATCTTTGAAATGAGTGATAAGATCAATACAAAGAAATTTCATTGCAGCTTTTTCCCTAATTCCCTATTTGCCCATATAAGAAATTCATTTTAAGATGCCCCAGTCAAATGCCCATGAAGTAATATCATCCCTAGTGAAAGAAAAGAAAATGATAAATAAAGGTAAATTTCTCACGTGTAATCGAAGATTCCTGAGGCTCTGTTACAATCATTATCTCTAAAATTGAGCCGTGTTATCAGTATTAGTTTCTTTAGATTCACACACTCATCATCGCTTTGTGGTAAATGAATGCAGTGAAGGCCCTTCACTGGGGCTGGAGAGAAGAACACTTGCTCCATCATCTGAAATGAGGACTTTAGGGTCTTTCTCCCAATTTCCAAGTGGGTTCAAAGAATAACTTTTTTTAGCCATTAGAAGGAAGGGGAATGAGGGTTGTTTTCTTTTTTGTTTGTTTGTTTTGTTTTTTAATGTTTCCTCTTTCTACAGAAAAAAACTTAGCAAGAAATTGCTTAGGGTGGTATTGATTAAAATTAAAAAGGGGAGGGAAAAAATGTCCTTTTCAAATCTCACAATTCCAGATTTGGAAGGAAATTTATCACCCTGCCCCATTCCTGCCCATCTGATGCATCAAATTTTTCCCTTTACACATCATGGAAGAAATCAATGGAGGGGGCAATTGTCTTTTCCCCCCCTCACTGCTCACTCTCTGTGGTCTCATTTCTCCATTAATAAAGGACTTTTATTTTTCAATACTGTTACTCTGAACCAGGGAAGAGACAGACTTTTAGCATAATAAGGTACAGGGTAGATGCCAGCAGGAACATAACCATTTAATAAAAGAAGCTGAGCTATATTTTTAGATATTGCATTCACAGGCAAGATCTCTGTGGGGATGTCTTTCTCTTCTCAACATTCCAGATTCAAAGAATCCCCTTGCCCCTTCCCAGGAGTGAAGCCCCAAAACACAGAGGATGAATACACACACAGAGATGCCAGTCAAAGAGGAGGCAAGACATTGTGTGGCTTTTCTGATTCTACAGAGCTGGGCTGGGGCCTGAGAATCTCTGTGTCTAACAATTTCCCAGTTGATGCTGATGCTACTGCTCTGGGAACCACACACTGAGAACCACTATACCAAAAACTTCCAAAAAAATTTTTAATATATTGAAGGGTGCCTTAACTCCATCATTTAAGCCTCTGACTTCTTCTCAGGTCATGATCTCAAGTCCTGCATCAGACTTTCTGCTTTCAGCTCAGAGCTTGCTTTGGATCCTCTGTCTCCCTTTCTCTCGGCCCCTCCCCAGCTCGCTCGCTCTCTCTCTCTCAAAAATTAATAAACATTAAAAATTATATCTATATCTATCAACAGATATCTGCAAATATTGAGATATATATTTAAAAAGAGAAAGATACCTTTAAGTGAAATCTTTCTCCAAATCCCAAGATATAAAATAGATAAAGATCTGCTCTTGGAGCCCAAGATAGGCAAAAGAAAGAGTACAAATACCTGGCCAGGATATCCGGAAGAGGTCCACACCAATTATGCTGCATGTGTATATGCATAGCCTCAACCAGCTGCTTGGCCCAATTCGGTTGTTTGTTTGTTTGTTTTGTTTTTTCCTAGCAGCATCCAATCTGTTCTCAGCTTCCTTGGCTGTCCTCACTGAATCCTGAATTTTGGTAGGAGTGCCAACCTGAAGAGGGATTGAAGCCTTGATCCATATGCCTCCCTCACTGTATTTCAGTCCCCTTTCCATAACATGATCTCTATGGTTATTATGGAAATTCTTGTGTTCGAGCACAAGCTGACCACAACATATCATCATATGTCATTGAGAATGAAAACCTATCTCATTTATTATGTTCATCTATTCTCAAGCAGAAGACAGTTGCCCTTACGGTCCCACTTGCCTTTCTTCCACTGGAATCATGGTATGTAATTTTGGCAATGCTGTCCTGGGACTCGGAGCAGGACAGTAGATGCGTCCTTCTCTGCTGGTTTTCTGGTTACTCCTCCGTGACACAGAGTACTGGCAGCACTTTGGTTGTATTGTACAATGGGTTATACCTTTGGACAAAAGAAACAATCTCTCCTAGAGCTGTTTTTTGGGTTGCAGCAAGGAAGTCCGTGTAGCAAAAGTGGTCAAATCATGCTATGTAGAAGAAAGAAAGTTAGTGATTATAAGGCGTTGATAAGATAGACTATATTTTGGCTGTAAAAGGCACACTTTTGAAAACCTCCTAGAAAACCTTAGGAAAACGGAATTTTTTTGCTTCAGTTTTAATATTTTGGAGTGTTCATGAATATATTTGCATATATACAAAAACAATTTTTAACAAAATATAATTTAAAAGGAAATAATAGGTTAACCTAATAGAGAAGCAATCATTGATACATTCTCTGAAAATTAAGATATTTTAGTTACTTGTATCTTATTACCACTGGTTTGTCTTAAATGGTATCATGAGGAAAGTCCACTGTCATAGAGTGACTGTTTAAGCTTTAGGATTCTTCTGCATGCTAATATCTTATGATTAATGGAATAATCTCCTATGAGAGTAACTATGCATTTTTTCATATTAAATCATGGCATATGCCTAGAACTTCTTTTCATGTCCTGACAAGCAAATTAAAATTACAACTCACACACACACACACACACACACACACACACGTATAAGTTCTTATTTGTAGAGAAAAATTTACCCATTGTTATGGGTGTGGCTTATATAACATTTAGTGAGTTCCAAAATTGGCAAGCCCTAAAATAGTCAAAACTATTCAAGAGGTTTGTTATCTTCAATTTCAGTGGCCTCTATAAAAATATAGATTAAACCATTGTAGGTGACTGTTGACACTCTCTCACTTCTTTGTATGGTACCTGCTTCTAAGTTGTTTGGTTTCTGGTGATTACTATAATTTTAGCTGAAAGGGCATCACTGAGTTCTCTAGCACAGGGGAGGAAGGCATAGATTTCCATCCAGGGTGACACATTGATTTAGTCAGCCAGTAAATTAACAGCATCAGAACACCGTTAAATTTTAAACTTAATTGGCTTCTTCACTTAATTTCTATGCATATAATCAATAGATGCCGGAAAAAGTTAAAGGAGTTTTTTTTAGCAAGAATCTATTTCCTGGAGAATAATAGAAAAACCTCCATTTCATCCCAGAGTTAATACAAACAACTTGCCTTTCAAATGCAGTCACTTACAAATCTTTTATCAACAGGTTTCATTTTAGTTGAGTTTTTGATTAGCCCTTTTTCTTGACAAGAAAATGGAGATTTTTGTTATATAATCAGTGAGGCCTTCTCCCTGGATCTCTCCCCTACACACACGCAAAAAGTACCCCTGCCTATTGAATTGTTTTGCTTATTTTCTTTATATTTGTCATTTGTAAACTCTCTTTCCATCCCAAGATTGAATCTGTGTCCTGTGTTTCAGATTTACACAGAAAAGAACACCTCAATATAAAATGCTAAGCCTGCCCTCATAAGAATGAGCTTTACCAGTTGATGTTGTTGGGTATTATATTGGGTGAAGTTAAAATCTGATGACTTTTTTTGATAGGATTGACATTTAGTTTTATTTTCCTTGCCATTTCTGCTGAGTTATGACCATACCTTAACAGGCTATTTCATAGTCTCTGGAATAGCCCTCATGAATAAGATACATATTGTTTATGTATGGGACAAGAAGGAGCCAATCAAGTAAAATCTTATGGGGAGTCATGACTCTCAGTCATAATCTCCAAGGTAGGAATGAGTTCATACCATTTAGAGGATACTCAGAAATCCCTTCTGACTGAACACAGTGAGAGAAGGAGAGAGTGACACGAGATATCAGACTGAGGGTCACCCAGCATAGAACCTTGTAGAGCACAGTCAGAGGTGTGGATATTTTCATTCAGGCAATGGGAAGTTTTCAGTGGGTTTTAAGCAAGGGCAGTAATGTTATGATTTGTTTAAACACCAGCAACAATGTCGCTAGTGTCTACTGTCTGAGAGTAAGTTGAAGGTAGGAGGCAGGGGGGATAGATGAAAGGCAGAGCAGTGATGAGGTATCCTTTCTGTGTTGCCTCTCAAGTTGTAGTTCTGTATATTTAGAACAAACATGGAGCTATATGACTTCCTAAGTATAGATGTAAAGAAGAAGCTAGGGGTGCCTTAGTGGTTTAGTTGGTTGAGCATCTGATTCTTGATTTCAGCTCAGGTCATGATCTCCTACTTCATGAATTCAAGCTCTCTGTGGGGCTGTGCTGACATTGCAGAGCCTGCTTGGGATTCTGTCTCCTTTTCTCTCTCTCTCAAATAAACAAACAAACAAACATTTAAAAAAGTAAAGAAGAAACTAGACAGATTCTTTAACTGCTGAGGCAGATACTCTTTCCCCCTTCTTCCTTAACCTACAGAATCCTTATTTGGGGCAGCAGTTTTCTCAGAGAGGGGCAATCCATTCCCCAGTCCTCTGGGATGAATCATGATGTCCTAAGCCATACATAATAATCCTGGCCTCCTTTGTTGATGATTGGCTTAGAAGACGGCATGTGCTTTTCTTAAAGATAATTAAGGAGAAAATTCTTGGTGGGGTAGGGTGGGAGGGGAGAAGAGCAGAGAGTTTCATAAGCTGTCATAAGGAATATTGCTTCCTGATAAAAATAGAGACCATGGGAGGCCCCTGCCTCTTTATGCCATAAAGATTATGTATTAAGTATCATTGGCATTAGAGCAGCCATCTTGTAACTATGCAGGGTCCAAATCCAATATGCAAAGGATCACAGATCAGAAAGAAAGAGCCTGAGACTACGAAGCATGAAAATTGTGGAACCATCTGTGTCTAGACACTTCTAGTTGTCTTTTATGCTTAAGCCACTTTTGATTTGAGTGTTCTATTATTTACAGCCAAATGCATTCTAATTGGTACACTTGTGTATAAATTTGCTGAGGCCTGTCATTGACAGTAAAATGAGGAGTAAAGCCCCAAATAGCAATGGTTTAAACAACACAGCAGTCACTTTCTCAGTTAAAGTCTAGATGCAGATATTCCAAGACTAGAATGGGTCTTTAATCTTATTCTGCTACCATTGGAGAACTCATTTCCAAAGTAGTGTTTTAGACTAGTACCTGGTCTAGCTCCAGCTACCAAGTCCACTTACCAACCAGCAGGAAAGAGGAAAGAGAGAAAGATAAGGTGTTTCCTTTTAAGGGCAACCATTTCCACCAACATCACATTTGCCCTTAGTCACATGAGTTCTCCTACCTACAAAAGAGGCTGGAAAATGTCTTTTGGCTTAAGAACTATGAATCCAGTTAAGACTTGGAGAACCAGTTACCAAAGGAAGAAGATAACATATAGGGGGAAGCAGAGATGCAAGCAGTCTCTGCCACACACTGCCATATTGAAAGACCAGCAGTTATTGGCGTATTGAGAACTGATCGTACCGTGTATTTCTGTGGTCATAGCTACCATCTACTGAGTGTGTCAGGCTCTGCATTTTCCACTTCTTGCTCTATGTCTGGTCATATGGTAGATTTATGCACTTCCTGGTTCTCTAGAGCTTGGGAAAGGCATGAGTGAGGTGACATACTTCACATCTCAGCGAAGCATTACTGATGCAAAACTATGCAGAGCTTCTCCACTGCCACATTAGCTGGTAGAATTCCAGAGTGTGTCGTCTCTGTTGGTCTCATTCCCACACTACAAACGACAATGAGATGAAAAGGACACCCCAGCCAGCCTTCAGGGAACACACAAGTGGGAAAAGAAAACTTTGTTTTAAGCTCCTGAGATTTGGATATTGTTTTCATGATGTGAACCAGGAAACTTAACTGATGAATGGATATTCTCTTCCATTCTAATAGCCCAAAAATGTAACCCTTACCTTTCTACTTTTCATATGGTCAGAGAAGGTAGGAAGGCAGATAACATATCGATGATCCACACCTTGAAACATTCGATCTTGTGTAGGTATGATAATATGAGTCTTTCTCATTCTCCACATTCCATTACAAATGTTAAACTGTTTATCCTAAAGATAGTGTTGAACAAACTATATTTCCATTTTTCAAGGCCTTCTGGCCCCTCACAGCTGTTGATTTTGCCAGTTGTGTTTGAACACTATCTCTCTGGCCACTGAACAGTCATACTAAGACAATGCTTATGAGTGGGTAAATACTTCAAAACCTAGAGATGTTCATAAACCTTATATACATTATTACAAAGATTTAATAGATAGTCTCCAACTTTTGAAAATTAAAGACACCTATACACCTTTGTATGATGTCAGGAAGACTTAACCAATACCTCTTAAGTTTAAATTATTTTAAAAATCTTTCAGTGTCACAGGCCATTTCCACTTTTTGATGGCCCTGATACATAAAAAAAAAAGTCAAACATTATTAAAATAGTTTCAAAAATATTTCATAAATATTTCATAAAATATTTGAAGCCTTGTATTTAATAAGTCTTAGCTTTTGATGCAAAATGAAAGAAGCATATTATTATTATATTATTCACACCTTAATAATAGTGCCTAAACCAGGGAGGTAGTGATTTAGAGACAGCATAGAAGTTTAACTATGTATGACATATACTTTCGTGCATTCCTACATTGTGTCTCTGTGACTGTGTGAATAAAACTCTTTGAAGATATTTTCATAAGTCTAAATCGTAGTTCTTTGTATTTATGAGACATGAGCCAAATTCCACCACAAGCCCCCTCAAATACAGGCTTTGCTTGTTGCATTTTCAAGGCTGATCACCTCTCCCTCTAGTTTGAGCCAAAACAGGAAGGAGGAGATGAAACTCAAATTAGTCACATTGACCACTTGTTATTCATTCCTGTCAAGGTTTGGCCTAAGAGGGCACTGAAGCTATTGGATAAAATGAAGTTTTTAGATTATCAGTAGATTTCAATTATAGTATTTGTGCTCTCCTAGACCTCTATTACCACCAATAGTTGAGAGTTGGCAATATTGTTGAGATTTATGATGCTTCTTCACTGGTTAACTACATCCAGCTTGGACCTCACATTATCAACGCTTTTCTATTATCTTCAAATCTGGTTTCTAAGAAAGACATATGCTTGCTGCCTGCATGACTTTAAAAACTGCCAACTCATCAATAGCTATATCATTTTCAGTAAGGAATGAATTCCACAAAGTGTCAAATTATTTCTCATCAAAATGGTTGATCCATTGGAAAGTCACAGAAGGAAAAAAAGAAGAAATGGGCAGTATGTCACAGCGGCTCAAACTGAAGTTCTTTTCCAATCACTTGTTTAGGTCAGCGCTAGAAAAGGCTTAAAAAGTTGGAGAAAAGAATACATTTGGAGTATTGTGTTTTGCTTTAGTATTTATTGAATGTTGAAGGAAGGAATTTGAAAGAAACAATCAATTGCTCTTCAAATGGAAAGGAGGCATGTTAACAATGGAAAAACCATAATTCATTCATCATTTCTTGCTAGCTTTTAAGTCCAGTTCTCTTGTTTCTTCTTTTGAAAAGTCAGAGAGAAGTTCGGTCAGTTATTGGAAACTTCACTGGCTGTCTTCCAGGGGCCAGATATTAAATAACTTGGATTCAAATTCTGGTTCTGATACTGTTTAGTTTTATAACGTTGGGGGATTGACTTATACTATCTAAGCTTCAGTTTGCTTGCCTGGAAAATAGATAATCACAGCACTTACGTATAATAATAGCACATATGGGTTGAACTTAAAAGGTACACATAAAGTCCTTATGGTAATGGAAATAACTATTCAGTATCTTGACTGTGGTGGTGGACACAATGTGCTGAAATTGTTTAGGACTAAATGCACACACACATGCACATGCACACACACACGAATACAAGTAAAACTGGGAAACTCTGAATAAGATCAGTAGATTGTATTAATATCCTTATCCTGGTTGTGATATTTTGCCATATGTTGCGATACTTCAGCAAAATGTTACTATCAGAGGAAACCAAGTAATGAGATCTCTCTCTATTTTATAATTATCTTAATTTAGAAATAATAAAATGCATATAAAGCAATTAACTCATTGCCTGGGATATCATAAGTCCCCAATGAATGATAGCTATTTTTAAGCCAAGTGCCCACATATCTAATGCATTGCTTTGACTAATAAAATTTGCTTCTTGTGTGGAACACAACATAAAAAAAATGAGGAATGGTATACCAGTCAAACTTTCAACAGAAAATAAAAGCCACTCTAGATATTTTGATGAGATTTTTATTTTCAGAAGTTCCCACAAATGATAAAGTAAACCACTGTCCATTATCTCAGCTACCTGGGAATCCTCAGTAGCACAGGAAAGCTGTTGATCTGAACTGGCTGAATCTTCCACCAGAGAACAGTGGCTTTTATTTATCATCCACCTTCCCACACTCACTCAAATGCCTCTCATATACTGTATCTAACCAGAAAACATGGGGCATGGGATTCTAATTCTCAGCTTCTTCCCAGTGACAAAGAAGGAATATTGAAGGAAATGATGAAAATGATAATGATCATGCCGAAGACAATGATGATTATGATGATGATGACTGTAATGTGAGTCCATAACAAAAAAATCCAGGACAGATAGAAAATGAGAATTTTCTGTTAATCTCTGATGTATAATTTCTAAATGGATTTTTTTCCTAAACTTTTTCATCTATTTTTGTGTTTAGCATTTATTACCAGACACTAAAGATCTAGTGGTCTTATTTGTGGGTGACATTGTTTCCATAATCAAACTTGCCACCAGGTAGCAACAGCATCACCGATTTGATTTGCCTCCTTCTCACCTAAAATTGACCAAAAGTAGAATGATTACTTGAGATAAGAAACCTCTTGTCTGCAATCTGTCTGCCATGGTAGGCCAAGCCAACTAACCCCAGACAAAGGAAATATTAGTTTTGGTCTTGTTCTTGGTCTTGGTCGCTGACTTCCAGATTCCTACAAGTACAGAAAAACTCTAGAGTGACCTTCTCAACTTAGGTTAGCATACTCATTCCCAAACCCAATTCCCCTCTCACATAGTTTGTTATTGTTGTTGTTGACATTCCTTGAATTTGCTACAATCTCTAATCATTTTACTTATTTCTTTGTGCACTTATTTATTCGTTATCTCCTCTCCCTTAGTATGTAATCTCCATAAGGCCTATAACCCTTTCTAATTTGTTGTGCTTTAATTTGATAGTGCATAAGAGTACCTGAAACATGGAAAGAGTAGGTCAATGTTGAATGAAGAAAGGCTTCATGGAGAAAGTCACCATGACCAAAGTGGATTAGCTTATGACTTACTGTGACATGGTGCATTTCCACCTAAATAAATAAAATGCAAGTTATCATTATAAGTCTTGACTACAATTTAAATGCCAAGATATTTACTAGGCACTTGACATAGATAGGTATTTTCTAATATCATAATGCTATTATAAAGGTATTATTGTTCCCATGTATAGAGAGTAAAACAAAGGGTAGAGAGATTGACTAAACCAAGGTTTCTAAAATTACTCAAGATGTAATTCCACGTTTCCAGACACGTATCTTCACCACTGTTTCAGGCTATATCACTTCTCTAAAGAGGCTTGGAATGGGGATTACAATAGGCATGAAGCACTGTCCACTCCTCCATTTGGGAATCTGAAGTTCCCACATCTATGATTTCCACATCTACGCCCCATTACTCATAACTACAGTGAGTTAACTATACCCTCCATAGGGGCAAGCCAGAGCTATCCAGCTGTCAGAATTTATCTACAGCCAGGGGCGCCTGGGTGGCTTAGTCGGTTAAGCGTCCGACTTTCGCTTAGGTCATGATCTCGCGGTTTGTGGGTTCGAGCCCTGCATCGGGCTCTGTGCTGACTGCCAGCTCAGAGCCTGGAGCCTGTTTCGGATTCTGTGACTCCCTCTCTCTGCGACCCTCCCCTGCTCACGCTGTCTCTCTCTCCTAGAAATAAATAAAACATTAAAAAAAAAAAAAAAAAGAATTTATCTACAGCCCGAAGCTTTAGAACTTATTTGGTAGAAGCCACCAGAGTAAATCTCAGTAAGGTCTGGACTCACTGTGTAGCCTTTGGTCTCTAGTGATCAAATAGTTAAATGCAATGTTCAGAGAGCATGGTGGTCAAGAGAGCCAAGTTTATATGGATGTACCATGGGCTTGACATCTTGGCTTCATAAATCCTTGAAAATTGTTTCCCTAACTATATTCCCAATCATTTCTGTTACTTTTCCACAGACACAAAATTTAGACAAGGCTCATCATAGAAAGGCATAGAAGACATTAAGACAAAAGGGTCCCAATTAATCATCAGTAGGTAAGGTCTCTAGCAGAAGTGAAAAAACAGCATAAGAAGGAGGCATAATTTGAAAGTGGACAAGATAACTGACTCTGGAGACAAAGTTCTTGCTTATCACATTAGTGTAGCTTTGTTTCTTCACTAGGACTGTTTTTCCCCTTGAATATCGGAAATGTGGAGAGTTTCTCAGAATTGAGATGAGATCTGTTGAACTGATTAGCTAAGGTCCTACTTCCTTATCAAAGAAGCTCTGTTCCTTTGAGTTAACCATTGATGTCGAAATCAAAAATCCATCTTGCTCAAGGTCAGATGTGAAAAGATTCTGTCGCCACCCTCTGGAGCAACTTTTTAAATGTTGGCTTCTCATGAAGGGTTTGACCTTCAGCTGTTAAGTCTGAGATAGCCACCGTGGTCTTCAGAAACTAGCAGCTATTCGACATAGTGAGAAAGTGCTTGCCATCTGTCCTGCCTGGCACAAAGGTTATGAAAGAGAAGCATGGAACTCACCTCATCTTTAAAAATACAGATGCCAGGCACTGAAGAACTTGAGATAACATACAATCTGTGAAGAATTCAGGCTTAATCATTTAAAATGTATACCTATTCTCCATTCACTGCGTATTTGAAACTATGCGGTAAGAAAGAATATTTTCATATGATTAAGGAAACCCAATAAATAGCATTTTTCTGTTAGGATGGCTTCATAGTTAGATACCCATTGATTATTCACCAGTTGAGGCTATATGATGTGACCTAGGACCTCACCTAAATTAACCCCAAATGGAATATTTCCTAATATCTGTCTTTTCAAGTTCACAGGAATTTGTTCCCAGGATCACATATTTTAAAAGGGAGATATAAAACACAGTAACCTGAAAAAAGTTAAATCAGTTTTATAATTACTAGAATTTTCCATATTGGTGACACAATGAAATAAGTAAAGTCTATCACAATAACTATTGATTTTGTTGTTGTCTTTATCAGTATGTAACTTACATAGTGAAAATTGCTGAAATTTATAGCAAGTAAACTTACTCATGTATCCAGCACAAGATGAAGAAACAAGCATTATCAGTATCCCAGAAGCCCCCTTGTGTTTTCTTTTACCTCCTACTTTCTCTCACAGACATTAACTATCCTGACTTCCAACACCATATATTACTTTTCTAACTTTTTTTTGAATGAATGAAAACATTTGAACTTTTTTTGTCAATGAAATTATATATTATTTACTCTTTTTTGTCTGTTTCTTATTTTTCCTCATTTTTTAATGTTTATTTGTTTCTTTTCAGGGAGAGATAAAGTGTGAGTGGGGGAGGGACTCTAGAGAAGGAGAAAGAATCCCAGGCAGGTTCCATGCTCAGTGAGGAGTCCAGTGTGGGGCTTGATGTCACAACCATGAGATCGTGACCTGAGCCAATATCAAGAGTTGGGTACTTAACCTACTAAACGACCCAGGAGCCCTGTGTCTTTTTTTAAACTTAGTTTGTGGGCAAGATCCATTCATATCATTGTCTACATTAATTATTTCTTCTTTCCCATTGCTGTATGGTATTTCACAGACTGAACATA